>CM050165.1:197228603-198428603 GCA_027410445.1 Discoglossus pictus | reverse complement strand
CAGTTCTTTCATTTCCTTCAGTAAAGCAAACCATCTGACTTTGAGGCAAATGTACAGCTAAACGATAGATAGCATGTGATCGATCATGCATCTCAAATTTCAAAAGGCGCCACATTGCTTCCGGAGCACTCACATACCGAGCATCTAAATAATTTGAAAGTTCATCATGTAAAATTGGATTTTCGTTTTCATTTCCAGCACCTTGTACAACAACAGTAGCTGCATCATATCCTTTGTATATATATTTATACACATACTTAATTGATTTAATCGAAGTGCAAGCTTCCACATTGATGTGTGCATTGTACTTCATGAGCAAATGTGGATTGTATGGAACGACAAATCTATTATCAACCTTTTGGCCCCGGATAATAGCTGTTTGTCCTTGTGTTCTTTTATACAAAGGATATCCATCACAATTTGCATAAGTTTGCATTTGAAATTGTTTTGGAAATTCTTTTGTACATTTTTTATTTTCCATACATGGTGAATTCGGATTCATCTCTCCACATGGGCCATGAATCATTCTATGTGTAACAATCTCCCAAAGTTTTGTATATATTTCTTGGTCTGGCAATTGTGCCGAAATTACTGAATCCACTCTCTCTGCAGTTTTTAACTTGTCTTTTTCCTGCAGTATTAAAAGTATGTGAGCATGTGGCAATCCTCTTTTTTGAAATTCAATGGTGTAAACAAAAGCCACACATTGTCCAAATAAATGTGCTTTAGTGATGTCATGAATTAATGAATTGAGTTTGATTTTAAATAATCTTGCCACTAAATCTGGTCGGTCAGAAGTAGTTTGTGCCAAATTCAAATTCTCCTTGATCTCTGGCCATTGTGGATTACAGGTGAATGTAATAAATAAATCTGGTTTTCCAAATTTAGTAACAATAGCCATGGCATCATTATACCTTTCTCGCATATTGCGAGGAGATCCTTGGAAAGAGGATGGCAAAATAATTGCTCTTCCAGCTGGAATGTCTCTGTTGGCAGCTAAATCTGCCACATAATCCATTAATCCACAATACTGTTCTAATTTATTTTGTTGATATTTAATAAAATTTAGATTATTGGCTTCAACTTGTAAATATGAATCAATAATCCATTGTTGAGTGAGTTTTCCTCCATGTAAAATTGGATTAAAACAATCACGGATAGCAGTTTGTGCCACTTTATATTCCAGCATGGAAATATTAGATCGAATACGAAGTTTAGTATTGGGATAACTTTCCAATTTTAATTTTGGTTCCCATCCTGGTTCCCCATTTGGAAAGAAAATGGGATATGTCATTGGATCTAAATTACAGCTTAATATATTGATATTAATAAATGGTTGTTCTTCATTGCGTGGATATATTCTAATATCCCGCTGAAAAGGTGGTTCACCATCTTCATTTTTAAACACCATGGCAACCTCATTTACAGTAGGCAAATTATATCTTCTCTGATCAGTGTTGCGATCTCTTTTTAACACCATATTGACTCTTGGTGTAGGCAATTGATGTCTTTGAGCATGTTCCTGTTGTTCTTTTTCAAGCTGTGCTAATTGTTTGTATGCTTGACTATATGGTTTTTTTTTCATAATTTTATCCAGCTGTTCAAAGACTATGCGCAAACACTGTCTATTTTCTGGAAGTGTCATTCTTTGTTCCACAGCTTCCATCGTATCTAACACATATAACTGTGCAAATTTCCTTTGCTGTCCTTCTTGTGGGTGTAAATGCGAAGTTCTGTGGTATATTTGACCTTGAACTCTGAAACAATAAGGACCATGTCCTGGTACATTTTCTGCTAATGTTGCACCCATTGAAGCAAATGAAATGGCACTGTTATAAGACCTTATGTTTTGTTTAAAATTATTATAATTTGGAAATGTTGGATCACTCATAATGCATTCTAAATAATATGGAAATGGGTGTCTTACTGGAAGTTTGACCTTTCCTTTCTGACAGCAACTAATGAAATTTCCGTCATAAGGTCTTTCCTTTATAAAATGATAGGCCCCACAAAACTGACAAACCACATTAAGTAATCCACAATAATGAGTATCTACTTCTACTGCAGTAGTAAACACATTATCCTGCATTTCTTCAACATAAATATCAGACCCACATTCTATATGTACATTTTTTTCTTGTGTGTCTACATTCAAGTCATTCTGCAAAATAGAATCATTGCACAATGGTTCAGAGAGATGTTTTTGTTTACTTTTACGTTTCTTGGAAGCCCCAACACACTCACTTGCGGCTTTCTTACTCATCTTTCTTTTATTTAAAAGTCTCTGTCAATCTTCTTCTCGCAAGCGTTGTGAAGTCTCCGGTGTCTGAGCATCTCTCCACCTTTGCTTCCTTTCCCTTGCCAATCTTCTTTTGCGTTCAACTTTGTCTTCTCCATTGTCCGCCATGTTAATCTGTAATTGTAAATAGAAATGCAATTATTGTTTATTCTTTGTTTTGTCTACATTTTTTTTCCTTTTTGTACTGTTCGATGAAAGTAGATAAATAAACTAATAAAACATTTTCAATTGTTGCACTTTAGACTGAAAGAAATGAAACCATTTTTTAAAGTATTTTATTGACGTATATGAAATCGGAAATAGCTGCACATATCTATCTTTATATTATTAATCCTTCAATGACATTCCTTCTTGATTGAATTCACAGCATACCATCAATTTATTTTTTTTGCAAGTGTTGTAAGCTTATTATTTTCTTGAAATATTATTATTAATTATTATTGTCTTTTCATGATTTTTCATTTTTTGAGTAAATATCATACATTAAATGACTCAATAAGTACTCTCTATTTTCCACAAATTTAAATTTACACCAAATATATAATATATAGCCTTCTTGTATGCTTAACTACAAAATTAAATGTTATACCTGTGAGGATGATGTTGATGTTGTTCCAAGGCTGCAAACGTCACGCTGTCTGTTTAGTCCCTTGCAGATCTGAATAAACTGTAAAATCAAATAGATAATATTTGTAAACTTTTGCTTCATCAATATCATTAAATGAACATAAACAGACATATATTCGGCTACATTAAAAACCTCATAATTTAATTTCTGTACCTGTCCAAATGATCCTTATGCTGTTCAATGTGTTCAAACGTCACTATCTCTGGTCATTCACGTAGATTTCCCTGCAATTATACAAAATAGTAATTGATGTATAATATGTTACTTAATTAATGAGGCTTAACATAACTATTTTTGCATACATTAAAAACCTGAAATAAATATATCAATAAATCAGCATGAACACACATATGTAAGCATAGATTCTAAACATACACTCAATCTTACTGTTATTCTTTCAATAGGAATCAATGAATATGTCTTAATCTTAAATTAATGTCTGACTAAATATAACCTCAACACATAAGCATGTAGGCTTTTTTTTTTACTGTTATTTTAAAATGAGTATGTTACAAATGACTTCTTAAAAAAATGTACATTACTAATGAACTAATAATCAATTAATGTTCATTAATATTCAACTAATGTGTGACTCAATCTAACATTAACATCTAAGCATGAGTATATCGGCTTTATTTTTTATTTTTGGTTTATTTTATACAAAATATTGCACATTCTTAACCTTTGTTCAAATTAATGATTATTAATGATAGATTATGAAAGTTAATTACAATTCTTACCCACAGGTAATCACGACATAACACAAAATAGTTCTTAAATTAATGTACATTAATAATTAATGAATTAATGTGTTTCTAATTAATTAATGTACATTATGAATGTTATTAACAATTGTTTCACACAGGTAATCATGACATATAACCAAATAATTTTAAAATTAATGTACATTAATAATTAATTACTAAAAAATATTTTTTTATTGACCTTCTTAATTTTGATATTAATAATTAATTATTAATTAATAATGTACATTATGAATGTTATTAACAATTCTTTCACACAGGTAAGCACAATATTATTTTTCTATTAATTAAATTTGTTATCTATTATTTATTAATTAACTACCAATTTATTAATTAATAATTTTAAATAGGCACACTAATATTTTTCTATGACTTCAATTTCTTCTCTATTATTTATTAATTAAGTACCAATTTATTAATTACTAATTATAAATAATAGGCACAATATTATTTTTATATTAATTAACTTTATTATCTATTATTTATTAAGTAATTACCAATTTATTAATTAATAATTAGAAATAATATATTTACCTTTTTTAATATAACAATGCTGAAGCAGTATACTGAAGAGCTAACAATCTATTGCGATTTCCCGGCATCCGAAAACATCCAGTCAGACTGTCATCACCTGAGGAGAAAGTGTCAGTCCTGTGTGAAATGTGCCCTATATATAGGCTTTGTGACCAATGTTTTAGGCGGGAAATCCGCAGTTGCGCGAGCCAAATGCGTTGTTTTCGGCGGGAAATTCTATGTGGCGCGAGACAAAGGCGGGAAATCTGTGTTAATGCGTAAATCAGTAATCTCGTTTCGTAAAATATACTCGTTACTGTCTTTTTACTCATTGTGCGGTTAATCCGCATCCTTTATCTCGTTGTTTTTCTAACACATACGTCTGTGGCGGTGTTTTACGCAGTTCGTAGTAGTATAGCCTCGTTTTCATTTTTTTTGTCGGCCATTTTTTTCTCGCTTAGCCGATTTTCGATCTTTGTAACTCGGCTAAATCGATCTAAATTGCAGTTCCAACTCACTTCCAGACGTCCTGCCTGGTTCCCCATGCTGTAAGTGACCTTTATTTATTTTTTTTGTGTGTATTTAGTGTTTTTTTTTGTGTTTTTCTTCCGCCGCTTATCTCGTAATTTTTTTCACCTCGTATTTTTTTTTCTAATTGCTACGATGTAACGGCTCGCCTCGCTACGCGAGGCTCGCCTGCAATGAGCGCCTGCGGCGCTCATTGCCAAAGTGCTACGATGTAACGGTGCTACGATATAACGGCTCGCCTCGCTACGCGAGTCTCACCTGCAATGAGCGCCTGCGGCGCTCATTGCCAAAGTGCTACGATTTAACGGCTCGCCTCGCTGCGCGAGGCTCGCCGGGCGATGAGCGCCTGCGGCGTTCATCGCAAAGTCGGACGCACTACGCAACAGAGCGGTTTACGCGCCCACTACCTCTCCCCACAAAACACTGCTCAAAATGTTACATGAGTTTGAAGCACAAGATATGGGTACATTAATAATTGGTGGTGACTTTAATCTTGCCTTTAATCCCTCTTTAGATAGATCTGGGTAATTACTGGGCAATAAATTCATAAACAAACAGAGTCAAATCAACAATATAATGGACAGGATGGGCATGGTTGACATCTGGCATCACCCGATAAAGAGGGAATATACATATTACTCCCCAAACCATGGCACATATTCAAGAATAGACACAATCCTAACTAGCTTGACTCTTTTTGATTCTACCCACAGAGTAGAGATTATGCCTTGCCCATGGTCGGATCACTCAGCCGTGTCAATGCATATGGGCCTTGGTCCAAATAAACTCCCCCCCCATACATGGAAAATAAACAAATCTTTACTATTGAACCCTACTAATTTCCAAAGATATAGAATTATTCTTTGAGACTAATTCTTCCTGGGAAACAGAAATTGGCTGGTTATGGGTAGCTCATAAGGCCTACATAAGGGGCACATGTATTAACTTAGCGGCCACCCATAATAAGGCCATTAGGCAAAAAGAGGTAGATTTAACAACTACATCTAGAGCTGCAGAATCAACTAAATCCTTCCAGGGCAACCCGCAGACAAATTGATAAAGTTAGGGCAGACCTCAACAACTTTCTTTCATGCTGCACTAAGAAAGACTAAACACCTCTTTTACTGGAAAGCCAACAAATCAGATACACTGCTAGCAAGAAGGCTAAACTCTAAATATATTCAAACCAGAGTAAATCAGATAAGATCTCCTAGTGGCCTGACTACTTTTAGCACAAATACAATTCAAAGGACATTCCAGGATTTTTATCAACAAATTTACTCTTCTCAACCTCGATGCACCGAATAAGACCTACAATCTCCTTTGGATATGTATGACGTTCTGTCTGTGTCTGAACAGCAATTTTCTGATCTGAATTCAGATATATCCCAAGAAGAAGTTAAAGCTACTATTAAAAACCTTAAAATAGGCAAGTCATCGGGGTCAGACGGTTATACAAATCTATATTACAAAAAATGTGAAACTCTCCTTAGTCCGCACCTCACTTCCCTATTTAATGCAAATCTAAATGGGCATCATATGCCTCCAAAGTTCAACCACACTGAAATAGTAGTTATCCCCAAAGAGGGCAGAGATCCTCTCAAAGTCAAGAACTATAGGCCGATTTTGTTGATGAAAGGGGACATAAAGTTTTTAGCAGAGGATCTCCAAGTTTTTGCCTGACCTTATAAATAAGGATCAAGCTGGGTTTATACTATTTAGACAAGCGGGGGGCAATATTAGGAGAACTTTAAACATTCTGCATTTAGCACAAAAGCCCTCTACTCCAATGAGCTTATTGGCTCTTGATCTTGAGAAGGCATTTGGCACAGTTGAATGATCCTATCTCTACAAGACATTACAAAAGTGTCTTCTTAAATGCTACTATGAAGCTTTGATTGCCAATATCAAACTAGCTGGAGAACATAGGGCCTCTATCTCCATCCAGAGAGGTACTAGAGAGAGTTGCCCGCTATCGCCCCTTCTATTTGTACTTCCGATAGAAACCGTGGCACAGGCTATTAGGTCGACCCCAGAAATTCCGAACCTTAGAGTGGGTTTGCAACAGTGCAAATGCTCGCTTTTCATTGATGATCTACTGTGTACTTTAGCCAAACCCTGTGGTTCTATACCTGCACTTATGACCGCAATTGATCTTTTTAGTAAAATCTCTAGTCTTAGACTAAATTTCAAAAAAACTGAGGCTCTAGGAGTAGGTATCCCTCAAAATGACTTACATGATTTAAAATCCACTTACATTTACAGTATTTGGTACAAACATCATATCAACTATTTAGGAGTCAATATCACTGCGAAAATATCAGACCCTTATAAAGCTAATTACGACCCCATTTATAAAACGCTGGCAGCTGTTATGCGGAAATGGGTTAGATATTGTATTTCATGGAGAGGCCATATAATAACTATTAAAATTGATGTTAATGTATTTATTCCCATCCTTACCTGTACCACTTAACTAAAAAGAACTAGATTAGATAGATTTCAAAATAATATTTCCAAATTTATATGGAATAACAAACGCCCCTGTATAGCTAAAAAAATAATGTATAGACACAAAGACATAGGTGGACTTTCTAGCCCAAATGTCAGACTCTACTTTAAAGTGGCCCAAGTGGCAGTATTACCTTTAGTGCATTCTTCCAAGCATCAACCAGCTTGGGTCTTATTAGAGGACCAACAATTGAAACCACATTTTTGTGATAAACTCCCTTGGATACCTAAAGGATTATTACCCATTTCAACTTATTCTAACCCAATAATTCAGCTAACGTTAACTTCCTGGAATTGGGCCAAATCCAGATGTCAACTTGCCCCTTGTTTAACTCCTCTATTATCGGTATTATCTTTTCCATATATATTAGGAGACTCAAGTGTAATCTCAAGGCATCGGTGGGTCTCTAGGAACCTAGATATAATAAGATCTTGGTATCTTAATGGAACCCTTTTGAAATATGATCAAATATACATAATATTCCAAGCTCGGAATGTTGTAATTATCTAGAAATCAGGAACTTTGTCACTAAAATAACTAGAGATATGGGAGTTCCAAATGGGTTCTCCCTCATATGCCAAAAAGCCCCATTAACAAAAGGGATCAGAGGCTTACTCTATGATACTTTCAATAGCTCTAGGATGGTTGAAGAAAACAAATTCATGATGCAATGGGCTGAAGACCTGGGACGTGAATGGGAAATAACTAGTTGGTCAGGAAACCTGCTCAAACTTCAATAGGGGATCATTGAATTATAGCATGTTGGAGACTTCGGTCAAAGTTTTACATAGATCCTATTTTACACCGGATAAACTACACAAAATGAATTCCCTAGAGAGTAAACTGTGTTTTAGGTTGTTAGGTTTAGGTTGTCAAACCATAGGGGATCACATACATACATGGTCGTTTTTCCCAGAAATTCAAAATACTTGGTGACAATAAATTCAACTTGCTTCTACACTTTTTAAATCCCTGAATACACGTTGATAGCTTAACCTCTTCCCAAAACAAGTAACTACAACTTATGGCATTTGCAACCAAAATTCATATAGCTGGCAGCTGGAAGCTACCGACCTTAAACTTTTCAGAAGTTATACAAAAAATTATCTATATACTAATAAATTTCCCCCAGTTTCTAAAAACATGGGAACCCTGGATAATGAATCCAATAAGTATATCCCTCATATAACTTTTACTTGCTCATATCCATATTCATAATCTGGCATGTGAGGCGGAGGGGAACCAAGTCGGTACATTACCCGGAGGTACGGAAAGGATGTATTTCACTAATATATTACAAGTAAGATATGTTGCACTCATAGCTCTCTCAGTATTATACGCTGATTTATTGCTTTTATTCTTTATAGTTACAATTATTGTTATAATCCTAAACGTGAAAAAAGACAAGGTGTAGAAAGAATACATATACATATTGCTTTATTTACATAGTACAATATGACTTAGCAAGTACTTTTAAAATGTACACTGTACCATTTAAAGGGTGCTTATATAACCCATGTAAGTGAAATGCAATGATGTACTATCATATGCTCTTAATAAATATATATATATATATATATATATATATATTATTTTTTTAAATGATTGGATAACAATCTATTTTAAAACATTCTATATTTCATTAGTACAATATAGAAATCGATAAGCAGTGTATAAAATCTTATCAAGCCTGAATAAACAGATGTCTATTCCATACAATACATTTGGTATTAATATTCAGTGATATAGCATGTTACTCTGTTAAAGCAGTAAATAGCAAAAGCAGGTATAAAAACCTATAAAACAGCCAGGATATAGGAATATCCAGTAGTAAATAAAAAGATGTAGAGTATAATGTATGTTTAGGGCAAACTAAATAACTTTTGTATATAGGAATTGGATTTTTTAATAAGGGGTTTTATAATAGAACTGATTACATTTAATTTATGAAAACAAACAGCTTATTTTTAATAGAATGGACCCAAATAGAATACAATAATGGTTTGGAACTCATGTCCGGACAAATGACCCCAAAACCTTAATCCGGGTTTTATCCACCCTATCAGTTGTCACAGAAAGATTGTATCAGGGCTATTTCAATTCTGTTATAAATGTAATAATAGAAACTTGCAGCTATACTTTACCCACAATTGTTGGCAGGGAGACCCTTTTCTGAATAGGACTGCTCCTTAGGTCGATTAGAAGTAATCTTTGCAGTGAAGAGCACGGAGTAATAAACAAGGAAGGGAAGTATATTATCTGGTTAGGGAAGATCAATAATATAGTCATTACTCTTGTAAATGTATATGCTCCAAACAAAAAACAACTGAAATTTTTTAGGAAAGTTTTAGTATTGATGAACAAAGTAAAAAAGGGAAACCTCATACTTTGTGGTGATTTCAATCTCATATTTGATCAAGGCAAGAATAGGATTTCTATTCCCAAATCTAACTCCAGTTATGAACAACAAGCTAATCAATTTTTGAGGGAAATTGTGAAGTTATACGACTCTTGGAGAACCTTAAATCCGGGAACAAATGATTTTACATTTTTCTTGGCGCAACATCGGACGTATACTCGGATAGATCACTTTTTGACTGATGTACAGACCATAAAAAATATTAAATCCATGGAAATTGGAGATATTTGTTTGTCCGATCATGCTTTGATAACTCTAGAAATTGAGGATGGCTTGGAGAAATCTGAGCATAAAAACTGGAGAATGAATGTCTCAATGTTTAGTTCGCCAGATCTTGTCAAAGATATTAGAGAGGACTTACATTTAAATTCAGTAGCACTACACTCAACAATGTGGTGCGCCCATAAGGCTGTAATAAGAGGAATTTTAATAAGTAAGGCAGCAGCACTGCAAACTATGAACAAAATTAAGCCAACTGAAGAACTCTGTAAAAAAATTAAAGTTATTACAAGTCAAATTAGAAAATTGTTACAACTCTCAACTGACAAGATGATAGCGAGATTACAAATTGATTATTATATTTAGGGTAACAAAGCCGGTAGGTTTCTAGCCAACAAATTTAAGATGCAGAGAGTCTCCAGAAGAATACAATTATTAAAAGACAAGAATAATATCTAATATATATATCTCATTACCTAACAAGATTGGAGATATTTTTTAAGCTTACTATAAGGCTTTATATAATTTAGAATCAGAGCAAAATCACTACAGACCATCAAGAGCAGAAATCTCTACCTTCTTAGAGGAGACTAAGCTTCCAAAGATTTCCCCTTAAGGACTTGGAGGTATTAAAAGAAAACATGACAGCAAGGGAAATAGAAAAGGTTATATCCTTGCTTAAAGCCAATAAATACCCGGGTATCGATGGCTTTGGTAATTGCTATTTTAAATTTTACTCCTCTGAACTGTGTCCCCACTTGGAGTTGGTATCTAACGAGTTTAAAAATAAATGAGTAATTCCTAAATAAATTACTCAAGCTAGAATTATAAATATCCTGAAGCAAGATAAGGATCCAGAGGATCATAAAAACTATAGACCGATTTCTTTATTAAACCTGGATATTAAAATCTACTTAAAAAAAATGGCAGATAGATTAAATAGGGTTATCCCTAAATTGATTGATCTGGACCAGGTGGGCTTTGTTCAGAGGCAACAAGGTACTGACAATATCAGATGGTGTTTTCCTTTGCTAATAAAACATACATTCCATTGTTGGCCCTGTCGTTAAATGCCAATAAGGCTTTCGACAGGGTCAACTGGAATTTTATGGATTTGGCCAAAAGATTTTACTTTATGCAGACGATATTGTCCTAACCGTTACTGACCCAATTAACTCGCTAGCCAATTTGTTTGAGATTATTGAGGAATTTGGTAATTTTTCTTATTTCAAAATTAGCCAATCTAAATCACAGGTGTTCACAAGGGGTATACAGGCTGAGCAAATCAATTTATTAAAATCAAAGAAAATGTTTGACTGGAGCTCTAAGTGTATCAAACATGTAAGTATAAAATTGACCTCTAATCTAAGTAAACTGGCAGGGGAGAATCTTGGGCCAATCCTTGATAAGATCAAGATGACTTTATCAGAATAGAAATCCACTCATTTGTCTTGGTCAGGCTGGATTGCCGTAATAAAGATGATGATTATCCCCCAAATCACATATATCTTAAGCTCTATCACTATGAGATTTCCAAATTATATGTTAAAAAATTGTCAAAGTATTATAAATACATTTTTGAATATGGGTAAAAAAGCTAGGTTAGGAACAGATAGCATAAAAAGAACATTTGCTAAAAGAGGATTGGCCTCGCAATCAATGGGGGACATTCACGTCGCAATATCGTTAAGCCATTTGCACGGTTGGAGCTCATACAATATTGTAACTAAATGGAAGGTAATCAAGGAGAATTTGGTTCATATGTTTTTGTGCGGTTCCTTCCTTTGGCTTCCTTAATTAGAGATAAACTCATTTTTTTAAATGTACCGGTGGGGATTTATTCGCTATTTAAATTTTGGTATAATAATAACAACATTCTAAAAATTTTGAATCGACCCTCAAGGTTAGGGCCCATAGAGTTTCTGTGTGACCAAAATAATAAGCTTATTAATGATAAATAGAAGGAGGTAGGTATAAGAAGTATAGGAGACCTGTATATAGATAACTAATTTATATCATTGACAGATCTTAACTTTAAACTGCATAACCTAAACGTTTCGTGGTTAGAATATGCTACAATAAAAACTAAGATCTTTAAGATGGGATACAGTCTGAATAACATTAGTCAATTTTTACATTTTGAACTATTGATTATAAATAACCACTCCTCTCAGTTAATGTCAAAGTGTCAAAATGTAATTTTGATAACAAGAGATAACTGAAGGAATGGATTAAATGGGAGTCAAACATAGACAGTAAATGGCTTATAGAGGATTGGTATATAGAGTGACAATTAGTTAAGAAATCCTCAATCTGTATGTTTTACATGGAATTATATTTTAAGGTGACTCACAGATGGCACTTAGTTCCTCTTGTTATGAACAGATTTGATCCTAAGAATCCGCTGTATGTTAGGATCTCATCTGCATTCTGTATGTTGTGGGACTGTGTTAAGTCTCAGACTTTTTGGAAACAATGTATGTCTCACCTGTCGACAATGATTGGAATAATGTTACCTATAAGGCCCAAACTATGCCTGTTCCATATGTTCCCTAAATCCCTCCCATTGGGAATGAGTCTTTTAATCTCCCACATATTACTTGCACCCAAGTGGCACATGGTAAAGTGTTGGAGATCGAAACAGCCGTTTACATGGATGGAGGTTGAGAGGATAATGTTAAGAGACAGAGATTTGGAGCAGACTTGTCTCCCTGGGAAATCTGAGGAGAAAAGCTATGGATAACAAATGGAAGTTGTGGGATTCCTATATGGTTTAATCTCCTGTTCTTATGCTCATATAGAAGAGCATATTTCTCTTTTCTTTTTTTTAAGTTCAAAATGACCAAACAAAATGTAAATTTTTCTTTGAAACAACCCTTTATGTTTGTTTGTTTTTAAATTCTGTACGGATGTTTGATTGTTTTAGTGTATTTGTATGTTATTTTGTTTGTAATTATTGAAAAATATGAATAAAAAGATGTATAAAAAAAAAGTAATCCCTTTTTGGTTTTCTTTTAGGATGGATTTATAGTATATATAGACATAGTGAATATCACAGAGGAACGATAAAAGGGCAGGAGTTTATGCCAGAGAGTGATCAACAGGAAAAATCCAGATAGGGATAGATAGAAAAAGCCATAGAGGGACAGACCGAAAAAGCCTCAAGCCTGTCTTTTGTCTTATTAGGAAAACCCTTTGCTTTTTACCCACTCCTAGTTATAGGGTCGGTTTCCACCAATTGCAATAGCGTACCACCATATATGTACATGCATAATTATAATTTATATATATGGTGGAGTAATTTATATATATGGTGCAGTCTTGCTCCATTTTTTTAAATGAAATATTAATGACCGTTGGTCTAGATATTTCTGCCAAATATTTTGGGTTTTAGAATAGCCCATTGTATCTGGCACCTGTTTTGATAGTGTGTGGTTAATTGAATACAAGTGCATACGTTTAAGCATTATCGGTCTTGAGACATTTCTGTGTTATTTCTCAAGGCCTCGGCTCAAGTCCTCTTTGATAGAACTGTAATAAGTAATAAGAAATATTTGTGTATGAGACCACAATGATTACCTCTTCATGTGGAAAATGAGCACACATTGGTAACAACAAAACCAACAGTCATATAAAGTAGACAAAATATATGTAGTCTGTTACCCACAAGTCTCACAACAGGGTATACTGGAATGAAAATAATTATCTCAGCAAAGGAAAAAAAGAAGTGTGATGACCCAGAAATGAGGGGCCATGTACACCCCAAGACTCTCCCTCTAGGTTTTGACTTTTATGTTAAATATCTCAGTGCCCAGCATGCTTCAGGACCATTTCTCAGGAACTCTGTAAATCACAGGTAACAGGCTCTTACTAATTTATTAAAAAATAATAACCAATTTTTTCTTATCCCTTTAGTTATGATAGGGCAGAATACTCATACACCTTTTCTTAGTGCAGATAGACTGACCTTTACTTTTTCTTTTCACACACATTTAAAAACCACCATAAACCCACATCTCTCCCTCCCTCTTTAGCCAAACCCCCTCTGGTTTTGCTATTATGTCAGGAGTGGTAGGGCTTATCTGTTTCAAGCTTATCAACTTTTATGATCTGAGGGCGAGAGAGATGATGCTGAGGGGCCATATATCCATATAAATTCTATCAGAAACGTTGGGTTAACCCCTTTGTTGTCACACTAGCAAACATTGCAGAAAGTTTATCTCTGATATATATATATATATATATATATATATATATATATATATATAACTATCACATATATAGTTATGAGCATGCGTGTCGTTGCTAACGCTGGGGGCTTGCGTAGAAACAAAATACGAGACGCAGGACTTTGAAAAAAAAACATTACGACCTCGCAAAAATACGACCTTACCGCCTGAAACCCGCGCACATGAAAACATTAAAAACACAATAAATACACACAACAAATACATAAAAAGATTAACTACAGCAAGGGGGGCACCCAGGATCTCGAAAACTGAAGTTACACCTCAATTTCACTTGAAATACAAGAGTTTAGGCACCTGAAAATCCCCTAAGCAAGAGAAAAAATGTCCGCCGAAAAAAACGAAAACGAGGCTACAGGACTCTAAAGACGCAAAACACCACCAAAGACCTACAGATTTTCCGAAAAAGACAGACGCAATCCAAGAACAAGGACGCCAAATCAGCCACAGATGAGTACCACATATTAGGCACCATTTTACAACACTAACTTACACAATGCGGAAGTACACAGCTACCCTAACGGATTTGGCTTGCGCACACACACTATTTACACTACACACTGCACACATTACTGACACTTACACAGCAGCTCCACAGCCCTCAAAACACACATTCTATGCTGCAGCAACATCAAAAATGATTGCCAGCTCTTCTGCACAATGCTTCCTGCATATATTACTTCAAAATAGGTAAAGTATATTGATGAATTATTTTATTAATTATTTCATTAGCATTAGCAAAAAAAAACAATGCTCATAGCACACAAACAACCAACAACCTCGCAATGAGCGCCGAAGCATCTTGGAACACCAACAAAATTTACCACCCTTACAATCTTATCGCCATCATTTTTTGAAGGGCAAGTCGCTAGAATATATATAAATAAAAAATACATATATATATATATATATGTATATATATATATATATATATATATATATATATATATATATATATATATATATATACATATACCTTGTTTTCCAGCACCACAATGGAGTACTCTAGAGCCTTTTGTATGGTTTAACAGATCTTGCGGTTTATTAGTAAGCATAACAGAAAATAATCAAAACAGAAAATAAATCCTAGCTTCTCCTTGAAGTGCTACCTACACTTTTATCTGCAGTTCCCTCACTGCTCGACTGTAATGCATAATACAGTCAAAGCACAGGCCTGCACACTTGCCTGTTACAGAGTCCACTCCCTTCAGGGTCTGCAATGCTGCAGCAGAGGAGCTGTGTCTCTTTGACCTCTCCAGACATGCTAGACACTCTTCTCAATGTCTCTCAACTGCACTGGCTGTACACTTCCGGGCAGCCAGACTGGCTTTCCAGGTCTCACTGACCTCTCTCTCGCCACACAGAGCTGTCTCAGGCTTCCTCTGCCTCTTCACAAGCTCCATACTTCAACAATCCTCCAACTGGAGGTAGCAGCAGTCCTTGATTGCAGCCACACTCAAGCTTTTTAAGGTGCTTCTTAACCATCTCACTCCTGGGGAGCAGTCTTGAAGTGCTCTCTACTGCCCTCTGGTCACCCACCATCACAATAAATAAATATATATATATATATATATATATATATATATACACATATATATGTTATATCAGCAGTTTGCAAGTAATGGACATGGATTGTCTGTTGAAAAGAGGGGCTCTCATTAATGATTGTTGTAAAAAATGCTTCCTACATTATAAGGTGTACACACGCATAATTGATACTAGTAAATAATTTGTAATCAAAAGATATATATCTTGGAAGCCCCATGTCATCATTTGTTTATATGTATCTTTTATTTGACACATTATTATGACAATTTACTTTAGCCCTCTTTCAGTTTGTCTTTAATGTGTCACTTTGTATATAGACTTCTTCATTTGTATTACTTCTTGTTTTAAATAGATTATGAAATTTTAAAGAAGATAAGATTTAATAGTTATAACGATTATATAGTATGTATTCACAAATGCCGTTTGTGTGTGTCTGATTTTCATGTGCATGTGATGTTTTTTATGCATGTGATGTTTTTTATACATAAGTCGCTTTTGTGCACACCTTGAAGCTCTATTAAATTGATAGTGGATCTTTTAGTTACTAGTTTGCTACCTCTGCTTCAGATTCTCCACTTTAATTCCTCCATCTTCAAAGGGCTAGTGGGCTAGTGATCCATTATGTTAAGGTATTTAAATTGACATACTGTTTTCACATAAAATGTATATTTATAAATTATTTACACGTATTTACAAAAGCTACTTTACATTCTTGATGTCTTTTTCTGACATTTGTTTGGATTATATATAGAGCCTTCTTATGGCATTGAACATGGTTCTTACTGGAGGTTTCCTCTGTCTATAGACAGAGTAAACCTCCAGTAAGAAACATGTCCAATTCAATAAGAAGGCTATATAAATATGTATATACTGTATATATAAAAATATATATATATCCTCCTCACCTCCTTATCCCCCTCACCTCCCCCCCCCCCCTCCCTATCCTCCTCAACTCCCTATCCCCACCCCCCTCAACTCTTTGCCTTTGGTTGACAGCAGAATTCTGACAGTCGGTCTCACGAGATCTCACTGGAGCTGCCAATCTGGCAGTTAAAGGCAGAGGAGGAAAGCCTCAAAGCTGGGAGGGGGGGGGGGGGAATTGTCATCTCCTCCATCCCCCCATTTCCTAAAAGTATTACTGTTATATTTGCTGCTGATGCAGACTGAGAGACACTATTTCTTTACGGACTGAGATTTGACATATGAGATGGAAACTCTCAAGACTAAGAGTTTTGAGAGTGAAAACTGAACTCCTAGATACTTGGATTCGTGATAGTGTGAAAGGTGGAAGAGAAGGACTGTGACGGGAATAAAATATACAGTACATTGCATATTTTACACTGCCGTTACTTTATGAATACATTAATGCTTCGCACTTCCTAATACATTTGTTCATTCAGAATTCATTATTAACGTACAGTAATTTAATAGGTATTAATTAGTAATGGAAAATAAAAATTTAGACTTTCCACTGCACTAAAACATTTTTCATTTTTACACTACAGTTATATATATCGCGCCGAAGGTGCTCAGAGGAGCAAAAGTACACAAGGAGAGACACTCGCAATAAGATCCAAAGGTGCTCAGAGGAGCAAAAGTACACGAGAGGAGAGGCTCGCAATGAGCGCCAAAGGCGCTCATTGCAAGCCACCCAATGAGCTTCAAAGGCACTCAGCGCGAGGCTTGCAATGAGCGCAGAAGGTCCTCAGAGTAGCAAAAGCTTTACGTTGTGTTGCAAACCACATTGCTATGGCTTCAAATTGTATTGCCCCGTCATTTTTGACGCTAGTTACTGTTATATTTAATAATGATAGAACTGTGATACTTATCTATCTTGTTGGATTAAAATTGTAAATTTCAGAGAGAAAATTAATAATAAGAAGTGTTTGATGGCATATACCCAGCTGTTACGAACTGAATTGATCTATGGTGATTGAATACAGAGCCATTTGAGAGATAAAAAAGCTCTAAAAAATACTTTTGCAAAACATATTAAGCATTATGGTTATATGAGTAGCTAGTATTAATAATATTGCCTGATAAAAAAAAATATTATTATCAAATTAATTGATTTAGAGAAGGAAAAACTGTACTAATTGATAATCTGATAAGATTTCCTTATTGTGAGATATGGAAGTTATATCAAACTTTTCAAGAAATAAAAAAATTCTAATAAGATAAGGCATTGGGAGTTGACAGTCTGACAATTTTAGATAATTCACTTTAAAAAGTCATCCAAAAAGATGAAAAATTAAGATTCAGCAGCAATTTAAACTAAATCTAATCCAACACAAAAATGGTACCAAGTTACTTTTCTCCAAAGGAAACAAAATGTCAACTCCTGATGCCTCACAGATAGAAACTCCTACTTATTCAAATGTGCCTCTTCCAAATATAAGTAAAATACTATTAGCCCCGAAGTTCCTCCATCTGGAGAAAATTTAATAGAGCAGGGGTGGGCAAGTTCGGTTCTAGAGAACCCCACACAGGCCAGGAATTGAGGATATCCTTTCTGTGCACAGGTGAGTCAATCAGGATGACTGATGAAGAAATTGACTCACCGGTATGCAGCTGGGATATCCTTAAATCCTGGCCCGTGTTGGGCTCTCCAGGACTGAACTTGCCCACCCCTGTAATAGAGGAAGAAAAGTTAGCAGTTTCCGATATGAAGAAACTTCAGATTTTCTGATTTTCAAGCATCTTTAAAGGCAGAATATATTTTAAACAATACAAAGGAAATTAGACATGTCTAATAAATTACAAGACTTAAAAAACATGATAAACTTACAAATGACTATATTTCAATTCTTAACTATGTTAAATCATTGGAAGAAGAGGTGGAAATACTTAAGATTAAAACTTATAAGTTTTTCTTAATAAAATAAAGTATATAAAAGTAAATAAATACATTGGTATATTATATATCTAGTAAAATCCAGAACCCTTCCATATCCATTTAATCTGGGGGGCAATCTGCAAATTCTAACTTTCTTCTGAGTTCTTCTCCA
The DNA here is from genome assembly GCA_027410445.1 of Discoglossus pictus. NCBI lineage: Eukaryota > Metazoa > Chordata > Amphibia > Anura > Alytidae > Discoglossus > Discoglossus pictus. Next base: position 198,409,918 of record CM050165.1, on the reverse strand, counting down.
TTATTATTGCGTTTAACAACTGTATTTTAAATATTCCACATGTAGTATATTATATAAGAGCAGCATGAGCTTCAGAGAAACTTCTCTTTTAACTGTTCTTTTCAATTTAGCTTCAACATGGCTAAAGTTCCTACTGTTTATGCCAACAATTTAATAAGGTAACATTTTAATAGTACACAGTGTTTTGTTTTAAAAGCATAGATGATGGTTTCATAACATAGCAAAAATACCAGTTTATATAAGGATTTGGTATAATCCATAAATGAAAGCCAATTGTTGATACCCCTCCTAAAAGTGATTCACATTTATGAAATGATGACATACTTCATGAAAAGCAGATGACTAGGAACATTGGAAAAGTATATAAAGTAAGTCACTATTAGGAAAACCATATGTAAGAATGGCAGTGAAAGATATTTCATTTAAAGGGCCATGGTAATGATCGAGTGTTGGTGATATTTAAGGTGTAAAGATCAATACAAACAACTTTTAAATGTACGCAGTGAAAAGCTGTTAATTCTGATACTTACTATTTAAAAATAATGAATGCAGAGCCATACAGTAGCGCTTTAAGATCTATTAGATTGCAAAAATATAGAAAGCCATCATCAATTGTCGGTAAATATTTATTTTCACTAGCATATAACTGGTTTTCTTTCAACATAGTTCTGAAAGGAGAGTACCAAAAATAAATTACCACTGACTCTGAGTAAACTTCCTCCATGAAGAGACTTGATCACCCCAAACTCAGGATGTTTTTTAAGTTATTTTAAATAAATACTACATTTGTGTTCACACTTGGACGTCTAAAAGTTAAAAACATATTTCCTGTTCAAAATTCTGAGGAATACAGTTTTTGCACTGCTCTCTGGGAAATTAGGCAGGGACATGTAAATGAGTTCATAATGTATTTTAAATTGTTTATCTAATACCATTTTATACATGGCTCCTTTAGAAAAAGATGGATTATGCAGAGTTAGGAGACCTACCCACTGTTTTGATCTTAAAAGTATCTTGTCAGTGTGGGGCTGGTAGTCAACTTGTGCCATACATTTTTTGGGAGTTATTCTAAAAGAGAATAAAAACTGACTAGATACTGTTTTTAAAAAAAAATCCTGCAGAGAACAATTTCAGATATATTTAGCATTGTTAGCATGCATTGTTAGCAATGCATTAATATGCATTAATATAAAAAGAGCAGTTCCTGTGGTGGCCAAACAATATTGCCCAATGTTATCATTCAGGAATATTCCTTCTCCCACCCTTTAGTAGTCACATGTTTTTATATATTTACTAGCGAATTGCCCGTCAAAAAATGACGGCAATGAAATTGTAAGGTAGCTAAATTAGTAAATGAATATAGTGTACCTATTTTGAAGCATTGTGATGAAGAGCTGGCAATCTGTGTTGATGTTGCTGCAGCATTAGTGGTGTGGAGCTGCTGTATAAGCATGCTGAATGTGTGCAGTGTAACACTGTGCGTGCGCGAGACCAAACCGTTAGCGTAGTCGTGTACTTCCGCATTGGTGTAAAATGGCGAGTAATGTGTGGTATAGGTCTGTATCGGAATATCCGTAGGTGTTTTGTGGTGTTTTGCGAGTTTAGAGTGCTGTAGCCTCGTTTTCGTTTTGTTCGGCGGCCATTTTTTCTCTCGCTTAGATTTTTTTTTAGTCTCTAAACTGTTTTATTTCGAGTAAAATCGAGGTGTAAGTTGCATTTTTGAGGTCCTGGGTGCTCCCTCTTGGTGTAGGTAAGTTTTTTATGTATGTGCTGTGTGTATGTATTGTGTTTTAAATGTTTGTATGTCGGCGTGTTGCGTCCGATGTTTGCGAGGTCGTAATGTGTGGTAACGTGTTTCGTACGTTGTTTGCGTTCCTCGTAAAATTTTGCGAGTGTCGTAATTTGTGTGTCGTGTTTTTTGAGTAGCGACGTGAATTTTGCGAGGGTTTGAGGCCCTTGCCCAGTGACCTCGCCAGCAACTGAGTCCCTCGCTTCGCGAGGGGCCTCAGTTGCTGGCATGGAGCGCCTTCGGCGCTCCATGCCAGCAACTGAGGCCCTTGCCCAGTGACCTCGCCAGCAACTGAGGCCCTCGCTTCGCGAGGGGCCTCAGTTGCTGACATGGAGCGCCTTTGGCGCTCCATGCCAGCAACTGAGGCCCGTGCCCAGTGACCTCGCCAGCAACTGAGGCCCTCGCTTCGCGAAGGGCCTCAGTTGCTGGCATGGAGCGCCTTCGGCGCTCCATGCCAGCAACTGAGGCCCTTGCCCAGTGACCTCGCTTCGCGAGGCCCGCGGCTCGCTACGCGAGGCCCGCGGCTCGCTTCGCGAGCCACGGCCCTCGCTTTGCGAGCCCGCAAGCGTGAGCAACGACTCGTACGCTCACAACTATATATGTGATATATATATATATATATATATATGAAGAGTGAGGTAGCCATGAATGTCCAGTAATCCAGATGAATAATCAGAGTATTGAAGTATATAGTGATACCTTTTTTATTGGACAAACATATTCATAGGTTTCATGACGAGCTTTTGAGAGTGTTCCTCTCTTTGTCGAGTCAGAGTCAATACTCAATTATTGACTCTGACTTGACATAGAGAGGAACGCTCTCAAAAGCTTGTCATGAAACTTATGAATATGTTTGTCCAATAAAAAAGGTATCACTATATACTGCAATACTCTGATTATTCATATATATATATATACTGTATATATATATATATATATATATATATATATATATATATATATATACTGTATAGAAAAACAGCTAGTATGATGCCAGTTTTTCATGCTCGCTATGGTAAAACCAATTTGTTGTTGGGGTGACAATGTGCCTTTAATATGGTTCATGCCCCCATATACCAAGATAGTAACTCACCTTATCTCTGGTGGGTCATGTATAGTGTCCTCTCTGTCCCTTTTCTTTAATAAACAGCTGTCATAACAGATCACTGCACCAGATGCATTCAGAATAGCAAAAATAATTCTGCAATAAAAAATGAAAAAAAATGATCATAATTATCATTATGTAATTGAAAGTCCATTAAAAACATGAGTGCAATTCTTAGGTGAATGATTCATAGATAACGTCCCTATAACTGGAGGTTAGCCTAAGAGTTGCAATTTTACATTCTTGTAAAATAGATGGGTGACCTAAGATATGTGTGCATTTCTTGTTGTAAGATGTAAGTTAGAACAAGAAGTAACTTTGAAATATATATAAAAAAATATGCTCCTCATGGTGCTATATAATGACCTTAGTATCAAAGGGTGAATGTACTTTGGTTTATTGATTTGCCTAAATTCACCCCAATACTCTACTATCATTCAGTATTGAAATGGTTTTGTATTTAAATGGTGTATTGTCTATCGTAATGGATGCATATGTGATAGGTCTGCAGTACATAATGTAACTAGTCATTTTCAATAGGAGACATTTTACACCATAGAAAAGCACCAAATTACATATATATGTAAATGTGTATGTAATTTTATATATAACTAGGGACTTGCGATATTGCAGGCCTTGGCAACCGGCAACTTTCGTGGTTCGCAATGATCGCCTTCAGCGCTCATTGCAAGCCTCTCCCCACTCTCTGACCGCTGTGTCTGTTTCCCCTCTCTACCTCCCCTCCTCTCCCTGCCCTGTGTCTTTTTTTGTCCATCTCTCAGCCCTGTGTCTCTTTCCACCCTCTCCCCCCTCTCCCTCCCCTGTGTCTTTCTCCTCTGTGTCTCTGCTCAAGTTTTGCGTGACTTGCAATGAGTGCCGTTACTGGCTTTGTGCTAGTTTTTACTGGCTTCAGGCTCATTTCTACTGGCTTCAGCCTCATTTTCAACCTGTTACATTTTTTGGGCCGTCGATTTTCAACTCCACATATGCCTCAAATTAACTTGCAACCTCCCTCACAGGCTCTGTGCTGTGTGTGAGTTTTTTTTATTTTTATTATTTGGCGTTTTTTGGTGGTCTTTGGAGTTACACGGTTGAAAACATTTCGGCCTTTAAAATCTTAAAGTGTGTGCCCCGTGATCAGCAGCAAAGTGCTACGGGTTCCTGCGGTGATCACGGCCATCACCATGAGCACTTTCTGTGCTCATGTCTAGGCTATTTGTTTCTAGGCTCATGTCTTAACTTGACAACTCGAAATTACATATACATGTACAGTAATTAGTCATTGAATGATAATAATAAAAATATTAATAGTAAGAAATATTGATAGTAATATTACTAATTTAATAGTAGAATAAAATAATATTATAATCACATATAATAGTTGTCAAACTGCAATTCACGATTGCGAGCCTGTTGAAGCACAGAAGCTCGGAGCCCTAAGCCGATGAGTGCCTAAGGCATTGAAAAATGTGGGACTTAGCCGTAATGATCGCCTAAGGCGCTCCTGCGAGCCTTGTGAAGCGAGGCGAGCAGTTGAGGCATTGAAGCACGCAGGACTTAGGCTCCAAACAGTTAAGAAATGCAGGATTGTATTAGGCTGCAAGCAGTTGAGGAACGTGGGGAAAAAATTACCTCCCGGAATCCCTTTGCAGAAAAAAAACCCGACCTCGGAAAAATACGTTGTTAACGGCCGAACTGCACAAGTTGAAAAACACCAAAACCACAAAAAAAAAACACAATAAAAATTTAGTAGGAAGCACGGAAAAGGCTTGCGAGGCACGTAACTCATAGAATATCGCCGCCATTTTACAACACTAAGTTGCAAATCAACACATTACGATTCTGAAATGGCGGCTTTCTTGACAAAACCTATGGTTCTGTCTCGCGCACGCACCCTATATATAGGGCGCAATTGGCACATTGCTGACACTTTCTCCTGAGGTGATGACTGTCTGATTGTTAGCTCTTCAGTATATTGATTGCTAGCTATTAATTATAAATAGGTAAAGTATATTAATGTATTGATTAATTATTACTAAAAAAGTATATATACCGTATTGGTCCGAATATAGGTCGCACCCGCATATAAGCCGCACCTGTAAAATTCAAGGGGAAAAAATAGAAAAAAGATAGTACTCAAATATAAGCCTCACCCTTAAAATCGGAGAGAAAAAGACTCTCTCCAAGTGATCAGCCATTGCAAGAAACAGGCTTTCTAATTAGTACAGCCATTGCAGGAAACAGACTTTCTAATTAGTACTGTAACTTTTTTTTAAGGTTATAGGCTTTACAGGATGTTAGAATCACTAAAACTGTAAATCGTTATTCAATTGCTACAATACCGCAGTCTCAAGCACGCAAATCGGCACCCTTAGCTCGCAATCGCGCAAATCGGCAGTAATTTTAAGTTCGCGAATAGAAGCCACACATGGAACTCTCAAATCAGCAGTGATTTTTTTTTACAGTCGCGAATATAAGCCGCACCCGTGACTCGCAAACTCGCAAACTATAAAATATTATTAAAAAAAATAAATTCACAATCTTAGATTTATATAACTGCCTTTTACACTGCCTTTATGAATACATTAATGCTTAACGCTTTCAAATATATTTATTAATTGATTAATTAATTATTAATGGACATTAATTTAGTAATTATTAATTAATAATCATTATCCAAAAAATATATATATTTTTAGACTGTCTTTACTTCATGAATATATTAATGCTTAGTTCTTTCTCATACATTTATTAATCAATTAATTAATTATTAATGTTCATTAATTTATTATTATTAATTACTAATCATTATCTAAAAAATGGTATATGTGTAACTGCCTTTACTTTATAAATATATTAATGCTTAGCTCTTTCTGCAATAGTAATAGTGAAAATTCAGACACTACTTTCCAGTCCCACCTCTAAGTCATTAATAAATATGTTAAAAAGGAGAGGATATAATACTGAACCCTGAGGAACCCCACTTACCACATTAGTCCAATCGGAGTATGTTCCATTTACGACAACCCTTTGCTTCCTGTCTTTTAGCCAGCTCTTAATCCATGAGCAGATATGTACTGCAATTCCTGTATCCCTTAGTTTGCACAATAGTCTCCCATGTGGCACTGTATTAAAAGCCTTTGCAAAATAAAAATAGACTACATCCACTGAGTTGCCTGGATGCAAGTTCCTACTAGGCTGCGTTTAACATGACCTATCTCTCATAAATCCATGTTGACTCCTACATGTAATCCTGTTCAAATAGACATATTCTTCTATATTATCCCTTATTAACCCTTCTAAAAGCTTTCCCAATACAGAAGTGAGGCTCACTGGTCTACAATTCCCCGGATTTGCTCTTGCTCCCTTTTTAAATATAGGTATTACATCTGCTTTTCTGCAGTCATCTGGTAAAGACCCTGTGTTGAGTGAATCTTGAGAAATAAATATAATGGTTTGGCTATTACAGAACCCAGTTCCCTCAGTACCCTTGGATGTATTCTATCAGGACCCGGGGCTTTATTAACATTTATTTTTTCCAACCTCTTTTGGATTACTTCCTGTGTTAACCAATTATTTGGCAAAGGTAGTGTTACGCCATTATGTTGCAGTGTCACAACCACTGGTACCTCTCTTGTGTATACCGAAGAAAAGAGCCTATTTAGCTCATCTGCCTTTTCCTGGTCACTAATTATCAGATGGCCTGTGTCACATTGTAATGTTCCTATAGCTTCCTTCCTCACCTTCTTCCCATTAATATACTTAAGAAAATATTTTAGGGTTAGTCTTACTCTCTTTTGCAATTCATTTTTCATTTTCTATTTTAGCCAGTCTAATATCCCTTTTGCAAGCCTTGTTGATTTCCTTGTACTCCCGTAAAGCAGTCTCTGTCCCCTCTTGTTTGCATAATTGAAATGCCTGTTTTTTACTCCGTATCTTGATCTTTAAATCATTGTTAAGCCACATTAACATTTTACAGTTTGATCATCTCTGCAGCTGACTGCTTGCACAGAGAGACGTTTGCAGCATTTGATCTGCAATAAGATCACCTTTACCGGTGTATCATTTATTGATGCTCTTTTTTAGGAGAAAAGGATTAAGGCTTTTTGTTTTGCATTGATCACTGTTATTGATTAATTAATTAACATCTATTAATTTATTAATAATTATTAATTAGTAATAATTATAAAAAAATAAATATTGTCTATTTTACAATGCATGGATTTCATATTGCATTTAGATATCTGGAGTACTGATCATTAACATACATTCATTGATTAACTATTAATTATTAATAATTACAGGGGGGGGGGAAACATTTTGAACTTGCCCAAAAAATAGGTGCATTTTCTAATGCACTTATATATCTCTCTTCCTGCTCATTGCCTGACAGGGATAGGACCCTCTAAGCACTTAAATATTTAAATCACTTTATTATATTATGACACTTGCTACATTTAATATTTTTTAATGCATTTACAACGAATGTATTGATGATTAGGCCTTTAGGTTTTGCATGTATGCCAATTAAACAGGATACTTTCAATGATTAATGAATTCATTGAATTGAAACATTAAAAATATTTTTCATGTAATTTTGTAGATTCCTCATCTCTGCACCTGCCTGAAAACAGAAAGTAAGTTCTACAGGATTTGATCTGCTATAAGATCAACTTGACAGGTATATGATTTAATGATGACATTCTTTAGGAGAACAGGATTAAGTATTTTTATTTTGCATTGATGCTAGTTATTGATTAATTAATTAATGTATATTATTTTATTAATTAATTATTAATCAATAATTTAAAAAAACGTTGTGAATACATATATGCTAAGCCATTTATGTTTTAATGAATGACAATTACATCTCATAACATAATTAATTGATTAATTAATTTAATCAAAACATTACAAATCCTTTTCAGGCCAATCGATAGTTTGCTCATAGCTATTTGTGTTTGCCCTTCTTTAGGAACACATGATTACCTGTTTATGTTTTGCATTGATGACAGTTTAAGATTATTTCAATAATGTGTATTCATTTATTAATTACTTCATAATTAATTATAAAAAAATAACATATTTTACCTTGAACTTAGTTATCAATACATATATGCTTAGCTCTTTAGCTTTTCATGTATACAAATTAAAAATAACCCATTGATTGATTAATTAATTCATTTAATGAAAAAATTACAAATGCATTTCAAGTAGTTTTACTGATTCATTACTGCTATTTAGATTTTGCATTGATGACAGGTAAAAACAATATGTACAATACAAAAAATTTAAGATCTTACACCTGCACAGATTACAATGGCGGACAATGCACAAGACAAGAATGAACTTAAAAGAAGAATGGCAAGGGAACAGAAGCAAAGATGAAGACGAAGACTTTGCAATGTTTAAGAGATGACCAACAGACACTTCTAAATAAAAGAAAAATTACTAAGAAAGCACAAACTGAGTGTGCTGGAGCTTCAAAGAAAAGAAAAAGTAAACAAAATAATGTCTGTAAAACATTGCCTAATTACCCAATATTGCCTCATGAAACCAATGTTCATACACATGACACCAATGTAGATATAGAAAGTTGTAGTGATATCTATCTTGAGGAAGCTCACGATAATGCTTTATTTACAGCACTAACAGTAGACACTCATTATTGTGGATTAATGAATGTGGTTTGTCAGTTTTGTGGGAGCCTACCATTTTCTGAAGGAAAGACCAACTGATGGAGAGTTTTTTAGTGATGTCAGGAAGGAAAGGTAACACTTCCAGAAAGACTCACATTTCCTAAATATTTGGAAAGTATAATAATTAATCTATAATTTCCAAATTATACCAATTTTATAAAAAAATAATAACAGTGCAATTTCCTTTGCTTCAATGGTTGCAACATTAGCAGAAAATGTCCCAGGACATGGTCATTACTGTTTTAAAGTGCAAGGACAAATTTACCACCGGACTTCACATTTACACCAAGAAGCAGGAGAGCAAAGGAAATTTGTTATATGTCCTTGATACAATGGAAGCTGTTGAAAAACAAATGATGCTTCCTGAAAATAAACAATGTTTACCCATAGTCTTTGAACGGTTTAATAACATTATGGCCAACAACCCATATAGTCAAGCACATGCACAAAAAAATCAATTGTCAATGCCAAGAGTAAATATGGTTCTCAAAAGAGATCGTCATACTGATCAAAGATGGTATAATTTACCAACAGCAAATGAGGTTGCAATGGTCTTTAAAAATGATGATGGTGAACCACCATTTGAGCGGGATATTAGAATATATCCACGCAATGAAGACCAACCTTTTATAAACATAAATATATTAAGTAGTAATTTGGATCCAATGACATATCCCATTTTCTCTCCAAAGGGTGAGCTAGGATGGCAACCAAAATTACAATTGCAAAGTTATCCCAATAGTAAAGTTCATGTTAGAAACAATATTTCTATACTGGAATATAAAGTGGCACAAACTGCTATTCTGGATATTTTTAATCCTATTTTATATGGGGGGAAACTCACAAAACATTGGACTATTAATTCCTATCTACAAATCGAAGCAAATAATCTAAACTTTGTCAAATTTCAACAAAAGCTACGAGTAGAACAATATTGTGGATTGATGGATTATGTCACCGAATTGGCTGCAACAGAGACATTCCTGCTTGAAGAGCAATGATTTTGCCATCCTCTTTCCAAGGATCTCCTTGCAATATGGGAGAAAGATACAATGATGCCATGGCTATTGGGACTAAATTTGGAAAACCAGATTTATTCATTACATTCACATATAATCCACAATGGCCAGAGATTAAAGAAAATTTCAAACTTGGCCAAAATACTTCTGACCGACCAAAATAAAACTAAGTTCATTAATTCATGATATAACTAAAGCACACTTATTTGGGAAATGTGTGGCTTTTGTTTATACCATTGAATTTAAAAAAATAGGCCTGCCACATGCACATATACTTTTAATCCTGCAAGAAAAAGATAAATTGAATACGGCAAACAAAGTGGATTCTATAATTACTGCTGAACTGCCACATACAGAAAAACATTCAAAACTTTATGAGATTGTAACTCATAGAATGATTCATGGTCCATGTGGAGATATCAATCCAAATTCACCATGTATGGAAAATAAAAAATGCACAAAAGAGTTCCCAAAACAATTTCAAATGCAGACTTATGCTAATTGTGATGGATACCTGTTGTATAAAAGAAGAGAGGGACAAACAGCTATTATCCGTGGCCAAAAGGTAGATAATAGATATGCGGTTCCATACAATCCACATTTGCTGATGAATGCACACATAAATGTAGAAGTTTGCACTTCTATCAAGTCCATCAAATATGTGTATAAATATATATATACAAAGGATATGATGCAACAACTGTTGTTGTGCAAGGTGCACAAAATGAACAAGACAATCCAGTTTTACATGATGAACTTTAATCTTATTTAGATGCTTGCTATGTAAGTGCTCCAGGAAGCAATGTAGCGTCTTCTCATATTTGAGATGCATAATTGGTCACATGCTGTGTATCGATTAGCTGTCTATTTGCCACAAAGTCAATTTGTTTGATTCACTGTAAGGAATGAAATAAATGCTTTAGCACAAATTGAATATAGAGCAACAACACTTACTGCTTGGTTTCAAATAAATTGCCAGGACACTGAGGCCAGAACATTTTTATACATTGACATTCCACAGCACTATGAATTCGTAAATGGCCAATGGCGATAACAAAAAAGAGATAATCATAAAATTATCTCACAAATTGATACCGTTAGTCCAAGAGACATTAAACATTTCAGTTTAAGATTACTTCCTTTATATGTTCTCAGTGCACAAAGTTATGAACATTTATGCACAGTGAATGACATAGTTTATGATACTTTCCAATTAGCTGCAAGACATCAAAACTTCCTGGCAGATGATACGGAATGGGAGAGATGTCTAGAAAAAGCAGCACTATGTCAAATGCCAAAGCAAATGAGAGAACAATTTGCTTTCATTTGCATCTTTTACAATGTACCTGATGCATTAGCTTTGTGGGAAACATTTAAATTACATATGTGTGAAGACTTCTTGAAACGTTACAATGAGACCATTGCGCTATTAAAAGCATTAATGGAAATTCAGTAAATCTTTCCTTGTCATGGATTAAATTGTGCTAATTTTAATCTGCCTGATCCAGGATTCATAGATGAAATTAACTTTGAGGAGTATGACACTGAGATTGAATACCAAAAAACACAAAAAAAATTGGAACTTTAAATGCATTACAACTGGAGGCATTTAATGCCATTACAAATGCAATAGACAATGACATGCTCAAAGAGCGTTATTTCTATCTAGATGGCCCTGATGGATCAGGAAAATGTATCTATATAATTTATTGATGAGTTGCATTCGAGCACAGGGTCAAATAGCACTGCCATTTGCAACAACTGGAATTGCCGCACTTTTGTTAGAAGGTGGTAGAACTGTGCATAGTGGATTTAAACTGCTAGTTACAACATCAGTGTCGGATATTCAAATTAATTCATTACAAGCCATAAAATTTCACAAAAGTAAATTCATTATAATATATGAGTCAACAATGATGTCATGTCATGCCCTGGAATATATTGATTGATTATTAAAAGAAGTTATGGGTAATGATTTGCCATTTGGTGGAAAGGTGATTTTGTTAGGAGGAGATTTTAGGCAAACATTGCCTGTGGTGCCACATGACAATAGAACTGACATCGTCGAAATGTGTATAAAGAGAAGTAAACTGTGGAAAATATTCAAACACCTTAAATTAGAAATAAATATGAGATCTGAAAGGCCAAAATCAATTCAATAATTGGCTAATTCAAATTGGAGAAGGAAAACATAAAAAAATAACTAATATACCTGATGATACAGTTGAAATTCCATCAGAAATGATTTGCAAAGAATTACTAATATCGACAATCTTTCTCAATGCCATCAATAACGAGGATTACTCAGACATTGCAAGCAAAGTGATATTAACATAAAAAAATATAGATGCCTTGAATCTAAATAACAACATTTTAAAATTAATCAATGCACCCCCAAAAAACTATTGCAGTGCAGATTCTGTTCTGGCTGATGACCAAGACAGTGAACCTAACTTTACTATGGAGTTTATTAATTCTGTGACTCCCTCTGGAATGCCACCACATATTGGGGCAATTGTCATGCTACTGAGAAATATGAATCCCAAAAAAAGGACTTTGTAATGGGACCAGATTAATTGTGAAGGATTTAAAAGATCATTTTATACATGCAGAAATTATGAATGGTACCCATAAAGATGAACCAGTTCTTATACCAAGAATTGATTTGGCTCCAAGTGAGAGTGGTTTACCTTTTGTCCTTCAAAGTAAACAATTTCCCATTATCATGGCATTTGCCATGACCATTAATAAATCCCAAGGACAAACTTTTAAGTCTATGGGTATTTTTTTTACAGGAACCTGTATTTGCACATGAACAACTCTATGTTGAATTTTCAAGATGCAACAATCCAGAGGAAATGAAAGTTCATATTTAAGAAAACCTAAGTCAAGGTGATTTATTGGAGGATGGATGCATTTTTTGTAAAAACATTGTGTACTATGAGGTTCTGTAAACATAGAGAACAGTGGTTTTATTTTGAGGACGAAATTTTATGTCACTCAGACTCATTTTAGAGGACCACTATTTTACTATGAAACTCTATAAAATGGCAAAAAAAACATAGAGAACATTGATTTTACTTCCAGGATGGACCATTATGTCACTGGGACTCTTTTTAGAGGACCACTATTTCACATAGGAAACTCTATGTGCCATTTTCACAAACTGCAAGAATAACAGCAAAAGATAAAAACAACAAGAATAAACAGTGGTTATATCCCATAGACAAATTTACAAGTCTGATGGGCTCTTTTTAAGGGAACCACTTAGACATACAAAATAAAAATGGATTTTTTTCTTAAATAACAACATTAAAAAAGGAACACTTCTCTTATATAAAGGAAAAAATTCACAAAATATGCCACAACAAACATAGAGAACAGTGGTTTTATTTCGAGGATGGAATTTGATGTCACTTGGACTCTTTTTAGAGGACCACTATTCCACTAAGGAAACTCTATAAACGGACAAACTTTTATGTCTGGCACCCTCTTTTTAGAGGTCCACTATTTCACATAGGAAACTCTATGTGCCATTTTCAAGAACTACAAGAATAACAACAAAAAGTTAAATAAAAAAACTGCAAAGACAAAGTAACATATTGGAATGTGTTAGAAGTTACCTTTTTGCACGATTGGCCCCACAAAACAATTAGGTGGCATTTTCATACAATTCAAGGTTAAATGGCTCAAAATTCAAGCCTGGACAATTCCACAGTTTGAATTTCTAACGTGGGTCCTTTAAGGGCCCGTGGCACACTAACGGTTACCCCAAGCCGCGGGGGTATTATTAGTACCCCCCGGCACCTACAATTAACCCCATCACTCCTGGGGGTCAATAGAGACCCCATGAGACTAAAATTACCCCCTCAGTCCAATAAGGGTCTATATAGACCCCTGTAGGACACTATTGACCCCTAGTTAACCCTACAAGTGCAATGAGGGTCCTCCAGGACCCTCATAACAAAGTCTAAGCACTACACTACACTATTAACCCTAACTATACCCCATCAACCCATACTAAACCCTGTTTAACCCCCTTCTAGACCTAATTAACCCTAACTGGGCCTGTTTAACCCTATCTGGACCTAATAACTATCTCTAACTGTGCCTATATAACCCCTTCTAGACCTATTTAACCCGAACTGGGCCTATTTAACCCCTTCTAACCCTATTTAACCCCATCTCTAAAGGGGATCTATACAGACCCCCATAAGCTTTCACCCAACCCCATCACTTATGGGGGTCTATACAGACCCCATAAGCCTCTATTTAACCCCATCAGTCCCACAATGGTTTCTGAAAACCCTCATGGGACAATTAGAACCCTAATATTAACCCCATAAGTGCCATGAGGGTCCTTCAGTACAAACACTACACTACACTATTCCCCCCAATAAAACACTAAATCTAAACTAACCCCCCTCTACACTAACCTATTTAAAAAAGAACATTACACTAATCCCCACTACAATTTTTTTTATAAAAGAACGATACACAACTCCCCCACAACAAAAAATAAAAAAAGAATTACGCATCTGCAATGAAAATACATACACAAATATACATAACATTACAATACAGAAATAAATGCATTACAAATATTCCCCTAACTACAATACATTTCCCCCATCTACATTACATATCCCCCTGACGACAATACACTACCCCATCTACAAAACATTACCCCCTATCTATAAAACATTACCCCCATCTATAAAATATTTCCCCCTATCAGAAGGTGCAGATGCCTTCAGCCAATCACCCAGTGGGGTGTATCCCATTCTGATTGGCCGAAGGCAATAGTTTAAAAAGGATTGACAGGTAAATCAGCCATTCATAATGGAATATAGGGGTGTATCCCATTCTGATTGGTTCACACCTTGGCGCCTTCTGATTGGCTGAAGTTTGATTGACAGTCATTTCAGCCAATCAGAAGGCGCCATTCCATTTTTTTTACCGGAAGAAGCACTAGAAGCTTCATTAGCGTCGGGGAGTTCCGTTGTTTTTTTTGTTTTTTTGGAGCAACGTTTTTTTAAGGGCCCAGCCAGGGCAGAAGAAGAGACAGACGGGGACACTGCGGCAAGGTAAGTTTAATATATAGTATGTTTATTGTGTTGTATGTTGTGTTTATTTTTGGACTTGTGTCTTGTTTTGGACTAATTTGATGTTTCTTTTTTTTCCTAGGGGATAAACCTGCGCCAGTATACCTGTCATCGCTGAAGGAGCATCTAGGCAATTTAGGTGGTCTTATTTATTTTCTATTTTAGGTTAGATTTAGGTTTTTTAATGTAATGTAGATAGGGGGTAATGTTTTATAGATAGGGAGTAATGTATTGTGGTCAGGGGGATATGTAGCTTGTAGCCCATTTCCATCGAATAGCACCTAGTAAGGAATTGCAGAGATAAGGCTGTTTTGCGGCCATCATTTGAATGAGGCCCTCTGTAAGGCATCCTAATACCAATATGTCTAGACTAACATTGTAGTCAATGACATTACAGTTTTAATAGAATGTTTTCATGTTTGATTATATAGTTTGGAAGTAAATCTTACAATTTAGTAATATTTTAATAGCTACTGTATTTTCCGATGTGTCTTTGACTGTTATATATACTTATGCAATGCACAAATATGAATGATTGGAGAGTTTTCTTTACTTTAAATGTATGCTAGAGACAAATTGCTTGTAAACTTACACTAAAGAGCAAATATTGAATTGTTATAAATCAATGCATTATAAAGTGATGTACCTGATAGTTTAATAAAACTACACTTTGTTGCCAAAAAAATCTAAATTGTTAAACAGTTCTTTATTTTTATTCGGACTACAATGCAGTGGTGGGCCCATTTTCTTAAAATAATATATCCTTATTTTTATAGAGAAACACTCCCCATGCCACCTGAGGAAGGCCTTGTGCACTCCATCTCTCGTCCATTCTCTCTCTCTCTCCTCCCTCTATCACACCTTTTCTCCCTCTACCCTCCTTCTCTTACCTTTTTTACCTCTCTTGTCTCTCTCTCCTCTCCCACCTGGGTCTAGCGGCTCCTTCCTGGGACTCCTGTTCTCATTGAGGTCTGGCAACGCATCATAAGAAGGGGTGAAGTGGAGAGGGGCTCAGAGGAAGCCGATAGGCCCAAGGGAGGGTCAAAGGTGCTGGGGGTATGAGCCACGGTAATTGCACCACCTGCACTGCAGTAGCTCCACCCATGCTACAATTACTGAACCAGGATACACTGGACAGTGTGCACCCAATGCATTGATTCATTCTTTTTGTAAAACATGTAATCTATCTATTTATCAAGGGCCGTTGGTGTTAATTCAAATAATGAATGATGGAAGTAAGAGAAAGGAGACCTTGAATGTTGAGAATGTATTTGTTACTTCAGTGTGAAGTGTAATTATCTTAAAGGAACGTGGAAGGTTACTGGATTTCACTAGGAATATAATATACCTATGTATATGTTTACTTTTGCTTATAACATCTCCTCCCATCTCTTCCTCTCTCACAGCTGAAGACTTTGCCAACCATTTTATTCATAAAATTCAAAACATCCGCAATGAACCTTCATCTCATAGTGGCTCACACACTCCATCCTCTAAACCAACCAGCAACATCCAGTCTTCTCCCTTTTCCAATACCACAGCCACTTTGAACTGCTTTTATCCAGGCTACAGAGGACGAAGTCTCCAAACTGCTATCATCCACTCGCCTCACTACCTGTCCTCAGGATCCTATTCCATCTCAACTCATCTCTCCCCTCTCTACCACACTTTTTTTTTTTCATAATATATATTTTTTTTTTCTACATAAATTTACAATTTGCATGCATACATAAAATATACTTTCTCATACAAAAAGTATATAAACGTAACAATATACGAACAAACACATTCAAAATGCTGCCATTGCTTTACATATTGCACTTAATTAATTTAATATAACAGTGAACCTTGACCTATATTTTCCTTTCACCTTCTCCTATCATTTTACCTTCCCCTGACTTTCTTGTCTTTCTTATATATTATCTCTGATTGATTATAATCTGTTCTTATTCGCTATGGATTGTCCTTATATATTGATCCCAATAGTCCCAGTTTGCACATAGCCGCCTATTTATGGGATTACTTACAAAATTACTCTACATAATCTCCCGATTGATTTTTATAGTATTTACTACTTCATTCCATGATGGAATTAATGATTGTTTCCAATATTTTGATAGAAGATTTTTTACAATTAAAAGAATATGAGATATTAGAAATATTTCCCGTGGCGCAAGCACATCTATCTCTAAGTGGAATAGAGCCGTCTGAGGGGTACCTGTTAGATGTTTTTTTTACATATCTTTGATATTTCTGAGAAGCATTTTACCCATAAAGCTTTGATCTTATCACATTCCCACCATACATGTAATGTCGTGCCTATCTGGCCACATTCTTTCCAACATAAATCGTCTGGTTAGAAATGTAATTTTCCCATCAACTGGGGGGTACAATACCACCTCTGTGTAATTTTTAAAAAAAGCTCCCCTCTCTACCACACTTATCCCAACTCTCACACATATTTTCAACCTCTCCCTAAATATTGGCATGTTTCCATCTTCTTTAAAACATGCCATAGTTATACCCACCCTCCAAATACCCTCATCTGACTCTGATGATGCATCTAACTACCGCCCTATCTCTCTGCTTCTCCTGGCTTCCAAACTGCTGGAGCGGCTCGTTTATAACCACCTTACCAGCTGTATTTACTCCCTTCTTGACATCTTCTAATCCGGCTTTCGGCCCCAACACTCCACTGAGACAGCACTCACTAAAGTCACCAATGACCTGCTTACCGCCAAGTCAAAAGGTCACTTTTCAATTCTTCTTCTTCTAGATCTTTCTGCTGCCTTTTACACTGTCGACCATCCACTTCTACTCCACATCCTCTTCTCCCTCAGTATTTGAGACACTGCTCTCTCGTGATTGTCATCATACCTACAAAATCGATCATTCAGTATCTCCTTCTCCGACACCTCTTCTTCTCCTCGCCCCCTGTCTGTTGGCATACCCCAAGGATCAGTCCTAGGCCCCCTCCTCTTCTCCATCTACACATCCTCACTTAGTACCCTATTAAACTCTTTTGGGCTTCATTATCATCTCTATGCAAATGACACCCAAATCTACCTCTTAGCCTCACATCTATCCCCCTCTCTTCTAACACATGTCTGCAACTGCCTCACTAGTATATCTTCTTGGATGTCCATCCTCCATCTTAAACTCAACATGTCTAAAACTGAACTCCTAATCTTCCCTCCTTCTCCCACAGCATAATTTCCTCATATCTCTCTCACTTTCAGCAACGACATCATCACCCCCACCTCCCAAGCCCGTTGTCTTGGAGTTCTACTGGACCCCGCTCTGTCTTTCATCCCTTATATACAATCACTAACTAAGTCTTATCTTCTCCATCTAAAAAACATCTCCAGAATTCGTCACTATCATATACAAGACACAACTAAAATCCTAATACATGCTCTCATCAACTCTCGACTAGACTACTGCAACTCGCTTCTTGTTGGCCTACCCACCATCCGACTATCTCCACTTCAATCCATTATGAATGCCTCTGCTATACTCATCAACGCTCAGTGTTGGCATCACCTCTCTGTCAATCACTCCACTGGCTTCTCTTAGCCTCAAGAATAACATTTAAAATCATGACCCTAACTTACAAAGCCCTCAATATAAAGTGCTCCCCCTTACATCTCTGTTCTCATCCCCAAAAACTCCCCCACCTGCACTCTTCATTCTGCTAATGACCTTCTTCTATCTAAAACTCTTGTCACCTCCTCTCACTCCCACCTCCAGGACTTTTCTCGTGCTGCCCCTAGTCTCTGGAACTCCTTGCCTCACTCTACCAGATTATCCTCTTGCTTCAAAACATTTAAAACCTCACTTAAAACGCATCTCTTTAAAGAAGCGTATCACCTTCCACCCTAACACGCTTATCACCTCTCTCTCCCTCTTTTACCACTTACTATACCTTAGATTGTAAGTCTGCCAATTTCTATGCTAAGTACTTTGGGCATGCACCATGGACACTGGATTTGAGGCTCAAAGACAGGGCCCTCCCCCTTGCTTTGCTATATGTTCATTTGTATTTATCTTTCGCTAAACGTAACTTATGTACAGCGCTACGGAATATGTTGGCACGTTATGAATGAACTATAATAATATTGAGAATCTGTTGTTTTCTGCCTAAAATCATCAATTTGTACATGTTTGGGTCTGCCCTCTGCAGCTCATGCAGCTCATGAGTACACAGACCGAGAAAAGTGTAGTATTTCAAATTAGTCTGCCACTGACATCTCACAAGTAGCATGTTTCAGGATGTTACCACTGATTGGTTACTATAAGACAGTGCAACCCCTGTACTTAGATGTACACTGTCTTCATGAGCTGCAGAGTGAAGAAACCAGTTAATAACTATTTGTAAGATTTTAGATAGAAAAAATAGAGCTTTTAAGCACTTCTTAATGAAATAAAGTACAAAAAAGTAAAGAGATAGATATTATATTCCTGGTAAAATCCAGAAATATTCCATGTTCCTATAATGATAATAATAATAATAATAATAATAATAATAATAATAATAACAATAATAAAAATGAATGTAAACAGCCCTTTTCTCCCAGAAGAGACTCAAGCTCATAGAAACTATAACAGATAAAGAATAGTTACATATAACAGTCACTCAAATAAAGGTTATATCCATTTTTTATACTCTAAGAATGTTGTTGCATGTTATTAAGTATGGCTCTTTGGCTCTTTGAAAGATCTTTTCAGGCACAATTCTGTAAATCTGTGGTTCCCAAAGAAAGATCTGCTGATTAACAGTGGCCCATAAACCTCATTCTGTTAGTTTTGTAGAATAACTAGGATAAATAAAAATATATAAAATGCAATTAAAATTAAAAAATAATTTAAAATAGAATTACACAGTACTACACAATTGGAGGAGGTTAGAATTATATTCAGAGGTCAGCAAACTAACATGGAAGGTTGTGAGGGCCTGTATTTGCAAGCTCGCTATTTCATGTTTATACGTGAACATGCTCTACACCAGTATAGCACAGTGCGCTAAGAAAAAGAAATACGTTTGTCAACCAATGTTTTTAAGTCAATTTAAGAATTTTGGCAGGTCAGTTGGCTCCAGTGTATTGTTTAGCTCCAAGAATTTGCATGCATTAACTTTACTGGGGGGTGCTGTCCATCACACAGTGCTACATGTCACTTTGAACATGTGCCATGCGGTCATGCTTGCTGATGCTGACACTGCATCCCCTACTGAATGCCAGGAATACAGAATACAAAGGGACTGTAAGCACATCTCTTCTTACTTATTTAGTTAGAAGTTTGAGGTTCTGTGTGTTTCAATATTTCTTTTGATATCCACATGAAAGTATCATTTGCCATCCCTATATGCTTGTAGCAAACAGAGTAATTATGGCTTCCTGGTAAATTATGAGGCCCACTGTTCTCTTTCATGAAAACCACCACAGCTTTATATACATTTCAAATAGAATTAAATATATCAGATGAACAAAGAAATGCTGCCAATGGTATCATTTCTGAATGACTTCATAAACCATAATACCAGAACTTTCTGTACATTTGTGGTCTTAATTATATAGTCGTTGGCACTGGTAATTGTAGACATAAACATGTTAAACGCTGAAAGCCCCAAGTAGTTCAGATTCTAAAAGCAAAGAAATTGTCGCAACATGTCACTTGGTGTTTCTGTTTAACCAATCAGTCTGAAATGACACATTACTATCAATTTTTTTATATCTCAATTATCTTTCTTTTTGCTAAAAAAATGTTCCACTTTTTTTCTGACCTATACTTTCTGTGTTTTTTTTACTTACTTATAAAATAAGTTAATAAGTGTAATTGTATAAATCTCTATTAGTAATGGTTACTACAGTACAATGGTGTAACAGTTGTAAACATTATGACCTTAATAAGTTTACTTCATAAATATACATGTTGTTATATACTGTTCCAGTCCTGGTTACTATATATGTATATATATATATATATATATATATATATATATATATATATATATATATATGGTAAATAAAGAAAAAAACAAAAAAAATGGCGATTCACGCCTAAGGTAGAAAACTCGTAAAAAAAGAAAAAAATATCTTTCTAATAGCAGGAGTATGACAAAAAACAATACATAGGTACAATGACCAAGAGTGTCTCCCTCCAATAATGGTGGAATGGGAAGATATAAAATATCAGGTAAGTAACACAACGTGAAACTAAATATCCAGACAATCCTCTGTTATAGTCCTCATACTTCTGTTAGGACAATCATTGGACTGTAACTTAATAAATAGTAGTGAAAGTCAAAGGTAAAAAAGGGGGAAAAAATATATATAAAAAGCGAAAAAATAGAAAAATGGCAAAAAACACTCTATAAAAAATAATAATAAAAATTAATATATAGGCAAGAGATACTTAGCATATACTAGGTATATCAGGCAAGTAAAAAAGAGGGAATGGTGAACAGTACACCAAAGCAATGCGTACAATACGCTTGCTAGCTCACAGAAGCAGTGAAATAAGCATTCTCAACACTTACCTAATAAAATACCTAAATGTACATACCAGATTCCTCCAAATTTATCAAAAATGTACAAATGTACAGATGGAGGAGATGGATCACTGGATATATCAAATGCCAAAAAAAGTAACAAAAAAATAAACAAAAAGCCGACCGGTTTCGATAGTACATACACTATCTTTTTCAAGGCACATAGACTGCATAGCCATAATGGAGATTCGCAGGGTTTTTAAAGTAAATAAGTCACGCCTTCTTGGGCATTACCAGGGCGTTAGTTCACACCCCTTAAGTGCGTATTGGCTGTTTCCAAATTGCTTTTCGCGCCTTTAAGCTGTTAACGTGATGACGTAACACGTAACGTCTAACGCCCTACGTCAATGCTTAGGGACCTACCGCGAGATTTCGCGATGACGCGAGTGAGGATAAAATCTTATTTACTTCCGGAATTGTAACACTCATTAAGCCACCGCGATATATATATATATATATATATATATATATATATATATATATATATATATAGGCAAATATGTTTGTATGTATATATATAAAATATATGTGTATACAGATTAATGTCAGTTTTATTATCAAAATAAACATTTTGTGGTGTAACAGGATACAGATGATCAGACAAGATATTGGTTAACCAAGACCTATTGTTGAGTGAAGCTAAAATCAGCAGATCATTTACTGATTATATTAACTCAGAGGGAAGTTAGGAAGGATGAGCAAACAAAATCCATTGTCTAGGAGGAATTATTGGTCTCAAGAAAGACATGATAAAGCAAATTCAATTGTTTAAGATTGCAAGATAATCAGCAAATTTGTCAGAGATCTGATTTATGTAAAGGGGTGGGAATAGCCCACTATTAACATAACAAAACATGTAAAATGTACGTAGGGTCAGTCCAAGACCAGGAGTGTCAGAGAAAGATGTCCAAGCAGAATTGCTGAAGAGCCCAGCTGCTGACCAGTGGAGTGAACAAGTCCAGTCATGACCTGCAGAACCTAATGAGATGAACCTTGAAGCAGATGCTGACTTTTGGTGGTGTAGTATTTACCAATTATATACAGTATGAAAATGTATCTTTATATAGCAATCCTTTTTGTAAATATAGTTTTTTTCCCTATTGTCTGTTATCTGTTTGTCTAAAACCCGTTATGTAACAGTATTTTGATTTATGTACTGTTGTGGAAAATATCTCATACACCCGCCCACAGACAGACACCAAGAAAAACAAAATCCTCTGGATCATCATTATTATAATTTATTATTAGGAAAAAATGTGGAACAACAGTAATATCCAACATGGCTGCTGCTGGTCCAGCTAGAAAACTGACCACACTGAAAAAATATACAGATGCAGTGTTTTATAATATTTACATAAAACAATTTAAAAAATCCATTACACAGCCAATTACATTTTATTTACATATAATATCCGATAAGAATAACACCCGTGATCAAGACATATCAAACATGTTATGGTACGTCACTCTAGATGTGCAGAAATACTTTATTCCTAATGTCCTGCGCAAAGGGCAAATTATGGCCTTGGGATGGCTGATTTATTATGTATAAAAATATGTGTACTGTCTGTAAATGCAATAGCCAAGTCATGGGTCAGACGTATTTAACTATTTCATACCTAATATCTTACAATTGGAAAATTACTGGTTCACAGCTAGCCAAATATCACACTAACTGGAAAGAGTGCTAATTATATATATATATATATATATATATATATATATATATATATATATATATATATATATATAAAAATATATTTATATATATATATATATATATATATATATATATATATATATATATACGCTAAAAATTTAAACATTCCCCCGTATGACAATGAAAATTGTCATCAAAAGGTAAGAGTACAAATACGAGAGGCTATAATCTCAATATAAATTCCACACATACTGTATAGCTAAACAATAAAAAGATAAACTTATTAGGAAGCATAGGTATGATCTTCAGACTGATATTTAAATAAACTCATGGGTTTCAAAAATAACAGCCAGATAAGTTTCCTACAACATGGAGATATTCTATCTTATCTCACGGAGTCCTTTGCACCTTCTGCCTTAATACATTCCTAACAAGAACATGTCAAAAGAATAACTAGTTATAAATAGACCATCAATATATGCATTATATATATTGGAAGTTTATCAATTGGATATGATTCATGGAATAATATATAAGAATCTTTCAAAAATGGATCCATAGCAGAAGTTTCACAGTCCAGATATTAAAGTCTGTTGAATGAAAGCTTTACAATCAGTAATAATAAAGCAGGAGCAAGAAAAAGATTAAATCTGGATGGTAAAACAATAGATCCACAAAAACAAGTGAGCATCTGTTTGATGAAATCCATATAACAAGGAAAAAGTCCAATGGGGTGAATGAAAATATCAACATATGCTGTTATATGTATCCAAGAGACAGTCCAGAAAGCGTGTGATAGATATAAAAGTCCAGATTTGTATTAGCGTATTGTAATGTCAATGAGCAAGAGTTTGAATATGTCCTTCATGAGGATGGCCCTGGATTTTAGGCATGATTGTCGTATTCCTCTTCCTCCATGTCCTTATGCAAGTTTGCGGCGTAGAATTGTAAAGTTTCATGTAGGTATTTTTTCTGTGTGATGATCGTGTCAATCAATTTCTGTATCAGTTCCTTTGCACAGGGAATCACAAGTGTCCAATTTGGCGATATCGATTGAAGTCATCACAGAGAGGGCTATGCCTTTCCATCTCTGAATTTTCTGTTAGTTCATGTGACAGGGCTGTCAATCCCTCCACGGCTTTGGTAACTGTCACATCAGGTGCCATGTTATTAGGGATGAAGTGCAGCAGGCAGTGTCAAACATTTTACAAACACCTCCTTCTTGTGCTAGAAGCATTTCCAGTGCCATGCGGTTTTGCCATGTCCTCAGACTTGTTTTATTTAGTTGTTCAGTCAAGCCTTGTACCGCATCTCTTGTATAGGTCACAAATCTTTGTTGGTTATAGTAGATATAATTTATCTAGTCAATATCTTTTATTTATTGTCACCCACCAGGTGAACATGGATTCAAATCCTGCTGAAAGTTGCTTCTAGCCTTGAACTTGTCAGGTAGTGTACTGGGTACTCCTTTAGACTTTGTCATCAAAGCTGCCACTTGGGGTGGATCTCTTGGATCGGGTCAAGGGATTTGTAGATTTGTGTTGCAGTAAAACTTAGTTATTTTTTTAGGAAACAGGTGAAAGGACAACATCAATTGTATTAATGCTTAAGTTCCTTGTCAGTTGGGTGGGAACACTTGTCTCAGTTTAAATCCCACACATCTGCTCTCCTTGTAGTATAATTATCAAACCACTCATTAGGATAGTCATTACTCCCAGTGGTTATTATCTCGTGTCAGGGTATGATTGTACAAAAGTCAAACTGTGCTGTTCCTGTCTGTCTTTCAGTAAAGGATAGGTTAGTGTCTTCAGGTGTTCCTGAATAAGAAATCTCCTAGTCAGCAAACTCTGTATCTGTTTTATCTACTGTTATCACCATAAGTACTTGGTAGATAATTTCTCTTATCATATATCAGGGCACGTTTATCTGTTCTTTGTGTTTACAGTCACGCACTCGCTGTCATCTTCTTCTGGGGTAGACAAGTGTGACAGAAATCCAAACATACAAGAAACTTCCTACATCCTATAACTAGACATCTTCACATTATATATACTTATCCAAAAATGTTCCTAACTGTAACATAAATATAACATATGCAAAACTCTTTAATAAAGGGGTGGTATAAACTAAAATTAAGTGATAATGTAAATTATGCAAAGCTAATAACCATATTAAATACTTGTAAAATAGATAATGAACCATCATTTTCTACTCCTGCTAAAGCAGCAAAAATTATCAATAGGGCAGTTTCAATACAACTAATTATGTCTTTATAAGTGATAAGACATTACTTAATTTATCTTGCAACAGTTTGTATATATAAAAGGAAATTGCTAATGTATTACTATCAATATACATTTACTAATAAAACTCAAAAATATTTTCTTAACTCATAATGTAATATACCTCTTATCATGTTTATTTCTTAGAGGCTTAGAAATACCTTGAAAAGATTTTCATAATTGTTTACTTATTTGCGCAACGGCCATCATCTGAGCTGGGGATGGCCTGGAAGAATAACTGGTACAATATTTATCCAGCATGAATAAACAAAACATAACACAAAAATAACACAGAATTGGTATGATAGGATTCTTTAACCAGATAAGATATCATACCCTGATTTCTAGTGATAGCTTATATAAGCCTAAAAAAATCATAATTAATAAAAAAATACTAGCAAATTCTAAAAAAAAAAAAAAAAAAAAATATATATATATATATATATATATATATATATATATATATATATATATATATATATATATATATATATATATATATATACAGTGGATATAAAAATTCTACACACCCCTGTTAAAATGTCAGGTTTCTGTGCTGTAAAAAAATGAGACAAAGTTAAATCATTTCAGAACTTTTTCCACCTTTAATGTGACCTATAAACTGTACAACTCAATTGAAAAACAAACTGAAATCTTTTAGGTGGAGGGAAGAAAAAAAAAAGAAAAATTATGTGGTTGCATAAGTCTGCACACCCTCTTATAACTGGGGATGTAGCTGTGTTCAGAATTAAGCAATCTCATTCCAAATCATGTTACATAGGAGTCAGCATACACCTGCCATCATTTAAAGTGTCTCTGATTAACCCCAAATAAAGTTCAGCTGCTCTAGTTGGTCTTTCCTGAAATGTTCTTAGTCGCATCCCACAGCAAAAGCCATGGTCCACAGAGAGCTTCCAAAGCATCATAGGGATCTCATTGTTAAAAGGTAACAGTCAGGAGAAGGGTACAAAATAATTTAGATATACCATGGAACACATCATCAAGTGGAGAAAATATGGCACATGGGTGACATTAACAAGAACTGGATCTCCCTCCAAAATTGATGAAAAGACGAGAAGAAAACTGGTCTGGGAGGCTATCAAGAGGCCTACAGCAACATTAAAGGAGCTGCAGGAATATCTGGCAAGTACTGGCTGTGTGGTACATGTGACAACAATCTCCCGTATTCTTCATATGTCTGGGCTATGGGGTAGAGTGGCAAGATGAAAGCCTTTTCTTACGAAGAAAAACATCCAAGACAGGCTACATTTTGCAAAAACACATCTGAAGTCTCCCAAAAGCATGTGGGAAAAGGTGTTATGGTCGGATGAAACCAAGGTTGAACTTTTTGGTCATAATTCCAAAAGATATGTTTGGCGCAAAAACAACACTGCACATCACCAAAAGAACACCATACCCACAGTGAAGCATGGTGGTGGCAGCATCATGCTTTAGGGCTGTTTTTCTTCAGCTGGAACTGGGGCCTTAGTTAAGATAGAGGGAACTATGAACAGTTCCAAATACCAGTCAATATTGGCACAAAACCTTCAGGGGCTTCTGCTAGAAAGCTGAACATGAAGAGGAACTTCATCTTTCAGCATGACAACGACCCAGAGCATATATCCAAATCAACAAAGGAATGGCTTCACCAGAAGAAGATTAAAGTTTTGGAATGGCGCAGCCAGAGCCCAGACCTGAATCCAATGGGAAATCTGTGGGGTGATCTGAAGAGAGCTGTGCACAGGAGATGCCCTTGCAATCTGACAGATTTGGAGTGTTTTTGCAAAGAAGAGTGAGCAAATCTTGCCAAGTCAAAATGTGCCATGCTGATAGACTCATACCCAAAAAGAATGAGTGCTGTAATAAAATCAAAAGGTGCTTCAACAAAGTATTAGTTTAAAGGTGTGCATACTTATGCAACCATATTATTTTATTTTTATATTTTTTCCTCCCTCTACCTAAAAGATTTCAGTTTGTTTTTCAATTGAGTTGTACAGTTTATAGATCACATTAAAGGTGGAAAAAGTTCTGAAATGATTTATCTTTGTCTCATTTTTTTACAGCACAGAAACCTGACATTTTAACAGGGGTGTGTAGACTTTTTATATCCACTGTATGTATATATATATATATATATATATATATATATATATATAAATAAAGTAAATAAAAAGTACATCTGTGTTCGCATCTGAATGTCTAAAGCAAGTTAAAAAACCTGCTTCCAGGAAAAACAGTTATTACACTGCATTCTGGGAAGTTGAGCTGGGACACACAAATGTGCCCACAAATGCCTCGCTCTTCATTCCGTAGCCATTATCAAACATGCCTTCCTTTAAGCTTATGCATGCTGTATTACACAGCTTTAATGCAAAGCCAAGGTTGGAATAAACACAGAATATATATTCCTAGTCTGTTGACATTTCTGAATATCCTGTATGCTTATCATAACCCATAAAATAATTTCACCTCTTATACCTTAAAAAAAAAAAAAAATTCTATTGAACAGATATATTTGAACCTAAATATTTAATCTATATTCTCGCCTAAATATTAGTAAAAAATTGTACTGCGCTACTACAATTTATATCAAAAGACATATGTTGGGTTTTTACAATCTGTTTTTTGTTAAAATGAAATAGTTGCATTCTTATCAAAACATTTTCTATATACGACCATGAATTAGTACTGGATGTCCTATCAGCATTGGATTTTGGCAGTGTGTCAGTGTAATGAATAAATAGTTCAGTTTCAATGAATGTAATATAATGTGCACATTATATGCTTTTGAACATAATTTTTAATTGTAATAAACCTTAAAAATCTTTTCTTTTTATTTTAACCCAGTATTTTAACAATTACTGTTTTTCTTTGCAACTAATTTTCTGAAATACCAACCTTAAAACATCTTTATACAATTAATGAACCATCTTTTAATAAAACCTTAATTTTGATTATCCAAAATAGGCGATGATATAGAAAATACAAATATGAAAACAAATATTAATCTGAAATTGATCATATTTCAGATTATATATTTTCTATAGGAAAATGTATTATACTGTAGGTCAGATATAATGGACACTCTGCACAAAAATGCAATGATATCATCTGTTCCCCCGGTTTACTATATGAATACCAATATTCATCATACACCATTCTAAGAGATCAACAACAGATCTCTCTTTCAAGCAACAGAAATTCACCTGACAATCAGTACATACATGATATCCTCACACATAGACAGATCTCAATCTAGCTCACACACTTCATAACACTGTAACATATGTTCAAACATACTCAACAATAACACAGAACAGAGGACCAATCTTCCTTTTTCTACAATTACTCACACAGAACTCACTGCACACAGTACTGACACTCAGTACTCACACTCCCATTCATAGGCCCAATGTCATTCACCGTTTTTTACCATCAGCCACTTGTCACTTCGGCATCTTGCGAATGTACATAGCAAGTCTACACTCCCGCTCTTAAAAACTTTATCAAGACATTCTCGTTATTAAAGGAAGGCAACTCCTATCTCGCCATTAAGGAAGGCAACTCCTATTTAATCTATATTCTCGCCATTAAAGGAAGGCAACTCCTATTCTCGTCATTAAGTAAGGCAACTTCTCTGTTAAGCTATAACTACTTTAATTAAAATCTACTGCGCTTCTTAAAATAATACCTTGTCAGGTACAACATCTCTTTAATATATCCTAATCCTAGTATCAGTAATTAACACAGTTGCATGTACAATATCTAAATCAGTTCTAATGCATATTCACTTCAACCACAGTATCTGATCATATAGAAAAAAACATATACAGAGATACACATGAACATCTCTAAACTCTGTATTGAAACAAAAAAAAAAACTTTCTCTTTGCTTCAGCTGTTGTTTGCACTCCAAACCCCTCCTCTCTCATCTTAGCATAAGACCCTGGCTTGCACCAGGAGAGACTGGTTCCTTTGACATAGTGAGGTGTCAGGGGTGGATTCAGAAGGAGTGGATGGGTCATTAAGCATGACATTCTCCAAGTCACTAAGCTCCACCCACTTGGATGGGGCTACTTTGAACATTCTTTTTTATTTCAGACTGTTCCAACAGTACAGATCTCTTTTCAAAGTACTCCTTCCACACTCAATCACCAACATCTAATACATAGTCTTACGTGAGTTTTAAGCCTGGCCCCCCTTTGTCCATTTGAAAAACATAATTTCTACAGAAAAAAATATTTGATATAAAAATCTGCTGTTAAAAAACATAAACACAGGATTTAAACATATACAGATAAGAGACAACACATAACATAATTGTGAGCTCACAAAATGTACATGCGCATAAATGTTTTAAATCACTTTGTAAAAACCAAAACCAAAAATATATATAGGAGGAGCGAGGCGAGCCGCTAACGCATAGCACTTAGGCGATGAGCGATGAAGGCACTACAATGCACTACAACTATCACCACAAACAAGATGAGGCAATGAAACATGCAGCACACTTACTGACAAACCATTATATTTAATTTTTCAAGATTCGCTCAACACAGGGTCTCTACCAGATGACTGGAGAAAAGCAGATGTGATACCTATATTTAAAAAGGGAGCAAGAGCACATATGGGGAATTATAGACCAGTGAGCCTCACTTCTGTAGTGGGGAAGCTTTTAGAAGGGTTAATAAGGGATTATATACAAGAATATGTCTATTTGAACAGGAATATATGTAGGAGTCAACATGGATTTATGAGGGATAGGTCATGTCAAACAAATCTAATTAGTTTCTATGAGGAGGTTAGTAGGAACCTGGATCAAGGCAACTCAGTGGATGTAGTCTTTTTGGATTTTGCAAAGGCTTTTGATACAGTGCCACATGGGAGAATATTGTGCAAACTAAGAGATACAGGAATTGCAGTAAATATCTGCTCATGGATTGAGAGCTGGCTAAAAGACAGGAAGCAAAGGGTTGTTGTAAATGGAACATACTCCGATTGGACTAATGTGGTAAGTGGGGTTCCTCAGGGTTCAGTATTAGGTCCTCTCCTTTTTAACATATTTATGAATGACTTAGAGATGGGATTGGAGTGTGGTGTCTCCATTTTCGCTGATGACACAGAGTTGTGCAAGGTAATTAAATCAGATAATAATGTGCTTCCCCCCAAAGGGATTTATATAAAATTGAGGAATGGGCATCTAAATGGCAGATGAGATTTAATACGAATAAATGTAAAGTTATGCATCTGAGAAGGAAAAATAGCCATGCAATTTATAATTAATTAAATCTAGGTGTATCAGATATTGAAAGGGATTTGGGAGTGCTTGTGGACAACCACCTTGGTAACAGTTCTCAAAGCCAAGCAGCAGCTGCAAAGGCAAATAAAATATTAGCATGTATTAAGAAAGGTATAGAAGCAAGGGTAGCAAATATAATTCTGCCACTATACAAATCTCTAGTATGCCCTCATTTGGAATATGGAGTACAATTTAGGGCACCACATCATAAAAAGGACATTTTAGAGCTGGAAAAAGTACAGAGGAGGGCAACAAAACTAATAAGGGGAATGGAGGGACTAAGTTATGAAGAAAGACTAACCAAATGTTTTCCTCTAGAAAAAAAGGCATCTAAGAGTAGATATGATTACCTTATATAAATACATCCAGGGTCAGTATAAAGATTTGTCAAGGGAGATTTTTGTGCCAAGAGGTTTTCAACTGACAAGAGGACACCCCTTGAGGTTAGAAATAAAAAGATTCCACCTTAAAGAAAGAAAAGGGTTCTTCACAGTAAGGGTGGTTAATCTGTGGAATTCTCTACCAGAGGAGGTGGTGACAGCGGATTTGATAGATAACTTTAAAAGGGTACTGGATTTATTTCTAATTAAAAAGGGAATTCAGGGTTATCATGGATAATTAGAGAGGCAGTATTGATCCAGGGAGAAATCTGATCGCCCGTATCTGGGGTCAGGAAGGAATAACATTTTTTCCCTTTAAAACGATTGGCTAAGTCTCACTTGGATTTGTTTTCCTGTTTGCCTTCCTCTGGTTTAATTAATAATTAAATATAAAATAAAAAATAAATAATTAAATAATTGATTATTAACTAATTAACTACTAATTAATTAATATTTAATCCGCATATTGCAGATCAGAGGAGATCTTAAAAGGTTGAACTTGATGGACTGAAAGTCTTTTTTCAACCTTAATTACTATGTAACTATGTAACTATGTAACTATATATAAAATTATAAATATATATATATAATATGAAGTGTTTTGAAGGTAGATTTAAAAACCTGAAAACATTTAACTGCTTAGTATTTTGGAATTTTCTATTAGAGAAGCAAATGCACAGCATGCCCTTAAATGACCATGGCCTTATGAATTGAACTCTGCTACCATAATGTATCACATATAATAGTTGTTAAACTGCGAGACGTCGTCACGCTTTGCGCGGTGCGTATGAGTTAGGCGATGATCGCTGAAGGCACTACAATGCACTACAACTATCACCAGAAACACGATGAGGCAATGAAACACGCAGCACACTTAATAAACGCGGGATCGCCTTGGCGTGCAAACTGTTCACAAACTCGGGACTTAGAAAAAAAAATATGAGACGCAAAAGAATATGACATTAACGGACAAACTGCAAAAACAAAAAAAACATAAAAACACACTAAATACACCAAAAAAAAGAAATTACAAAAACATTACACACAGCACGGGGCAACAGCCAGAACGTCTGGGAGTGAGGTGGAAAGCAAATTTAAGCCGATTTAGACGACTTTCAACACTGGAAAATTGCCTAAGCGAGAGAAAAAAATGGCTGCAGAAAAAAATGAAAACTAGGCAACACGACCCCGGACACTGCCAAACATGTAGCTCTTTACACATCAAACTACGAACTACAAAATACACTATTACAAAAGCCGGAAATGCTTACGAGACGCGTAACACATTAATAACATTAGGAATATACAATGGTGCTTTACACAATAAACCAACGGCTTTCCCCTGCGCACGCAGTCTATTTATAATGCGCACTTGGAACATTCATTACACTTTATCAGTAGGGCACCAACACTCAAACTGTATATTCTATGCAGACGCGAAATACAAACAGATTGTTAGATCTTCAGGCTATTGCTGCCTGCACATATTGATTATAAATACTTAAAGTAGATTAATTTATTCAAGAAATAATTCATTCTTAATTAACTACATATACATAAAATATATATCTTTCTTTATCATGACTGATGAAGGTGCTCAGAGGTCCAAAAGTACACAACAGGAGAGGCTCGCAATGAGCGCCAAAGGTGTTCAGCGCAAGGCTCGCAATGAGAGCTGAAGGTCCTCAGAGTACAAAACGGTTTACATTGTGTGTCAAACATCATTCCAATGGCTTAAAATGTTTTTGCCCTCTCATTTTTGGAATGGAAACATTTTATGCAAATCTTGCTAACATTTTAGAAAACATTAGGAATTAACAGCCTTACTAAATTGCAATTCAGTAAATTTAAAAGGGCTCTATATAAGCATACAGCATATTTTATTTACAGAAGTTTTTAGTTAGTGAAGACCTTGCTTTTGGATAGAAGTTCACTAACTAAAAACTTCTGTAAAAAAAAATATGCTGTGTGCTTAAATAGAGCCCTTTTAAATGTCCCGAATCGCAATTTAATAAGGCTGTAAATGTTTATTAAATTATCTACAGTAGTTAAAAAGTCCATTGTAACCCTACTTTGAGAAGAAATACTTTTGAAGGCTACACTTGAAAATAATAATATAATTGTTAACAAAAATATAATGAAAAATACAGACCTATATTTGATTCCCCAATATAGAAGATTACACCATGTTTAAGTGCAAAAATTACACTAAAACCCTGTTCTAATCAGACTTTACAAATAAACTTTACAAACAAGTGCAGTATTACAACATCAGAGATATTACATGTACGAAAGACCACTGGGTTTAAAACCATTGCTGAGTGCCAAAGCAGCAGTTAAAGAAACAGTATAGCACCAAAAATCAACCACATTTTAAATATGTGTAATTAAAACATATGATATTTAATTGTATTTATTTTTATTATTATGTTTGTTTCATTATACAACATCCAGAGTAACACAGAACGCTGTACTAAAGGGGTTAATACAAATCAGGAAACGACGTGGACTAGGAACAAATGCTCTAATGCATAAATTATAAATATAATTGTCACATATAGTTCATTAAAGAAATATAAATAAATAAAACAATATTATATATACATATATAAATATATATGGTTTACTATCACAGTTATGGTGCTTGTTCTCACTCATTATAATATAGAATAGAATATAATCATGATGTTGTCAGTTCCTATTGGTTCCTAGGGCCGTTTCTCATTTGTAAGCTTGGTTTGGTAAAATATACTGAGTGAACAAATGCTTCCTACACTGAAATCTCTTGCGGACAAGGCAGGATTTTCGGATGTGGGCTGAGTGCCGTAATATAGCGAGTGAAAAGATTAGAATAAACGTATAACATAGGGAAAAAAAGCTCCTGCAGCCTATTATACGTAATAATGCAAATTACACCACTCAATTAGAACGGGGGCCATAGTTTCTAATATATTATCTTTTAAAAATAATTATGCAACAAGGGAGTATATATAACAAATTGGCTTCAGCTGGTGAGATGGGAAGGGATTTTGAATTCAGAGGAAGCTTATAAAAATGACAATGCTTTCATTAGGACTAATGGAAAGCTAATTAGTCCATGTAGATACAATGTGACAACAGTGTTACTTTAATTTAAGCAAACGTCCAAAGGATATTCCAAGATTAGATATGGTATGTGTCATAGTGAATGATTATATACAAATGATGAGGGAGATGTAAGAATATCTTAGCTGCTCTACTTCTTCTTAATGTGACACATGTATATTCCATCACTCTTCTACTTACTTTTCATACCATGTATTTTAATGTAGGTTTAAACATTAGTTAGTTTCAATATTTTATCACCTGGCTGCAGAGGGAGCTACCTTTTTTGTTTCTGCTTCTACAGGTGGGATAAGACATTGGAGCAATGGCTGTGGCTGTTATGTGCTTCCCTGCATTTACTATGTACTGCTTCCTGTGGGGGGAAATTGCCAACACAGCCATTCAAACCTCATCACAGCTGCTGTGATAGCTTGGTAAGTATCCCTCTTTTAATGCTGAAAAAGTTTCCATCTGCCACAATAGGACTACGGCAACTCAGACGTGACTGCTTTCAAGAAGATTTGTGTGGATCTCATTAGTTAGATTCACACTGCTGGTAAGAGCACTTGAAACAAGGACCTTAAAAAAGCCAATGGAACACTTGTAGAAGAACAGATTGTAGGTTTGAAAAGAGAAGATACTGTATACTGAAGTTGTAGTTTTGTGTCACAATACTGCATATGATATCTATTTGTTTTGTTCCTTGTCTAGGTCATCCATGTATACATAAGGATTCAATGGCCACCAAAATTTTGCAGGAGGCGATCATATATGACAAAAAATGGGTAGATATGGCAACCAGACCATTTAGGTGACGTTGAAGGTAAATGTGAAGTGGAGACAGTTTCTCTGTGCTGCTTAAAGGGACACTTATGATTAAGATGTTATGATTAATGTAAAAAGTTTGATTCTTTTTCAGTTTTATTTATTTATTTTTTATTTATTTTACTTATTTTGCAAAATTTGTTTATTTATATATATTTTTTCTAACCCCCAAGTCCAGATTGACAGATCTCTATGCCGCATGTAGATGCACAAGCCAGCAGTGGTATGCTGGCATATCACTGCTGGACACTAAGAGGGCCTGATCTGCGCTCTCAGCATCCTGTCAGTCATCTTCTATGACAAACGAGCATCAAGCCCTCCCCAAGACACAGAGAAAGGTGCGATAGAAAACTGGCCAAAAAAAAGTAGCAAGTGTGTCTGTAGCCTGCCTCATACAATTGGACTGCAACAAGCAAATAAGTAAGTCAAACTTGACGAAAGCAAAAATATATATATACAGTTGTGTTCAAAAGTTTGCATACCCTGGAAGAAATTGTGAAATGTTGGCATTTATTTTGAAAATATGACTGACCATGCAAAAAAACAATATTTTATTGAAGGATAGGGATCATATGAAGTCATTTATTATTATATAGTTGTTTGGCTCATTTTTAAATCAAAAAACAAAGTTAGAGGTGCTCAATCAGAGAACGAACTAACTTGAAAAGGTTAGTTCTATGGACACAATAACCCACTCTGAGAGCATCCTCTTTTAGCTCACTTGTGCCCTTCACAGGGAGAAATATCATGTAGCATATCTGTCTGGTCCCACTCACTAGAGTGATCCAGCCACGAAATACCAGGCAATTCTACCCTGAACAGGAGAAACAGCAAACACACAGATGTAAGTTTCAGCCTTCATTTGGGCCTCATCAGTGAGGTGTAGCTAAACTTCCTGAGGCACAGTGAGCAAGGGGTCCACGTCTGGAGTCCCCCATCAGCCTTAGGGAGACTAATCCCTAACGGTTATTTGCATAAACAATAAACAAAGTTAGAGGTGCAGAATCAGAGAACAAAAAAACCTTAATAGGTTAGTTCCATGGACATGATAACCCAGTCTGAGAGCATCCTCTTTTAGCTCACTTGTGCCCTTCACAGGGAGAAATATCCTGTAGCATATGAGTCTGGTCCCACTCATTAGAGTGACCCAGCCCGAAATACCAAGCAATTCTACCTGAACAGGAGAAACAGCAAACCACAGACGTAAGTTTCAGCCTTCATTGGGCCTCGTCAGTGAGGTGTAGCTAAACTTCATAAGGCACAGTGAGCGCAGTGTGCAAGGGGTCCACGTCTGGAGTCCCCCATCAGCCTTAGCATATGAGTCTGGTACCACTCACTAGAGGGACCCACCCCCAAAATACCAGGCAATTCTAGCCTGAACAGGAGAAACAACAAACACCAGACGTAAGTTTTGGCCGTCATTGGGCCTCGTCAGTAAGATGTAGCAGACTGATATACTACAGGATATTTCTCCTCATGAAGGGCACAAGTGAGCTAAAAGAGGTTGCTCTCTGATTAGGTAACCAGACCTATAGGACAAAACTACTTCAGGTATTGTCCGTTCTCAGATTGAGCACCTCTAATTTTGTCAAATGACCCTTTGGGGTTTTTCTCACACTAAGGCTGATAAGGGGAAACAGACGTGGACTCCTTGCTCACTGTGCCTTAGGGAGTAAAGCTTCACCTCATTGACGAGGCCCACAGAGGCTGAAACGCGTCTGGGGTTTGCTGTTGCTCCTGTTCAGGGTAGAACTGCCTGGTATTTCGGGGCTGGGTTACTCTTTTGAGTGAGACCAGACTGATATACTTCAGGATATTTCGCCCAGTGAAGGGCACACGTGAGCTAAAAGAGGTTGCTCTCTGATTAGGTAACCAGACCTATAGGACAAAACTTCAGGTATTGTCCATTCTCAGATTGAGCACCTTTAATTTTGTTGTTGTCCTTTTTAAATCGTAATGATAACAGAAATCACCAATATGACCCTGATCAAAAGTTTACATACACTTAGTTCTTAATACTATGTATTGCCCCCTTTCACATCAATGACAGCGTGCAGTCTTTTGTAATAGTTATCTATGAGGCCCCTAATTCTTGCAGGTGGTATAGCTGCCCATTCGTAAAATGCCTCCAGGTCATGCAATGTTTTTGGTCGTCTTGCATGAACTGCACGTTTGAGAACTCCCCCAGTGGCTCGATGACATTATGGTCAGGAGACTGTGATGGCCACTCCACAACCTTCATCTTTTTCAGCTGTAACCACTGGAGGGTCAACTTGGCCTTGTGCTTAGGGTCATTGTCATGCTGGAAAGTCCAAGAGCGTCCCATGCTCAGCCTTCGTGCAAAATTGCCTGCCAGTATTTTCTGATAACATGCGGCATTCATCTTGCCATCAATTTTCACAAGATCCCTCGTGCCTTTAAAGCGCAGACAACCCCAAAACATCAGTGAGCCACCACTTTGCTTCACAGTGGGGATGGTATTCGTTTCACTATAGGCCTTGTTGACCCCTCTCCAAATATAGCCCTTATGGTTGTGACCATAAAGCTCTATTTTGGTCTTGTCACTCCAAATTACATTGTGTCAGAAGCTGTGAGGTGTTTCAGCATATTCTGACTGGGCTTTTTTGTGGCATTGGCACAGTAAAGGCTTCTTTCTGGCATCTTGACCATGCAGCTAATTTTTGTTCAAGTATAGGCATATTGTGCTCCTTGAAACAACCACACTGTCTTTTTCCAGAGCAGCCTGTATTTCTCTTGAGATTACCTGTGGGTTTTTCTTTGTATTCTGAAAATTCTTCTGGCAGTTGTGGCTGAAATCTTCCTTGGTCTACCTAACCTTGGCTTGGAATCAAGAGATCTGCAAATTTCCACTTCTTAATAAGTGATTGAATAGTACTGAGTGGCATTTTCCAAGCTTTTGATATCTTTTTATATCCTTTTCCATCTTTATGAAGTTCCTTTACCTTGTTACGAAGTTCTTTTGACAGTTCTTTTCTGCTCCCCATGCCTCAGTATCTAGCCTGCGCAGTGCATCCACGTGCAAACTAACAAACTCATTGACTATTATTACACAGGCACTAATTGCAATTTAAAATTAACCTTTAATTGCCATTTCAACCTGTGTGTGTCACCTTGTGTGTCTGTAAAAAGGATAAACATTCAAGGGAATGTAAACTTTTGATCAGGGCAATTTGGGTGATTTCTGTTATCATTATGATTTAAAAAGGAGCAAAACAACTATGTGATAATGTGATATACACAGTGTTTATCATTTAAAGTGAAGGCTTTTATCATTATTTTTTATTCTCTGAATACTTTCTTCAAATTGTCCTGAGAATCTGCAACTTGCCCTTGAGTCCTGAAAGCCATCCTGTGTGAGGGGATATTTAACCAAAGCAACCTGTGGGTAGGATAGGTCTAGCAACCTTTTCACAACAACCAAGAGCAGGTTGTGATGTGTACAGAATTAGTGGTCTGAAGTTCAGTGATCTTATATTTAACACATGTAATCCTTAACAGATTTGAGCACTAAGAGCTCCAGCTATTAAAAGCAGGAAGGCATGGAGTTAATGGTGGACACCATCTGAGGAAAATAGGCTTAAGCTTAGAGCAAAACATTTCCAGGGGGCAGCAGGATGCTTCAAGCTGGTCCAGTGGCAATAAAAAGCATATGCACAGAAATGTCTGATTTGTCTTTCAAATAAATGTATTTGACACTTTAGACATACTACTTATACCCATAAACACACTTAAACT
This sequence comes from Discoglossus pictus, assembly GCA_027410445.1. Taxonomy (NCBI): domain Eukaryota; kingdom Metazoa; phylum Chordata; class Amphibia; order Anura; family Alytidae; genus Discoglossus; species Discoglossus pictus. Next base: position 198,371,365 of record CM050165.1, on the reverse strand, counting down.
TAAGTTTTTATATAGATACTGTGTGTGGTTATCTTAGGATGAGGACATAGCGAAAGAAAAGGAATAGTAGTAACACAGATGAAGTTGAATTGACTTAGGGCACCGGAAAACCTAATGCGTCCCTCAATGGAAATTTTAAACTGCTCATTCAGTGCAGTATAGATAAAATCCAAGGCTCAATAGGCTGCTAAGGGGTTGTGAAGCTTCAATAGCTGATTTTATAATTTCCCCCTAGTAAACAACAACCACAGCCTCATGGAACCTCTATACAATTTCTGTGAATCGTATTGTATTTAGGCCAAAGCCTGGAGATTAGCAGCTTTATTGAATTGCGATTCAGTAAATTTAAAAGGGCTTTATTTAAGCACACAGCATATTTTTTTTACAGAAGATTTTAGTTATTGAACTTCTATCCAAAAGCAAGGTAACTAAAAACTTCTGTAAAAAAATATATGCTGTGTGCTTAAATAGAGCCCTTTTAAATGTACTGAATCGCAATTTAATAAGGCTGTAGATCGCTATGCTGAAATACTATATTGCTTAAGAAACAGAAGATGTATAAATTCTTACTTCAGTAGATTTACTGAATGTTAAAACAATAGTAGGTGCAATACATATATGGAAAGAGTCTAAATTTAATTATTTTCTGACAGAATAACTTGCAGTGTTGCATTGTATAGTAGGTACTTTTGGCACCAAAGTGTTAAAAAAGTAAACATTTTCAAGCTGATCGTTACTACAGAAATATCCAATAGTAAAGATTAAAAAGCCCTTCATCTCTGTCACCTTAGGAATTTTTCACCAATCAGATCTGGCACCCATTTGAAGTTTCCACGTTTCTGTTTCCCTTCTCTTTCACTAATTTGATTATTTCATGTATTTTTGCCAGCAAAGAAAACTAGAACTGAGCAAGTATGAATTTACAAGACCAGATATTGACCTTATTAGACCTTTTCTTTTAATACTATTCAGCTTAATCCTTCTTAATCAGGTCTATCAAATCTCACTCATTTGGTATTAATAAAGCACTTAATATTAACAGATTTGACCTCATATGTTCATAAAAAGTGCATTTTCTTAAATATATTTAAAAGAATTGTTAACATTTGGTTTACTGACATTGAGTTGAAAATATTTATCTATAATCAAAAAATATTACTGTAAAATTAATTTACTGAACTTACATATGTTTCAGCCAACTATTTTATAATAGTGAATATAGGGAAAAATCCTCACAATATAATCAGCTAGTTCAAACTGCTGTCATGTATTGAGGATAGTGCTAGTGATTGTGTATACACAATTTTAATTTATCTAGAAGAAGAAAAGCACTGCTGTTGAACTAGAAAATTCCCATAAAGGATTATCCTGCCACTGATCAACTGTGAACATTATAAATCCAATAAATCCTTTATTGAATCAATTAAAATAAATAATACAAAAACAACAAAATCATCATTGCGATTGATAAGGATAAAAAATAAAAAACAGAAGGAGGTGGCCTATGGAAAGTAGGTCATATATATGAACTATTTACTGCTTTTAATCATATTAGATTAGAAAAACGCATGTCAAACAAGTTATAAATTAATTTGCAGGTCAGTGAGGGAAATAAGTATTTGATCCCCTATCAATCAGCAAGATTTCTGGCTCCTGGGTGTCTTTTATACAGGTAACAAGCTGAGATTAGGAGCACTCTCTTAAATGGAGTGCTCCTAATCTCAGCTCATTACCTGTATAAAAGACATCTATCCACAAAAGCAATCAATCAATCAGATTCCAAACTCTCCACCATGGCCAAGACCAAAGAGCTATTCAAGGATGTCAGGGACAAGATTGGAGACCTACACAAGGCTGGAATGGACTACAAGACCATCGGCAAGCAGCTTGGTGAGAAGGTGACAATTGGTGCGATTATTTGCAAATGGAAGAAACACAAAATAACTGCCAGTCTCCCTCAGTCTAGGATCATGAAAACGGTGAGGAATCAGGCCAGAACTACACGGGAGGATCTTGTTAGTGATCTCAAGGCAGCTGGGACCATAGTCACCAAGAAAACAATTGGTAAAACACTATGCAATGAAGGACTAAAATCCTGCAGCGCCTTAAGGTTCCCCTGCTCAAGAAAGCTCATGTACAGGCCCGTCTGAAGTTTGCCAATGAACATCCGAAATGATTCAGAGGAGAACTGGGTGAAAGTGTTGTGGTCAGATCAGACCAAAATCGAGCTCTTTGGCATCAACTCAACTCGCCACGCTTGGAGTAGGAGGAATACTGCCTATAACCCCAAGAACACCATCCCTACCGTCCAACATAGAGGTGGAAACATTATGCTTTTAATGCTCAGAACTGTGCCACTGCAATTAAAGAGACAGAGCAGCAAACAGGAGAAAGGAGGAGAAGAAAAGTGACAGCCTAGACAACCAGAAAGCCTCAGAAAGATATGAATTCCTACTTCAACCATTCAGAGACAAGTTACAGAAGATTTTTCATGTTCCCCTTTTTCTCATCATGTGGTTGTTAATTGTCAAATAAAATCTATGGTAAGTGCTTTGTTTTTGTACTGTTTTATAGAACAGAGTGAGCACAAAGAAGATCAGCCAAAATTGAAGCACCAAAGCATTTCTCTGAATTTGAAGATGCAGGTGCTGGGCCTCTGGGGTAAGGGAGAATGCCAAGTGGACATTGGAGTGGATTTAAAGTTGCCAACCACCATCCTTAAAAATAAGAAGATCAATCTTTGGCAACCACCAGCACTACGTCTTCTGATAAGAAGATTACCCGATCAAGATGCTACACATTGGTGGAAATGGAGACGCTGCTTTCCATTTAGATTGATGAAGAAGAAGAGTGCAACATGCCACCCAGCCAGACAATAATTATGGAAAAGGCCAGAAGTATCTACGGTCATATTGAAAGCCGAACACCAGATGTGACTGAAAGCTTTTCAGCCAGCTGAGGATTGTTTGACCTCTTCAAGAAAAGAAACAACCTGTGTAACATCAAAATCACGGTAGAAGCGGTGAGCGTCTTTAAAAGCGATAGTTGAAAGAGGCAATTATCCTCCTCGTATTTACCATTGACAACATCGGACTGTTGTGGAAACTAATGTCAAGGCACATCTTCATATAAAGTTAGCAGAAGCGAGCACCGGGGGTTAAAGCAGCCAAAGACCATATAACCCTTCTTCTGGGTGGGAAAGCCAATAGTGATTTCCAGATCAAGCCATTGCTGGTGTACCATTCAAAAACACCTAGAGCCATGAAGAGGATTCCAAAATCCACTTTGCCGTTATTTGGCAATTCAACAGTAAAGTTAGATCACCCCAGACATCTTCAAAAACTTGTTCAGCAAACATTTCTACTATCTATCCGTGCAACTCTACTGCAGGCATAAAGGTATTGAGGCTAAAGCGCTCATGTTTATTGACAACACTCCAAGCCACCCTACTAACATGTCTGAGGTTGATCGCTGCATCCCAGTGGAATTAGTTTTCCTGCTACCCAGCACTAATTCACTCGTCCAGCTAATGTATCAGGGGGCCGGTGCATCATTTACGGCCTATTATCTTATTATCGCCACACATCCCGCCAGCTCAGACAGCAAGGACAAAGAATCCATGATGGATTTTTTGAAAATATATATCATCATACAGGCCATAACTAATATTGATTTGTTCAGGAATTAAGTGACACAGCAATGTCTGAAATGAGTGTGGTGAAAGATTTGGCCAGAGCTGTGCAATGATGTGGAACCAGAACAGCCAATCATCGTAAGTTTGTAGATCTGGTCAATATGGCTGGACTGGGAGATGTAGACGCACAGGACATTTAGGAGCTAGTGCAAGCTTCAGGTAAGGGCTTTACAAACAAGGACATCCAACAACTGGCAGAACAGGGCATTCAGGAAGGCCAGGAAAGTAATGACTCTGACACTGAGGAACCAAAACCACATTCCATCGAACTTCTCACTAAACGTTGGTGAGCGACCCATCACATTCTGGATGAATTTATGATCAGGATACTAGCAGGAACAGAAATCTGACAAGTAGCATTCTTGGGGCAGTGTCTTGTTGTTCAGTTTGTGTTGTTGTTATGTTTGCTGTTTCTTGAAAGTTATAAAACCTAAAATTTTTAAACTTCAATTGATTTTGTGTATTTTTCTTTTGTTGAGTTCCATGAGTTCCCCTATACATATCTACCCTATGTTAAGATTACCCAAGATAAGATTTAGCGCTACTTCACTATATTCAGTGATATCTTGAGGCTCCACCTTAAATTATTCCAGAAGGTAGGTAGATTACCAAAAAGGTTAAGTACCAAACAAACATTTCCCATAGGGATCAATGTAAATTCAAATAATCTGTTCCGAACCCCAGAAATGTCACATTTTACTTTGAACTGATGGTGTTGTTTCTTGGCACAAAATATAAAAAATAAACAGAGATAAAAAAAAACAATTATTTGGATCAAATAAAACAGACTTTTACTTTAATTTAACTGTGGGTGCTGTGAATATTGGAGATAGGGTGTCTGGGTGATGCCTCAGGGTTTAACCCTAGTGGTGTACCATGCATCTGGAGTAGACAGGCCTATGTCCCAGTGAGAGAGATTCCTCTAATTGAGGAACCTAGTAGAAGGTTTGTGTGCTGGTTAGCCGGCGAATGGTGCACAGTGTTCGTAGGAAGGATTAAGGTTAATTATACCCATTCTCTCCCTAGTCGACTTCCTAGTGAGGGTTGCTTTAGAGGAGGGAAGTCGTCAGTGAGCACCTTGTGGGAAGTATTTTGTATGCCCCTTCCCAGGCTGTTTGTAAGTTGATCTGGGGATTGGGAACCAGTATCAGCACTTCTGTCCTTCCTAAAACTCCAGCCTGGGCTGCCTTAACATGGTCTCTGACTAACCCCATTAGAGCAGCTATTCTCTCTCGGAAGGCTAAGACATACAGGACCGTGTGCACTGGGTCCTGCCTACACTCTCCTTCATGACACTCACAGATCACATTCAGGGAGCCTCTCAGCTGCTGCCCATACAGGAATTTGAAGGGGAGAACCCAGCAAGCAAAGAGGAGATGCAGTAGAAGCTTTCATGAAGGCACAGAATATTAATTTCAAGGTTCCGTTGCATCATTTACAGAGACAATTGGTTTGGGGGTTATAGGGTGAGGAACTTAAGTGATTGATCCCGCATGGCCTCCAAAGCTGCTGTGTTTAATCAGCCATGAACTGGGTACCTTGGTTGAACAGAATCTCCTCGGGGAACCCTACCTGGGCAAATACCAGCATTGCGTCTTCTGCTACAATAGCAGCCACAATTCTAGCCAGGGGTGGACTTGGGGTAGCAAAGAGTGAAGTATACCATTGTAAGGATATAATTATTCTTCACCTTGCTGGGTCTATCTAAGGGCTCTATGATGCTAATAGCGACCCGGTAGAATGGGTATCTACAGTGCCTTGCAAAAGTATTCACCCCCTTGGCATTTTGCGGGTTTTGTTGCCTCACAACATGGAATTAGCATGTATTATTTGAGGATTTGCATCATTTAATTTACAGAACATGCCCACAACTTTGAAGATTTTTTTTTTTATTGTGAAGCAAACAACAAATATTACAAAATAACAGAAAAAGTAAATGTGCATAACTATTCACCCCCTAAAGTCAATTCTTTGTAGAGCCACCTTTTGCAGCAATCACAGCTCCAAGTCGCTTTGGATAAGTCTCTATGAGCTTGCCACATATCACCACTGGGATCTTTGCCCATTCCTCCTTGCAAAACTGCTCCAGCTCCTTCAAGTTAGATGGTTTGCGCTTGTAAACAGCAATCTTTAAGTCTGACCACAGATTTTCTATTGGATTGAGGTCTGGGCTTTGACTAGGCCATTTCAACACATTTACATGTTTCCCCTTAAACCACTCAAGTGTTGCTTTAGCAGTGTGTTTGGGGTCATTGTCCTGCTGGAAGGTGAACCTCCATCCTATCCTCAAATCACGCACAGAGTGGTACAGGTTTTGCTCAAGAATATCCCTGTATTTAGCACCATCCATCTTCCCCTCAACTCTTACCAGTTTCACAGCTGCTAAAAAAAACTCCCTAATAGCATGATGCTGCCACCACTATGTTTCACTGTGAGGATGGTGTTCTTTGGGTGATGTGATGTGTTGGGTTTGCACCAGACATAGCGTTTTCTTTGATGGATGAAAAGTTAAATTTTAATCTCATCAGACCAGAGCACCTTCCTCCATACATTTTGGGAGTCTCCCACATGCCTTTTCGCAAACTCAAAATATGCCATTTTGCTTTTTTGCTGAAAGTAATGGCTTTCTTCTGGCCACACTATGGAGTGTACAGCTTTTTGTCATCCTATGTACAGATACTCCAGTCTCTGCTATGGAGCTCTGCAGCTCCTCCAGGGTTACCTTAGGTCTCTCTGCTGCCTTTCTGATTAATGCGATCCTTGCCAGGTCTGTGAGTTTTGGTGGGCGGCCGACTCTAGGCAGGTTTGCTGTTGTGCCATGTTCTTTCCATTTGGTTATGATAGATTTTATGGTGCTCCTGGAGATCATCAAAGATTTGGATATTTTTTGTAACCTAACCCTGACTTGTACTTCTCAACACCAGTGTCCCTTACTTTTTTGGCTATTTCCTTGGTCTTCATGGCAGTGTTTGGTGCCGCTTGCTTAGGTGTTGCAACCTCTGGGGACTTTCAAAAAAGGTGTGTATATGTAATGACAGATCATGCGACACTTAGATTGCACACAGGTGGACATCATTTCACTAATTATGTGACTTCTGAAGGTAATTGGTTGCACCAGAGCTTTTTATTGGCTTCATAACAAAACAGGTGAATACATACGCACATGACAATTTTCTGTTTTCTATTTCTAAAAAATAGTTGTATGTATATATTTTTCTCATTTCACTTCACCAACTTAGACTATTGTTTCCTAATCTATCACATAAAATTCAGGTTAACAAAACATTGAACTTAAGGCTGTAATGTAACAAAATAGGTAAAAAGTCAAGTGGGGTGAATACTTCTGCAAGGCACTGTATAATGGGCAAGGGTTGTATATGGACCTGCATACCCTTCCTCGGTTGTCCATACTAATGGCAGGATTCACAGGAGTCACAATGTTGAACGATATCTGTGTTAACACTTGGGTGAGGCAATATTGGTGTCTTTTTGCTCCCCAAGAGCATCTGCTAAGAGGACATCATGTGCTAGCTCTAGCAGACTTGCTCTAAATGTCTGAGGGATGACTAGCTATCTCTTAACTTCCCCCGGCATCCAACCCTATCTGGTGGTAAGTAACGCAGTACGATAATCCCTAGCCCCATACATACTCTTCCCCTGTAGGTCCCTTCTCTTTCTGGGGAGCTTTCTGTCCTACCCCTGCTAATGTCTTATCCTGTATTAGCTCTTATCTCAGTTCCTCCACACTAGACCAATGGAGCCCTTGGCCCCTGTCCCCAGCATGTAATGGACTTATCCTGCTTTCTTCTTGGGCGGCACCGTTTGCATCCTCTGGAACCTCCAGATCCTCCGGGGGTTACAGTTGCAGCTTGTGTGTGGGTCACAATGTTGAGGTACCGCACCTGCATTGATGTTGTGTTAATGGTGGGGTTTCATCTGCGACTACTCAGGGAAGTCATGGTACTGCTCCCCATTCTCCTCCTGAGCTGGCAGTTGCACAAATAAAATTCTTGGGAAAACTTGAAAGATACCTCCATACATATTACATTTCTAACTGTTGCTGGTAGCAGATCTGGTGTGACATGTTGGTAGGTTGTGGAAAATGTGTGTTTGAAGACTTCAAGAAATCTGCACATCCTCCAGTGTGGTTTGCATAATACAATGCACTGTATGTGAAATGGGCTGTTACATTGTAGAAACCAGCCAAAAACTGCATCTAAGGATAAACATGCACAGACCTATTAAAAATCACAATGAAAACAGTTATTGTACCCCAGAAAGATCATTCCATTCAATACCTGAAAATCTAAATGCTCAACAGAGAATTTCAAAAATACACAGGAGAGAAAAACATTTGCAATAAAGATCATATTCTTCAACACTAAAGATAAAAGACTTATCATGGACTTGGATTTTCTGACACATTATCAAAGTTTCTTGTCATACTACAACATTCTTTTTTGTGTTATATTGTTTCTTTTTAACTCATTAATATGTGAGGGTTGTTATGGCTTTAACAGATTTACAAGGTAATGGACATATAGAGATCTAACTTTTTTCTTTTATCGCCTTTCTCTGACTTTGTGTATAGATCCACACAACTCACATATTTGCTCTGAGCAGCTATTTTTATTTATCATAGCTGTCCCATGTGGATTATTTCTCAGCATTCCTGTTCTGTATATGCTAATGCTTATGTTACATTTTTATCAGTACTGCTTCTGACTTGATAAAGAGAGCTGTACCTCTTGAAAGCTTGTCATGCTAACTAAAAGGTTTGTCCAGTAAAAAAGATACTGGACATTCATTGCTAGTCCACTCTTCATAACTATAGTTTTTTATGTTTACCTATATGTTAAATTGGCTCTATTCTAATTTTAGAGTCAGCAACTTATAGTTCTTGAGCCAAATATAGCCCAGTACATATTAATATATCACTTGCCATCACATTAGGACTCGTGAAACAGAAGTTTTGTTCTTTTTGGAACAAAAGTTTTGTGTTTATTAAACATCATTTAATAATGGCGTGAAGTTGAGTATTTTCCATTTTACTAGATTTAGACATTTTCATTTACTGTACTGACTCTTTGCTGATCTCTTGCTCTGATTTTGTGTAGTTTGGCTCTTTGATTTTTAGATTGTGGAGATTGTTTTTTTGCAGGCTACGGTAATGCCACTGTCTGCCTGATGGGGCCAGTGGTAGCACAGCACTGTAATACAGATTGGAAAAATCCCCTATGAATGAGAGGTAGAAGGTGAAGTGACAATAAACAAGAAGAGAGAAAGCTAAGGCTTAGATTGCATAGCAAAATGCTAGAGGTAGTTGCACAAACTACTATATTGCCCATTAACAGTGTTAGTTCTGTTTAGCTCTTAATTGCAACATGACAATTTCATTTGCACATCCTCCATGGAAATAAGTGATATCATTATCAACTAATGACTATATATACAAGTTATATTTACATACCTCCCAACTGTACCTTTTTGGATGGACAGTCCCTCTTTTAAGCCTAAATCCATCTGTCCCTCCCAGCTCCCAAAATGTCGCTCCTTTGAAGGAAAAATATAAGAATCCTCTTACACTTGCTCTGGATGTACAGAGATTTCAGAATTAAGTGATTCCATAGGTGGATTTGCTCTGCAGTATATATTTGTACAAAACAAGGGACAAATATTAAGCATATATATTGTATACTTATAATATAATTCAGACGACCATTACTGAGTAACAACAGAAAATAGTGTGTCTGTGTTCAATAATGTATGTGTGTCTTTGGTCACTTGAAATGTATGAAGGTATGAATAAAGTCCTTGAATTTATAGATAGCTGCAACACTGTTAATAAGTAAGAAACAAAAGCATGGATCTTGAAAAGTGGATTTAATATTAGGACAGCTTGGTGCAAAAACGAGGTGGGGAAATTGATTTATCTTAGCTCTCTATGACATATACTGAGAATGCATTGTTAATTGCTCAGGGACATATATATTTTAGCACACACTCCCTGTAACACAATACACATTTATAGAACTATATGGAATTATCACTTTTTCAGTATAACCTCTCCATTAAAACCCCATTCAAAAGCCTTACTTCTGTGATTCCCAAATTGTATTCCATGAACTACTAATGCATTATAAGCCTCATTCACTAGTACATAGGACAACTGTATTGTAAAATCATTATGAAGAAGATTAATGACATGAATAACATTTTGGAAACAAGTAGATCAGGTGTGCACAGAACCTAAATTATAAATTCATAGTCTAAGAACAATATTGCAAAAGGCACTGCAATTGTAAAACAAAAACGTTAAAAAACAACAGCCGGAGATACAAAATAAAAATGTAATTCACATCTGCTCATAATTAAGCCCTGCTACACCACATTCTTAATTGTGCTGATGGCTTTAAATCACAACCCAAAAATATCAGTGTTATATTGTCACGAATAATCCATAAAGAGGTTAAAAACTTGCTGCAGCTGGATAGTTAAAGAGTTATACATTCCTACTCACATATTATTTTTTTGTGAATAAGGAATGTTTGGTGATGCCTGAGAGAACAGTTACAGATTCTACATGGAGTACATTCATTCTCTTTTACAATTTATGACTATCTAACTGCCCATTGTCCATTATGCTGGCACCAGTGAGAAAGAAAAATTAGTGTCTACACCGAAAACATTAAGTTTTTTACATAAAGGATCAGTTCTTCATTCTGCTTGGATGAACCAGTGATAGATACAAGTTCAATGCTAAGCGCATGACCCCCTAGTTATATGTTCTACAGCCTGGTAACTATAACCAGTGTATAGGATTTTCGATGATTTTATCCCTGTTTTATTTTAATAATAATCGATCGAGCTGGGTATGATTGTATATCCATCTATAATTATTTTGTTCAGATATACTGTGTACTTATACACAATATATCCTTTTATTAAGTTATGTTTCTGTTTTCTTAAGGATGCCACTTTGCTATGGGCATTTGTTATAGTGTGTAAGGGGTTAAGATTTCCCTTATAAACAAAATTGGGTTTGGTAAAACTTTTACAGATCTGGGTAACCAAAGACTTCCATGACCTTGATTTTGGCAGTGCTATATTATTGATTTGAGCTGTAGGTGATTGCTGGTTTACATAAGCAGTTTTGTTGTTAATCCTTTCACACACAAACACATCCATGTTAAGTAGACACCTATAAGGTCTCCATCACATAACAGTATAAAGAAGTCCTGAACCTTCCAACATGTATTCTAAGAGATCTATCACAATTGGCTATTTTACTTATCATTAATTGTTGTTTTATTGGTTCCCATATGAAAACTTTTATCTGTACCTATCTCAGTTTGTGATCTGCATTTATTGGCTCCCCTTAATATCTATATTTCGTTTAAATAGCTTAGATTAGCTTCTGGTTCTTTATTCAGAATAAGCAGTATTTTTATTGGGATAATATTTTCAAGCGCAATGGTGGTATCATTTCATAAACCTTTGTCATGAACATATGTCACATTAACTATATGATTTTTTTCTTCTTTCCTCCTCATTCCTCTTATTTGACATATTTGTGGCTGTCATTAACTTTACAACCTAATGTGCAACTGAATGAAAATCACTACTTTAAAATATTTTGTTAGACATATTTGCATTGATAGTTACATGTGCTAACCACATGAATGGTAATTTTCTGTTCCACATTTAACAGTTGGGTTAAGCATACATAGAAATGCAGAAACATACAATAGATTTGGATGGCTGATAAAAAACATTTGGCCAAACCAGATTGTGCATTATACCTATATATAAGTTGTCCAGCAACATATATAGTTTTTATAATTTAGTTGCAAATGTGTGGCACCCCCTTGAATGTTACTACATATCCTTTCCCTTTGATATGTATTTTGTGTCTGTGTATGAGAGAGACAAAGCGAGAGAGATAGAAATATATCTGTGTTTAAAGAACCACTGAAGTCACCAATATTTTTTTTTCTTAAATTGATCAAGAATTGACTTAGTTATTCCCATTGCAGTTATTTTTTGTGGAGTCCCCGAAGCTCTCCCACAAGAATCTACTGGATTATAGGGTTAGAGTCTGTAACTGTTACACATTATATCCTATTAACTTCTATACTCTCGTCCAAGGCATTATGTTAGTGTAGTGATACATATATTGTCTCAGGGCTATCAGGGTAAAACCCTTCAGGAGTGAAGTACCAGAGGATGTCAAGCAACAAGTCCAAAGGCACAAGCAAATAAATTGCCAGGTAAGCCAGAGATCAGGCCCAGCAGAAATCCAATGAGGCCAGCAATAATCCAGGTCATCAGCAAAATTCAGTCCAAAAGGAAACAGAAACAGAGCTGAAAGACACTGGAGTAACCAATCACAGGAACCTACAACAGGCACTGATAAGAAATAAATATAAATAAATAGTACCAGTTGTGACTGGCTGGTAGAAAGACTGTGGATTAATAACCAAACAGAAGAACGGCATCATAAGCTAGAAGAGGTACTTCCGACTGAGAGAGAACATATAGCTGTGGCTTGAGACTGTTTTACTCATGAGATTGAACAAGGGCATGGACACTGACACACAATGGTTTGAATCCCATGCCTTACACTATTTTTTGCTAAACTAATGTATTTGTTAATACACATATTATAGATATAAATATTTGTGGTCGACCCCTCTCCCTGAAGTAGCCGATATGTAAAGCTACGCCAAAATTTGGTTTGCTTATCTACCAAGTCCATGGCCCTCTAAACTGAAATTAAGGGAGAGGGGTGGGCGGCATGAAGAACGTGTGCAAGCTAGGAGGTATTAGGCTCCATCTGCATCAGTAGCTGGAATAGGGTTTAAATCTCTGGCCTTTGAGATTTCCAATGGGACGAAACAAGGGTGTCCTCTCTCTCCTATTCTGTTTGCTTTATTAATAGAACCCTTTGCTGAAGCAATAAGATCATCTCAGGTTATTCAAGGTATTAGAATTATAAATTAAATCTTGCAAAAATCTGAAATATTACCAATAAATATTTCTTCTAAAATTAGATGATTAAATTATTAAAATCTAAATACCCCTTTATTGGGAGTCTGATTCATTTACACATTTAGGAATTGTTTTTGACAAACAAATTAAGAAGATTATTGAAATTAATTATAAAGCTTCACATTAAAACATTTTGAAAATAATAAGGGGATGGAGAAAAATAAAATCATAATTTTCAGGCAGGATCGCCATCATCAAAATCTTCTGCCAAGGTTTAACTATGTTGTACGTTGTATCCAATCAGTATGCTGAGATACAATGCACAATAGATAAATGTATGCATTCAACTAAACATATAAGACTTAAAAAGTACATTTTTGCTAGAAGATTTACAAAAGGTGGTATAGCATATCCACTGCTTCAAATATACCATGATGCTAATTTAGCGGTCCATGTACTTAAATAGCTAGAACCATCCCAGAAATATGTTTGGTTCCAAATTGAAGAAACAATGGTTTCTGATTTTGATCAGCACTCCTTACTATTTTTAGATAATATTTCATGTAAATATTTTGGAGATGAATCATATATAATAAAGAAAAATTTGACAGCTTGGAAAATATATAATAAGAAGTACAATGTAATACCTTTTCTTAGTCCTTTGACTCCTTTGAATGCTTTGTTAGGTATAAAAAAAACTTTAGCAAGCAAGGAATGGAAGATTAAATGTATTCAAAGGGTTAAAGGGGAAAATTGGCTTCCTTCCATCAGACTAAGGAAAAATTGTGTGTCTCAACTAATAATTGGTTACTTCACAGACAATATGTGTCAATGTTATCCTTAGGTGATACACCAAGTATCCTCAGAAGTGAATTGACAACAGTTGAAAAACATATTAAGGTTCTAGAGGAATCTCATATGATCTCCAAATGTTTTAATATTATTAGAAGTATAGAGGACAATAAAACCACTAGTATGGAACAATGGGAAAATGAACTAAACGTTTGTTAATCACAAATAGATTTGTAAAGCATTCATCATATAGAGAAGTGTATTACAAGACGCTAAACAGATGGTATATGTCCCCCACAAAAATATTTCAGCTTACACACAATGTTTCTGACAAATTATGCTGGAGAGATTGTGGAATGATAGGAGATTAAACCTTTGTGGAGGGATTGTTACAAATTTTGTTCATCCATTGCAAAGGTGGATATTCCATTCACAAAGCAATTCAGTTTGTTACATATATTCCCAGAAGAAATTACAACTGACAAAAAAGCTTAGGCTATTCAATTTTGTTTGGTTGTTAAATGGTTTATTATTTCCAAATGGAAAGGAAATGTTATCCCCTCCTGTAATAATATTTTATTAACTACGCAACGTAACAGGGAATTAGAGAGGAATTATATGTCCTCTGGTTTAGTGAGTAATGATCCCTTAAAATGGAAAATATATATATATCTATTATATTTATGTATATATATATATGTCAATTATATTTGTACAATTTAATTGTTCAATTTCAAATGTGACAATGTATTTTGCATTTGTGTAAATAAAAGCATATAAAAAAAAGAACGTGTGCAAGCTAGGAGGAAGGGTAGGGTATTTGTGATCAACTCCCCCTTCCTGAAGTATCTGATGTGTGGCCAAAAGTTACGCCCAGCAGTTACGCCTTGATGATGTGGACACGGGTTTGATTTTTGGAGGAGGTTGACGCTTCTCCGATTTTAACTGAGTGGCCTGAATATTGGAAGTGGTTGAGACCTAGTCTGGCACGTATAAGACTGGTGTAATGAATAAAAGTGGAAGTAGATATGGGTTGATAGGATATGATGAGTAATTGGTGGAAGGTGTTTTTGTCTTAGAGTGACCTGTGGAGAGTGGTTACAGGGTAGGTTTCATTGTTTGTGGGATGATAGGTGATTGATACGAGAGTGTTGCTATTTTTCGTGGATTGGAGGTAGAGTATGCAAGTATCAGCTCTCCATTGAAGAGGACCTTGAAGTGGAAATCAGATGTGAAGACTAGGAGACATGGGGATGACCTTGATGGTTGTGCAAGGAAAAATAATCTTCCGTTCCATGTGTTAAGAAATGTAGTCCATAGAGAGACATCTTGGAATAACTGTTCTCTTAAAGTGATCGAGGAAAGTTGATTTTCAGATTTGGTCAGATCCTCTAGTAAATTAGTGAGGAACAGCCTTCCTTGTGGAAGTAATTTTGCGGCATAGTTTAGGTGGCCTAGAGGACATTGAAGGTCTTTGATGTTCTTGGTATTGTTTATGGTGCTATTATGTATGTATTTCTCATGCCGGTCCAATTTGTTAGATTGTAATTTGGATTCCATCCGTAGTGTATAGAGGATAATTCCTAAGAACTCTAGTTCCTGAGTGGGTCTTTCATTTTTGTCGGGAGCATATGGTATATTTAATCCATCAAAGACTTTATTTAAGTTTATTAAGTGAGATCCAACAGAGTGTCTCTGTTATGAAGATTTTTTTTTGCAGCCAAAATAATAACGGTTCTCCCACTTAACTCCCTTAAGGTGCCAGAGGTCTGGGTGTATGGGAAGTTATTTGAACACGTCTTGAATGTCCGTTTTAGACAGCCAACATCTTTTGCCTAATCTTACAATGGCATCCCTTGGGGTACTGGATTGAATATTTTTAAGAGGCATAGGAGAGTTGATGCTTGGAATGTATTAGCCATGTGACAAAGATTAGTTTTTAAAGAGTATTTCCTGCTTGCTGTTCCTAGTGGGTTTATTCTCCAGAATGGGAACGTGGCCCAAACAGATATCCTTTGTTGACCTTGGCTGTTAAGAGTTTTTTCATCATCTCATACTCCTTCTTAGCCATGAGTAGATTGTTGCTATACAAGGAAAGCTGAGGTAATGCAGAGACCCCAGTGTGGAACCCTTCAGAAAAGCTGATGGTGCAGTAGGAGACCAAGTGACTTGATGGTGGTTTAAGAGATAGCTGGTGAAGGCCATAAGGTTGAAGGCTAATTGTCATTTTTGCATTACCAAGGGACAAATAGGTTTGGCATACACTTTGGCAGATCGAGCAAACATAAAGCAATATGCAACCACTGAAGTTTCATCCTTTTCTAGTGAAATTATTGCATATAGTCGTTGCCCCTAGTTAGTTCACCTGTCTTTCTAAAAGATCTTTGGTTGGCCATACCGGAGGTGTAGCGTAAAGAAGTGAGACCATGAGGATGGTACTAGTTTGTTGCTGAGGTGTTGTATTGGGACATAATGAGGAATTGTGAAGTTGTGACTGACAGTGCTGGCAAACTGGCGACCGGATGCAACAGAATAGATCATGATCTGTGGAGAACCAACTGACAGTGTAGTTAAATTGACTTAAGGCTGTTAATGATCAATAAGCCACCTTAATTTAATGCAAGATGAATGATCAGTTACATGTAGTCATCCAGTTCTTGTCGGCATTGAGGATACCCTGACTATAAGATGTCTCTGTAGATGCTGAAAGCAAGGACTCGTTCAGTTACAGTTAGCTTGCAGCTTAGTCTTGGATCCTTGGATTTGATGGTGAGCAAAATGGCCCCTTGAGATATGGTTGTAGGTTCAGATGAGTTTGAAGATGATATCAGCAAGGAAACCAAGTTTACTATTTTTCCTTCCACAGGTGATGTCAGCGACTTGATGTGTTTGGTGAAATCAATAAGTAAAAAGAATAAGTTCTGTAAATCAGGGCAGTGTTTTCTGTCCTGCTGCTGTAATCAGTGTGCAGGTGAGAGTGGGTGTGGCTTGGCCTGTGTAAAGGTTTATCTGCGTGCATTTGTGTGGTGTTTTGTTTGAATCAGCTCTGTAAATCAGTACAGTGTATTCTGTCCTGTTGCTGTAATCAGTGTGCAAGTGAGAGTGGGTGTGGTTTGGCCTGTGTAAAGGTATATCTGTGTGCATTTGTGTGAGGTTCTGTTTGAATCAGTTCTGTAAATCAGTGCAGTGTTTTCTTTCCTGTGGGCTGTAATCCAGGTCCAGGTGAGAGCGGGTGTGGCTTGGCCTGTGTAAAGCTTTATCTGTGTGCATTTTGTCGTGTTCTGTTGAATCAGTTCTGAGGGCAGGGCAGTGTTTTCTGTCCTGTTCTCATTTATCATTGTACAGGTGAGTGGGCAGGATCTATTTTAACAAGGGAAGAGCGAGCTTGTGTGCTTGCAATCATTTCTAGTGTAAGTGTAGTTAGTGTGTAGGAGATTGAATAAAAGGAGGGAATTCAAAAGAAAGGGGTATTATAAGAAAAAACAGAAAACAAACATGTATATTTTTTCTGTTTTGTTTGGGTTAAGTTGTAGAAAAGCAATCTACATACAAATACATTGATTTGTTTTCTCACTGTATTTTTGTAACTGATAATCATGAGTCAGTCCAGTGGCACCTTCACTCGGTGTACATCCTGTCACATGTGTGCCTTGCTGGAACAGATGATCCAGGGTCCATACCTCTGTGAGAGGTGTGAGAATGTTGCCTCTCTGGAAGCTCAAATTGGAGATCTGGAGAGGAGAATTTCAGCACTTAGTGATATTGCTCCACTGGAAAGGGAGTTGGTGCTCACAGAGCACAGTTTAGCTGGGCCTAGCATGGAGGGTGGAGCTGGGGCTAGGGAGGATGTCCAGGGAGGTATCTGGGTTACAGTTAGAAGGGGAATCAGGGGGAACCGCAGGAGGCAGGCCAGTTCTGAGTTAGCAAACACCAACAGATTTGCCAGATTTAGTGAAACTCTTGGGAATGTCCATTCAGGAATGGCAATGCCAGATAGAGCTGTTCCCTCTAACAGCCAGGAGAACAGTTCTACTGGAGGAGTGGGAGGGCAGCATAGGCAGAGCAACAGACATGTTTTGGTGGTAGGGGACTCTATTATTAGGAAGGTAGACAGGGTGATTTGTCACCCAGATCCCAGCAATCAAACAGTTTGCTGTCTCCCGGGTGCTCGGGTTCAGCATGTTGTGGATCGAGTGGATAAATTATTGAGGGGCTGGCAATTAACCGGCGGTCCATGTACACATTGGTATCAATGACAAAGTTAGTGGAAGATGTAGTGTCCTAAAGAATGATTTTAGAGAACTAGGAAATAAGCTTAAAGCAAGGACCTCCAAGGTAGTATTTTCTGAGATACTACCAGTGCCACGTGCTAGCCCAGGGAGACAGGAGGAGCTTAGGAGGTTAATGAGTGATTAAAAAAGTGGTGCAGTGCAGAGGGTTTAGGGTTTTTAGAGCACTGGGCTGACTTCTCACTTGGGTACAATCTCTATAGCAGGGATGGATTGCACCTTAATGATGAGGGAGCTTTTGTGCTAGGGGATAGGATGGTAGAACAGCTGATGGAGTTTTTAAACTTGTAGGTGGGGGGGGGGATTATATAGAAGTATTGGGTTAAAAAGGGTAGAGAGGGAAAGGGATGAATTAGTTGCCCATGGGGGAGGAGAAGGGGGGAGAGTTAAAATAGACAGTAGGGAGGTATTAATAGGGGCCTCAAATACAGTGGCAAGCACTTTACAATGGTAGAGCCATAGCAACATAAAGTGTATGCTTGCTAATGCAAGAAGTTTGCCTGGGAAAATGGGCGAGCTAGAATTATTAGCTGTACAAGAAAAATGGGGCTTAATAGGCATTACTGAAACATGGTGGGATGAATCTCATGACTGGACTGTTAATCTGGATGGTTATAACCTATTTAGGAAAGATAGGGGAAATGGTAAAATAGGAGGTGGGATCTGTCTGTATGTTAAGCTTCAATTTAAACCTATAGTCAGAGAAGATATTTATGCTGGAACAAACGGCAACATTGAGTCGTTGTGGGTTGAGCTAAATAGTGGAGGAGCTAATTCTAAACGCATATTGGTGGGAGTATGCTATAAACCCCCCAAATATATTTGAAAGTGAGGAAATACAGTTATTGTTAGAGATTGGAAATGCAGCTAAGCATGGGCAAGTTCTAATAATGGGAGACTTTAATTAACCTGAAATAAACTGGATAAACGAGACCAGCAGGTTCCTCAGTACACTCAGGGATCATTATCTGGCCCAAGTAATACAAGAACCTACTAGAAATGGGGCCATCTTGGATTTAGTCATCACAAGTAATAGTGATATAATATCAAATGTTAAAATAGGGGAACCCTTGGGGAACAGTGATCACAACACAGTCTCATTTGAGATTGAATACAAAAAACAGAGTTGTAAGGGGCCAACAAAAACTCTACATTTTAAAAGGGCAAACTTTAAGGGGCTAAGGGCAGCAATACTACATATAGACTGGGACAGAGAACTAACAGGGAAAAATACTGAAAATAAATGGACAACATTCAAATCCTTACTAAATAAACATACTCATCGGCATGTACCATGTGGAAATAAAATGAATAGGAGTAAATCACATCCCATGTGGCTTAACAATGACCTAGATCATTATGAGGAAAAAGAAACATGCATTTAAATTATACAAGAAGGAAGGAACAGAAGCAGCTTTATGTGACTATAAGGAAATCAACAAGGCTTGCAAAAGGGCTTTTAGACTGGCTAAAATAGAAAATGAGAAGTCAGTTGCAAAGGAAAGTAAGACTATCCCTAAAATATTTTTTAAATATATTAATGGGAAGAAGGCGAGTAAGGAAGCTGTAGGAACTACTATGTGACACAGGCCAGCTGATAATTAGTGACCAGAAAAAGGCAGATTAGCTAAATAGGTTCTTTTCGTCGGTATACACAAGGGAGATTCCAGTGGTTGGGACACCGCGACACAATGAGGCAACACTACCATCACTAAATAATTGGTTAACGCAGGAAGAAATCCAAAAGAGATTGAAGAAAATAAATGTTAATACAGCCCCAGGTCCTGATGTAATACATCCAAGGGTACTGACGAAGCTGGGCTCTGTAATAGCCAAACCATTATATCTAATCTTTAAAGACTCACTCACTACAGGGTGACTGGAGAAAAGCAGAGGTGATACCTATATTTAAGAAGGGAGCAAGAGCAAATCCGGGGAATTATAGACCAGTGAGCCTCACATCTTTAGTTGGGAAACTTTTAGAAGGGTTAATAAGGGACAGAATACAAGAATATGTCTATTTGAACAAGATCATAGGTAGCAGTCAGCACAGATTTTTGAAGGATAGGTCATGTCAGATCAGACCAATCTAATTAGTTTCTATGAGGAGGTTAGTAGGAACTTGGATCAAGGCAACTTAGTGGATGTAGTCTTTTTGGATTTTGCAAAAAGGCTTTTGATACAGTGCCCTATGGGAGACTTTTGAGCAAACTAAGGGATACAGCAATTGCAGTTAATATCTGCTCATGGATTGAGAGCTGGCTAAAAGACAGGAAGCAAAGGGTTGTTGTAAATGGAACATACTCTGATTGGACTAATGTGGTAAGTGGGGTTCCTCAAGGTTTAGTATTAGGTCCTCTCCTTTTTAAAATATTTATTAATGACGTAGAAGTAGGACTCGAAAGTAGTGTCTCCATTTTTGCTGATGGCACAAAGTTGTGCAAGGTAATTAAAACAGATAATGATGTACTTTCCCTACAAAGGGATTTGCATAAATTAGAGAAATGGGCAGCGAAATGGCAGATGAGATTTAATACAAATAAATGTAAGGTTATGCATTTGGGAAGGAAAAATAGCCATGCAATTTATAATCTTAATGGAGCAAATCTGGGGGTATCAGATATTGAAAGGGATTTGGGAGTACTAGTGGTCAACCACCTAGGTAGCAGTGCTCAATACCAAGCAGCAGCTGCAAAGGCAAGTAAAATATTAGCATGTATTAAGAAGGGTATAGAAGCAAGGGAAGCAAATATAATTCTACCACTATACAAATTCCTAGTACGCCCTCGTTTGGAATATGGAGTACAATTTTGGGCACCACTTCATAAAAAGGACATTTTAGAGCTGGAAAAAGTACAGAGAAGGCCAACCAAACTAATAAGGGGAATGGATGGGCTAAGTTATGAAGAAAGACTAACTGAATTAAACTTATTTTCGCTATAAATAAGGCGTCTACGAGGGGATATGATAACGTTATTTAAATACATCCAGGGTCAATATAAGGCTTTGTCAAGTGAACTTTTTGTAGCAAGAGATTTTCAACTGACAGGAGGACATCCTTTGAGGTTAGAAGGAAAAAGATATCACCTTAAACAAAGAAAAGGATTCTTCACAGTTAGGGTTGTTAAACTGTGGAATTCTCTACCAAAGGACGTGGTGACAGCAAATTCGATGGATAACTTCAAAAAGGTTTTAGATATATTTTTGAATAAAGAGGGCATTCAAGGTTATCCTCGATAACTAGCAAATAAATATTAATCAAGGGAGAAATTTGATCGCCAGTTTCTGGGGTCAGGAAGGAATTTTGCTTTTTTTCCCCCTTATGAGACAATTGGCAAAGTTTCAATGTTTTTTGTTTTTTTTTCTGTTTGCCTTCCTCTGGATCAATTAACAATTAATAATAAATAGTCCACATATTAAAAAGATCAAAAGAGATCTAAAAAGGTTTAACTTGATGGACTAACTCTTTATTCATCCTCAAATACTATACTATTAATAATTAATTAACAACTAAATAATTAATAACTAATTTGCATATTGCAGATCAGAGGAGATCTTAAAAAGGTTGAACTTGATGGACTGAAAGTATTTTTTCAACCTCAATTACTATGTAACTACGTAACTATATATGGTAGTGTGGTCGTAACATCTTGGTATATCGATATGACATGAGGTAGACAAAGGCTATGGTTACAAATGCTCGTATGTCTATGTGTTCAATGGCTATGGTGTTTATGAATAAGCGAGTTAATGGTGGAGAGTTATGTGGAAGTGTGTGGAATTTGTAGCTGAAATAATGAGTAAGTATGATAGAGGTTTGGATGAGTGGGTAAAGAACCCACTGCAAATTAATTGAGGGAGATTGGGTGGGTGTTAAGGGGTAAAGCTTCTGGTGAGGTTTGAAAATGATTATAGGGTGTTGAGCAATAGATAAGATGGAAAGATTTGGATGCAATGGAGGTAGACAAGTGGAGGCATGGAGTGGAGGGCAAAGAGGATGTAGTCTGAGATGGAGGGCAATGGGCAAATGATCAGTGAAATGAGAAATTTGGGAATAGTAATGGCATGAAACTGTGGAATAGTAATAGAAGGTGGCAGAGCTCTGGTGACAAGAAATGTTTATTCCATGAGTGGAAGTGGTGCTTTAAGAGGCATCAAATAGAATAGAGTCACTGACAGTTTTTAATTGTATTGCAGAGTGCATATAAAGTAGTGAAGGGATGAGTAGAAAGATGATGATGTTGAGAGGAAGGTAAAGGTGGGTTGTAAACATAAGCATTGGTAGCAGTGAAGATTAAGTCCAGGAGAGAGTGCTGAGCATAGTGCCATAGAAAGAGGGGAGATCGTTTGGGTGAGATCTCACAAAAGCTATGAGTTCAGAGACTTGTTTGGTGTTGCTAGGAGTGAACACGACAATGTGAGGGGACAAGAGATACCTAGTGAAACACTGTGGGTGACCTGAGAAAGGACAAAACCCGCTAACCCAGGGAACCAGCAAAGCAAGAATGACGAAGGGAGAGAGGAGGAAGGAAGGGAGGCAGGCAGCGGGGCAAGAGTTAGAAAAGGAAGGAGCCAGAACAGCAGGGTACACAGGTTAGCAAGAAGAAGGGAGGGAGATCAGAAAAGAAGACGGTCAGGGAGAGAAAAGGGCACAAAAGGCGAAGTAGAGGAGAGAGGCAGGCAGATTGAAACGCAGAGAGAAGATAAGTAGAGGGACTTACAGATGGCAGAAGCAAGCAGAAAGAGAGCAGGGGTAAAGTGTAGGAGCTCACAACACACAGCGACACAAGGCAGCAGCGCGAATCACTTGTGCAAGGTAGGATGAAGGGGAATGGCTTCCCCTCCCACAACCTCAGGTAATTTATATATTGGGCAACTTAAGGCACTGAACCCCCTATTATGTGACTTAATGATAACACTATTCTTACAAACTATACATTATTATGAATTTATGAAACACAAAATAATGAAAACATTGGCTTTTGAAACTAGTGATAATGTACATAACTGAAAAATAATTAAAAAAATAAATATAAGTTCTTTGACTTAGACAAGGTGTGGTATACTGTGTTAGCCAAGGAACAAAATACATCAATGTAATGGAGTTAAACTGTTTGCTATATTTTGACTTACACCTCAATATAAAGTCTGTTTAATAAAAACTATATAATGCTTGACTCATAAGTTGCTCATATCCAAGAATACAAAGTTGAAAGAATTTTCTGTTATATCTCATAAAAGAAGAAGTTTACTATGAAGAAGATGTTCACAACCCACTCATCAAGGGCCCCCAGACACAACGTGAGTTACGTTTCACACTGTGTATATACAAATATACAGTCTATAGTCTGTTGACAATTAATTTTCTCACTGATATGAACACAATTTAGACCAAAATCTTGGCCTGTCTATATATACCATATGAAAGGATATTGGCTTTAAACCTAAAAAGTGTGCAAATATTACAAAAAAAAATATTTAATTAATGGGTTTTATACATGCAGATATACTGTAGAAACATCCAATTTTAACAATTCACTATGATGGTTTTAAGAAAAATATTTGTAGCCATATATATTTAATATATTTTGAAATGATTAAACCCCCAAAAGTTAACTATTCAAAAGTGTACAATTACAAATGCATTACTTGTTTCATGTGGGGTCTAGTGTGATGTCGTCATTATCTCATGGATGATGTAATTTTTCATATTATATGTGATGCCATGAATGATTTCATAGCTGATGTCATTATTTATATGTTAAGGTTGCCTGCATTTTTCCAGCCTTAAGTTATCCCATCCAACTATGCAACCTTAACTATTATTATTTCCTATTTAAAAAGTACCAACATATTCCGTAGCACCGCAGAACAATAAAACATAGAATGAAACAAAAGGTAAAGGAATTAAAAGAGAGAAACAAGGACTTTACAGATAACTGATGAGAGAATATATTTTGTGGGTCCTGTATACTGATGTGGGGCTTAGTGTGCTTAATAAGGGTGGGAGAGGGATCTAACTACCAAATAATATTGCAGACTGCAATCCTAATTTGCACATCAAAATAGCTAGCTACTATGTGTGAGCCACTTATTTGCATATGAATGCAGCAATAACAAAATTAAATTTACCAGGATAGATCACTTTATAAAGAAATGGATAATACAAAACAGAGTGAGGAATCGCAAGGGGGTTTAACCCCTGTCCATAGCACTGTAAATCCAAATAAAAAATCAATACTGCACTGTAAATGACGGGGAAAGCGAATAAAGGCATTAGAATTAATTGCACAACAACTCGCAAATCGGCAATAAAAAACATTTTTATGTTTCATTACGGGTTATATCGCACTTGGGAGTTAATAGATATCAGGCCACCCACATGGACTAAAACAGTATTGGCATTCATTTTTATTATTTTTTATTTTGAGGTTTTGCAAGTCTGATTGCATATCAGACCCCCAAACGCTAATTGATTGACATGTTTTCCTGACCTAATGATGACAGTCTCATTGTCTATGAGCTGTTCCTAAATGGGTAGTTACAGCCCTGCTTAACTGATCATGTTCCCGGCCTGAAATGCTACATACAAGTGCATGGATACATTTTATGCGTTCGGCCCCTAATTTGCAGGCTTGTTCAATTGAATTTCACCGGAATTGTAGCAGAGTTCAAGCCCCCAGCAAGCCCACAGACATATGGCCTGTATGCTGTGAGATGCGGCCTTCGAATTGAATTGGGCTCTTTGTGTTTTGTGGTGCTTTTAAAATACCGTAATTAATTGAAGTTATTAAACAAATGTAATAATTTAACTATATATATATATATATATATATATATATATATATATATATATCTCAAAACAAAAACATAACTACTTCATAGTAACCTTTACTTTGTTATATAACATAAATATTATGATTTCTAGATAACAACAAATAGGCTGTATGGGGTCTTGGGACCCTGAACTCCATAATCCACATCTTAACTTGCTGTAACATGAGTACACTACAGTAGCTATAGGGGACTCCAAACATGGACCCCTTGCTCACTGTGCCTTAGGGAGTTTAGCTACACCTCACTGACAAGGCCCAATGTCTGGGGTTTACTGTTTCTCCTGTTCAGGGTAGAATTGCCTGGTATTTCGGGGCTGGGTCACTCTAGTGAGTAAGACCAGAATGATATACTACAGGATATTTCTCCCTGTGAAGGGCACCAGTGAGCTAAAAGAGGTTGCTCTCAGAGTGGGGTATCATGTCCATAGAACTAACCTATTAAGGTTAGTTTGTTCTCTGACTGAGCACCTCTATCTCTGTTGTTTTGTTTAGAATATAATCAAGTAGTTACATATGACATAGCCACTATGCATTAGCATCTGATTCTAATTAATAATCATTACAACTGTGTGGTGTCAGCTCATTAATCATTTAGGAGAGGCAACATACTGAAATTACTTCTATTGATCATAGCTGCATGAATTCAGCATCAATTTTAATAAGATAAAAACTTTTTCTTCATATACTTTTTTGTTCACTAAGACTGCAGAGTACATATAGTGATTTTGAACCTTGAAGTATTTATATAGTATTTATATAGTTTGTCAAAAACTGTCATGTACACAATTTTGTGCACATGTAAACAATAATCCATGGCACTGAGCTGGTGATTTTGAATCCAGTGGTGGTGGAACCGCCGGTGCAAAGCACCAGGGCCTGCCTCTGAAAAAGGTCCCAGAGCAATATTATTACTTATTTTGTAAGCCCCCCCCCCCCCCACACACTTCATTCCATGTCCCCTCAGCCTCCCTTGGATTTTGCCCACCCTGGTTACTTAGCCTGATCCACTGTACTTGATTGCTGTGTCTCTTCTGCTCTTCCCGTGTGGCACCTCTTGCTGCAGAGCTGGGAAAGCTGAATTATGTCAGCAGGGGAAGAGCACAAGTGGCACTGCAATCAAGTACAGTGGGTCAGGGTTAGTAACCATGGAAGGGGGGTGTCCGAGGGAGGCTGAGGGGCCATTCCATGGGCTGGGGTGGGGAGTTGATGAGACAAGGGTGAGGTGGCATGGGCTGGGGTGGGGAGGAGGCTTGGGTGAGGTGGCATGGGCTGGGGAGGTGAGGAGGCATGGAGTGAGGTGACATGACATAGGGTGGAGAGGTAATGAGGTATGGAGTGATGTGTCATGGGGTAAGATGGCATGGCATGGGCTGGGGTGGGGAGGTGAGGCATGGGCTGTGTTCGGGATGTGGGGGAGCACTTCATATATTATATATTGATCCACCTATCTATAATTTAAATGTTATATAAGTTTATATATATATATATATATATATATATATATATATACTGTATATATATGTATATATATATATATATATATATATATATATATATATATATATATACTTATATATATAGTATACTAGCGAATTGCCCGTCAAAAAATGACGGCAATGAAATTGTAAGGTAGCTAATGCTGTTTGGTGTGTAATAATGAAATATGTAATACATTACTAAATGAATATACTGTACCTATTTTGAAGCATTGTGATGAAGAGCTGGCAATCTGTGTTGATGTTGCTGCAGCATTAGTGGTGTGGAGCTGCTGTGTAAGCGTGCTGAATGTGTGCACTGTGTGGTATGAATATCCGTAGGTGGTTTGTGGCGTTTTGCGAGTTTCTTGTGGTGTTTTGCGAGTTTGTTGTGGTGTTTTGCGAGTTTAGAGTGCTGTAGCCTCGTTTTCGTTTTGTTCGGCGGCCATTTTTTCTGTCGCTTAGATTTTTTTTTAGTCTCAAAACTCTTTTATTTCGAGTAAAATCGAGGTCTAAGTTGCATTTTTGAGGTCCTGGGTGCTCCTTCTTGGTGTAGGTACGGTTTTTATGTATGTGCTGTGTGTATGTATTGTGTTTTAAATGTTTGTATGTCGGCGTGTTGCGTCCGATGTTTGCGAGGTCGTAATGTGTGGTAACGTGTTTCGTAGGTTGTTTGCGTTCCTCGTAAAATTTAGCGAGTGTCGTAATTTGTGTGTCGTGTTTTTTGAGTAGCGACGTGAAGTTTGCGAGGGTTTGAGGCCTTTGCCCAGTGACCTCGCCAGCAACTGAGTCCCTCGCTTCGCGAGGGGCCTCAGTTGCTGGCATGGAGCGCCTTCGGCGCTCCATGCCAGCAACTGAGGCCCTTGCCCAGTGACCTCGCCAGCAACTGAGGCCCGTGCCCAGTGACCTCGCCAGCAACTGAGGCCCTCGCATTCGCGAGAGGCCTCAGTTGCTGGCATGGAGCGCCTTCGGCGCTCCATGCCAGCAACTGAGGCCCTTGCCCAGTGACCTCGCTACACGAGGGCCGCGGCTCGCTGCGCGAGCCACGGCCCTCGCTTTGCGAGGGCCGCAGGCTCGCTACGCGAGCCCGCAAGCGTGAGCAACGACCCGTACGCTCACAACTATATATGTGATAGTTTTATTATACAAAGAGTGTGTATTTGTAACAATGCAGTGTTTTCATAGAAAATCATATATCTGTAAAAAAAAAAGAGGAGAGAGGGGGGGGAGAGGAGAGGGGAGGGGGGGAGAGAGGAGAGAAGGAGAATGAGAGGTAAGTGGGATGAGAATGAGAGGGGGAGAGAGGAGAGAAGGAGAATGAGAGGGGATGGGGATGAGAATGAGAGGGGGAGAGAAGGAGAGGGGAGGGGGAGAGAAGGAGAGGGGAGGGGGGAGAGAAGGAGAGGGGAGGGGGAGAGGAGGGGGAGAGGAGAGAGGAGGGAGAGGAGAGAGAGGAGAGAGGAGGGAGAGGAGAGAAGGTGGAGGGGGAGGGAAGGGGAAGGAGAGTGGAGGTAGCGGGGGAGGGGGAGAGAGAGCGAGAAGGGGATGGGGGAGCGAGAAGGAGAGGGGAGGGAGAGCAAGAAGGAGAGGGGAGGGAGAGCGAGAAGGAGAGGGGAGGGAGAGCGAGAAGGAGAGGGGAGGGAGAGCGAGAAGGAGAGGGGAGAAGGGGGGAGAGAAGGGGAGGAGAAGGGGCAGAGAAGTGGAGGAGAGGGGGCAGAGAAGTAGGGAGAGAGGAGAGAAGGAGAATGAGAGGGGAGGGGGATGAGAATGAGAGGGGGAGAGGAGAGGGGAGGGGGGAGAGAAGGAGAGGGGAGGGGGAGAGAAGAAGAGGGGAGGGGGAGAGAAGAAGAGGGGAGGGGGAGAGAAGAAGAGGGGAGGGGGAGGGAAGGAGAGGGGAGGGGGAGTGGAGGGGGAGAGGAAAGAGGAGGGGGAGAGGAGAGAGGAGGGGGAGAGGAGAGATGAGGGGGAGAGGAGAGATGAGGGGGAGAGGAGAGAGGAGGGGTAGAGGAGGGAGAGTCGAAAAGGTGGAGGGGGAGGGAAGGGGAAGGAGAGTGGAGGTAGCCGGGGAGGGGGAGAGAGAGCGAGAAGGGGATGGGGGGAGCGAGAAGGAGAGGGAAGGGAGAGCGAGAAGGAGAGGGGAGGGAGAGCGAGAAGGAGAGGGGAGAAGGGGGGCGAGAAGGAGAGGGGAGAAGGGGGGAGAGAAGGGGAGGAGAAGGGGCAGAGAAGTGGAGGAGAGGGGGGAGAGAAGGGGAGGAGAGGGGGGAGAGAAGGGGAGGAGAGGGGAGAGAAGGGGAGGAGAGGGGGAGGAGAGGGGGCAGAGAAGGGGAGGAGAGGGTGGGAGAGAAGGGGAGGAGAGGGTGGGAGAGAATGGGAGGAGAGGGTGGGAGAGAATGGGAGGAGAGGGTGGGAGAGAAGAAGAGGGAGGGGGAGTGAGGGGAGTGAGAGAGAAGGAGAGGAGAAGAAAAGGGGGGAGAGAAGGGGAGAGAGGGGGAGAGAAGGGGAGGAGAGGGTGGAGAGAAGGGGAGGAGAGGGGAGAGAAGGGGAGGAGAGGGGAGAGAAGGGGAGGAGAGGGGGCAGAGATGGGGAGGAGAGGGGGGAGTGGGAGGGAGAGGGGAAGAGAGAAGGGGAGGGAAGGTGAATGAGAAGGGGAGGGAGGGGGAATGAGAAGGGGAGGGAGGGGGAGAAAGGGGAGGAGAGGGGGAGAGAAGGGGAGGAGAGGGGGAGGGAAGGGGAGGAGAGGGGGAGGGAAGGGGAGGAGAGGGGGAGAGAAGGGGAGGAGAGGGGGAGAGAAGGGGAGGAGAGGGGAGAGAAGGGGAGGAGAGGGGAGAGAAGGGGAGGAGAGGGGGCAGAGATGGGGAGAAGAGGGGAGGAGAGGGGAGAGAAGGGGAGGAGAGGGTGGGAGAGAAGGGGAGGAGAGGGTGGGATAGAATGGGAGGAGAGGGCGGGAGAGAAGAAGAGGGAGGGGGAGTGAGGGGAGTGAGAGAGAAGGAGAGGAGAAGCAAAGGGGGTAGAGAAAGGGAGGAGAGAAAGGGAGGAGAGAAGGGGAGGAGAGGGGGAGAGAAGGGGAGGAGAGGGGGTAGAGAAGGGGAGGAGAGGGGGGAGAGAAGGGGAGGAGAGGGAGAGAGAAGGGGAGGAGAGGGGGAGGAGAGGGGGCAGAGAAGGGGATGAGAGGGTGGGAGAGAAGGGGAGGAGAGGGTGGGAGAGAAGGGGAGGAGAGGGTGGGAGAGAATGGGAGGAGAGGGTGGGAGAGAATGGGAGGAGAGGGTGGGAGAGAAGAAGAGGGAGGGGGAGTGAGGGGAGTGAGAGAGAAGGAGAGGAGAAGAAAAGGGGGGAGAGAAGGGGAGAGAGGGGGAGAGAAGGGGAGGAGAGGGTGGAGAGAAGGGGAGGAGAGGGGAGAGAAGGGGAGGAGAGGGGAGAAGAGGGGAGGAGAGGGGGCAGAGATGGGGAGGAGAGGGGGGAGTGGGAGGGAGAGGGGAAGAGAGAAGGGGAGGGAAGGTGAATGAGAAGGGGAGGGGGGGGAATGAGAAGGGGAGGGAGGGGGAGAAAGGGGAGGAGAGGGGGAGAGAAGGGGAGGAGAGGGGGAGGGAAGGGGAGGAGAGGGGGCAGAGATGGGGAGAAGAGGGGGCAGAGAAGGGGAGGAGAGGGTGGGAGAGAAGGGGAGGAGAGGGTGGGAGAGAAGTAGAGGGAAGGGGGAGTGAGGGGAGTGAGAGAGAAGGAGAGGAGAAGAAAAGGGGGGAGAGAAAGGGAGGAGAGAAGGGGAGGAGAGAAGGGGAGGAGAGAAGGGGAGGAGAGAAAGGGAGGAGAGAAGGGGAGGAGAGAAGAAGAGGGAGGGGGAGTGAGGGGAGGGAGAGAGAAGGACAGGAGAAGAAAAGGGGGGAGAGAAGGGGAAGAGAGGGGGAGAAGGAGTGTGGAGGTTGGTAGAAGGAGTGTGGGGGGAGATAGATGGTATAGAGGAGGGGGAGAAGATAGGGGAGATATGAGTTGGGTTAGGAGGATTTAAGGTAAAATATCCCGACAGCTCTCGGTCCCCTGACCTCCTCCTTCATCCTGAGGGCGTCCTGCCTGCTGCCTGTCTTCCACAGTGCAAACAGGACCCCTGGGGGAGGAGCCAGGCTCAGAGGGAGGCACACTCACACACCAGGGATAGATGGAGGGACAGACACATAGACAGGGAACGGAAGCACACTCACACAACTTTGCGAGGGCCTCAGTTGCTGGCGAAGGCGCTCCATGCCAGCAACTGAGGCCCTCGCTATGCGAGGGCCGCGGGCTCGCGCTGCCGCGGCTCGCGCAGGCGGCGTCAGTTGCTGGCATGAAGACATCACATCACATATATAGTTGTGAGCGTACGGGCCGTTGCGAGCCCGCAAGCGTGAGCAACGGCCCGTACGCTCACAACTATATATGTGATATATATATATATATATATAATTTATTATATATATATATATATGTATATATAATTTAGCATATAAATATATATTTTTTTATTATATGTGTGTGTGTATATATATATATATATATCTATATAAATATTTATGTATAATTTAGATCTTAAATATATTTTTTATATATATATATATATATATATATATATATATATATATATAAATTTACACAAATATAATAAATATATATTTACATATTGTTGTTGTTGTTTAGTCGTTCAGTCGCGTCCCACTCTCCATGACTCTATGGACCACAGCATGCCAGGTGCATCTCTCAGTCACTGCCCCTCTGAGCTCCATCAAGTTCATGTTCATTGTTTCAGTGACCTCATCTATCCATCTCCGCCTCTGTCGTCCCTTTCTTCTTGTGCCTTCAATCTTTCCCAGCATCAGAGAATTTTCTAGGGAATCCTGCCGTCTCATAATATGGCCAAAATATTAGAGCTACAGGCTCATGATCATATCTTCTAGAGAACAGTTTGTCTTGATTTCCTGAAGTATTGATTTATTGGATCTTCTTGAAGACCAAGGAAGTCTAAGCAGTCTATTCCAACAACACAATTCAAAGGCGCACAGCTTTCTTTATGGTCCAGCTCTCACATCCGTGTGCTACTACTGGGAATACCATAGTTAGAACTGTGCGGACCTTTGTTGATATTTTAATATCTTTACATTTTACTAGCTTTCCAACCCAGAAGCAAACGTCTTTTAGTTTCATGACTACAGTCACCATCTGCAGAGATCTTGGATCCAAGGAAAATAAAATCAGTTAATTCTTCCCCGTCTATTTGCCAGGACGTGAGATTGCCGTTTGCCATGATCTTCGTCTTTTTAATGTTGAGCAGCAGGCCAACTTTTGCACTCTCTTCTTTTACCCTCATCAATAAGTCCTTTAGTTCCTCTTCACTTTCAGCCATCAGAGTAGTATCATCGGCTTACCTGAGGTTGTTGATATTCCTTCCAGCAATATTGATTCCAGTTTTGGATTCATCCAGTCCAGCCTTAAGCATGTTATATTCTGCATATAAGTTGAATAAATAAGGTGACAATATACAACCTTGTCGCACTCCTTTTCTGATCTTGAACCATTCTGTTGTCCCATGTTCTGTTCTGATCGTGGCTTCTTGGTCGACATACAGTTTCTTTAGGACGAGGATGAGATTATTAGGTACTCCCATCTCTTTAAGGACATGCCACATTTAGTTGTGATCCACACAATTAAAGGCTTTAGAATAGGCTATGAAGCAGAAGTAAATGTTTTTTTTTGTAGCTTTCTTGCTTCCTCTATTATCCAGCGGACATTTGTAATTTGATCTCTTGTGCCTCTTCCTCTGCTGGACCCGGACATCTGGTAGTTCCTGGTCCATATATTGTAGGAGTCGAGCTTGTAGAATATTAAGCATTACCTTGCTGGCATGTGAAATGAGTGCAATTGTTTGATAATTGGAGCACTCTTTGGCACTGCCTTTTTTTGTGATTGGGATGTAGACTGATCTTTTCCAGTCTATTGGCCATTGTTGAGTTTTCCAAATGTGTTGGCATAAGGCAAGTTACACTTTTTTACAGCATCATCCTGAATAATTTTGAATAGTTCAGTCTGGATACCATCACCTCCTGCAGCCTTATTATCAGCAAGACATACTAGAGCCAGTCTCACTTCTCTGTCCAAGATGTCTATCTCCAACTCAATGGACAAATTATTGACATCATAACTACTGTTAAGATCCTTCCTATATAGATCTTCAGTGTATTCCGGACACCTCTTCTTTATCTGATTTACTTCTGTTAAGTCCCTACCATTTCTGTATTTTATCACTCCCACTTTGGAAAAAAGGTGCCTTTTATGTTCCCAATTTTCTTGAAGAGATCTCTTGATTTACCTATTCTGTTATCTTCTTTAATCTCTTTCCATCGCTCATTGTACAATGTCTCCTTGTCTCTTCTTGCTATCCTTGCAATTCCCAGGATATCAATGTTTAACCTTGTCATTTCATTCTTCACCACATCTAGTTTGCCTTGGTTCATAGTTCTAACACTCCAGGTTCCAATTCTGAATTTATCTTTGCAGCATCGGACTTTCCTTTCCCCTCCAGACACATCCGAAGCTGGGTGTCCTTTTGGCTTTGGCCCAACCACTTCATTAGATCTGGTGTTACTTGTACTTGCCCTCTGCTCTTTCTCAGTAATGTGGTAGGCACCTTCTGACCTGAGAGACTCATCTTCCGGGGCAATATTGTTATATCTCTGGTTGTGCCTGTCCATAAAGTTTTCTTAGCAAAGATACTGTAGTGTGTTGCCAGTTCCTTCTCCAGTGGGCCGTGATTTGTCTGACCTCTCTGCCATGACCTGCCTATCTTGGCTGACCCTACATGGTATAGCTCAGAGCTTCATCAAAGTACACAAGCTCCTTCACCATGACAAGGTAGCCATCCAGAAGGGAATATTTACATATACAGTTATTTAAATGTATATTTACACTTATATATTATATAATTTCATATATATTTTAATAATATATATTTATAATCTATGGTGAATGTTCGGCTATATATATATATATATATATATATATATATATATATATATATATATATATATATATATATATATACAGTATTTCACAAAAGTTAGTACATCCCTCACATTTTTTAAATATTTTATTATATCTTTTCATGTGACAATACTGAAGAAATAACACTCTGCTACAATGTAAAGTAGTAAGTGTACAGCCTGTATGACAGTGTAAATTTGCTTTCCCTTCAAAATAACTCAAAACACAGACATTAAAGTCTAAACCGTTGGCAACAAAAGTCCAAAAAGTACACCACTAAGTGGAAATGTCCAAATTGGGCCCAAAGTGTCAATATTTTGTGTGGCCACCATTATTTTCCAGCACTGCCTTAACCCTCATGGGCATGGAGTTCACCAGAGCTTCACAGGTTGCCACTGGAGTCCTCTTCCACTCCTCCATAGTGACATCATGGAGCTGGTGGATGTTAGAGACCTTGCACTCCCCCACCTTGCATTTCAGGATGCCCCACAAATGCTCAATAGGGTTTAGGTCTGGTGACATGCTTGGCCAGTCCATCACCTTTACCTTCAGCTTCTTTAGCAAGACATTGGTCATCTTGGAGGTGTGTTTGGGGTCGTTATCATGTGGGAATACTGCCCTGCGGCCCAGTCTCCGAAGGTAGGGGATCATGCTCTGCTTCTGAATGTCACAGTACATGTTGGCATTCATGGTTCCCTCAATGAACTGTAGCTCCCCAGTGCCGGCAGCACTCAAGCAGGCCCTGACCAAACATATATATACATACAGTGGATATAAAAAGTCTACACACCCCTGTTAAAATGTCTGGTTTCTGTGCTGTAAAAAAAAAGAGACAAAGATAAATCATGTCAGAACTTTTTCCACCTTTAATGTGACCTATAAACTGTACAACTCAATTGAAAAACAAACTAAAATCTTTTAGGTAGAGGTAAGAAAGAATATAAAAATAAAATAATATGGTTGCATAAGTATGCACACCCTTAAACTAATACTTTGTTGAAGCACCTTTTGATTTTATTACAGCACTCAGTCTTTTTGGGTATGAGTCTATCAGCATGGCACATTTTGACTTGACTCTTCTTTGCAAAAACCCTCCAAATCTGTCAGATTGCGAGGGCATCTCCTGTGCACAGCCCTCTTCAGATCACCCCACAGATTTTGAATCGGATTCTGGTCTGGGCTCTGGCTGGGCCATTCCAAAACTTTAATCTTCTTCTGGTGAAGCCATTCCTTTGTTGATTTGGATGTATGCTTTGGGTCGTTGTCATGCTGAAAGATGAAGTTCATCTTCGTGTTCAGCTTTCTAGCAGAAGCCTGAAGGTTTTGTGCCAATATTGACTGGTATTTGGAACTGTTCATAATTCCCTCTATCTTAACTAAGGCCCCAGTTCCAGCTGAAGAAAAACAGCCCCAAAGCATGATGCTGCCACCACCATGCTTCACTGTGGGTATGGTGGGTCTTCAAGAACACCTTTTCCACATGCTTCTGGGAGACTTCAGATGTGTTTTTGCAAAATGTAGTCTGGCTTGGATGTTTTTCTTCGTAAGAAAAGGCTTTCGTCTTGCCACTCTACCCCATAGCCCAGACATATGAAGAATACGGGAGATTGTTCTCACATGAACCACACAGCCAGTACTTACCAGATATTCCTGCAACTCCTTTAATGTTGCTGTAGGCCTCTTGGTAGCCTCCCAGACCAGTTTTCTTCTTGTCTTTTCATCAATTTTGGAGGGAGCTCCAGTTCTTGGTAATGTCACTGTTGTGCCATATTTTCTTCACTGTGTTCCATGGCATATCTAATGCCTAGGAAATTATTTTGTACCCTTCTCCTGACTGATACCTTTTAACAATGAGATCCCTCTGATGCTTTGGAAGCTCTCTGTGGACCATGGCTTTTGCTGTGGGATGCGACTAAGAACATTTCAGGAAAGACCAACTAGAGCAGCTGAACTTTATTTGGGGTTAATCAGAGGCACTTTAAATGATGGCAGGTGTATGCTGACTCGATTTGGAATATGATTGCTTAATTCTGAACACAGGTACATCCCCAGTTATAAGAGGGTGTGCAGTCTTATGCAACCACATTATTTTTATTTTTTATTTTTCTTCCCTCCACCTAAAAGATTTCAGTTTGTTTTTCAATTGAGTTGTACAGTTTATAGGTCACATTAGACTTTTTATATCCACTGTATGTCTATATGCGTACATATGTTTTCTATAATATGTTGTGGTGACTGCCCCTATATGCATTTACCTGATGATGTCAGATGCTGCCTCCATTTGCTCTGCATCGCAGTTTACGTTGAAACTGAGGGTTTCATCTCATATCAGTTTTTTTGTGCCTTATCCTTTTAACTGTCATTTAGGGATTATTTCAACTACTTTTCCTCAGTATAGATCTATACTTTTGGTGGTAGGAGTGTCATGGTCTGGGCCTGCATGAGTGCTGCCGGCACTGGGGAGCTACAGTTCATTGAGGGAACCATTAATGTTAACATGTACTGTGACATACTGAAGCAGAGCATGATCCCCTCCCTTCAGACACTGGGCTGCAGGGTTGTATTCCAACATGATAAACACCCCAAACACACCTCCAAGACGACAAATGCCTTGCTAAAGAAGCTGAAGGTAAAGGTGATGGACTGTCCAAGAATGTCACCAGACCTAAACCCTGTGTGGGGCATTGTCAAATGGAAAGTGGGGGATTGCAAGGTATCTAACATCCACCAGCTCCGTGATGTCATCATGGAGGAGTGGAAGAGGTCTCCAGTGGCAACCTGTAAAGCTTTGGTGAACTCCATGCTCATGAGAAAATATTGGTGTCCACAAAAAATATTGACACTTTGGGCCCAATTTGGACATTTCCACTTAGGGGTGTACTCACTTCTGTTGCCAACAGTTTAGACATTAATGGATGTGTGTTGAGTTATTTTGAGGGGCAGCAAATTTACACTGTTATACAGGCTGTACACTTACTACTTTACATTGTAGCAGTGTCATTTCTTCAGTGTTCTCACATGAAAAATGAAAAGATTTAATAAAATATTTACAAAAATGTGAGGTGTTTTCACTTTTGTTAGATACTGTATATATGGATATAGAACTGATATATATATATATATATATATATATATATATATATATATATATATATATATATATATACATATACAGTGGCGGAAAAGTATTGGATCTCCTGCTGATTTTGAACGTTTCTCCACTGACAAAGAAATGATCAGTCTATAATTTTAATGGTGTATTTTAACAGTGAGAGACAGAATAACAACAAACAAAAGAAGAAAAGCGCATATCAAAAAAGTTATAAATTGATTTGCAAGTCTATGAGGGAAATAAGTATTTGACCCCTTCGTCTTAGTACTTGGTGGCAAAACCCCTGTTGGCCACCAGGTTTGCATACATCTCAGGAGTGATTTTGTCCCACTCCTCTTTGTAGATCCTCTCCTAGTCATTAAGGTTTTGAGGCTGATGTTTGGCAACTCGAACCTTCAGCTCCCTCCACAGATTTTCTATGGGATTAAGGTCTGGAGACTGGCTAGGCCACTGCAGGACCTTAATGTGCTTCTTCTTGAGCCACTCTTTTGTTGCCTTGGCTGAGTGTTTTGTGTTATTGTCATGCTGGAATAACCATCCACGACCCTTTTTTAATGCTCTGGCTCAGAGAAGGAGGTTCTCACCCAAGATTTGATGGTACATGGCCCCGTCCATCGTCCCTTTGATGTGGTGCACTTGTCCTGTCCCCTTAGCAGAAAAACAACCCTAAAGCATAATGTTTCCAACTCCATGTTTGATAGTGGGGATGGTGTTCTTGGGGTAATAGGCAGCATTCCTCCTCCTCCAAACATGGTGAGTTGAGTTGATGACAAAGAGATCTAGCTTGGTCTCATCTGACCACAACACTTTCACCCAGTTCTCCTCTGAATCATTCAGATGTTCATTGGCAAACTTCAGACGGGCCTGTACGTGTGCCTTCTTGAGCAGGGTGATCTTGCGGGCCTTCAGAATTTCAGGCCTTCACGGCATAGTGTGTCATTAATTGTCTTCTTGGTGACTATAGTCCCAGCTGCCTTAAGATCATTAACAAGATCCTCCCGTGTAGTTCTGGGCTGATTCCTGACCATTCTCATGATCATTGAAACTCCCACTAGGTGAGATCTTGCATGGAGCATCAGACCGAGGGAGACTGGCAGTTATTTTGTGTTTCTTCCATTTGCGAATAATTGCACCAACTGTTGTCACCTCTCACCAAGCTGCTTGGCGATGGTCTTGTAGCCCATTCCAGTCTTGTGTAGGTCTACAATATTGTCCCTGACATCCTTGGACAGCTCTTTGGTCTTGGCCATGGTGGAGAGTTTGGAATCTGATTGATTTATTGCTTTTGTGGATAGATGTCTTTTATACAGGTAATGAGCTGAGGTTAGGAGCACTCCCTTTAAGAGAGTGCTCCTAATCTCAGCTTGTTACCTGAATAAAGACACCAGGGAGCCAGAAATCTTGCTGATTGATAGGGGATCAAATACTTATTTCCCCCACTGACCTGCAAATCAATTTATAACTTTTTTGACATGCGTTTTTCTTGGGGGGGGGGGGGGGGGGGCGGGGTTGTTATTCTGTCTCTCACTGTTAAAATACACCTACCATTAAAATTATAGACTGATCATTTCTTTGTCAGTGGACAAAAGTTAAAAATCAGTAGGGGATCAAATACATTTTCCCCCAACTGTGTATACAGTGCCTTGCAAAAGTATTCACAAACTGGAATTAACATGGATTGTTTGAGGATTTAATTTACAGAACATGCCCACAACTTTGAAGATGTTTTTTTTTTATTTATTGTGAAGCAAACAACAAATAGGACAAAATAACAGAAAAGTCAATGTGCATAACTATTCACCCCCCTAAAGTCAATACTTTGTAGAGCCACCTTTTGCGCATTCACAGCTCCAAGTCGCTTTGGATAAGTCTCTATGAGCTTGCCACATCTTGCCACTGGGATGTTTGCCCATTCCTCCTTGCAAAACTGCTCCATCTACTTAAGTTGGATGGTTTGCACTTGTGAACAGCA
Organism: Discoglossus pictus; assembly: GCA_027410445.1. Classification (NCBI taxonomy): domain Eukaryota; kingdom Metazoa; phylum Chordata; class Amphibia; order Anura; family Alytidae; genus Discoglossus; species Discoglossus pictus. The sequence goes on along the minus strand of CM050165.1, from coordinate 198,333,205 downwards.
ATCTTTAAGTCTGACCACAGATTTTCTATTGGATTGAGGTCTGGGCTTTGACTAGGTCATTCCAACACATTTACATGTTTCCCCTTAAACCACTCAAGTGTTGCTTTAGCAGTTTGTTTGGGGTTATTGTTCTGCTGGAAGGTGAACCTCTGGCCTAGCCTCAAATTAAGCACAGAGTGGTACAGGTTTTGCTCAAGAATATCCCTGTATTTAGCACCATCCATCTTTCCCTCAACTCTGACCAGTTTCCAAATCCCGGCTGCAGAAAAACATCCCCACAGCAAGATGCTGCCACCACCATGTTTCACTGTGGGGATGGTGTTCTTTGAGTGATGTGATGCGTTGGGTTTGCGCCAGACATAGCGTTTTCTTTGATGGCCAAAAAGTTAAATTTTAGTCTCATCAGACTAGAGCAGTTTCCTCCATACATGTTGGGAGTCTCCCACATGCCTTTTCGCAAACTCAAAATGTGCCATTCGTTTTTTTGCCACTCTATCATAAATCCCAACTCTATGGAGTGTACGGCTTATTGTCCGCCTATGTACAGATAGTCCAGTCTCTGCTGTGGAACTCTGCAGCTCCTCCAGGGTTACCTTCTGTCTCTGTGCTGCCACTCGGATTAATGCCCTCCTTGCCCGGTGAGTGAGTTTTGGTAGGCGGCCGTCTCTTGGCAGGTTTGCTGTTGTGCCATGTTCTTTCCATTTGGTTATGATAGATTTGATGGTGCTTGATTGATCATCAAAGATTTGGATATTTTTTTTTATAACCTAACCCTGACTTGTACTTCTCAACAACATTGTCCCTTACTTGTTTGGAGAGTTCCTTGGTCTTCATGGCAGTGTTTGATTAGTGGTGCCTCTTACTTAGGTGTTGCAGCCTCTGGGGCCTTTCAAAAAAGGTGTGTATATGTAATGAAAGATCATGTGACACTTAGATTGCACACAGGTGGACATCATTTCACTAATTATGTGATTTCTGAAGGTAATTGGTTGCACCAGAGCTTTTTATGGGCTTCATAACAAAGGGGGTAAATACATACACACACGCCAATTTTCTGTTTTATATTTCTAAAAAAATGTATTTACAGTTTTTTATAATCTATATTTTACACAATGCACCGGAAGGGGTCCTAAAGCGGGTCAATAAAAACTCTTTTATTTTATCATTCGGGGTGGGGGGCAAAAAAATGTTTTACGCCCGTCCGTTCCCTAGCTCCGACACTATTTGAGTCAGACTGATTCCCCTTAAAATGAGTTGACCTACATAGGGAAACACCACTAAATTCGCCTTCAGAATATCACTGTCATTCCATTCCTCGTTACTTTGAGTTGATGTTTCATATACCTACCACTTTTTTTCTGTAAAGTAGTACTTCACCACATTAAGGCTACATCTTGTAGTCTCTTACTAGAAATATCTTAATTTTTGCATTACATTCTTTACGATAGAGATTTGACTCAAACCCCTCTAATTTCTTTCATTCATCTCCATCAAGCATATACAAGTATTTATTTTAAACCTTGCAAAAGTTACTTTTTGCATAAAAACATGTTAAGTAAAATTATGAAATACTCTAGAGTATATAAGACTCTAGATCTCATTGGTTGACTGTATACATGTATGACTGGTACGGCTGTAATCCTGCATATTGGATAACACGGACAAGCACCTAAAGACAATTATACATTCAAATCAGTTTATGCTGTTCCAGGATCTTCCGTTTCAAAAAATACAGTCACTGTCAAATATTATCAAACTAGGAAATTGTCCATCAAAAATCACGGGAATAAAATTTGAAAGCTGGCAATGCTGTTTGCAAGACAATGCTTGGCTCTCCCCCTGTAACTTGTGGGCCTCGCTCATCGCAAGCCCCTCCCAGCACCTTCTGCGCTCATCGGGAGCCCCTCCCAGCATCTACTTTACAAGCCTCGCAATGAGCTCCTTGGCCAACCCGCCACATGTCACTTGTATTTGCCAACCAGCCCTGTGTCTTTTGACCACCTCTCCCTCCCCTGTGTCTCCTACCCCCTCCTCTGTGTCTCCTCCCCCGCCTCTCCCCTGTGTCTCCTTTCCGCCTCTCCTGTGCCTCCTTTCCCCCTCTGCCTCTCCTGTGCCTCATTTCGCCCTCTCCCTTTTACGCCTCTCCCTTTTACCCCTCTCCCTTTCCCCCCCCTCACCCTCCCCTGTGTCTCCTTTCCCCCTCTCCCTCCCCTGTGACTCCTTTCCCCCCTCTCCCTCTCTTGTACCTCCTTTCCCCCTCTCCCCCCCTCTCCCTCCCATGTGTCTCCTTTCCCATCTCCCTTTTCCCCTCTATCTCCCATGTGTCTCTTCTCCCCATCTCCCTCCCCTGTATCTCCTTTACCCCATCTCTCCCTCTCCTGTTCCCCCTTACCCCCTCTCCCTTTCCCCCGTGTCTCCATTCCCCCTCTCCCTTGCCCCTTTGTGTCTCCTTTCCCCCTCTCCCTTTCCCCCTCTCCCTCTCCTGTGTCTCCTTTTCCCCCTCCCTCCCCTGTGTCTCCTTTCCCCCCTTTCCCATACCTCCTTTCCCCCTCTCCCTTTCCTCCCTCTCCCTCTTCTGTGTTTCCTTTTCCCCATCTCCCTCCCCTGTGTCTCCTTTCCCCTCACTTTCCCTCTCCTGTTCCTCCTTTCCCCCACTCCCTTCCTCCCTTCATGTCTCCTTTCACCCTCTCCCTCCCCTGTGTCTCCCCACTCCCTCCCTTGTGTCTCCGTTCCCCCCTCTCCCGCCCTTGTGTCTCCGTTCCCCCTCCTCTCCCTCCCTTGTGTCCCTGTTCCCCCTCCTCTGCCTCCCTTGTGTCTCCATTGCCCCTCCTCTCCCTCCCTTGTCTTGTACCTGAATGCAACCCTGCCAGTAGCACATCACTTGCCTCCTCTGCGGCTCCCTCTTCCTCTTGCCGGAACTATTTTTTGGATCAAGGCATGCATTTCGCAAAGCACATACTGCCTGCACGATGTATGGCTTGATCCAGAAAGTAGTTCCGGCCACAGGATGGGAGCTGCAGAGGAGAAGAGGGTGAGTACAGGCCGCAAGCTACTGGCAGGGTTGCATCCAGGTACGTGCTTCAGCTACTGGCAGGAACCAGATACTGGGGGTGAGGCATTGGGGGAGGCAGAGGGGGAGATGACGGGGAGATGAAGAGGAGATGAGAGAGAGGCAGTGGGGAAGATGAAAGAGTGGCAGAGGGGGAGATGAGAGAGAGAGTAGCAGAGGGGAGATGAGAAAGGCAGAGGGTGATGGGAGGTGCCTGCGCCCCTGGTTGCAGCCCTTGCAGAGGGGATGTGAGAGAGAGGCAGAGTGTGATGGGAGCCTAAGTCCCGCGGTCCTCCCGATGAGCACCTGTGGCGCTCATCCAGAGGCCTGCAATGAGCGCCTGCCTAACTCCTATGCCAAAGGTGATGAACGTCTGCGGCGCGCATTGCGAGGTCTGCAATGAGAGCCTTTTGCCGGCGGGCCTCAACGGCTTGTGAGGGCCCCAAGCGTGACCAACATCGTAAACCTTCCCCACACTGACAACTATATATGTGATGCCATCTTTCATATGCGACAAAGAAAAATGTTTTCCATGGTACCTTAAGGCCATTAAATCTATCCATATAAAGGGAATGCACCAGTTAAGATATCATGGTTATAACACATTGGTTAATGTTTGAATACACATTAATGCAGGCAGCTTAGATTTATAGCATTCCACAGTTCCACAATAAAGTATGAATTTACCAAACAAGGTAAACTGTAGACCCAGCACCCTCTAAGGCATCTTTCTTCCACCTTTGTATACTATTAAACATTGCATGCTGTAGCGGTTTCCAATTCATAATTATAATTCCTATGACTGCCAGAAAAATAAAAACTTAAGATAAATAATCAAAAATCTCTTTCGACATGGTCAAATTAGAATAAAAGCATGCTTTATTATTAATAGTCAAGATAATCTTGGTCATATAAACATTCTTAAAAGTATTCAATCAAAAGAGTTTTTTGTATTCAACAAAACCATAAACAGTAAAATATGTGCTCCTTTTCAGCTGTACATAGCACAAAGCCAATGAAAGATCAAATCATCAAATCAACAGCCAACTTAGAATGTTGAGATATTCAACCTCTGTAGAATTCTACTTAATTACATCTGGTAAAAGTAGAAGAAATTGTCCATAGACATCACATACCAAACATGAGAGATATCCTTTAGTCCACAGGCAAGTGGATATATCATCTATCGCTATAGTAGAACCAGGAAAAAAATGCAAAAAAACTGCACCCAAGGATGAATCTGTATAGATATTCTACTAAAAAGCACAATGAAAACAGTCACTGTACCCTGTATGTATTGCTTCAGACTTGAACAAGAGAGGTAAAACTTCTTGAAAGCTTGTCAATATAAATAAGGTGTTTTTCTGATACAAAAGGTATCACAATACACTGCAATACTCATTATTAATATATATATATATATATATATATATATATATATATATATATATATATATATATATATACTGTATATATATATATATATATATATATATATATATACTAATACTTACTAAATTACTAGGTATTCATGGCTGCTTCACTCTTCAATTATGTATGTACTGTATATGTAAACATAATATGTGTGTATGCTGTTTATTTTTATAATTATTGCTTGATAAAGTGGGGTTGACCTACAGAATCAACAATAACCATTTTTTTGCAGCAATTGTGGGTGGTATCAAATTGTATTTTTTTTCATTGTTTAGATTGTGAGCAATTTAAAAAGTTTAATTTTTGTGTTTAACACCTTTCAAAGACACGTCACATGCACAACTGAAATGATGCTCATGTGACGTCCTCTTCCTGTATCCAGAAACATTTTACGTATGTGGGAAGAGCAATTATTTTCAATATAGCTTACTTTTTAACACCTTTTCATTATGCATTTCCAACTTAAACTCAAATTTAATATGCAGTTTGTATAACCTGTTCTATTATGGAACTTTAAGTAGTTCAGGTCAGCCGCAACTGCTCACTACAATTCATAGGTTGGTTTGAGTTAAGATGGTAGATCCTAGTAGTTAACAGCCTCATTAAATTGGAGCTATGTGTTAACACGTAGCTCGTAACTGTCATTCAAGGGCTATTTGCGTGCTAAGATGCCTCGTAACGTTGCTCGCAGCGGGATTTGCATGTTAACACGCAGGACGGCCGAGAATAGGCTACGTGAAGAGCAACGTTGAACTTCGCGCACGTAAATCCTTTGATATGTCATGCCCGTAACCGCTAATTGTTTAATTTAGCTATTAAACTTCAAAGTCGTCACTGGCGAGCAAGCATGTAACACGCAAATGGAGCCCAGAGGCCAACGTGTGCTCTAGAGCACCCGCAAAGGGGGTAAAGTACAATACGTAGCACTTGTAATGAAAATAAAATCACACTACTTTACATTTATTGTAAGAGAAAGTGATGTTAGGTCTTAGAATTAATGGCACAACATTCTCAAGCCCGCAAAGCAGCCCAGAAATTTTTTTATTTCATGATTATTTTTTGTGTTGTATTGATCCCTGCATTCAATGTGTCATGACATATACTGTAATTTTCATGTAATAGAATATCATATTTACTGCTTTATTAATATTGCATTATTTCTGGCCTGTTGGACTGATCTCAAACTATATTTGAAGCACGTAGGACTTGGAAATCTACACTCCCCTTTTTCAGTGACATAACGCTTACAACTTCTCTTTCCTTTGGCTCCATCTGAACCCGTAACTACGAGATTGCTTAATTGTTTGCGTGCGAGCACGCCCGTCCGACAGCCGCAAACTGGTTTATGAAATAGCTCGGTCGTAGCATGCAGCCCTTTCTAATTTAATAGCAACATAAATCGGCCAAATTTAAAGCACGCAGCCCTTACATGCTACCCTTACGAGGCTGGAATTTAATATGGCCCTACATAAGGAGGACTCAAATTACTTGGTGATCATGTGTGAAGTGGAGGGATCTTTGACAACACTGTTTTTTTTTAAAAACCTCTTGCTGCTATCTGCAATTGCCTTACAGACATTATAAATGGGCATGGTATTGCAGGGAGATCCAAGGGCATAAACAATTCTGACACCCATATGTATTGCACTTGAATACACCCTAATCTTACAAATTATATATTTCAATAGAGCAAAATGTATTTTGTTTATAATAGGCAAATGTTTATATGTGTCAATGTTAAAATTAGTGTCCATTTTTCTGTGTAATATCACAATGTGATAACAAGTTCACTATCTGTGCCAGGAGCACATCTGCACCAGGTTGCAATCTGAGTTGTGACAGTAGAGTTTGAATTACTAATATCTGCTTGTCATGTTATACTGCACACATTGAAAACTTAATGCATAAAATAAAGATGTAGAAGGTTTGTAAAGAAGACCCACTTGTGGTATAAATTCAAATATTTTATTTCTCATACATGTATATTGGTATAGAAGTCTGACGAGTGCAGTTTCTGGCATATCATATAGATATAGCAGCCTTCTGATTTGAGATATAGAAAGAGGAAAGGAGGAATGCAAGTGGGTAATTTGGGACACATATGTGAATAGTCTATGACAGAATAAAACATAAATGCACCCATGATACATTCCTTTCTGGGATCGGTACACTTGCTTCATAGCTGCTTTGTTTATACAGGTAAAAACTTGAAGAAATCTAAATTGCTCTTTCTGAGACATCAAAAATAAAGATATTTATCAACACCAATCATCTCTTGCACTTTTTTAACTTTATCGTGTACGTGTAGTCTGTATTACATCCCCTCAACAAAATGTTTATCAGATCATAATGTGTGGGCTGCTTAAAGGTTTTATGCAGCGTTAAAACATTTAAACTAACATTATTAAAATGTCCGTGGGTGAAAGGTTTTCAGATTTAGTTGTTTTGCCAAGGACCAACCAAACATAGGATTATGTTATCATGCAAAGCTTTTAGATGTACCCAATGGAACATAAACATCTAAATCCTCACAGTAGAAAATATAGCCTCACTGTTTGATTCATCCATAGTTGCTACACATGTTTCCCAATTCACTTCTTTCTCTGTCTCCAAAGTATTCTCTTGGACCATATTCCTGGATCAAAAGTGGTAAAATATAATTTACTGACCTGATGCCCAGCTGCAGATCTGCTCATATAATCAACAGAAATGATGTTCTATAAAATACAGAATTGTTTGTTTATGGACTATTTTTGCTGACAGAATCTATTTCTAAGAGATAATGGCCAATGATGACCTTTTATTTTACTTTTTCTAATCACTGTACAAGACATTAATTTTTTAGATCAATTCAGTTTAGCTGCATCAGCATAATTTCTGTTTATGAATCTGAAGGATCACTGTAGTGCATTTGATAGTAAAGATCATGGTCATTTACTGTGCAAATCCTATTAAAAAATTATACTGATGCAACTAAATCAAATTAATCCCAAAATAGGAATGTTTATAGTCATTATTCAGATAATTATTTTTCTCTAATTAATTACTTTTTAAAATGGCTAACCTTGAATTCTAGCTGTACATTATGCAATTCAGTCACTTTGCTGAGGAAAATATGCCTGCTGCTCCCAAACTGCACAGTGGTAAGGCTTGTAAATGGAGAACCGCTGTGCAAAATAATGTGGGGCTTTCCTTGCAATGTCTCTGTGCATGCTTTGGTGTCAATAAAAAGCTAAAACATATGTAGATAATCAGATCACTCAAATAGTGATGAGGTCATCTTTCTCTAAAGTAATTATCTGCCATCCTTATGTACTAAATTAATATTTACTGCCAGTAGCAAAAGGTCCATACCGTATTGTAAGCCCCAGAGCTTTGCACCTGCAAACTGCACACACTGCTAGAAGCAAATATGGCCACTACAGACACACACCACACAAAGCAGAATCTGCCTGCTCCAAGAAAGAAATACTAAATCACACAAGACTTTAATGTTCAGGACTAGAATATGTTTTATTCTTTTTAAAATATGTACTAATATTCAGAAAGCAAACCAGGTTTTTTTAAAATAAAAAATATGAGAAACATTCATTGAACTGCTAGTTTTCCTTTTACACAGTCTGATTTTCACCTAATCCAATCATATGTTCAGTAACACTCAGATATTATTCAGCAAAAATGTCTTGCTCACAATAGTTGTCCAAATATAAAAATGTTTATTAAAACAATGCCCTTAGCTGAATAAAATGTGAATGTTACGGAACATGTAACAATGTACACAGCAAAATGAGAAGGAAGCCATCTGGACTGAAGTTAAGACTGATCATGAACTCAGGCAAGTAGGTCTATACTGTGTCCTTCTTGTTGAAAGAGAGATAAACATAGTCAAGGCAATCCGTGATCGGTATGCAGAAATATAGAGCCCGATTCAATTGCAAGCCCGCAACTCTATCGTAGTGGAGTATGTCTGCAGGTGCGATGCGGGCTCCCGTTCGTCTCCTATTGCGATGCCATTCAATTTATTAAGTAAGTCGAAGCCTCAAGCCGGTATATATCCCTCCCACGGCCATAAACTGTTAAGGGGCTGGCCGAGATGCGATCGACCATTATGATCCAGTCGCAGTATAACGTAGTGTGACACAGGAATCTCAGCCAATAGAAAGCGGTCTGGCCGCAGATGAGTGACAGAAGGAAATTATAAAGTTGCGTTACATCCGTGCAAGTTACCCGAAGCCTCAAACACGTATATCCCACTCACGGCCATAAACTGTTAAGGGGCTTGCCGAGATGCGTAGGACCATTACAATCCAATCACGGTATAATTTAGTGTAACACAGGCCTCTCAGCCAATAGAAAGTGGTCTAGCCACAGATGAGTGACAGAGGGAAATTATAAAGTTGCGTTCCACCGGCGCAAGTTACCCGAAGCCTCAAACACGTATATCCCAAACACGGCCATAAACTGTTAAGGGGATGGCTGAGATGCGATGGACCATCACGATCCAATCATGGTATAATGTAGTGTGACACAGTCCTCTCAGCCAATGGAAAGCGGTCTAGCCGTAGATGAGTTACAGAGGGAGATTATAAAGTTGCGTTCAACCCGCCCATGCGTTGACTGTGTTGTATTTTCTGACGAAGTAGCACGCAGGTCCCGGAGTTGGAGGTTTTCAGTGAGAGAGAGAGATACTAGGAGTATTTTGAGAGCAATAATTTGCAGTTTTCTATTATTCGATTTACGATTTTACACTTACTCCTTGTTGACACATATTTACAGATTACACATAATTGCAATACACATAATTAAAAGAACACACATAGAGACACATAGAGCTAGGTCACTCCATACACACATTTTTTTTCCCATCATACATATACAGCCAAACTTTTATTTATTTATCCTTATATTATTTTTGGGATTATAATAGAGGGAGGAGAGAGGAGGGGAGAGGAGTGGAGCGGTGGGAAGGAGGAGAAGAGGAGAGGCGAGGAGGAGAGAGAGGAGAGGGAGGTAGCCCTGGGGAGTAGTGGAGGAGAGGAGGAGTGGAGCATAGGAGTAGAGGAGAGGAGGGGAGGTTGGGAGTGGCGAAGGAGAGGCTGTGACAGTGGAGGAGGAGGAGGTGGCATAGGAGGAAGAGGTGGTGGAGGAGCAGGAGGTGGTGGAAATGGAGGAGAAAAGTGGAGAGGAGGAGGTGTGTGGTAGCAGAGTGGCCCTAGCATTAGGCACACTTAGTAGAGGGACAGAAGGGGAGGGGCCTGATCCCAGGGGAGGGTAGTTTGGGGGAGGGACCAGCCTCAGGGACAGGTAAGAGAGATGAGGATCCCCGTCCACAGTCGGAAGGGCAAGAGGCTAAGGACAAGCACAGGGCCCACAATTACACGCACCGGGAGAATGTGGTCCTCCTTTGTTCCATCGGTGGCCACCCCGTGATCCTTGCAGCAGGGAGGGAAGTCAGGCCAGGGCCTAGGGCTCAGGCATGGAAGGAGGTTGCGGCTGTGATGAGTAAAATGTATATAAGATGATCTTTGTATTTTTGGGGTCCCCATTAGAGCCTTTGTGAGTGAGAAAGGGTTAATATGTCTGCCATTTGTATGGATGTGTGCTGCAAGTTAATGAGGTAGTGTGTCATTAATAGCTTTTAGCACGTTGCAGCATGGCTTTTCCATATTGGCATATGCATGACCATTACAACCTATTAGGAAAATAAAAGTACATTTTTGCTATATTTGATAGTTGGGAGTTGTTGTGCATGTTATTGTAATGCCTTCCATTGCTTTCCCCATGTTTTAAAATCTATTGGTATCTTTATATTGTGATTTGCAGTGTTACAAACTAGTCTGCAAACCCTTTGCGTATCCTATTTGGAACCCGTAAACTGTGGGTCACCATTTGGGTTTACGGGCTTGAGTGCGGGTGCGGCGTTGAGCGAATTTTTGCAATTGATAGCAATTTGCGAATTATTTCGGCCACAAAAGATCAAAGGCTTCGGGAGGCTGTAAGTTAAAGGTTTAACCATCGCCATTTTTTCAAGGCCGTAATTCGTAACCCGTTTGGAGCCAGCAAAAAGAAGCCAATTGAATAGCAAATTAGCGGGCTACAGGATCGAGCAAAAGCTCAATTGAATGAGGCCCATAGTAAGGCAGGTAAGCATATTCAAGGCAATCCAGGATCAGTAGGTCCAAAGCAGTAATAGGATAGTCAGGAACAAAGTTAAAGGAAAAATAGTGGAGGTCAGACAGGAACGGGGAAGAATTCAGATGTATTTATAGACTTCACCATGCACTTGGAAACTGCCTGTAGTTTGAGAAAAAACACATTAGTTTGTGAAATATGTAACAAACTAACATCAGTAACTGTAGGCCATGAATATAACTTTTTAGAGAAAATCACAATTTTTAATGGCTCTTTTTATGAATAGAGTAATCAGTTTTGTCTTTTTTACATAACTTCTTTAGAGCTAACTGATATGCTTTGTTATTTATCTATTAGTGGAGGGAGAGAGGTTGAGAAAGAAGGGATCATGAGAGATCTGAAAGCTTTGTTACATATTTGGATCATAGAACATTTACACCACACACCTTCCTGCTCACAGGCCCAGAAGCATATTGCAAGCACTGCTCTCCAGAAATCCAGAAATGTAAACACCCCTCTCACATGCAACTTCCACCAACTTCCACCATCATTTTTTTTTCTAATTGTAAACTAACTAGAGTCAAAGGCCCCTATTAAATTGTCCAAATTGTAGTTACTGTAGCCGTAATGTAGCCGCAAAAGTTACTGCTATTAAATTGGCCTCTTTTAGCTACCGGCAATCGATCTGCGAGTTACAGGCTGAAAATCCCTAAGGTTATCAAAATCGTAACTCCGACCCAGCTAAGCCTTTGATCTGTCATTCTCGCAATCTATAAAATTGCAAATCGCTATTAAATTGCTACACTTCCTAAAGCCTGCAATTGTTTTCACACCCCTAAATGGCAAATGTAGCCTATAAGTTCTAGAGAGGGTTCGCAAGAGGGTTTAAAAACCTGTTCATAGCACTGTAAAAGCAAATAAAAAATCAATACTGCACTTTAAAAGAAGGGAAAAAGCGATGAAAGACATTAGATTTAATTCCACAACAGCCTCGAGCTCGAAAATCTGCAGATTTCAAGCCCACAGACTTACGGCCTGTATGAAGGCAACTGCGGCCTTGGAATTTAATAGGGGCCATAGTTTTCAAACATATATTGTGCAGTGGTCCTTTAAAGCATTTAGGCTAGATCAATTGCTAATTGACAGGGATCACTTAAGCGGGATTCTAGGAGTTTTGAGCAAGGCACTTTGTTGATATGATTAATGAGGATTGATCTCAGTTCCAGACAACTTGGCATTTGTAGATAGTATTTGTGACTACAGTTACAAGCTATCCACAGTGAACAGACGGAGTGACAGTCTGTGTTCACTGATCAGCAAGGATGGTCTGTGAACTCTAGCAAACAAATATAATAAAAAGGGTAGTATTTCTGTTGGTGAGACTACTGTAAAGCTGTTGAATGTGTAACGGGATAAGCCAGTGAAAATATCAGCTTAAACATTAACTGCTTGTGGTCTATCACATATTATAATTGTCTAACTACGATTCGTCGTCACGCTGCGTTGCGTAGTGCGTACGACTTAGCGATGAGCGCCGCAGGCACTCATCGCCCGACGAGCCTCACGCAGCGAGGCGAGCCATTAAACCGCTCTGTTGCGTAGTGCATACGACTTAGCGATGAGCGCCGCAGGCGCTCATCGCCTGGCGAGGCGAGGCGTTAAATTGTAGCACTTTGGCAATGAGCGCCGCAGGCTCTCATTGCAGGCGAGCCTCGCGCAGCGAGGCGTGCTGTCAAATCGTAGCACTTTGGCAATGAGCGCCACAGGCGCTCATTGCAGGCGAGCCTCGCGTAGCGAGGCGAGTCGTTATGTTAAATTGTAGCACTTTGACAATGAGCGCCGCAGGCGCTCATTGCAGGCGAGCCTCGCATAGCGAGGCGAGCCGTTAAACCGTAGCACTTAGAAAAAAAATACGAGGTGAAAAAAATTACGAGATAAGGGGCGGAACAAAAACAGTAAAAAAAACACTAAATACACACTAAAAAATAAAACAAAGGTCACTTACAGCATGGGGAACCAGGCAGGACGTCTGGAAGTGAGTTGGAACTGCAATTTAGATCGATTTAGCCGAGTTACAAAGATCGAAAATCGGCTAAGCGAGAAAAAAATGGCCGCCGAAAAAAATGAAAACGAGGCTATACTACTACCAACTGCGTAAAACACAGCCACAGACGTATGTGTTTGAAAAACAACAAGATAAAGGATGCGGATTAACCGAGCAATGAGTAAAAAGGCAGTAGCGAGTACATTTTACGAAACACAATTACAGATTTACGCATTAACACAGATTTAACGACTTTGTCTCGCGCAACATCAGATTTCCCGACTAAACCAATGCATTTGATGTGAAATATAAGTTGCAAGTTACAAAAATAAAAAAATTTAAAAAAATAAATTGTATTTATTTTAAGAAAGAAAAAGGGACAAATGTAGCGTCATGTGTGCCAAACAAATTTCACTACATTTAATTCTTATTGACCGTCATTTGACCGTTTGACCATATTTACTGTTAAACCGTAGTACTTTAGTGGGCTGAGCGATGAGCGCCGCAGGCGTTCATTGCCCGGCGAGCCTTGCACAGCGAGGCGAGCCGTTAAACCGTAGTACTTTGGCAATGAGTGCCGCAGGGCTGAGCGATGAGCGCCGCAGGCGATCATTGCGCAGCGAGGCGCGACGCGTTAAACCGTAGTACTTTGGCAATGAGCGCCGCAGAAAAAATGCTGCACGAACAAAACGAAAACCAGGCGACAGCACTATAACCACAGAAAACACGTACCGATAATCCGCTAAGACGCATACCACACATTATCCGCCATTTTAGGATAATGCGGAACTACACAGCAACGTTAACGGTTTCGGATCGCGCACGCACACTATTACACTGCACACGTTCATCACGCTTACACAGTACCTCCACACCACTAATGCTACAGCAACATCAACACAGATTGCCAGCTCTTCAACACAATGCATAAAAATACGTAAATTCATTTATTAATTTGATTTCTATATTTCAGTAGTACACAGAAAACAACATTAGCTACCTTACAATTCCATATGTATATTAATAACTAAACAACTTTTAAAACATACACATCTCATTGCCGTCATTTTTTGACGGGCAATACGCTAGTGAAGAAATAAACTATAAGCTATACAAACATATAAAGACAATATAATAGTATTATAAGGCATTACATAATCTGATACAACAGAGTTGAGGTCCCTTCTCTTGATAGCTTAAAACCTAGACAAAAGTGCATCTTCTGGATTCCTTTTGTCAGTGCTGACATGGACCTTAAAATCAAGAAAGGGGTTGTTAGAAAAAATAAGTATAGACTGGCAGAAAATGCAGTATAATCACAACTCAAATTTTGTTTTTGAGATTTGTCCTGCTTGATCTATCAATTTTTTGCTCAACATAGGATGATTGAGCGTCTCTGGTTTTATTTTATGTTTATTCAAATGCCCTTTGGGGCTTAGTCTAATTAAGGGTCTTCAGATGTGGACTTGCTCACTATGCCTTATGGGAATTCAGCTACACCCCACTGATGAGGCCTAATAAAGGCCAAAACATATGGGGTTCACTGTTTTTCCTGTTCAGGATAGAATTGCCTCGTAGTTTTGGGTTAGATCAATGTATTGAGTGAGATCAGACTGATATACTATAGTATATTTCCCCCTGTTAAAGCCACAACTGAGCAAAAAGAGGATGCTCTCTGAGTGGGTTTTCATGTCCATAGAACTAACCTATTATGGTTAGTTCATTATCTGATTGACCATCTCTGATTTTATTTTTTGATTATTTAAAGGACCTTTGGGGCTTAGTCTCCTTAACGGTCTCCAGATGTGGACTTCTTTCTCACTATGCCTTAGGGAATTCAGCTACACCCCGCTGATAATGCCCAATAAAGGCCTAAACATATGGGGGGTTGCTGTTTTTCCTGTTCAGGGTAGAATTGCCTTGTGTTTTGGGGTTGGATCAATGTATTGAGGGAGATCAGACTGATATACTATAGTATATTTCCCCCTGTTAAAGCCACAACTGAGCTAAAAGAGGATGCTCTCTAAGTGGGTTTTCATGTCCATAGAACTAACCGATTATGGTTAGTTCATTCTCTGATTGAGCACCTCTATTTTGATTTTGATTTATCCATAATAATTAGCTTTAGTATATCATGTGGTCTAAACAATCCTACATTGCACCCTTTCTTCACATGCTTATAACGTTGGGATTCAATCAGACACAGTTTCTCTGTCTTTTATGTGCTTACAACTCCAAGACAAAATAACTGCATGACTGTTGTATGAGCGATTGTTATGACAGTGTTGCAGTTACATAGATATACTGGAATGTAGCTAATACTGTATATTTAAAATATTTTTGTATAAACCAAAATTATTTGTATTTTAACATTTCACTTCCTTTGTTAAAAGTATAGGAAGTTCAGAATTAAAGTTCAGATTAATGTATTGTTCGTAGATACAGAATTGTGGTATAGCATTTAGGATAATTATTTTCTTTAAAGGCATGGCTATTATTTCTTACTAGCGTATTGCCCGTCAAAAAATGACGGCAATGAGATGTGTATGTTTTAAAAGTTGTTTAGTTATTAATATACATATGGAATTGTAAGGTAGCTAATGTTGTATTCTGTGTACTACTGAAATATAGAAATCAAATTAATAAATGAATTTACGTATTTGTATGCATTGTGTTGAAGAGCTGGCAATCTGTGTTGATGTTGCTGCAGCATTAGTGGTGTGGAGGTGCTGTGTAAGCGTGATGAACGTGTGCAGTGTAATAGTGTGCGTGCGCGATCCGAAACCGTTAACGTAGCTGTGTAGTTCCGCATTATCCTAAAATGGCAGATAATGTGTGGTATGCGTCTTAGCGGATTATCGGTACGTGTTTTCCGTGGTTATAGTGCTGTCGCCTGGTTTTCGTTTTGTTCGTGCTGCATTTTTTCTGCGGCGCTCATTGCCAAAGTACTACGGTTTAACGCGTCTCGCCTCGCTGCGCGAGGCTCGCCGGGCAATGATCGCCTGCGGCGCTCATCGCTCAGCCCTGCAGCGCTCATTGCCAAAGTACTACGGTTTAACGGCTCGCCTCGCTGCGCAAGGCTCGCCGGGCAATGATCGCCTGCGGTGCTCATCGCTCAGCCCGCTAAAGTACTACGGTTTAACAGTAAATATGGTCAAACGGTCAAATGACGGTCAATAAAAATTAAATGTAGTGAAATTTGTTTGGCACACAACATGACGCTACGTTTGTCCCTTATTTTTTTCTTAAAATAAATTTAAAAAAAAAATTTTTTTTTTGTAACTTGCAACTTATATTTCACATCAAATGCGTTGGTTTAGGCGGGAAATCCGATGTTGCGCGAGACAAAGTCGTTAAATCTGTGTTAATGCGTAAATCTGTAATTGTGTTTCGTAAAATGTACTCGCTACTGTCTTTTTACTCATTGCGCGGTTAATCCGCATCCTTTATCTTGTTGTTTTTCAAACACATACGTCTGTGGCTGTGTTTTACGCAGTTCGTAGTAGTATAGCCTCGTTTTCATTTTTTTCGGCGGCCATTTTTTTCTCACTTAGCCGATTTTCGATCTTTGTAACTCGGCTAAATCGATCTAAATTGCAGTTCCAACTCACTTCCAGACGTCCTGCCTGGTTCCCCATGCTGTAAGTGACCTTTGTTTTATTTTTTAGTGTGTATTTAGTGTTTTTTTTACTGTTTTTGTTCCGCCGCTTATCTCCGCCGCTCATTGCCAAAGCACTACGATTTAACGGCTCGCCTCGCTGCGCGAGGCTCGCCTGCAATGAGCGCCTGCGGCGCTCATTGCCAAAGTGCTACAATTTAACAGCTCGCCTCGCCGGGCGATGAGCACCTGCGGCGCTCATCGCTAAATCGTACGCACTACGCAACGCAGCGTGACGACGAATCGTAGTTAGACAATTATAATATGTGATTGTATTTACTGTACAATTTTTCATTTACTGTACGCTTGTACTACAGAAAACGTGGTACTTTGTAAAGAGAAATTGTAATAATAAATTGTGCTATAGTACATAGTTACATAGTAATTGAGGTTGAAAAAAGACTTTCAGTCCATCAAGTTCAACCTTTTAAGATCTCCTCTGTTCTGCAATATGCGGATTAGTTATTAATTAATTAGTTGTTAATTAGTTCATTATTAATAGTATAGTATTTGAGGATGAATAAAGAGTTAGTCCATGAAGTTCAACATTTTTAGATCTCTCTTGATCTTTTTATGTGGACTATTTGTTATTAATTGTTAATTGATCCAGAAGAAGGCAAACAGAAAAAAAAAAAACTTTGAGACTTTCCCAATTGTCTCATAAGGGGAAAAAAAGCTAAATTCCTTCCTGACCCCAGAAACTGGAGATCAAATTTCTCCCTGGATCAATATTCCTTCGCTAGTTATCTAGAATAACCTTAAATGCCCTCTTTATTCAAAAATGTATCTAACCCCTTTTTGAAGTTATCTATCGAATTCGCTGTCACCACCTCCTTTGGTAGAGAATTCCACAGTTTAACCACCCTAACTCTGAAGAACCCTTTTCTTTGTTTAAGGTGAGATCTTTTTTCTTCTAACCTCAAAGGGTGTCCTCTTGTCAGTTGAAAATCTCTTGCTACAAAAAGTTCACTTGACAAAGCCTTATATTGACCCTGGATGTATTTCAATTAGGTAATCATATCCCCTCGTAGACGCCTTTTTTCTAGCGAAAATAAGTTTAATTTGGTTAGTCTTTCTTCATAACTTAGCCCCTCCATTCCCCTTATTAGTTTTGCTGCCCTTCTCTGTACTTTTTCCAGCTCTAAAATGTCTTTTTTATGAAGTGGTGCCCAAAATTGTACTCCATATTCCAAATGAGGGCGTACTAGGGATTTGTATAGTGGTAGAATTATATTTGCTTCCCTTGCTTCTATACCCTTCTTAATACATGCTAATATTTTACTTGCCTTTGCAGCTGCTGCTTGGCATTGATCACTGCTACCTAGGTGGTTGTCCACTAGTACTCCCAAATCCCTTTCAATATCTGATACCCCTAGATTTTCTCCATTAAGATTATAAATTGTATGGCTATTTTTCCTTCCCAAATGCATAACCTTACATTTATTTGTATTAAATCTCATCTGCCATTTAGCCGCCCATTTCTCTAATTTATGCAAATCCCTTTATATGGAAAGTACATCATTATCTGATTTAATTACCTTGCACAATTAGTGTCATCAGCAGAAATGGAGACACTACTTTTGAGTCTTACTTCTACGTCATTAATAAATATGTTAAAAAGGAGAGGACCTAATACTGAACCTTGAGGAACCCCACTTACCACATTAGTCCAATCAGAGTATGTTCCATTTACAACAACCCTTTGCCTCCTGTCTTTTAGCCAGCTCCTGATCCATGAGCAGATATTTACTGCAATTCCTGTATCCCTTAGTTTGCTCAAAAGTCTCCCATGAGGCACTGTATCAAAAGCCTTTGCAAAATCCAAAAAGACTACATCTACTGAGTTGCCCTGATCCAAGTTCCTACTAACCTCCTCATAGAAACAAATTAGATTGGTCTGACATGATCTTGTTCAAATAGACATATTCTTGTATTCTTTCCCCTATTAAATCTTCTAAAAGCTTCCCAACTACAGATGTGAGGCTCACTGGTCTATAATTCCCCAGATTTGCTCTTGCTCCCTTCTTAAATATAGGTATCACCTCTGCTTTTCTCCAGTCATCTTGTAGAGACCCTACAGTGAGTGAGTCTTGAAAGATTAAATATAATGGTTTGGCTATTACAGAGCCCAGCTTCGTCAGTACCCTTGGATGTATTCCATCAGGATCTGGGGCTTTATTAACATTTATTTTCTCCAATCTCTTTTGGATTTCTTCCTGCGTTAACCAATTATTTAGTGATGATAGTGTAGCCTCATTATGTTGTGGTGTCCCAACCACTGGTACCTCCCTTGTGTATACCAACGAATAGAACCTATTTAGCTCATCTGCCTTTTCCTGTGTCACATTGTAATGTTCCTATAGCTTCCTTCCTAGCCTTCTTCCCATTAATATATTTAAAAAATATTTTAGGGTTAGTCTTACTTTCCTTTGCAACTGACTTCTCATTTTCTATTTTAGCCAGTCTAATAGCCCTTTTGCAAGCCTTGTTGATTTCCTTATAGTCACATAAAGCTGCCTCTGTTCCCTCCTTCTTGTATAATTTAAATTCATGTTTCTTTTTCCTCATCATGATCTTTAAGTCATTGTTAAGCCACATGGGATACGATTTACTCCTATTCATTTTATTTCCACATGGTACATGCCAATGAGTATGTTTATTTAGTAAGGATTTGAATGTTGTCTATTTATTTTCAGTATTTTTCCCTGTAAGTTCTTTGTCCCAGTCTCTATGTAGTATTGCTGCCCTTAGCGCTTTAAAGTTAGCCCTTTTCAAATTTAGAGTTTTTGTTGGCCGCTTACAACTCTGTTTTTTGTATTCAATCTCAAATGAGACTGTGTTGTGATCACAGTTCCCCAAGGGTTCCCCTATTTTAACATTTGATATTATATCAATATTACTTGTGATGACTAAATCCAAGATGGCCCCATTTCTAGTAGGTTATTGTATTACCTGGGCCAGATAATGATCCCTGAGTGTACTCAAGAACCTGCTCCCCTTAGCTGAGCTACTTGACTCATTTATCCAGTTTATTTCAGGTTAATTAAAGTCTCCCATTATTAGTACTTGCCCGTGCTTAGCTGCATTTCCAATCTGTAACAATAATTGTATTTCCTCACTTTCAAATATATTTGGGGGTTTATAGCATACTCCCACCAATATGCGTTTAGAATTAGCTCCTCCACTATTTAGCTCAACCCACAAAGATTCAATGTTGCTGTTAGTTCCAGCATAAATATCTTCTCTGACTATAGGCTTAAATTCAGGTTTAACATACAGACAGATCCCTCTTCCTCTTTTACCATTTCCTCTATCTTTCCTAAATAGGTTATAACCATCCAGATGAAAAGTCCAGTTATGAGATTCATCCCACCATGTTTCAGTAATGCCTATTAAGCCCCATTTTTCTTGTACTGCTAATAATTCTAGCCTGCCCATTTTCCCAGGAAACTTCTTGCATTAGCAAGCATACACTTTATGTTGCTATGGCTTTGCCGTTGTGAAGGGCTTGCCACTGTATTTGAGGCCCCTATTAATACCTCCCTACTGTCTATTGTAACCCTCCCCCCTCACCTACCCCATGGGTAACTAATTCATCCTTTTCCCGCTCTACCCTTTTTACCCCAATACTTCTATATAGTCCCTCCCCCCAGCCATTCTACCATCCTATCCCCTAGCACAAAAGCTCCCTCATCATTAAGGTGCAATCCATCCCTGCTATAGACATTGTACCCAAGTGAGAAGTCAGCCCAGTGCTCTAAAAAAGCCAAACCCTCTGCACTGCACCACTTTTTTAGCCACTCATTAACCTCCCTAAGCTCCTCCTGTCTCCCTGGGCTAGCACGTGGCACTGGTAGTATCTCAGATAATACTACCTTGGTGGTCCTTGCTTTAGGCTTATTCCCTAGTTCTCTAAAATCCTTCTTTAGGACACTCCATCTTCTACTAACTTTGTCATTGGTACCAATGTGTACCAAGACAGTCGGTTCATTACCAGCGCCTCCCAATAATTTATCCACACGATCCACAACATGCCGAACCCGAGCACCAAGGAGACATCAAACTGTTTGATTGCTGTTCGATTGCTGGGATCTGGGTGACAAAACACCCTGTCTACCTTCCTAATAATAGAGTCCCCTACCACCAAAACATGTCTGTTGCTCTGCCTATGCTGCCCTCCCACTCCTCCTAGAACTGTTCTCCTGGCTGTTAGAGGGAACAGCTCTATCTGGCATTGCCATTCCTGAATGGACATCCCCAACAGTTTCACTCAATCTGGCAAATCTGGACTGGCCTGCCTCCTCCTGTTCCCCCTGATTCCCCTTCTAACTGTAACCCAGCTACCTCCCTGGACATCCTCAATAGCCCCAGCTCCTCCCTCCATGCTAGGCCCAGCTAAAGTCTTATCCTGGTTCATACATACTGATTTAATACACAGAAACAAAAATGTGTCTGTAATCATGACTTTTAATACTTCATGGATAAGTTAAAGATTTCTTATATAAATATGCTTTTTATGTATTGTATGAGCGACTTGCCTGTAAAAAAATGACGGCAATAAAATGTTAAGGCTGGGAATGCTGTTTGCCACACAATGTGTGTCTCTTAACCTTTTACTTATCTACAAAGAAGTACAACAATTATATTAAAAGTGTTTATTTTTTTAACATGCAAATTGTAATTGAACAACTAGTAAACCATTTTTTATAACAATATTAACTTTTTTAAGATTCAGGTATGCATGAATAAGAAAACAATGGGTCAAGTTTGTATGAATCAGTATTGTAAACCATTACATATTGCTTTTTAGCATGCACCGTGTAGTTCAATGAGTGGTAAACTTTTTTAACAATATTAAGCTTTGCAAATTGTTAACTATGGAGGAGTAATATAACAACTGGTCAACTTGGTATGAATGAGTATAGTAAACCATTACATAATACATAAGTTGATGTTGATGAAAATGCATTGATCTTGAATATTGAATCCAGAGAAAGGCAAAGCAAAAAGAAACCCCATGGCAACTTAGCCAATTGTGTCAAAGGGGGAAAAAAACATTAATTCCTTCCTCATCCCATTAACTGGCAATTGGATTACTCCCTGGATCAATCGTTTGTATTTAATTATACATTTACATTTTCCAAGAAATGTTTATCTTTCTACTAACATGAAACCTTAATTACATACAATGAATCGACTTTTCACACCTTGTAAAAATAAAAATTTAACATTACAAACAGCAACTTAATGTAATAACATTGACACTGGAATTGTAAGAAAATGCCCAAAAAATGTTTTGTGGGGCCAATCCTGCCAAATGGCCACTTCCGACACATTCCAATTTTTTTAATTTTTTTGTCTGTCCAAGTGGTTCCCTTAAAAAGAGCCCAACAGACTTGTAAGTTTGTGTATGGGAAATAACCGCTGTTTATTGTTCTTGGGTTTTTTTTATTCACTTTTTGTTTTTATTCCTCTAGTTCTTGAAAATGGTAAAGTTTCCTATGTGAAATAGTGGTCCTCTAAAAAGAGTCCGAGTGACATCAACTTTCGTCCTCAAAATAAAACCACTGTTCTCTATGTTTACAGAACCTCAGAGTAGACAATGTTTTTGTACAAATTTGGCCATCATCTAATAAATCACCCTGACTTAGTTTTCTTCAATATGAAGTTTAACTTCCTCTGGATTGTTGCAACTGGAAAAAACAACACAGAGTTGTCCATGGGCAAATACAGGTTCCTGTAAAAAAATACCCACAGACTTAAAAGTTTGTTTTTGTGATTTTTTAATGGTCATGGCAAATGCCATGATAATGGGAAATTGTCTCCTTTGAAGGACAAAGGGTAAACCACTCTCACTTGGAGCCAAATCAATTCTTGGTATAAAAACCCATTCACCTTTATGGGTACCAGTCATAATTTCTGCATGTATGAAATGATCTTTTAAATCCTGCACAATTTATCTTGTCCCATTACAATGTCCCTTTTTGGGATTCATATTTCTCAGTAGCATGACAATTTCCCCTTTTTTCAGTTACAAAACATGTGGTGGAATTCCAAAGGGAGTTAAAGAATTGATAAATTTGATAGCGAAGTTGAATTTACTGTCTTTGTCATCAGCCAGAACCGAATCTGCACTATAATAATATTTTGTTGGTGCATTGATGAATTTTAAAATGTTGTTATTTAGATTCAAGGCATCAATATGTTTTGATGTTAATATCACTTTGTTTGCAATGTCTGAGTAATCTTCGTTATTGATCATATTGAGAAAGATTAACGATGTTAGTGATTCTTTGCAAATCATTTGTGATGGAATTTCAATTGTATCATCAGGTAGATTAGTTATTTTTGGATGTTTTCCTTCTCCAATTTGAATTAGCCAATCATTTAATTGAATTTGGCCTTCAAATCTCACATTTAGTTCTAATTTAAGGTGTGTAAATATTTTCCACAGTTTACTTGTCTTTATACATGTTTCAACGATTTCAGTCCTATTTCCATTTGGCACAACAGTTAATGTTTGCCTAACATCTCCCCCTCATTATCCATAACTACTTTTAATAATCAATCAATACATTGCAGGGCATGACATGACATCATTGTTGCCTCATCTATTATAATTACTTTTATTTATTTTTTGGCTTGTAATGAATTCATTCAAATATCCAACACTTATGTTTCTAAAATGGGAACTGCCATTTGTAATCCACTATGCACGGTTCTGCCACCTTCTAACAAAAGTGCAGCAATTCCAATTGTTGCAAATAACCTTGAGTTTTGACCCCGTGCTCTAATGTAACTTGTAAAAGAAGTCATCTTAAACTGAAACGTTTAATGTCTCTTGGACTGACGGTATAAATTCTTTGGATAATTTTATTAGTATCTTTTGTCGCCATTGGCCATTTATGAATATATAGTGATATGGAATCTCAGTGTATATAAATTGCCTGGCCTCAGTGTCCTCACAATTTAATTGAAACCAAGCAGTAAGTGTTGTTGCTCTATGTTCATTTTGTGCTAGAGCATTCCTTTCATTCCCTGCAGTAAAGCAAATGAATTGACCTTGTGGCAAATGTACAGCTAATGATACCCAGCATGTGACGATCATGCATCTCAAATTTGAGAAGACGCCACATTGCTTCTGGAGCACTGACATAGCGAGCATCTAAATAACATTCAAGTTCATCATGTAAAATTGGATTGTCTTGTTCATTTTGTGCACCTTGCACAACAACAGTTGCTGCATCATATCCTTTGTATATATATTTATACACATATTTGATGGATTTGATAGAAGTGCAAGCTTCCACATTTATGTGTGCATTGTACTTCATCAGCAAATGTGGATTGTATGGAACTACATATCTATTATCGACCTTCTGGCCACAAATAATAGCAATATGTCCTTCTCTTTTTTTATACAAAGGGTATCCATCACAATTAGCATATGTTTGCATTTTAAATTGTTTTGGGAACTCTTTTGTGCATTTTTTTATTTTGCATACATGGATAATTTGGATTGATATCTCCACATGGGCCATGAATCATTCTATGGGTTACAATGTCATAAGGTTTTGAATATTTTTCTGGATGTGGCAGTTCAGCAGTAATTACTGAATCCACTCTGTCTGCCGTATTCAATTTATCTTTTTCTTGCAGGATTAAAAGTATGTCTGCATGTGGCAGGCCTATTTTTTAAATTCAATGGTATAAACAAAAGCCACACATTTCCCAAATATGTGACCTTTAGTTATATCATGTATTAATTAATTTAGTTTTATTTTTAATACTTTAGCCACTAATCTGGTCTATCAGAAGTATTTTGGCCAAGTTTCAAATTTTCCTTGATCTCTGGCCATTGTGGATTACATGTGAATGTAATGAATAAATCTGGTTTTCCAAATTTAGTCACAATAGCCATGGCATCATTGTATCTTTCTCGCATATTGCGAGGAGATCCTTGGAAAGAGGATGGCAAAATGATAGCTCTTCCAGCTGGAATGTCTCTGTTTGCACCCAATTCAGCAACATAATCCATAAATCCACAATATTGTTCTACTCAAAGCTTGTTTTGTTGAAATTTGACAACGTTTAGATTATTTGCTTCGACTTGTAGATATGAATCAATAATCCAATGTTGTGTGAATATTCCCAAATATAAAATAGGATTAAAATGATCCTGAATAGCAGTTTGTGTCACTTTATATTCCAGCATAGAAATATTGCTTCTAACACGAAATTTACTATTGGGAAAACTTTGCAATTGTAATTTTGGTTGCCATCCTGGCTCACCATTTGGAAAGAAAATGGCATATGTTAGTGGATCCAAATTACTACTTAAAATATTTATGTTTATAAAAGGTTGTTCTTGATTGTGTGGATATATTCTAATATCCCTCTCAAATGGTGGTTCCCCATCATCATTTTTAAAGACCATGGCAACCTCATTTGCTGTTGGTAAATTATAACGTCTTTGATCAGTTTGGTGATCTCTTTTGAGAACCGTATTTACTCTTGACATTGGCTATTGATTTATTTGCACATGTGTCTGCTGTTCTTTTTCAGCCTCTGCTAATTTATTGTATGCTTGACTATATGGATTGTTGGCCATAATTTTATCCAGCTGTTCAAAGACTATGGGTAAACATTGTTTATTTTCAGGAAGCATCATGAATTGTTCAACAGCTTCCATTGTATCTAGGACATATAACTGTGCAAATGTCCTTTCCTGTCCTTCTTGTGGGTGTAAATGTGAAGTCCGGGGGTAAATTTGTCCTCGTACTTTAAAACAGTTAGGACCATGTCCTGGGACATTTTCAGCCAATGTTGAAACCATTGATGCAAATTAAATTGCACTGTTATAAGACCTACTGTTTTGTTTTTGTTTTTTTATTACTATAATTTGGAAATGTTGGATCACTCATTATACTTTGTAAAAAATTTGGAAATGTGTGTCTTTCTGGAAGTCTTACCTTTCCTTTCTGACAGCAACTGATAAACTCTCCATCAGTTGGTCTTTCCTTCAGAAAATGATAGGCCCCTGAAAACTAACAAACCTCATTAATCCGCAATAATGTGTCTACTGTTAGTGATGTAAATAAAGGACTATCCTGAGCTTCCTGAACATAGCTATCACTACCACTGTGTATATCAACATTGGTGTCATGTGTATGAACATTGGTATCCTGAGGCAATATTGGGTCATTAGGCAATGTTTCCAAGACATGTTTTTGTTTACTGTAACGGAACCCATCACTGTTTTACCCTGTTTTATGGTTATGGTTAAAATATGATCCTACTATTATACTGTAAGTATGTTGGTTTATGCTCTGCAGAATATTAGCCCAGACTATTGCAGACCTTGGCATAATAGATAATCCTATTACAGAGACTCCTCATAAGATAAGGAAGTCTATTGTATAAAGTGTTTTCATTCTCAGACATAAGAACAAAGAAGGTTGATCTAATCAATGTCTGATTGTATCAAAGTTGCCAGGTAGCCTCAGGGAGGTGTGACCCACTTATTGTCCCTCTATGTGTATTGTGTGGCCAACTATGGGGGATGTGTATTGCCTGTGGGAAGAGATGTGTATATATATTTCTGCACATAACAAAATAAAGTCAGTAGTCTTGAACTCCCTATTGAGTGTCGTCCAATATGGGAGGTTGGGAATGGTGAGACTGTAGTGCCTCTTGGGTATTTTACCGTATACCAGCGGAGATATTGGATTTGTGTTCCAACTCCGTTACATTTGGTGGCAAGTGGCGGAATTGTTCCCACGGTCAGAAGGACAGCTACAGGAGACACCATTCCATGGAGTACAAATTGAGGGCAACGCTAGTATCCGTACAGCGCCCCTGGCTACAGCAGGATGGAACCAGCTAGTTTTCGGACAGCGTTCCATGATGAGGAGGAGGAGGCGGCCGCGGACTACAGGGATGCAGACAGAAAGGAACTCATGGAGGGAGACCGGGCAGCGGTTACAGTACCTCTTACGGACAGCACACAGACTGAGTTTGGAAGAGAACTCCAAAGCAGACTGGCCTTTCTCCCAGGTACGCTTCCCATAAGAACCTTGGAATGGTTAATGACAGATGTCCACAAATACATAATGGAAAAGCAGCGGACACGGGGACGGTCCATCTTGGGAGCTGCTAACCCACCTCCCACCATTAACCCCCCCCCCAGCACTGCGTCCGGGTGGTGGGAACTACCAAACCCCTCCATGGTACATCAGATGCCACACGTGTAACCAGCAGGGCCACATGCAGAGAGACTGTCCCAGAAACAGAAACCGCTCCACGTGGAATACTCCAACTAATTCCCCTCCCCAGGGCGGGGTGTACCCCAGGGAGCAGAAGGTGTCGTCCTTCCTCCCCAGCGGCAGTGTGTACCCCAGGGAGCAGAAGGTGCCGTCCTTCCTCCGCAGCGGCAGTGTGTACCCCAGGGAGCAGAAGGTGCCGTCCTTCCTCCCCAGCGACAGTGTGTACCCCAGGGAGCAGAAGGTGCCGTCCTTCCTCCCCAGCGGCAGTGTGTACCCCAGGGGGCCGAAGGTGTCGTACTTCCCCCCCAGCGGCAGTGTATATCCCAGGAAGCAGAGGGTGCCGTCCTTCCTCCCCAGCGTCAGTGTGTACCCCAGGGGGCTGAAGGTGTCGTCCTTACCCCCCAGTGGCAGTGTGTACCCCAGGGAGCAGAAAGGGTTGTCCTTCCTCCCCAGCGGCAGTGTGTACCCCAGGGAGCTGAAGGTGTAGTCCTTCCTCCCCAGCGGCAGTGTGTACCCCAGGGAGCAGAAGGTGCCGTCCTTCCTCCCCAGTGACAGTGTGTACCCCAGGGAGCAGAAGGTGCCGTCCTTCCTCCCCAGCGGCTGTGTGTACCCCAGGGGGCCGAAGGTGTCGCCCTTCCCCCCCAGCGGCAGTGTGTATCCCAGGGAGCAGAAGGTGCCGTCCTTCCTCCCCAGCGGCAGTGTGTACCCCAGGGGGCCGAAGGTGTCGTCCTTCCCCCCCAGCGGCAGTGTGTACCCAAGGGAGCAGAAGGGGCCGTCCTTCCTCCCCAGCGGCAGTGTGTACCCCAGAGAGCAGAAGGTGCCGTCCTTCCTCCCAAGCGACAGTGTGTACCCCAGGGAGCAGAAGGTGTAGTCCTTCCTCCCCAGCGGCAGTGTGTACCCCAGGGAGCAGAAGGTGCCGTCCTTCCTCCCCAGTGACAGTGTGTACCCCAGGGAGCAGAAGGTGCCGTCCTTCCCCCTCAGCGGCTGTGTGTACCCCAGGGAGCAGAAGGTGCCGTCCTTCCTCCCCAGGGGCATTGTGTACCCCAGGGAGCAGAAGGTGCCGTCCTTCCTCCCCAGCGGCAGTGTGTACCCCAGGGGGCCGAAGGTGTCGTCCTTCCCCCCCAGCGGCAGTGTGTATCCCAGGGAGCAGAAGGTGCCGTCCTTCCTCCCCAGCGGCAGTGTGTACCCCAGGGAGCAGAAGGTGCCGTCCTTCCTCCCCAGCGGCAGGGTGTACCTCAGGGAGCAGAAGGTGCCGTCCTTCCTCCCCAGCAGTAGTGTGTACCCCAGGGGGACGAAGGTGTCGTCCTTCCCCCCCAGCGGCAGTGTGAACCCCAGGGAGCTGAAGGTGTCGCCCTCTCTCCCCAGCGCCAACTTAACCTAACAAGGGGAGACACCAATCATCCAGACGGCGCAGATGGGACCGTGGTCTCTGTGCCTGACCTACCGGGATGCTGGACAGCCTGTCCAGATCCCCAACTACCCTCACTGGGACAACCGGAGGAGGGGGTAAGTACAATTTCCCCTGCCCAGCTAACTCCTAATGTGGCCCCAGGGTTAACAGAGGAAATGTTAACCCCCACTGACCCACACCTTTCCCTGGCTACTGAGCCAGAATATGTCCCAAGTACCCCAGCAGAAGAGCTGACAGCGGGGCAGAGTGCAGTCGGCCTCTGCCCTCTCTTTGTCCCTTGTACAGAGCAGAATGTCCTGCAGGTTATACCAGCAGAAGAGCTGGCATCAGGGCAGAGTCCCGCTGGCCTCTGCCCCTCAAGTCCCGTCAGCGTGTTGCCCCATCACCACAGCGAAATGGTGCCTGGATAGACTTCCCCCCAAAGGGGACATGTGTGACGAAGTGCCCTTCGCCACTTTGTCCTGGAGAGGACTTATTGCCAGCCTCCTGCCCTGCGACTATGGCCCTGGGACATATTGCCCTTTAAAAACAGTATTCGGCCATACCAGAGTGTATGTCATTCATTCTGGCCCTTTAAATACAGGGGGGTCATTCGGTACTTGCCCTGTGGGAGCGGTGATACCCCAGATAGCTATGCCATGGAGCCTATTGATATAATGAAAGACTATGGGAAAGACTTTAGCTACATGGCAATTGAACTGTGTGAATAGGATCTGAGCGCTATTCGGTAGTTTTGTGCGCTCAGATCCCAGCTATCTGGGGATATGTGAAATGTGAGTAAATGTGAATTGCAGTAATGCTGATGGGTTGTCAAACTAGAAAATTGACCAACAAATACTTTTGTCCGGACATCCCCAGGCCGATCCGTTGGGATCAGACCGTGTATGCCGGCTTATGGTCACGGGGGAGGTGTGTAACGGAACCCATCACTGTTTTACCCTGTTTTATGGTTATGGTTAAAATATGATCCTACTATTATACTGTATGTATGTTGGTTTATGCTCTGCAGAATATTAGCCCAGACTATTGCAGACCTTGGCATAATAGATAATCCTATTACAGAGACTCCTCATAAGATAAGGAAGTCTATTGTATAAAGTGTTTTCATTCTCAGACATAAGAACAAAGAAGGATGATCTAATCAATGTCTGATTGTATCAAAGTTGCCAGGTAGCCTCAGGCAGGTGTGACCCACCTATTGTCCCTCTATGTGTATTGTGTGGCCAACAATGGGGGATGTGTATTGCCTGTGGGAAGAGATGTGTATATATATTTCTGAACATAACAAAATAAAGTCAGTAGTCTTGAACTCCCTATTGAGTGTCGTCCAATATGGGAGGTTGGGAATGGTGAGACTGTAGTGCCTCTTGGGTATTTTACCGTATACCAGCGGAGATATTGGATTCGTGTTACAGCTCCATTACATTTGCTTTTTCTTTTTTTTTGAAGCTCCATCAGACTCAGATTGTTCTTTTTTACAAATGTTTCTTTTATTTTGAAGTCTCTGTTGGTCTTCTCTTAATCGTTGAGAAGTCTCGGGGGACTGTGCATCTCTCCATCTTTGCGTCCGTTCCCTTGCCATTCTTCTTTGATATTCATTCTTGTCTTCTGCATTATGCTCCCTTGTAATCTGTAATTGTAAATACAGGTGTAAGATCTAATGTGTTTTCTTATTGTACATATTGTTTTTAGCTGTCACCCATGAAACAGCAGTAATGAAACAGTAAAATTAAAAACATTTCATTAATTGAATTAATCAATCAATCAATGTGTTATTTTTCATTGGCATACATGAAAACCTTATATAGTGATTTAATAAGTTAAGGGGAATATATATATATATATATATATATATATATATATATATATAGTAAATAAAAAGTACATCTGTGTTCACATTTGAATATCTAAAGCAAGTTAAAAAACCTGCTTCCAGCTCAGAGTTCCGAGAAAAACAGTTATTACACTGCATTCTGGGAAGTTGAGCTGGGACACACAAATGTGGCCACAAATAATTAATAATTAATGAATTAATAAATGAATATATGTTAATTAATTAATCAATAACTATCATCAATGCAAAACATAAAGAGGTAATCATGTTTTACTAAAGAAGAGCTATGAGCAAACTATAGATTAGCCTCATTAAATTAATTAATAAATCAATCAAGTTATGAGCTTTAATTGGTATTCATTAAAATGTAAATGACTAAGCATATATGTATTCCTTAATCGTTTTTTGAAATTAATTAATAAATTAATATACGTTACATAATTAATCAATAAATGCCATCAATGCAAAACAAAAAGATTCAATCCTATTTTCCTAAAGAAGTGCATCATTAAATCATATACCTGTAAAGTTGATCATATTGCAGATCAAATCCTGCAGAGCTCACTCTCTTTCTTCAGGCAGCTGCATAAATGAGGAAACTGTAAAATTACATGAAACACATTTTTAATGTTTGGTTTCAATTAATTAATTAATAATTTAAAGTATCATGTTTAATTGGCATACATGCAAAACATAAAGGCCTAATCATCAATATATTCATATATAAATGAAGTAGAAAATATTAAATGTAGCAGGTGTCATAGCCTAATAAACTGAAGTAAATATATTACTGCTTTGAGGGTCCTATCCATGTTAGCCAATGAGTAGTAATACAGATACTGATATTATTAGTTAATTAAAGTGGCGCAGTCCTCCCCTAATGGAGGTATCAGATACTAATAAACTGATTTAAATATTTATCTGTCAGTCAATGAGCAGTAATACACTTAATAGTTAATAGTTAAATTAGTATATGTTAATGAGCAGTAATCCAGATATATAAGTGCAGTGTAAAATCTTTATTATTTTTGTAGTGCAGCGTACAATGTACAATTTTTTTTTTAATGATTACTAATTAATAATTAATTAATACATTAATATATGTTAATTAATTAAGCAATAACTGTCATTAATCCAAAACAAAAATGCTTAATGATTTTTTTTCCTAAAGAAGAGCATCATTAAATCATATACCTCTAAAGTTGATCTTATTGCAGATCAAATGCTGCAGTGCTCACTCAGCTACATAGATGAAGAAACTGACATGAAAAGCATTTTTAATGTTTGGATTCAATTAATTTATACATTATTTAAAGTATCATGTTTAATTGGCATACTTGCAAAACGTCAAGGCCTAAGCATGGATATATTCATAAATAAATGCAGTATAAAATATTAAATGTAGAGTCAGAATATAATAAAGTGATTTAAATGTTTAAGTGCGTTGAGGGTTCTATCCCTGTCAGGCAATGAGCAGTGCAGTATGAAATCCATTTTTTGGGCGCAGATTAAAATATACAATATTGTTTTTTGATAATAATTAATAATTAATAATTAATAAATTAATCTACATGAATAATTAATTAATGAATCAATGAATTCATCTATTAGAAAGAGCTCGCCTGGCTTGTGAGGCTCGAAAGAGCATCTTTGGCGCTTATTTCTGCCTAAGTCCCATGTGTTTCAATGCCTCAACTGCTTGCCTCGCTCTGCGAGGCTTGCAGGCAATGAGCACCTTTGGCGCTCATCGCCTAAGTGCTCTGAGCTTTAATGCCTCAAATGCTCGCCTCGCAGGCAATGAGCGCCTTCGGCACTCATCGCCTAAGTCCTCCGAGCTCGGAAGGCTTCTATGCGTTTTCGGCTCGCCTAGCTTTGCGAGGCTCGCAGGCATGACAACAAATCTCAGTTTGACAACTATTATATGGGATAAACAGTTTTGTCACAGCAATATTGAAAGTACGTGTGAGGCATACCGTTAATGCGCCAGACATCTGATATCATTTGCTCAAAAAAAATATATAGGCCCCACTGGTGTAGTGGGGCATGTAAATGAAATGCTAAGTATGGAATGGCAAAAAAAGAGGATGCTGTAAACTATGTTTTCGCAGTGGCAGGGCTAGTGAACTGAGGAACCCTTGCAAAATATTTTGGCCCCCCCTTGCAACTTCTCTTTACACACCTTGGGGTCAATAAAAATCCAACAATATATGTAGATGAACACATCACCCCTATGGTAATGAAATCACCTTTCTATAATATAATTATCTGCCATCCTCATCAAATAAATTAATATTCCTCATTTACTACCAATAGCAGAGGACCCATACCCTGTTGTGGGCCCTGGTGCTTTGCACCTGCTGCATCAGCAGTAGCTCCGCCCTTGTCTTTTCGCATATGTGAATGCATTTCTGTAACATGTACAGTGCATTATCTGCTCCATTTTGCTAACAGGAAAGCATGCATCTATTAAACAAGAGAAGTTTGGTTCCAGACTATTAAAAGGACACTAACAGCAACATTAAATTCCAAGCCCATAGTGGCAACGGCTCAGCCGCAAAGCCTGCAGGCTTGAAATTCTGCAGAGTAACAGAGCTATTACATTCAACCATGCCGCAACCTACAGGCTGTAGAAGCAAGCCTGTAACCCCTCTCAAGCTGTTAAGGGGCTGGCTGAGATGTGCCAGCTCATACATCTCCAGCCTACGGTTGCACAACTGAAACCCGAGAGGGCAGGCTCCTCATCTCAGACGTCACCACCATCTCAACCTGATCCCCAGTCACCTAACATAGTGGCACCCCACACTCCAACACAATCAAGAAGGTTTCCCTTCTGGCTTGCTGCCTTGTGATGTTGAAGGGGCTTGTGTACTTCAATGAAGCTGTGAGCTATACCCTGTGGGGCCACTATAGATGGGCAGGTGATAGCAGAGAGGTCAGACAAATCACAGTCCACTAGAGAAGGAACTGGCAACCTACCCCAATACCTGTGGCATGCTTTTTAATGCTTTCCCCATATTTTAAAGTCCACTGATGTGTTTATTTTGTCTTTTACAGTGTTGAGAACTTGTCTGTAAACCTTTTGCAGGTAAAATATTTGGAGGCCATAATATTTTTGCCTCCCTTAGGGCTTGAAAGACAGTGCGTCTCTGGGGACTCGTAGCAATTTAATAGCATTTTTCAAAAGTAACATTTCTGGGCTTGACAGATCAAAGGTTTTGTGGCAACAGAGTTCAGCTTTACAGCCCGTAGGGTTTTTCCGCCTGTAACCCACAGAACATTCTCGGGTAGCATTAAGAGGCCAATTTAATAGCTGTAAGTCTTGTGGGCTCCGTTACAGGCTATACACACTCCCATGAGCCTCTAATTAACCCCCTCAGTCCCATAAGGGTCTATACAGAGCCTTATGGGATACTAATAAACCCCAATATTAACACTATAAGTGCCATGAGGGTTCTCCAGGACCCTCGTGACACAAAGTCTAAACAGTACACTATTAAACCGCCTCTACACTATTAACCCCCTCTACCCTGTTAACACCCCTCTACACTATTAACCCCCTCTATCATATTAACACCCCTCTACCCTATTAACCTCCCACCCCCCTATTAGCCCGTACACTACATACCTAACCCCCTCATAAAATCCCTATTGCCCCACTCATTACACAAAATAAAAAAAACTGACTTACTGGGAACAAAAACGACATTACAAAAAAATAAAAAAACAGCCAAAATGGCAATTTCTTTTGCCATTGGCTAAGTCTAACCCATTGCTACAGATTTGACTAATTGATCGTATCACGGCCGCACATCCAATGAGCAACTGACTGGCTTAAGATTTAGCTTTTCTCGCACCTTGCTCGCAGCCCCTTCAAATTTAATAGCAACATAATCCAGCAGAATTTCTAGCACGTAGGCCTTAAGATCTCCACGTTGGATTTACGGGTCTGGAATTTAATAGGGCTCATAGTTAGGGTTAATTGGGTATAGTTAGGGTTTATAGTGTAGTGTAGTGCTTAGACTTTGTGTCATGAGGGTCTTGGAGGACCCTCAAGGCACTATATAGACCCCTATTGGACTGAGAGGGTTAATTAGAGGTTCATGAGGGTCTATATAGATCCCCATGAGTTATGGGGTTAATTTTAGGTGCCGGGAGGGGGTGAATTATAGTATCCCCGCAGCAGCAGTTAATTTTTTTAGTTAGCGTGGGTCCTTTAAGGTCCTTTCAGGACCCACGAGAATGGGAATTTTTTATTTTTAAATGTAGCGGGGGCCACATTCGGGACCTCCGCTGCAAGGGGTAATATGGGGAAACAGCAGGGGTCCCGATGGGGATCCCC
This sequence comes from Discoglossus pictus, assembly GCA_027410445.1. Classification (NCBI taxonomy): domain Eukaryota; kingdom Metazoa; phylum Chordata; class Amphibia; order Anura; family Alytidae; genus Discoglossus; species Discoglossus pictus. Next base: position 198,299,039 of record CM050165.1, on the reverse strand, counting down.
AGCATAGGGGGGTTAATTTTAGGTGCCAGGGGTGTACTTGAAGTACCCCAACAGGGGTAAACAGTTAAACTGCCGCGGTGGTCCTGATCTAGACCCCTGCAGCATATGGATTTCTTTAGGGAGGAGCGGGGAGCTTTTGCTGCTCCTGCAGCAAACGTAAGCGCTTTTAGAGCCTTTGCAAGTTCACCCAAGCATTCATTGGGGTTTGGCCTCAATTTGCGTGTTACGGGCTAGGGACTTCATTGCATTTTAATAGCATAATTGGAACGTAGTGGGTTCGGGCTTGACATATCAAAGGGTTTGCGGGTTTGGCTGCAAAGCCTTCATGTTCCATAAACCGTGGGCATTTTTCGGCTGTCCTGCGTTCCAACACGCAAGTTGGCAACGTTCTGCTTAACACAGCTAATTTAATACACTTTAATGTGGCTGCATGATTGTGAAACATAACCTTCAATAGTTTAATCCCATCTCCTCTAAAATGTTCTAAGGGCTCCCTCACTACAGCCATTAGAACCTTAATTATACCACAATTATACATATACACTGGACTATCTGCATAACACACTGTATAGATTCACAACACAGACTCATTTCTTCTGCAGACCTATAAAGATGAAATTATTGTGCATACCCTGACACTTGAATGTGGTTGAAATTCTAAATATGTTTCCATTTAATTGCAAGTACTTGCAGCCTCATTAAATTGGACCCTATAAGTCCAATGTGTAGCTTGTAAGGGCTGCATGCTTGAAATTTGGATGTTTTACGTTGCTTTAAATTAGAAGTGCTGCGAGTTACGAGCTAGAGACTCTAAATAGTAAACCAGTTCTCCGCCATCGGAGTTGCAGGCTAGAACGCAAACAATTAAGCAAGCACGTAGTTAAGGGTGTAGATGGAGCCAATGGCAACAGAGATTGTCTTCATTGCATCACAAGAAAATGGAGGATTGATTTTAAAGTCTTACTGGGTTCAATTAAGAGCTACGAGCGAACCCACATTCCAGTCATAATGCAATATTAATAAAGCCGTAAATATGATATTCTATCACATGCGAGTTACAGTATATGTATTAACACATTGATTGCCGGGATCGATATAACACAATATAGATACATGAAATCAACTATTTTTCTGAGACAATTTGCGGGCTTGAGAATGTTGTGCTATTAATTCTAAGACCTAACATCACTTCCCCTTTCAACATTAGTAAAGTAGTGAGTTTTTATTCGATTTACAAGTTCTAGGTACTGGACTTTACCCCCCTTGTGGGTCCTCTTGAGCATATGTTGGCCTTTAAGCTCCATTTGCGTATTACGTGCTTGCTCGCGAGTGACTACGTTGTAATTTAATAGCTAAATTGAAAATGCAAGTCCGGTGCGAGCTACGTTACAAGATTGATTTAATAACTGCAACCAGTAAATTTGAAGGTGCGGGCTACGTTTTAAAAAGTAGCCCAATTTAATGAGACTGCAAGATCCAGCACCAGCAGATAAACTATGTTCATATTTGTATTAAATAAATATATTTATTTAAACTTGTTTATAAAATGAGTAATAGGCAGGGTAGAAGGAGCTTCACAGTCAACACATTGTATTGAACATATGCAGGACCCATGTTTGCTAATGTAATTGATTAAACTAATATGGCTGATGACTTCTCTGCACATTCTGAATATTCATCTTGGCTGTAAGACAAGTAGTTATACTCTCTAACCAGCCTGTAAACATATGCTTGAAGGCACAGAACACAGAGCACTCCCCCATGTTAGGTCATGTGTCACAACAGTCCCTGTTTCAAGGCAAAACACTGTTTTCAGTAATGACCATGTCCCCTTTTCCAGTTACTCCTGTTTTCTAGGAGAAAGTAAATGAGAATGATATAAAAGTAGAGTGTCAGTACTACAGAATACACTGGAAAATCTATTATCAGCAAAGTTTTCTTTCAAATGGGTTCAACAATATATCAAGTATCTAGGTATCAATATACCTAAGCATCCTAGATTAATATAAAATGCAAATTACCCCTTGATCATTAAAAATGTATTCAAAGATATTAATACCTGGTCAACATACAAAATTGCCTGGCTGGGTAAGATCCATGCTATCAAAATGAACTAACTCCCTAAATTGCTTTATCTTTTTCATACAATCCTAGCAATTAAAACGAAAAATATACAAACCCTTCAGAGGGCAATCTCCAGCTTTATTTGAGTACACAAAAAGCCTAGAATAAACAAAACCACCATAGTGGCTTCTAAAATGAAGGTTATCTAGCCCTTCCAGATAAATACAGAATGGATCAGACGAATGATAAAACACAATCCGTCTGACCTAACCAGGGCGCTAACTATAACAGGGGAGATCACAAAAAGGAATACCAATAAAAGATACTGTGTGTATATATATATATATATATATATATATATATATATATATATATATATATATATATATATATATAATGAATACACACAAATCAATGGTAATATATGCCCCTTAAAAATGTGTATCTATGAGGGCAAAATGTGAAGTGTTATAACCACAAGAATGGCACTCTAGAATAGTGTAATACACATAATCCCAAATAACCCAAAAAGTCAATAATCCTGGAGTGGGATAAATGGAATGAAGTGATTGATTGAAGTTCACACTTGATCCTAAAGAGGTTCACTTCTCCCGGTCTATAGTATAGTGGGGCAGCTTCTCTTAAAAACTCTGGTCACAGCAGACTGTCTTCTAGCCTTTCCAGACCCATATTTGAAAGCTTCTAGACTGGCCCAATTGACCAAGTGGTTCAATAAATCGAAAAACCTTAATCTTAAAGAACTGGACCTTCTAAGAAGGCATAGATGCAATCATTCCCCCTCTTCACAGCAGTGTGACTCATTCTATAACTATTTGGACTCGAATGAGAGGAAACCTCTGATTGACACAGGTTCATGGCTCACTCCTTTATGGCTACCTCATAGAGTTATAACAATTAACAAAAATGCACAACTATCTTGGTGGATAGATAAAAAAAAATAATTATTGCTGCAGACGTACTAAGTTCAACTCAAAAGTGGTCACCCACGTCTTTTTGCAAACAGAATAATGTCCCGATTACAGAATGGCTCAACCATGCTCAAATTAATTCAAATATTTCTAGAATACTAAAAGCTAAGAATTCAGCTAGCAAAACCCCATTTGAGAAATGTTGTATATACAATTCAAATGGCAAAAAAAAACATCTCCATCATCTATAATTATCTGATAGATCAGGACACACCATCTAAGATCCATCATCAGAAGTCCTGGGAGGTAGAACTTAACATCACCTTAGATTATTTGCAATGGAACAAAATACATAAAATGCTGCAAAATCGTCCCTTAACTTAATTCTGGGAGAGAATTCTTACAAAACTAACCTTAGGTGGTACCTGAATCCTGCTAGACTGAAACTTTGAAATCCATCACTGGATGGAAATTGTTTTAGAGGTTGCAGTTCTACCGGTACATTAAGAAACATACTTTGGGACTGCCCCAAAATTGCTCACATTTGGTCAGGAATATATGCTACTTTAGAGAAATTATAGGATACTAAATTACCTCATAACCCAGTGGAGGCCCTGTTAGGTCTCCCTATCACTGGTCTCTCCAAGGAAGCTCAACTCCTTACCAATTATGTTTTTTTAGAAGCTAGGAACACTATTACTAAAACATGGAAGCCGTCCATCCCTGAGTATGTGGAGGGACAGAAAAAACGTAAACACATTTGCTCAATGTGCATGCTCTGCTGAACTAGATGATAACTACAAAAAATTGCCTTCATGGTGGGACTTGTAGGAACTTCAAAATGGTTGGTAATATAGAAGGACAGTAACTCAAATACAGTCTTCAGAGATGATATAATGCAATGCTTTACCCCTCCCTCTTCCCCTTCCCTTTTTTTCTTTTCTATTCTCTTTTTTTTTCTTTTTTTTTACTCATTGGTTTAATCAAAACTAGCATAATATAACATTGTCTCAATATATACATTTACAGTACGTCTTCCAGCTTTCATCAGTGAGGTACAGCAAATCTTCTTAGGCATGCATCCATATTTTAAACTGCTGTGAAATATACAAAACAGACAAGTAAAATCTATTAACAAATAATTAATAAACACATCTTAAATAATGCATTGGTAAATGTGATTGTGACCTATCTTAATGATTGCTTCGTCATCATAATGGTCCTAAATGCATGCGGAATTAAGTGAATTGGTGAAATGTTCCTCTCCTCCTTCCTTTTGCTGCCATGGAAGGCTCTTGAGTCTGCACAGGATTCCTGTGCATTGAAGAAGGAGCCGCTTGACTCCTGTGGGCCCGGGTGGCAAAGGGTTAAAGTGGGGCTGGCTGTGGGAGGAGAGTGTAGGAAAACCCTTTTTGTAAGCCTAGGTAGCCATTACCCATCCCACAGCCAGCTGTGGAGGAAGTTTTTCCCCACCCTCACTCCCTTACATGCATAGGCATGGTTATCTATACAGGCTTATTGATGTGTATATGTAGGTGGGTGGGGGTATGTGGAGGAAATTTTGATATGTATATGTTGGTAAAGAGATTACGTTTTGTTGGGAATGTTGTAAAGAATAACAAATAAATAAATTAAAAAAATGTAAAAAATGAATACATATATGTAATGGATATATTACTAGTTTTAGATAATGTTGGTGGGATGGTGGACACATTTTATGTTATACACCTAAGATATGTTATTAGTTGTTTGCCACAGCAGAGGGGTAGGGGAAGTTGTCGGGTCAGTGGGAAAAATGGGTTTGTCACTACCCTATGGCGTTATGCTAGTGACAGACAGTGGGACCCTGAGAGTGGACTCAGGGCGTGGGGTGACTCCCACTGGCCGAGCTTCCTTTCTCCCCCCCCCCCCCCTTTTACATATGATGTAAATATGTTCACATTGTTAATAAATACCTCCATATTTAGCATTGTGTTGTTTTTTGGTTGGGGAAACACAGGGGTCCTGCAGGGGTCATGGTAACTGTTCACACATTCATACAAAATCAGTCTGTTTCTTATTAGATTCCAATAGCACCCACATTCACACAAACAGAAGCAAGTATACCAGTAGAAACAAATACATCAATAAGTGCATTTAATTGGTGCAGGGAGAATGGCTGAGGGATATCTAAACTTATACAATTGAGAGCAGTGGTAGATGGTATTTTCACATAAAGTGAAGGTAGCGCACTTATTCTGAATAGAACCTAAGTTTAGTAACTTCACCTTTAATTACAAATGAACAAAGGAGACAAAACAATAGAACTGGGAAAAATTATAAAACTGTATTTGCAAAGATATGTTGCATTCGTTGCATTTAATAACTATATTTAAGTATACTTAACTTCTTAACTACTTTTACTGGAAAGTATAATTTTAATCTTCATATTTACATAGATAAGTTTCTTCCCTTATAAATATGATAAAATTCCAACTCACATTGTCCATCTCATTCAATGAATTAAGTATATCACCTGGAAGAACACAAGTAGAAGATGCAAGCTAATTCATGTGAGATTACTAATCGACGTGTGAAAAAATATTCAAATTAAATTACACTCTGCATGGAACATTTCATACAATTATAACTATTTTTTGATTGAGGAATATTTCAGGTCCAGAGAGGCCTGCCTTAGTAACAGAAAGGGAACTTTATAAAGAGACTGTCTTCAACAGAGATGTCCATTGTTGATGTCAATAATTTGAATCTGTTTCTTTAATGCTGCAATTACATGTTTTAAGCATATGAACATACAACGAGGTTAAGGATACTTATGGACTAATACTACCTATGCTATGGATTATATATTGTTTGATTAGGAGATATTAGGGTAATAATACTAACTATGCTATGGACTAAATATTAAGGGGACATTAGGGGATAGATATATATACATGTGTTCTATAATATTTACTTTTATTGTATTTAATTAACACAAAATTATCCACAATATTTGATATCTGTATTTCAGCCAGAAACCACAGACCGTTTATACCAAAATGTCAAGGCCAGACAGACGTGAATATTCTACACAGTTTATGGTCTCAAGGCTTTATCCTTGGCTCATCAGTCATTTTTCATTAATCATGGCATTTTGTCTAACAGTTTAAAAGATATATTTTGCTCTGATCAGATTTTATTCACCCTTTATAAACTGGGTTAAACAGAAGGTCCTTAAGATGGCTATCTATGTTGTTTTTCTGCCAAGGTAATCTAGGCCCATCCCAGTGCAAAAAGCTGGCTAAAGTTTTGTGGAGAGAGAGAGATGTTGTCTACCAACATCAACTCTACATTAAACAGTCTTGTCAACAGAAAATCCATATAAAAGTGCAGCCATAGAAGTTACAGTCCTAAAATGTCTATTATTTTGCATAACAAGTCAATGAAGGAAGGCTAAAGGGCTAAAACTTTGGCGCTCCTTGTTAGCAACTGCGGCCCTTGCTTTGCAAGGGCCGCAGGCTCGATACGCTAGCCCGCAGCATTAGCAACAACCCGCATGCTCACAACTATATATGTGATCCTCATATATACAAAATATGTAAATCATAGGCTAGTAATGCAAAAACTTATTTAGAAATATCCCCATTAAAAACAAAGCAGACCTTGATGTAACTGGGCTGAAAAAAAAACAAAAATTTGAGAGCAAAACACAGTACTATGTCCCTCATATATACGGGTAAAAGTTGACACTATAGGCTGTATTATACCCCCTGCTCTGTACCTTAAAGGCAATCCCTCAGCAGAGGGGTTGCCCAATAGAGGGAACCACACAGTGCCTACATAGCTCGATTTGTTGCCACACTATACAGACATGTATAAATACATTATCAGAAGTGAAAAGGTGGCATACCTTTGAGAAAGTTACTGCTAAGTAACAAAACCGGTCAGGTTTTGGGCTACGCATCTCAGGTGACCATTGGAGGGGTGATTAAGCAATAGATCTAACGGTACAGCACGTTTTTTTTCATCTTGATAAACACTAGTTATATTAGGCACCAAATGTAATTGTTAAATTAGTATTCATTTTGTATATATATATTTATATATATACAGTATATATATATTTTTATATATATATATATATATATATATATATATATATATATAGTCATGTCTGACTCTCTGTGACCTTAAGGACTGCAGCACACCAGGCACAACTATTGCTTTGTCTCTGGTCGTGCTTATCTATAAGGTTATCTTGGCAAAGATACTGGAGTGACCTCTCTGTAATTATCTGCCCATCTTGGGTGCCCAAACATGATACATGGTATATTTATATATTTTATTTATATATACATATATATGTATATACAGGTGTATATATATATATATATATATATATATATATATATATATATATATATATACAGTGGATATAAAAAGTCTACACACCCCTGTTAAAATGTCAGTTTTTTTTGCTGTAAAAAAATTAGACAAAGATCAATAATTTCAGAACTTTTTCCACCTTTAATGTAACCTATAAACTGTACAACTCAATTGAAAAACAAACTGAAATCTTTTAGGTAAAGAGAAGAAAAAATATAAAAATAAAATAATATGGTAGCATAAGTATGCACACCCTTAAACTAATACTTTGTTGAAGCACCTTTTGATTTTATTACAGCACTCAGTCTTTTTGGGTATGAGTCTATCAGCATGGCACATTTTGACTTGGCAAGATTTGCCCACTCTTCTTTGCAAAAACACTCCAAATCTGTCAGATTGTGAGGGCATCTCCTGTGCACACCCCTCTTCAGATCACCCCACAGATTTTCAATCTGATTCAGGTCTGGGCTCTGGCTGGGTCATTCCAAAACTTTAATCTTCTTCTGGTGAAGCCATTCCTTTGTTGATTTGGATGTATTCTTTGGGTCGTTGTCATGGTGAAAGATGAAGTTCCTCTTGATGTTCAGCTTTCTAGCAGAAGCCTGAAGGTTTTGTGCCAATATTGACTGGTCTTTGGAACTGTTCATAATTCCCTCTATCTTAACTAAGGCCCCAGTTCCAGCTGAAGAAAAACAGCCCAAAGCATGATGCTGCCACCACCATGCTTCACTGTGGGCATGGTGTTCTTTTGGTAATGTGCAGTGTTGTTTTTGCGCCAAACATATCTTTTGGAATTATGTCCAAAAAGTTCAACCTCTTTCATCAGACCATAACACCTTTTCCCACATGATTTTGGGAGACTTCAGATGTGTTTTTGCAAAATGTAGCCTGGCTTGGATGTTTTTCTTCGTAAGAAAAGGCTTTTGTCTTGCCACTCTAGCCCATAGCCCAGACATATGAAGAATACGGGAGATTGTTGTCACATGTACCACACAGCCAGTACTTGCCAGATATTCCTGCAGCTCCTTTAATGCTGTGTAGGCCTCTTGGTAGCCTCCCAGAACAGTTTTCTTCTTGTCTTTTCATCAATTTTGGAGGGAGCTCCAGTTCTTGGTAATGTCACTGTTGTGCCATATTTTCTCCACTTGATGTCTTCCATGGTATATATAATGCCTTGGAAATTCTTTTGTACCCTTCTCCTGACTGATACCTTTTAACAATGAGATCCCTCTGATGCTTTGGAAGCTCTCTGTGGACCATGGCTTTTGCTGTGGGATGCGACTAAGAAAATTTCAGGGAAGACCAACTAGAGCAGCTGAACTTTATTTGGGGTTAATCAGAGGCACTTTAAATGATGGCAGGTTTATGCTGACTCCTATTTAACTATTTAACATGATTTGGAATGTGATTGCTTAATTCTGAACATAGCTACATCCCCAGTTATAAGAGGGTGTGCAGACTTATGCAACCACATTATTTTTCTTTTTCTTCCCTCTACCTAAAAGATTTCAGTTTGTTTTTCAATTGAGTTGTACAGTTTATAGGTCACATTAAAGGTGGAAAAAAGTTCTGAAATTATTTATCTTTGTCTCATTTTTTTACAGCACAGAAACATGACATTTTAACACTGTATATATATAGATCATTTGTTTGTCAGTTGCCCCCCCCCCCCCCCCCAGATCTTTTTCACTTCCTACGCCGCTGCTCATCCTCCATTCTGGCTTTTTTGGACAGAAGTTTGTACAAGGAAATTCGTCTCTGCTTTCTACAGCCATCCAGCAGATGCTTATAGCAAGACACTACCTGAAGATCATTTTGCATCATATTTATACTCTGTCCACATCATCGGCCACAAAATCATCCATAAGGTCATGGGTGGACCGCAAACTCGGTGAAGAACTTGGTGAAGGACTCAGTGGAAAGTTCTTTTTGTTCCTCTGTGTCAGAGTAACTACTTTTCAGGGCTTCCTCAATGCCCTGTTCTGCCAATTGTTGAAGGTCCTCGATTGTCAGGCTCTCGTCTGAAGCTTGTACCAAGAACTCAATGTCCTGAGCATCTGAATCTGACCAGGTCTACTATATCAGTAATGATGGGCTATTCTGGTTGCATATCTACTCACAACTCTGGCCGTATATATTCCTCCACACAGCTTTGAGACATTGCTGTGTCACTTCCTTCAAGGACAAATCGATGATCGTTATGACCTGCATGACTTATATACTTCTTTCAGAATCCATCATGGATTGTTTGTCGCTGCTTTCTGTTTGGTCAATGAGTTGGCGGAATAAAGGTTGCAATGACCCCCTGATCCATTGGCTGGATGAGTGAAGTAGTGTTGCGTGTCAGGAAAATTACTTCCAGAGGGATGCAGTAATGGAGCACAGACAAGTTGGTAAGGTGGCTTGGAGCATTGTCAATCAACAGGAGCACTGTGGCCTCAATCCCTTTACACCTGAAGCAGTGTTCCAAGCTTTACAGTTGAATTGCCAAATTTCTTGCAAAGTGGACTTTGGATTCCCCTTCATGGCTCTAGGTGTTTTTGAATGGCACAACAGGAATGGCTTGATCTTGAGATCTTTAAGTCCTCACTGGCACTACCACCCCAAAGAAGGGTTAGTCAGTCTTTTTCTGCTTTGAAACCCTGTGCTCGCTTCTGCTCACATGAAATGAAGGTGCGGCTTGGCATTTGCATCCAGAACAGTCCTGTCTCGTCAACATTGAATACCAGTTCTGGAGGATAATTGCCTCTTTCCACTATGTCCTTCAAAGGTGCTGGAAAGGTCTTAGCAGCTTTGGTGTCAGCACTCGCTGCTTCTCCCATGATTTTGATGTTGTAGAGTTTGTTCCTCATCTGGTTTTTGCCTTTGGATATGACCATAGATTCTTCTTGCCTTCTCCATTATGATGGCCTGGCTGAGAGGCATGTTACGCTCTATTTCATTGTCAAGCCAGTTAGATAGCCAAATAGAAAGCCACTTCTCCATTTCCTTCAGGGTGTAGTATCTGGAGCAAATAATCTTTCTTACAGAAGATGAAGTGCTGGTGGCTGCCGAAGACTTGATCCTCTCCTTGTTTTTCGGGATGGTGCGGATTGTAGAGGTTGCCAATTTTAAATTTGCTCCAATGTCCACTTGGTGTTCTCCTTTTTCCAAGCTGTCCGGCACCTGTATCTTCACATCCAGACGAATTGCTTTGGCCCTTCAATTTGGCCTGATCTTCTTTGCGCTCAGTCATTGTCTGTAAAACAAAAAATACAATTAATGTAGATTATATTAGACATTTAACAACCACATTATGAGAAACAAGGGAACATGACAAATATTCTGACCTTCTGTCTGGTTAGTGTAGGTAGGAACTGGTGTTCTTCTGTGTCTCTTTTTTTTTGTCCAGGATGGCACTTTTCTTCTCCTCTTTGCTCTCTGTCACTTCTGCTCTGTCTCTCTTAATGCTTTGAGACAGTTCAGCATTTTAGTGGAGGACAGTGTTCAACAGGGATTGGCAGGGAAAAAACAGCTATATATATCCGCAATCACTAAATACGGACTTACACAAAAAAATACGATCCGCGGGACTTAGAATACAAAATGTACAAACTTACCCTAAAAAAATATGAGGCGCTGGACTTAGAAAAAAAAACATTACGACCTTGCAAACATTCGACCTTAACGGCCGAACTGCGCTCACCTAAAAACATTAAAAACACAATAAATACACACAAAAAAGACATAAACAACTTACCCACAGTAAGGTGTGGGGGGGGGGGGCACCCAGGATCTCTGCAAGTGAAGTCACACCTCAATTTAAGTCCAAATTTCACGAAAATCCCCTAAGCGAGAGAAAAAATGCCAGCAGAAAAAAACGAAAACAAGGCTACAGGACCCTAAACACACAAAACACCACCAATCACATACGTCTTTTCAAAAAAGCAGCATGAGGTACAAGATACACTTTTAGCAAGGACGATAAATCATCCACAGCCGCGTACCACATACACATTCGCCACCATTTTACAACACTAACTTACACAATGAGGAAGTACACAGCTACCTGACAAACCGACATTGTATGCTGCAGGAACATCAAAACAGATTGTCAGCTCTTCAGCACAATGCTTCCTGCATATATTACTTCCAAATAGGTAAAGTATATTCCTTTATTAATTTATTACTTATTTAATTAGCATACAAAAATACATATACACAAAAAAAACACTCTCGCAATAAACACAAAAGCCATTCACTGCACGCCTCACAACGAGTGCCAACTGCTCATAGCACACAAAGCCTTGCAATAAGCCCAAAAAGCACATCAGCACTGACCAAACGATAACAGCAAAAGAGCATATGAGAAAAAAAATACAACAACCAACAGCCTTGCAATGAGCGCTGAAGGATCTCAGCCCACCAAAAAAATTAATGTCTGTGCCAAAAAGCATTACCTGCCTTACAATTTTATTGCCCCGTCATTTTTGACGGGCAAGTCGCTAGTATATATATATATCACATATAATAGTTTTCAAACTGCGAGACATCGTGACGCTTTGTGAGGCGAGCCGCAGGCGCTCATCGATGCGAGCCTCGCAAAGCGAGGCGAGCCATTAAACCGTAGCACTTAGCCAATGAGCGCCAAAGGCCAAAGGCGCTCTTCGCCAAAGGCGCTCATCGCTGCGAGCCGAGGCGAGCCGAGCCGATGTGAGCCGAAGCTAGGCGAGCCGTTAAAATACGAGACACAGGACTTATAAAAAAATTTGAGACTCTGGACTTAGAAAAAAAAATATACGAGACGCAAAAAATTACAAGATTAGTGGCTGAACAAAAAACACGAAAAACACACTAAATACACCCAAAAAGTTCCAAAAACATCACAGACAGCATGGGGCAACAGCCAGGAAGTCTGTGAGTGAGATGGAACGCGAATTTAACTCGATTTAGATGATTTTCTCCACATGAAAATCGCTTAAGCAAGGAAAAAATGCCTGTAGAAAAAAATTCAAAAGAGGCTACACGACCCCAGACCGCGCAAAACACTGCAAACCGCATAGCACTTTACACATCACACTACGACCTACAAGATACACTCTTACAAAAGCCGGAAAATGCTCACGAGACACATATCACATTAATAACATTACGACTATACAATGCCGCTTTACACAATAAACCAGCGGCTTTAACTCACGCACGCAGCCTATTTAGAATGCACACTTCAAACATTCATTACACTTTATAAGCAGGTCACTGACACTCACAATGTATATTCTATGCAGATTCAAAATACAGATTGTTAGCTCTTCTGCCTATTGCTCGGTGCATATATCAATTACAAATAATTAGACTATATTAATTTATTGCATAAATAATTAATTATTACTTAATTAATTGAATAAATCATTAATTATTAATTAACTACATATACATAGAAATATATATGTCTCGCAGAGGACCAAAAGTACACGACAGGAGAGGCCAAAGGCGATCAGTGCAAGCCTCGCAATGAGCGCCAAAGGTCCTCACAGTACAAAACGGTTTCAATTATATCTCAAACAGCAAACCCATGGCTTCAAATTTTATTGTCCCATCATTTTTGACGGGTAAGTCACTAGTATATATATATATAGAATTGCTCAGTGAAGCTGCCTTGAATGATCCCCTGCTGATTTTGAACGTTTGTCCACGGACAAAGAAATGATCAGTCTATAATTTTAATGGTAGGTGTATTTTAACAGTGAGACACAGAATAACAAAAAAAAAACAAGAAAAACAAATGTGGGAAATAAGTATTTGATCCCCTGTCAATCAGCAAGATTTTTGGCTCCCGGGGTTTCTTTTATACAGGTAACGAGCTGAAATTAGGAGCACTCTCTTAAAGGGAGTGCTCCTAATATCAGCTTGTTACCTGTATAAAAGATACCTGTCCACAAAAGCAATCAATCAATCAGATCCCAAACTCTCCACCATGGCCAAGACCAAAGAGCTGTGCAAGGATGTCAGGGACAAGATTGTAGACTTACACAAGGCTGGAATGGGCTACAAGACCATCGCCAAGCAACTTGGTGAGAAGGTGACAACAGTTGGTGTGATTATGGAAGAAACACAAAATAACTGCCAGTATCCCACGTGCTGATGCTCCATGCAAGATCTCACCTCATGGATTTTCAATGATTATGAGAGTGGTGAGGAATCAGCCCAAAACTAAAAAATAATCTAAGTCCCGCGTTCCTCAAGTGCTGCCAGCCTAAGTATGTCCTGCGTTCCTCAACTGCTTGCAGCCTAAGTCCTGCTTGTTTCCATGCCTCAACTGCTCGCCTCGCTTTGCGAGGCTCGCAGAGCTATGAGCGGCTTCGGCGCTCATTGCCTAAGTCCTCCGAGCTTGAAAAGGCTTCTATGCCTTCAGCCTAAGTCCCGCGTGTTTCCATGCCTCAACTGCTCGCCTCGCTTCACAAGGTACCCAGGAGCGCCTTTGGTGCTTATTTCAGCCCATGTTCTGCATGTTTCCATGCCTCAACTGCTTGCTACGCTTTGTGAGGCTCGCAGGGCAATGAGCGCCTTGGCGCTCATTGCCTAAGTCCCCTGAGCTTGGAAGGCTTCTATGCCTCAACGGCTCACCTCGCTTCGCAAGGCTCACAAGCGTGATGACAAATCACAGTTTGAAAATTATAATATGTGATTTTCCTGTCTTATATTTATCAGTGTATTATCAGTGGGATAAAAACCTGCTTCATACTTTCATGTGCTACTGGGGTGCTCTCTGTAGACATAGAAATGACACTAATAATAGACAGCAATGAATATATTTTTTTTTTCTTGCGAATTTTAACATTGTAACTTGGTAATTTACATTCAAAACTTAATTTTAGACTCTTCTGTCTGCTTGAGCCCATTGAGTCACGCTTTCCTTTCATTTTGGATTAGCAGGGATTATTTTAGTCAAACATAGACCTACAAATATTAAGTATTTCTTTGAAATGATTTTCACCCACATATTTCCTTCTTACATGTATTTTTTTGGTTGTTGGTGGAAATGTATATTCATCACTATTCTTTAGATAGACAACAGTAAATCTTTTTTTGACTAACCAGCAGCAACCAAACTATATCATGTATTGTTTCTATTTAGAGAAAGGGTCTACCTTTTTGCTTAGTTGCCTCTACAACTGCATCTTGACCTTTTGACCCTATTAGATCCGATAGGTCAGAATTCCGGCAGGCAGGAATGTGACTGAGCAAATGTAAATTAATTTAAGAAAAATCTGGTGTAGCAATGCCGTAACTGATTGTCCAGAACAATTCTGAACACAGTTGAAAATATCCAAGTGGACAAAAAGGATTTATGTAAAATATTTCATACCAGATTTGTATCAGTTGAGCACATTCCCTAAGCTTTCATTTGGGTCATAAAGGTGCATGCAGGTCTGCAATGGCAATTTCCCCCATTAAAAATAGACATTGCAGCCACTGCAATCTTTACAGGAATTTACAGGAATAACATACTATATGAACTTGATAAAACACACTTTACCCATTAGTATATATAGTTGAAAGGGAGAAAAATCTATTTTAATTGATAGAGGATTATGTTTACTGCTTTTGTTATGCAAATTCCTACAAGCATAATTTTTGTAATAATAATGTTTCCTATTTCTAGCTTCACTACTGGTACTAATACAACTGGGTACTACAATACTTGCACATTGCTGTCATTATCAAAACCTCAAATTCTTTATTGTCACATAGTTTTGGGACTCACTCTAGTTTTGAGATCAGTTCACCTATATTAATATTAGGATCATTTAATGAATGTGCAATTGATATTGCTAAGTACCCTTGAGCTACATACTATTATTATTCTTTATTTGTAATGCGCCAACATATTCTGAAGCTCTGTACAGGGGTTATGTACAAATCAAAAACAGTTTTAACACATTGCAAAAGAATAGAGGGCCCTGCTGTTGAGCTTAAAATCATACATACAAAGTGCTTTCCCTAAACATTGAAAACTCACAAACTTACATTCTAAAGGATAAGGGTGAGGTACAGGGCAGATAAATGAATAGTGCATATTAAGGATGGAGGTGGATTTTAGTGAGGTTTTGAGGCAGGAGGATAGTCTAGTGGTGTGAGGAAAGAAGTCCCAAAGCACAGGGGTGTCATGACCCAGCGATTAGGACTACGTGCCACTCTACACCACCTGCTTTTAGTTTACAGAAATTTCTCTAGGTTGTGGATTTTGGGGTTATCTCCCAGTGCCAAGCCTGTATAGTCAGTCCAGGAACAACCAGTCCTCATGATACAGGAACACAGGAAAGCACTACTACCCCAAAAAGGTTAGTAGCAGAGTGGCAGGCAGAGTCTGTAATAATAATTCCAATGGTTACAATTATTATGTTCCCCCAGAATGAAACACACACCTCAAATTATGTATGTTTAACTGCCCACAACATTTATTGATGATACAGTATTTATTCACTCTCAGTCCCAGTATGTCCCAATCACTATATCTCCCCATAGGGAGATGGTCAGCTGACAAGCCCATATGAGGACTTTCCTTCTGTTCTGTGTACCTGGCAGGGGGTCTTTTGATGTCTGCTTGTCCAGGAAAAGAAACAATTTACACATAAGTGTTAGTAGTTGCCATTCCTGTCAGGAAGCCTGCATCACAGGGAGGGTAATATTGTAAACATTTCCTTGCAGACGAGGTGTCTCGGTGCCCCCATCATCTCTAGCTCCTGTTGTCCCCCCCTGTTTACACATCTGCCTGAGAGGGGGTCCAATTAGCAAGCCATTGTCAGTTAATTCTTAAGACAATATTAAAAAAAAGTTGCCTACTTATAAATGCTGCAAGTTTTTTTTTTTAAGAAATACATCCCTTTGACCAGTAATATTGAGCAAGTCAATAGCATAGAGCAAATTCTGAACACACATAATTTCTTTAAACGTTACCCATTCAAACAACTTGTCACATTCTTTAGCAAGTCCCATGTCCATTGAAATATTTAGCAATAACACAGACTGGGGTTCCCCTCAAGGCCCACAATAGTCTATAGTCCAAATTCTGGGCATGACAAGGGGCAGCACAAGAAAAGTCCTGAAGGCGGGAGTGAGAGGAGGTAATAAGAGAACAAGAATGCCTAAAAGACTTTGAAAAACAACAAAGAGAAAACGAAGAGAAAAAAGGGCGAGTGTATAAACCTAGTAAGTTTACACCAAACTTCTCACTCTATCCACCACTAGAAATCTTTGTGGAACTAGTAACAAAAGAACTTCAAGAATTGGATAAAAATACTCCTAAATATAAATCAAGTAATAATTTGAGTAGAAAAGAACAACAAGCATTAAAAGTATTACAGAAAAATGAAAAGATCATTATAAAGCCTTCAGATAAAGGAAGCAATATAGTGGTATTAAATACCACAGACTATATAGCAACAACTCAAAGATTACTAGATGATAAAGAATGCTATCTGAAACTTAAGGAGGATCCAACAGATGAATGTATAAAAAGGTTAGAAAGAATAGTGGAAGAAGCAAAAGAAATGGAATTAATAACAACAATAGAAAATGAATTCCTTATCAACAGAAGACCAACTATACCCACATTCTATTCTATACCAAAAATACATAAAAGCCAAACAAATCCCCCCGGAAGACCCATTGTGTCAGGGATAAACTGCATAACCCAAAATCCAAGTGTATATATAGATGAAATTCTAAAGCAATATGTAACAACTCTGCCATCATTTGTCAAAGACACAAAAGACACATAGAGGAGAATAGATGGAATAAAAATACAAAACAATTCCCTATTGTTAACAATGGATGTAGAAACACTCTACACAGGCATTAAACATGAACATGGATTACAAGCGGTGAAAGCATACCTAGATTCTAAAGGAGTGGATTATGAAAACAAAAATATATTAACCATAAAATTATTGGAATTTGTTTTGGATAACAATTATTTTAACTTCAACAAACAATGGTATAAACAGATTATGGGCACGCCAATGGGGACGCCGTGTGCCCCTAACTATGCAAATTTATATTTAGGCCACTGGCAAAATAATATAGTATTTTCAGAAAACAATGCATCTTATACACAAAAAATAGAACTATGGATAAGATTCATTGACAATATACTGGTCATATGGTCAGGCTCTGAAGAAGAACTCAAAGAGTTCATAAAAAAATTGAATAATAATGAACTAAATTTAAAATTAACATATGAGTTCAATAAAAAAATAGTGACATTCATTGATTTAAGCATCTATGTAAATTCCAAAAAAGAACTAGCAACAAAAACTTACGGCAACAAACTTGTTGTTACATTGGAAGAGTCACCATCCAATTTCAACAAAGAAAGCTATACCAATAGGACAGTATTTACGTATAAAAAGAAACTGTAGCAGTCAACAAGAATTTAAAATACAAGCTAAAGGACTACAGGAAAGATTCATACAAAGAGGATACACAAAAAAAGCATTGAAGAAAGCATACCATAGGGCCTTAACACAGGATAGAAATCAACTATTGGTTGAAAATAAAAGAGACAAAAAACAACAACCTATAAGATTCATCACAAACTTCTCAAGTCAATCCCAACAAATAAGATCTAGATTGCAAAAACACTGGAACATCTTGAAATTAGACAGAGATCTGGATGAAGTACTTACAGAACAAAGTACAATTACATACAGAAGAGCAAAAAACATAAAAGATCTCCTGGTACATAGCCACTATGAAGAAAAGAAAAATAGAAGGCCAAAAAGGCCGTAAAGCATGCAGTAAATGTAAAGCATGTCCATTTTTCCTAAAAACCACAGAATTTCAAGATGCAACAGGATTAAATAATTATAAGATAAGACACAATATAAATTGTCTAACTGAAGGTGTTATCTACCAAATAATTTGCTCATGTACGAAAAGATACACAGGCAAAACCAAAAGACAGTTAAGACACCATGTATTAGAACATGTTAATGATGTTTTAAATTAAAAAGATACCTTAATAGCAAAACATGTACGTCATCATCACAACAATAATCCATACCGTTTGAAATTCATAGGTATTGATCATATGCCAAAAACAGCAAGAAGAGGAGATTAGGATAAACACCTACTGTGTTAAGAGGCAAAATTAAGTTTTCAATTGGATACAAAAAAAACACAGGGTTTAAATGAAGTATTTACATATACAGCATTCATTTGAAAAAAACTCTTATGAAAAATACCTAGATAATATATAATACCTTTAATATATGAAAAGGATACAAAAATCTGCAAAGTTTAACAGAAGAATCTATATATATAGTATTAATTTGAAAGAATTACTAATAAAACAAAAAACAAAATTTAAAAAAAACTTTTATTCAAAGATATGAAAAATTTAAAGAAGTAATTAGAATATGAAAACAACATAGGGTTAATCATAATCATATATTAATAGCAAAATTTTATTGGTGAAAAAACAACGTCGATTAAAAGAATTTAAAAGCAATTTAAAAACAATGTGAAAGGTGATTCCTTCAATGACTCTTGTGACCACTATTACCACTCTATTAAATAGTATTTTTAGAGTGTGGTTACACAGGTAAATTCCTCAGAGTATATAAAAGGGCAAATGCACAATGATTTAAGGGCTGTAAACAAAACCCATAGATGGATGTATATGTATACAATATTAATATAGATTACTGACAAAAGAAGTGAAACACCTACTATTAATAGAGTTATCTTGGTGTTTCAAAACTGTAGAGGCTCAGCCTCATATGGGAATGTCATGCAGTCTGATACAGATACCAGTCACTATATGCAGCAAAGCTGCTTTCCCTTAATGTGTCTGTATGCAGAAACGACTGACATGCTGTTTGCAGAGCAATGGTTATCTCCTCTTAATTACGTTATTGAGGGTCTGTGTCAGTTCAGGGGTAAGGCTTTAATAGCCCAAAAAATATGCCCTTAAAAGTGCCTCTGAGTTCTTTTTAGTAGAGCTTTTGCGCCTCCAT
This sequence comes from Discoglossus pictus, assembly GCA_027410445.1. Lineage (NCBI taxonomy): Eukaryota > Metazoa > Chordata > Amphibia > Anura > Alytidae > Discoglossus > Discoglossus pictus. Next base: position 198,279,676 of record CM050165.1, on the reverse strand, counting down.
TAGTTCGGAGTTTCGCGCTTCCTGAATGTAGCGTGCGTGATGACGTCACGCTACCTACGCCTGTTACCTAACATGTTTCTACGTTACAAAACGTCTTTGTCAAAGGATCAAGGCGTGTACTGAAAATGAGAGCTATATAAAGGAAACGGTAGCCATGGTTACCAACGCTACCGAGTGTGCTACACTGAAATAAAACTCTTATATGTTATAAGCCTGGAAGAAAGGAAGATAATTACATTAGAACTAGTATACGGACATCCTTATATGATAATGCAGGATTTAAGGAAGTCTTCCATATATAGGTATGAATCAATGGATATACTCTCTTCTAGTGATCAATGTGTCACTGGGAAGTGAACTATAGGGTATATAGTGCATATGGTGCTAAGAAATACCATACAGTGCTTAGAGCAGAGAATAATAAAATGATGGATGAAGTCCCAGATTATGAGGGACTATTTAATAAGTATATATAGTGTGTAAATATAGGATAGAATCCTAGTGGAAGGCACCATCTATTAAGAGGGGCAATAAAAGATAAACTCAAGTAATAGTGTGAATAAGGCAAAGGTGCTCTATAGAAGAGGCAAAGGATGTGTACTAAATCAAATAAAACATATATGTGAAACAAAAAAGTGAAAAAGTTAAATGAAGGGAGTATACGAAAAGCCTTCATTTAACCCATTGGGTACTTGTGCTTGAAGTTTATAAATCCATTTAGACTCAGATTGTAATAGCTTTTTTTGGAAGTTGCCCCTTCTGGGTCCTGAAGTTACTGAATCTATGATGCAGAACTTAAGTACATCCGGATTGTTGTTATGGCAATATTTAATATGTCTTGCTATGGGGGTATCATATTCATTGAGAATAGAGTATATATGTTCCCCCATTCTACGTCGAAGCTCTCTACAGGTTTTACCTACATAAACCTTATTGCAAAGGCATGTGGCTATATATATCACTCCTGTAGATTTACAGTTAAAAAAGTTGTTAATTTCATAACTGAGCCCATTGATAGGGTGTATGTAGTTTTTGCACGGTTTTACAAATTTGCAAAATTTGCATCTTCCACATTTGTACATTCCCTTAAGGGGTTTAAGCCATGTCTTGGTCTCAATAGGAGTATCATTGTACAGACTATGTACAATCATATCTTTGATATTGGTGCCTCTCCTATATGTTATGCTCGCCTTTGAAGTTAAAGCATCTTGTATGTCTTTATCACTTGTAAGAAGATGCCAATGTTTTTCCAGAATGGTCCTAATAATGTCAGAATCATGACCATATGTCATTATGCATCTAATAAAATCCTGGTTGGATGTGTCGTTAGTTTTGGTGGTATTCTTTTTGACATGTGCATTAAGCAGGTCAGTTCTATTACAAGAAAGGGCATGCTTATAGGCTGATTTAAGACTCCTATTTGGATAACCTCTTGTTTTAAACCGCTGTCTAAGTTTATCTGCTTCTATTTTAAATTCATGTTCTGTACTGCAATTTCTCCGAATCCTTAAATATTGGCCTTTAGGGATTCCTCTTTTTTGGGGTCCAAAGTGCTGGCTTTCCCATTTTAATAGTGTGTTGGAGGCTGTTTCCTTTCTAAAAGTTGAAGTGCATATTTTCCCCTCTGAGTCCTTCTTGATTTTTAAATCTAGGAAGGAAACTTCACTTTTATTTGCCTCAGAGGTAAATCTCAGGCCTATTTCGTTGTTATTCAAATATGATAAAAACGCAGTAAGATCTTCTCTACTACCCGTCCAGACAAGAAACACATCGTCTATGTATCTTCTCCAGATGAGTATATTACTTCCAAAGGTATGTGCGTTATCATCATATATATATTTATCCTCCCACCAGCCAAGGAACAGATTGGCATAACTGGGAGCACACGGTGTTCCCATTGCCGTTCCTTGTTGTTGGTGGTACCATTTATGGTTAAAGATGAAAAAGTTATGTTTCAGAACATATTCAAGCAGTGATATCAGCAGTTGGTTTAATTCTTCAAAGATGGAGCCTTTCATCTTAAGAAAATATTTTATTGCATCAATTCCAAAGTGATGAGGAATGCTACTGTAGAGAGCCTCCACGTCGATGCATACCAGCCACGAGTCAGTGGGTATAGTTAGGTCTTCTAGTTGCCTAAGGATATCTGGGGTATCCTTCACGTATGATGGTAATCCCATCACAAAGTCTCTCAGATGGTAATCCAAAAAAATACTACAATTATGTGACAAATTGTCAGTACCAGAGACTATAGGTCTTCCCGGGATAGGCCTCGTCTTTTTATGTACTTTTGGAAGGGAGTAGAAGACTGACACCGTAGGGAATTTGGGGAGCAAAAATTGATAAGTTTGATCATCAATGATTCCTGAGTGTTTAACACCATCTAAGATGTTCTTGAGGGTAGATTTAAATTCGGCTGTGGGGTCCTTGGGAATGATCTTATAGGTCATTTTGTCCTTAAGGATCCTTTCACACATATCTTTATAGTCCATGTTGTCCATTAGGACTATATTTCCACCCTTATCGGCTGGTTTAATGTGGATGGTGTTATCTTCTCTCAGTTCTTTCAGAGCTGTATATTCAGATTTAGTCAGATTGTGTATTTTTTTGTAGCTCATATGGTCTATGTTCTCTATGTCATTCGAGACTTGTTGTAAGAATACCCAAATGTTGGCATAATCTTTTAGTTGCGGTGTGAAAGTACTTTTATTTCTCCATCTCTTAGGTTCAATTGTTGGTGTACAGTTTTCTTCCAATAGTTCCATAAGGCCTTGTATGATCTTAATATCCTCTTGGGGTACACCTAGGTTGAGGATTTCCCTCTCTTGCTTCATTTTATAAAACTTATGTAGAGCTAATTTTCTAGAGAACAAATTTAAATCCTTTATGTGAGTAAAGGTATCTGCTTTGGATGTAGGTACAAAGGTTAGGCCTTTACTTAATACTGAAATATGTGACTCTTGCATTTTAAAGTGTGATAAGTTGATAATTCTCAGTTCATCCTCTCTTTTACTGGGTACCCTTGAAATTGATTTGGTCTTGTTTGTATCGATCTCCTTCCTTGAGACCGTCCTCTTCCTAAAAAAGGAGTAGGTGGGAGATCATTCTCATAACTAGAATAAGGTCTTATTAGTCTATCAGGATCATATTGATTCCTTCTCGGGCGTAGTTCATATTGGTCCCTTCTCCAATTGGAGTTTCTTGTTCTGTTATTGGTTTTGTATTGATGGAAAGTGGGACCTGTGAGGTCTTTTCTGGTAGTATTATCCTCTATATCTGAGGTATCATAATCAGATGAACTAATTTCAGATCCAGTTTGAGTTTCTGAATTCGCTGGTAGTCTCTTATATATTCTACCTGTCTTGAAATCTGTTTGATCTCTTAGAAATTTCCTTTGTTTGCGATCTTTGATGTCTTTTTTAAATTTGTTAATGTTAAAGTTCAGTTTGTTACACAAAATTTCAAAGTCAGAGAGGTCTTTGAATTTGTCAACTTCTATTTGATTCAGTATAACTCTTTGTTTAATGTTCTCTAGATTTTTCTGCTCAGTTTCAATAATTAGAGACATAAGGTCCATAGAGCATTTGAATAGAATTTCTTTCCATTTGGACAGAAAGGTCTCATCGTTTATATTGGAGGCTGGTGTAATATTAGTCCTTAAACCTCTGGGAATTAGTTTATTTTTCATGTAGTTTTGGAGACTGGATATTTCCCAGATTGATCTAATTTGCTTCCTCATGTTTTTTTGAAGCTCATATAGAGCTGAATTTACATCCTTATTTTCAGTTCTAGGTTGTATTGAGGGCATAAAAGTTTCATCTGCCTCAATTTGTAATTGTGCAAAGTCCAGACTGGTGATACTAGCCCCTGCCATTTTGAATTGTATAAATTATTTTTTGGGTTGACAGCAGGCAGAGAGAGTGAAAGTGTAGACTTGTTATTACAACCCCTAAGTGTGGATTGAACCACTATTAGAAATGAGCAGAAAGGTAATATCTTAGGGAATTAAACCCATTAGTGCTTGACACTACAAATTCAAATGTGAAAACAACATAGGGTTAATCATAATCATATATTAATAGCAAAATTTTATTGGTGAAAAAACAACGTCGATTAAAAGAATTTAAAAGCAATTTAAAAACAATGTGAAAGGTGATTCCTTCAATGACTCTTGTGACCACTATTACCACTCTATTAAATAGTATTTTTAGAGTGTGGTTACACAGGTAAATTCCTCAGAGTATATAAAAGGGCAAATGCACAATGATTTAAGGGCTGTAAACAAAACCCATAGATGGATGTATATGTATACAATATTAATATAGATTACTGACAAAAGAAGTGAAACACCTACTATTAATAGAGTTATCTTGGTGTTTCAAAACTGTAGAGGCTCAGCCTCATATGGGAATGTCATGCAGTCTGATACAGATACCAGTCACTATATGCAGCAAAGCTGCTTTCCCTTAATGTGTCTGTATGCAGAAACGACTGACATGCTGTTTGCAGAGCAATGGTTATCTCCTCTTAATTACGTTATTGAGGGTCTGTGTCAGTTCAGGGGTAAGGCTTTAATAGCCCAAAAAATATGCCCTTAAAAGTGCCTCTGAGTTCTTTTTAGTAGAGCTTTTGCGCCTCCATTAGTTCGGAGTTTCGCGCTTCCTGAATGTAGCGTGCGTGATGACGTCACGCTACCTACGCCTGTTACCTAACATGTTTCTACGTTACAAAACGTCTTTGTCAAAGGATCAAGGCGTGTACTGAAAATGAGAGCTATATAAAGGAAACGGTAGCCATGGTTACCAACGCTACCGAGTGTGCTACACTGAAATAAAACTCTTATATGTTATAAGCCTGGAAGAAAGGAAGATAATTACATTAGAACTAGTATACGGACATCCTTATATGATAATGCAGGATTTAAGGAAGTCTTCCATATATAGGTATGAATCAATGGATATACTCTCTTCTAGTGATCAATGTGTCACTGGGAAGTGAACTATAGGGTATATAGTGCATATGGTGCTAAGAAATACCATACAGTGCTTAGAGCAGAGAATAATAAAATGATGGATGAAGTCCCAGATTATGAGGGACTATTTAATAAGTATATATAGTGTGTAAATATAGGATAGAATCCTAGTGGAAGGCACCATCTATTAAGAGGGGCAATAAAAGATAAACTCAAGTAATAGTGTGAATAAGGCAAAGGTGCTCTATAGAAGAGGCAAAGGATGTGTACTAAATCAAATAAAACATATATGTGAAACAAAAAAGTGAAAAAGTTAAATGAAGGGAGTATACGAAAAGCCTTCATTTAACCCATTGGGTACTTGTGCTTGAAGTTTATAAATCCATTTAGACTCAGATTGTAATAGCTTTTTTTGGAAGTTGCCCCTTCTGGGTCCTGAAGTTACTGAATCTATGATGCAGAACTTAAGTACATCCGGATTGTTGTTATGGCAATATTTAATATGTCTTGCTATGGGGGTATCATATTCATTGAGAATAGAGTATATATGTTCCCCCATTCTACGTCGAAGCTCTCTACAGGTTTTACCTACATAAACCTTATTGCAAAGGCATGTGGCTATATATATCACTCCTGTAGATTTACAGTTAAAAAAGTTGTTAATTTCATAACTGAGCCCATTGATAGGGTGTATGTAGTTTTTGCACGGTTTTACAAATTTGCAAAATTTGCATCTTCCACATTTGTACATTCCCTTAAGGGGTTTAAGCCATGTCTTGGTCTCAATAGGAGTATCATTGTACAGACTATGTACAATCATATCTTTGATATTGGTGCCTCTCCTATATGTTATGCTCGCCTTTGAAGTTAAAGCATCTTGTATGTCTTTATCACTTGTAAGAAGATGCCAATGTTTTTCCAGAATGGTCCTAATAATGTCAGAATCATGACCATATGTCATTATGCATCTAATAAAATCCTGGTTGGATGTGTCGTTAGTTTTGGTGGTATTCTTTTTGACATGTGCATTAAGCAGGTCAGTTCTATTACAAGAAAGGGCATGCTTATAGGCTGATTTAAGACTCCTATTTGGATAACCTCTTGTTTTAAACCGCTGTCTAAGTTTATCTGCTTCTATTTTAAATTCATGTTCTGTACTGCAATTTCTCCGAATCCTTAAATATTGGCCTTTAGGGATTCCTCTTTTTTGGGGTCCAAAGTGCTGGCTTTCCCATTTTAATAGTGTGTTGGAGGCTGTTTCCTTTCTAAAAGTTGAAGTGCATATTTTCCCCTCTGAGTCCTTCTTGATTTTTAAATCTAGGAAGGAAACTTCACTTTTATTTGCCTCAGAGGTAAATCTCAGGCCTATTTCGTTGTTATTCAAATATGATAAAAACGCAGTAAGATCTTCTCTACTACCCGTCCAGACAAGAAACACATCGTCTATGTATCTTCTCCAGATGAGTATATTACTTCCAAAGGTATGTGCGTTATCATCATATATATATTTATCCTCCCACCAGCCAAGGAACAGATTGGCATAACTGGGAGCACACGGTGTTCCCATTGCCGTTCCTTGTTGTTGGTGGTACCATTTATGGTTAAAGATGAAAAAGTTATGTTTCAGAACATATTCAAGCAGTGATATCAGCAGTTGGTTTAATTCTTCAAAGATGGAGCCTTTCATCTTAAGAAAATATTTTATTGCATCAATTCCAAAGTGATGAGGAATGCTACTGTAGAGAGCCTCCACGTCGATGCATACCAGCCACGAGTCAGTGGGTATAGTTAGGTCTTCTAGTTGCCTAAGGATATCTGGGGTATCCTTCACGTATGATGGTAATCCCATCACAAAGTCTCTCAGATGGTAATCCAAAAAAATACTACAATTATGTGACAAATTGTCAGTACCAGAGACTATAGGTCTTCCCGGGATAGGCCTCGTCTTTTTATGTACTTTTGGAAGGGAGTAGAAGACTGACACCGTAGGGAATTTGGGGAGCAAAAATTGATAAGTTTGATCATCAATGATTCCTGAGTGTTTAACACCATCTAAGATGTTCTTGAGGGTAGATTTAAATTCGGCTGTGGGGTCCTTGGGAATGATCTTATAGGTCATTTTGTCCTTAAGGATCCTTTCACACATATCTTTATAGTCCATGTTGTCCATTAGGACTATATTTCCACCCTTATCGGCTGGTTTAATGTGGATGGTGTTATCTTCTCTCAGTTCTTTCAGAGCTGTATATTCAGATTTAGTCAGATTGTGTATTTTTTTGTAGCTCATATGGTCTATGTTCTCTATGTCATTCGAGACTTGTTGTAAGAATACCCAAATGTTGGCATAATCTTTTAGTTGCGGTGTGAAAGTACTTTTATTTCTCCATCTCTTAGGTTCAATTGTTGGTGTACAGTTTTCTTCCAATAGTTCCATAAGGCCTTGTATGATCTTAATATCCTCTTGGGGTACACCTAGGTTGAGGATTTCCCTCTCTTGCTTCATTTTATAAAACTTATGTAGAGCTAATTTTCTAGAGAACAAATTTAAATCCTTTATGTGAGTAAAGGTATCTGCTTTGGATGTAGGTACAAAGGTTAGGCCTTTACTTAATACTGAAATATGTGACTCTTGCATTTTAAAGTGTGATAAGTTGATAATTCTCAGTTCATCCTCTCTTTTACTGGGTACCCTTGAAATTGATTTGGTCTTGTTTGTATCGATCTCCTTCCTTGAGACCGTCCTCTTCCTAAAAAAGGAGTAGGTGGGAGATCATTCTCATAACTAGAATAAGGTCTTATTAGTCTATCAGGATCATATTGATTCCTTCTCGGGCGTAGTTCATATTGGTCCCTTCTCCAATTGGAGTTTCTTGTTCTGTTATTGGTTTTGTATTGATGGAAAGTGGGACCTGTGAGGTCTTTTCTGGTAGTATTATCCTCTATATCTGAGGTATCATAATCAGATGAACTAATTTCAGATCCAGTTTGAGTTTCTGAATTCGCTGGTAGTCTCTTATATATTCTACCTGTCTTGAAATCTGTTTGATCTCTTAGAAATTTCCTTTGTTTGCGATCTTTGATGTCTTTTTTAAATTTGTTAATGTTAAAGTTCAGTTTGTTACACAAAATTTCAAAGTCAGAGAGGTCTTTGAATTTGTCAACTTCTATTTGATTCAGTATAACTCTTTGTTTAATGTTCTCTAGATTTTTCTGCTCAGTTTCAATAATTAGAGACATAAGGTCCATAGAGCATTTGAATAGAATTTCTTTCCATTTGGACAGAAAGGTCTCATCGTTTATATTGGAGGCTGGTGTAATATTAGTCCTTAAACCTCTGGGAATTAGTTTATTTTTCATGTAGTTTTGGAGACTGGATATTTCCCAGATTGATCTAATTTGCTTCCTCATGTTTTTTTGAAGCTCATATAGAGCTGAATTTACATCCTTATTTTCAGTTCTAGGTTGTATTGAGGGCATAAAAGTTTCATCTGCCTCAATTTGTAATTGTGCAAAGTCCAGACTGGTGATACTAGCCCCTGCCATTTTGAATTGTATAAATTATTTTTTGGGTTGACAGCAGGCAGAGAGAGTGAAAGTGTAGACTTGTTATTACAACCCCTAAGTGTGGATTGAACCACTATTAGAAATGAGCAGAAAGGTAATATCTTAGGGAATTAAACCCATTAGTGCTTGACACTACAAATTCAAATGTGAAAACAACATAGGGTTAATCATAATCATATATTAATAGCAAAATTTTATTGGTGAAAAAACAACGTCGATTAAAAGAATTTAAAAGCAATTTAAAAACAATGTGAAAGGTGATTCCTTCAATGACTCTTGTGACCACTATTACCACTCTATTAAATAGTATTTTTAGAGTGTGGTTACACAGGTAAATTCCTCAGAGTATATAAAAGGGCAAATGCACAATGATTTAAGGGCTGTAAACAAAACCCATAGATGGATGTATATGTATACAATATTAATATAGATTACTGACAAAAGAAGTGAAACACCTACTATTAATAGAGTTATCTTGGTGTTTCAAAACTGTAGAGGCTCAGCCTCATATGGGAATGTCATGCAGTCTGATACAGATACCAGTCACTATATGCAGCAAAGCTGCTTTCCCTTAATGTGTCTGTATGCAGAAACGACTGACATGCTGTTTGCAGAGCAATGGTTATCTCCTCTTAATTACGTTATTGAGGGTCTGTGTCAGTTCAGGGGTAAGGCTTTAATAGCCCAAAAAATATGCCCTTAAAAGTGCCTCTGAGTTCTTTTTAGTAGAGCTTTTGCGCCTCCATTAGTTCGGAGTTTCGCGCTTCCTGAATGTAGCGTGCGTGATGACGTCACGCTACCTACGCCTGTTACCTAACATGTTTCTACGTTACAAAACGTCTTTGTCAAAGGATCAAGGCGTGTACTGAAAATGAGAGCTATATAAAGGAAACGGTAGCCATGGTTACCAACGCTACCGAGTGTGCTACACTGAAATAAAACTCTTATATGTTATAAGCCTGGAAGAAAGGAAGATAATTACATTAGAACTAGTATACGGACATCCTTATATGATAATGCAGGATTTAAGGAAGTCTTCCATATATAGGTATGAATCAATGGATATACTCTCTTCTAGTGATCAATGTGTCACTGGGAAGTGAACTATAGGGTATATAGTGCATATGGTGCTAAGAAATACCATACAGTGCTTAGAGCAGAGAATAATAAAATGATGGATGAAGTCCCAGATTATGAGGGACTATTTAATAAGTATATATAGTGTGTAAATATAGGATAGAATCCTAGTGGAAGGCACCATCTATTAAGAGGGGCAATAAAAGATAAACTCAAGTAATAGTGTGAATAAGGCAAAGGTGCTCTATAGAAGAGGCAAAGGATGTGTACTAAATCAAATAAAACATATATGTGAAACAAAAAAGTGAAAAAGTTAAATGAAGGGAGTATACGAAAAGCCTTCATTTAACCCATTGGGTACTTGTGCTTGAAGTTTATAAATCCATTTAGACTCAGATTGTAATAGCTTTTTTTGGAAGTTGCCCCTTCTGGGTCCTGAAGTTACTGAATCTATGATGCAGAACTTAAGTACATCCGGATTGTTGTTATGGCAATATTTAATATGTCTTGCTATGGGGGTATCATATTCATTGAGAATAGAGTATATATGTTCCCCCATTCTACGTCGAAGCTCTCTACAGGTTTTACCTACATAAACCTTATTGCAAAGGCATGTGGCTATATATATCACTCCTGTAGATTTACAGTTAAAAAAGTTGTTAATTTCATAACTGAGCCCATTGATAGGGTGTATGTAGTTTTTGCACGGTTTTACAAATTTGCAAAATTTGCATCTTCCACATTTGTACATTCCCTTAAGGGGTTTAAGCCATGTCTTGGTCTCAATAGGAGTATCATTGTACAGACTATGTACAATCATATCTTTGATATTGGTGCCTCTCCTATATGTTATGCTCGCCTTTGAAGTTAAAGCATCTTGTATGTCTTTATCACTTGTAAGAAGATGCCAATGTTTTTCCAGAATGGTCCTAATAATGTCAGAATCATGACCATATGTCATTATGCATCTAATAAAATCCTGGTTGGATGTGTCGTTAGTTTTGGTGGTATTCTTTTTGACATGTGCATTAAGCAGGTCAGTTCTATTACAAGAAAGGGCATGCTTATAGGCTGATTTAAGACTCCTATTTGGATAACCTCTTGTTTTAAACCGCTGTCTAAGTTTATCTGCTTCTATTTTAAATTCATGTTCTGTACTGCAATTTCTCCGAATCCTTAAATATTGGCCTTTAGGGATTCCTCTTTTTTGGGGTCCAAAGTGCTGGCTTTCCCATTTTAATAGTGTGTTGGAGGCTGTTTCCTTTCTAAAAGTTGAAGTGCATATTTTCCCCTCTGAGTCCTTCTTGATTTTTAAATCTAGGAAGGAAACTTCACTTTTATTTGCCTCAGAGGTAAATCTCAGGCCTATTTCGTTGTTATTCAAATATGATAAAAACGCAGTAAGATCTTCTCTACTACCCGTCCAGACAAGAAACACATCGTCTATGTATCTTCTCCAGATGAGTATATTACTTCCAAAGGTATGTGCGTTATCATCATATATATATTTATCCTCCCACCAGCCAAGGAACAGATTGGCATAACTGGGAGCACACGGTGTTCCCATTGCCGTTCCTTGTTGTTGGTGGTACCATTTATGGTTAAAGATGAAAAAGTTATGTTTCAGAACATATTCAAGCAGTGATATCAGCAGTTGGTTTAATTCTTCAAAGATGGAGCCTTTCATCTTAAGAAAATATTTTATTGCATCAATTCCAAAGTGATGAGGAATGCTACTGTAGAGAGCCTCCACGTCGATGCATACCAGCCACGAGTCAGTGGGTATAGTTAGGTCTTCTAGTTGCCTAAGGATATCTGGGGTATCCTTCACGTATGATGGTAATCCCATCACAAAGTCTCTCAGATGGTAATCCAAAAAAATACTACAATTATGTGACAAATTGTCAGTACCAGAGACTATAGGTCTTCCCGGGATAGGCCTCGTCTTTTTATGTACTTTTGGAAGGGAGTAGAAGACTGACACCGTAGGGAATTTGGGGAGCAAAAATTGATAAGTTTGATCATCAATGATTCCTGAGTGTTTAACACCATCTAAGATGTTCTTGAGGGTAGATTTAAATTCGGCTGTGGGGTCCTTGGGAATGATCTTATAGGTCATTTTGTCCTTAAGGATCCTTTCACACATATCTTTATAGTCCATGTTGTCCATTAGGACTATATTTCCACCCTTATCGGCTGGTTTAATGTGGATGGTGTTATCTTCTCTCAGTTCTTTCAGAGCTGTATATTCAGATTTAGTCAGATTGTGTATTTTTTTGTAGCTCATATGGTCTATGTTCTCTATGTCATTCGAGACTTGTTGTAAGAATACCCAAATGTTGGCATAATCTTTTAGTTGCGGTGTGAAAGTACTTTTATTTCTCCATCTCTTAGGTTCAATTGTTGGTGTACAGTTTTCTTCCAATAGTTCCATAAGGCCTTGTATGATCTTAATATCCTCTTGGGGTACACCTAGGTTGAGGATTTCCCTCTCTTGCTTCATTTTATAAAACTTATGTAGAGCTAATTTTCTAGAGAACAAATTTAAATCCTTTATGTGAGTAAAGGTATCTGCTTTGGATGTAGGTACAAAGGTTAGGCCTTTACTTAATACTGAAATATGTGACTCTTGCATTTTAAAGTGTGATAAGTTGATAATTCTCAGTTCATCCTCTCTTTTACTGGGTACCCTTGAAATTGATTTGGTCTTGTTTGTATCGATCTCCTTCCTTGAGACCGTCCTCTTCCTAAAAAAGGAGTAGGTGGGAGATCATTCTCATAACTAGAATAAGGTCTTATTAGTCTATCAGGATCATATTGATTCCTTCTCGGGCGTAGTTCATATTGGTCCCTTCTCCAATTGGAGTTTCTTGTTCTGTTATTGGTTTTGTATTGATGGAAAGTGGGACCTGTGAGGTCTTTTCTGGTAGTATTATCCTCTATATCTGAGGTATCATAATCAGATGAACTAATTTCAGATCCAGTTTGAGTTTCTGAATTCGCTGGTAGTCTCTTATATATTCTACCTGTCTTGAAATCTGTTTGATCTCTTAGAAATTTCCTTTGTTTGCGATCTTTGATGTCTTTTTTAAATTTGTTAATGTTAAAGTTCAGTTTGTTACACAAAATTTCAAAGTCAGAGAGGTCTTTGAATTTGTCAACTTCTATTTGATTCAGTATAACTCTTTGTTTAATGTTCTCTAGATTTTTCTGCTCAGTTTCAATAATTAGAGACATAAGGTCCATAGAGCATTTGAATAGAATTTCTTTCCATTTGGACAGAAAGGTCTCATCGTTTATATTGGAGGCTGGTGTAATATTAGTCCTTAAACCTCTGGGAATTAGTTTATTTTTCATGTAGTTTTGGAGACTGGATATTTCCCAGATTGATCTAATTTGCTTCCTCATGTTTTTTTGAAGCTCATATAGAGCTGAATTTACATCCTTATTTTCAGTTCTAGGTTGTATTGAGGGCATAAAAGTTTCATCTGCCTCAATTTGTAATTGTGCAAAGTCCAGACTGGTGATACTAGCCCCTGCCATTTTGAATTGTATAAATTATTTTTTGGGTTGACAGCAGGCAGAGAGAGTGAAAGTGTAGACTTGTTATTACAACCCCTAAGTGTGGATTGAACCACTATTAGAAATGAGCAGAAAGGTAATATCTTAGGGAATTAAACCCATTAGTGCTTGACACTACAAATTCAAATGTGAAAACAACATAGGGTTAATCATAATCATATATTAATAGCAAAATTTTATTGGTGAAAAAACAACGTCGATTAAAAGAATTTAAAAGCAATTTAAAAACAATGTGAAAGGTGATTCCTTCAATGACTCTTGTGACCACTATTACCACTCTATTAAATAGTATTTTTAGAGTGTGGTTACACAGGTAAATTCCTCAGAGTATATAAAAGGGCAAATGCACAATGATTTAAGGGCTGTAAACAAAACCCATAGATGGATGTATATGTATACAATATTAATATAGATTACTGACAAAAGAAGTGAAACACCTACTATTAATAGAGTTATCTTGGTGTTTCAAAACTGTAGAGGCTCAGCCTCATATGGGAATGTCATGCAGTCTGATACAGATACCAGTCACTATATGCAGCAAAGCTGCTTTCCCTTAATGTGTCTGTATGCAGAAACGACTGACATGCTGTTTGCAGAGCAATGGTTATCTCCTCTTAATTACGTTATTGAGGGTCTGTGTCAGTTCAGGGGTAAGGCTTTAATAGCCCAAAAAATATGCCCTTAAAAGTGCCTCTGAGTTCTTTTTAGTAGAGCTTTTGCGCCTCCATTAGTTCGGAGTTTCGCGCTTCCTGAATGTAGCGTGCGTGATGACGTCACGCTACCTACGCCTGTTACCTAACATGTTTCTACGTTACAAAACGTCTTTGTCAAAGGATCAAGGCGTGTACTGAAAATGAGAGCTATATAAAGGAAACGGTAGCCATGGTTACCAACGCTACCGAGTGTGCTACACTGAAATAAAACTCTTATATGTTATAAGCCTGGAAGAAAGGAAGATAATTACATTAGAACTAGTATACGGACATCCTTATATGATAATGCAGGATTTAAGGAAGTCTTCCATATATAGGTATGAATCAATGGATATACTCTCTTCTAGTGATCAATGTGTCACTGGGAAGTGAACTATAGGGTATATAGTGCATATGGTGCTAAGAAATACCATACAGTGCTTAGAGCAGAGAATAATAAAATGATGGATGAAGTCCCAGATTATGAGGGACTATTTAATAAGTATATATAGTGTGTAAATATAGGATAGAATCCTAGTGGAAGGCACCATCTATTAAGAGGGGCAATAAAAGATAAACTCAAGTAATAGTGTGAATAAGGCAAAGGTGCTCTATAGAAGAGGCAAAGGATGTGTACTAAATCAAATAAAACATATATGTGAAACAAAAAAGTGAAAAAGTTAAATGAAGGGAGTATACGAAAAGCCTTCATTTAACCCATTGGGTACTTGTGCTTGAAGTTTATAAATCCATTTAGACTCAGATTGTAATAGCTTTTTTTGGAAGTTGCCCCTTCTGGGTCCTGAAGTTACTGAATCTATGATGCAGAACTTAAGTACATCCGGATTGTTGTTATGGCAATATTTAATATGTCTTGCTATGGGGGTATCATATTCATTGAGAATAGAGTATATATGTTCCCCCATTCTACGTCGAAGCTCTCTACAGGTTTTACCTACATAAACCTTATTGCAAAGGCATGTGGCTATATATATCACTCCTGTAGATTTACAGTTAAAAAAGTTGTTAATTTCATAACTGAGCCCATTGATAGGGTGTATGTAGTTTTTGCACGGTTTTACAAATTTGCAAAATTTGCATCTTCCACATTTGTACATTCCCTTAAGGGGTTTAAGCCATGTCTTGGTCTCAATAGGAGTATCATTGTACAGACTATGTACAATCATATCTTTGATATTGGTGCCTCTCCTATATGTTATGCTCGCCTTTGAAGTTAAAGCATCTTGTATGTCTTTATCACTTGTAAGAAGATGCCAATGTTTTTCCAGAATGGTCCTAATAATGTCAGAATCATGACCATATGTCATTATGCATCTAATAAAATCCTGGTTGGATGTGTCGTTAGTTTTGGTGGTATTCTTTTTGACATGTGCATTAAGCAGGTCAGTTCTATTACAAGAAAGGGCATGCTTATAGGCTGATTTAAGACTCCTATTTGGATAACCTCTTGTTTTAAACCGCTGTCTAAGTTTATCTGCTTCTATTTTAAATTCATGTTCTGTACTGCAATTTCTCCGAATCCTTAAATATTGGCCTTTAGGGATTCCTCTTTTTTGGGGTCCAAAGTGCTGGCTTTCCCATTTTAATAGTGTGTTGGAGGCTGTTTCCTTTCTAAAAGTTGAAGTGCATATTTTCCCCTCTGAGTCCTTCTTGATTTTTAAATCTAGGAAGGAAACTTCACTTTTATTTGCCTCAGAGGTAAATCTCAGGCCTATTTCGTTGTTATTCAAATATGATAAAAACGCAGTAAGATCTTCTCTACTACCCGTCCAGACAAGAAACACATCGTCTATGTATCTTCTCCAGATGAGTATATTACTTCCAAAGGTATGTGCGTTATCATCATATATATATTTATCCTCCCACCAGCCAAGGAACAGATTGGCATAACTGGGAGCACACGGTGTTCCCATTGCCGTTCCTTGTTGTTGGTGGTACCATTTATGGTTAAAGATGAAAAAGTTATGTTTCAGAACATATTCAAGCAGTGATATCAGCAGTTGGTTTAATTCTTCAAAGATGGAGCCTTTCATCTTAAGAAAATATTTTATTGCATCAATTCCAAAGTGATGAGGAATGCTACTGTAGAGAGCCTCCACGTCGATGCATACCAGCCACGAGTCAGTGGGTATAGTTAGGTCTTCTAGTTGCCTAAGGATATCTGGGGTATCCTTCACGTATGATGGTAATCCCATCACAAAGTCTCTCAGATGGTAATCCAAAAAAATACTACAATTATGTGACAAATTGTCAGTACCAGAGACTATAGGTCTTCCCGGGATAGGCCTCGTCTTTTTATGTACTTTTGGAAGGGAGTAGAAGACTGACACCGTAGGGAATTTGGGGAGCAAAAATTGATAAGTTTGATCATCAATGATTCCTGAGTGTTTAACACCATCTAAGATGTTCTTGAGGGTAGATTTAAATTCGGCTGTGGGGTCCTTGGGAATGATCTTATAGGTCATTTTGTCCTTAAGGATCCTTTCACACATATCTTTATAGTCCATGTTGTCCATTAGGACTATATTTCCACCCTTATCGGCTGGTTTAATGTGGATGGTGTTATCTTCTCTCAGTTCTTTCAGAGCTGTATATTCAGATTTAGTCAGATTGTGTATTTTTTTGTAGCTCATATGGTCTATGTTCTCTATGTCATTCGAGACTTGTTGTAAGAATACCCAAATGTTGGCATAATCTTTTAGTTGCGGTGTGAAAGTACTTTTATTTCTCCATCTCTTAGGTTCAATTGTTGGTGTACAGTTTTCTTCCAATAGTTCCATAAGGCCTTGTATGATCTTAATATCCTCTTGGGGTACACCTAGGTTGAGGATTTCCCTCTCTTGCTTCATTTTATAAAACTTATGTAGAGCTAATTTTCTAGAGAACAAATTTAAATCCTTTATGTGAGTAAAGGTATCTGCTTTGGATGTAGGTACAAAGGTTAGGCCTTTACTTAATACTGAAATATGTGACTCTTGCATTTTAAAGTGTGATAAGTTGATAATTCTCAGTTCATCCTCTCTTTTACTGGGTACCCTTGAAATTGATTTGGTCTTGTTTGTATCGATCTCCTTCCTTGAGACCGTCCTCTTCCTAAAAAAGGAGTAGGTGGGAGATCATTCTCATAACTAGAATAAGGTCTTATTAGTCTATCAGGATCATATTGATTCCTTCTCGGGCGTAGTTCATATTGGTCCCTTCTCCAATTGGAGTTTCTTGTTCTGTTATTGGTTTTGTATTGATGGAAAGTGGGACCTGTGAGGTCTTTTCTGGTAGTATTATCCTCTATATCTGAGGTATCATAATCAGATGAACTAATTTCAGATCCAGTTTGAGTTTCTGAATTCGCTGGTAGTCTCTTATATATTCTACCTGTCTTGAAATCTGTTTGATCTCTTAGAAATTTCCTTTGTTTGCGATCTTTGATGTCTTTTTTAAATTTGTTAATGTTAAAGTTCAGTTTGTTACACAAAATTTCAAAGTCAGAGAGGTCTTTGAATTTGTCAACTTCTATTTGATTCAGTATAACTCTTTGTTTAATGTTCTCTAGATTTTTCTGCTCAGTTTCAATAATTAGATACATAAGGTCCATAGAGCATTTGAATAGAATTTCTTTCCATTTGGACAGAAAGGTCTCATCGTTTATATTGGAGGCTGGTGTAATATTAGTCCTTAAACCTCTGGGAATTAGTTTATTTTTCATGTAGTTTTGGAGACTGGATATTTCCCAGATTGATCTAATTTGCTTCCTCATGTTTTTTTGAAGCTCATATAGAGCTGAATTTACATCCTTATTTTCAGTTCTAGGTTGTATTGAGGGCATAAAAGTTTCATCTGCCTCAATTTGTAATTGTGCAAAGTCCAGACTGGTGATACTAGCCCCTGCCATTTTGAATTGTATAAATTATTTTTTGGGTTGACAGCAGGCAGAGAGAGTGAAAGTGTAGACTTGTTATTACAACCCCTAAGTGTGGATTGAACCACTATTAGAAATGAGCAGAAAGGTAATATCTTAGGGAATTAAACCCATTAGTGCTTGACACTACAAATTCAAATGTGAAAACAACATAGGGTTAATCATAATCATATATTAATAGCAAAATTTTATTGGTGAAAAAACAACGTCGATTAAAAGAATTTAAAAGCAATTTAAAAACAATGTGAAAGGTGATTCCTTCAATGACTCTTGTGACCACTATTACCACTCTATTAAATAGTATTTTTAGAGTGTGGTTACACAGGTAAATTCCTCAGAGTATATAAAAGGGCAAATGCACAATGATTTAAGGGCTGTAAACAAAACCCATAGATGGATGTATATGTATACAATATTAATATAGATTACTGACAAAAGAAGTGAAACACCTACTATTAATAGAGTTATCTTGGTGTTTCAAAACTGTAGAGGCTCAGCCTCATATGGGAATGTCATGCAGTCTGATACAGATACCAGTCACTATATGCAGCAAAGCTGCTTTCCCTTAATGTGTCTGTATGCAGAAACGACTGACATGCTGTTTGCAGAGCAATGGTTATCTCCTCTTAATTACGTTATTGAGGGTCTGTGTCAGTTCAGGGGTAAGGCTTTAATAGCCCAAAAAATATGCCCTTAAAAGTGCCTCTGAGTTCTTTTTAGTAGAGCTTTTGCGCCTCCATTAGTTCGGAGTTTCGCGCTTCCTGAATGTAGCGTGCGTGATGACGTCACGCTACCTACGCCTGTTACCTAACATGTTTCTACGTTACAAAACGTCTTTGTCAAAGGATCAAGGCGTGTACTGAAAATGAGAGCTATATAAAGGAAACGGTAGCCATGGTTACCAACGCTACCGAGTGTGCTACACTGAAATAAAACTCTTATATGTTATAAGCCTGGAAGAAAGGAAGATAATTACATTAGAACTAGTATACGGACATCCTTATATGATAATGCAGGATTTAAGGAAGTCTTCCATATATAGGTATGAATCAATGGATATACTCTCTTCTAGTGATCAATGTGTCACTGGGAAGTGAACTATAGGGTATATAGTGCATATGGTGCTAAGAAATACCATACAGTGCTTAGAGCAGAGAATAATAAAATGATGGATGAAGTCCCAGATTATGAGGGACTATTTAATAAGTATATATAGTGTGTAAATATAGGATAGAATCCTAGTGGAAGGCACCATCTATTAAGAGGGGCAATAAAAGATAAACTCAAGTAATAGTGTGAATAAGGCAAAGGTGCTCTATAGAAGAGGCAAAGGATGTGTACTAAATCAAATAAAACATATATGTGAAACAAAAAAGTGAAAAAGTTAAATGAAGGGAGTATACGAAAAGCCTTCATTTAACCCATTGGGTACTTGTGCTTGAAGTTTATAAATCCATTTAGACTCAGATTGTAATAGCTTTTTTTGGAAGTTGCCCCTTCTGGGTCCTGAAGTTACTGAATCTATGATGCAGAACTTAAGTACATCCGGATTGTTGTTATGGCAATATTTAATATGTCTTGCTATGGGGGTATCATATTCATTGAGAATAGAGTATATATGTTCCCCCATTCTACGTCGAAGCTCTCTACAGGTTTTACCTACATAAACCTTATTGCAAAGGCATGTGGCTATATATATCACTCCTGTAGATTTACAGTTAAAAAAGTTGTTAATTTCATAACTGAGCCCATTGATAGGGTGTATGTAGTTTTTGCACGGTTTTACAAATTTGCAAAATTTGCATCTTCCACATTTGTACATTCCCTTAAGGGGTTTAAGCCATGTCTTGGTCTCAATAGGAGTATCATTGTACAGACTATGTACAATCATATCTTTGATATTGGTGCCTCTCCTATATGTTATGCTCGCCTTTGAAGTTAAAGCATCTTGTATGTCTTTATCACTTGTAAGAAGATGCCAATGTTTTTCCAGA
The DNA here is from genome assembly GCA_027410445.1 of Discoglossus pictus. Taxonomy (NCBI): domain Eukaryota; kingdom Metazoa; phylum Chordata; class Amphibia; order Anura; family Alytidae; genus Discoglossus; species Discoglossus pictus. The sequence continues at coordinate 198,259,858 of CM050165.1, read as the reverse complement.
ATGGTCCTAATAATGTCAGAATCATGACCATATGTCATTATGCATCTAATAAAATCCTGGTTGGATGTGTCGTTAGTTTTGGTGGTATTCTTTTTGACATGTGCATTAAGCAGGTCAGTTCTATTACAAGAAAGGGCATGCTTATAGGCTGATTTAAGACTCCTATTTGGATAACCTCTTGTTTTAAACCGCTGTCTAAGTTTATCTGCTTCTATTTTAAATTCATGTTCTGTACTGCAATTTCTCCGAATCCTTAAATATTGGCCTTTAGGGATTCCTCTTTTTTGGGGTCCAAAGTGCTGGCTTTCCCATTTTAATAGTGTGTTGGAGGCTGTTTCCTTTCTAAAAGTTGAAGTGCATATTTTCCCCTCTGAGTCCTTCTTGATTTTTAAATCTAGGAAGGAAACTTCACTTTTATTTGCCTCAGAGGTAAATCTCAGGCCTATTTCGTTGTTATTCAAATATGATAAAAACGCAGTAAGATCTTCTCTACTACCCGTCCAGACAAGAAACACATCGTCTATGTATCTTCTCCAGATGAGTATATTACTTCCAAAGGTATGTGCGTTATCATCATATATATATTTATCCTCCCACCAGCCAAGGAACAGATTGGCATAACTGGGAGCACACGGTGTTCCCATTGCCGTTCCTTGTTGTTGGTGGTACCATTTATGGTTAAAGATGAAAAAGTTATGTTTCAGAACATATTCAAGCAGTGATATCAGCAGTTGGTTTAATTCTTCAAAGATGGAGCCTTTCATCTTAAGAAAATATTTTATTGCATCAATTCCAAAGTGATGAGGAATGCTACTGTAGAGAGCCTCCACGTCGATGCATACCAGCCACGAGTCAGTGGGTATAGTTAGGTCTTCTAGTTGCCTAAGGATATCTGGGGTATCCTTCACGTATGATGGTAATCCCATCACAAAGTCTCTCAGATGGTAATCCAAAAAAATACTACAATTATGTGACAAATTGTCAGTACCAGAGACTATAGGTCTTCCCGGGATAGGCCTCGTCTTTTTATGTACTTTTGGAAGGGAGTAGAAGACTGACACCGTAGGGAATTTGGGGAGCAAAAATTGATAAGTTTGATCATCAATGATTCCTGAGTGTTTAACACCATCTAAGATGTTCTTGAGGGTAGATTTAAATTCGGCTGTGGGGTCCTTGGGAATGATCTTATAGGTCATTTTGTCCTTAAGGATCCTTTCACACATATCTTTATAGTCCATGTTGTCCATTAGGACTATATTTCCACCCTTATCGGCTGGTTTAATGTGGATGGTGTTATCTTCTCTCAGTTCTTTCAGAGCTGTATATTCAGATTTAGTCAGATTGTGTATTTTTTTGTAGCTCATATGGTCTATGTTCTCTATGTCATTCGAGACTTGTTGTAAGAATACCCAAATGTTGGCATAATCTTTTAGTTGCGGTGTGAAAGTACTTTTATTTCTCCATCTCTTAGGTTCAATTGTTGGTGTACAGTTTTCTTCCAATAGTTCCATAAGGCCTTGTATGATCTTAATATCCTCTTGGGGTACACCTAGGTTGAGGATTTCCCTCTCTTGCTTCATTTTATAAAACTTATGTAGAGCTAATTTTCTAGAGAACAAATTTAAATCCTTTATGTGAGTAAAGGTATCTGCTTTGGATGTAGGTACAAAGGTTAGGCCTTTACTTAATACTGAAATATGTGACTCTTGCATTTTAAAGTGTGATAAGTTGATAATTCTCAGTTCATCCTCTCTTTTACTGGGTACCCTTGAAATTGATTTGGTCTTGTTTGTATCGATCTCCTTCCTTGAGACCGTCCTCTTCCTAAAAAAGGAGTAGGTGGGAGATCATTCTCATAACTAGAATAAGGTCTTATTAGTCTATCAGGATCATATTGATTCCTTCTCGGGCGTAGTTCATATTGGTCCCTTCTCCAATTGGAGTTTCTTGTTCTGTTATTGGTTTTGTATTGATGGAAAGTGGGACCTGTGAGGTCTTTTCTGGTAGTATTATCCTCTATATCTGAGGTATCATAATCAGATGAACTAATTTCAGATCCAGTTTGAGTTTCTGAATTCGCTGGTAGTCTCTTATATATTCTACCTGTCTTGAAATCTGTTTGATCTCTTAGAAATTTCCTTTGTTTGCGATCTTTGATGTCTTTTTTAAATTTGTTAATGTTAAAGTTCAGTTTGTTACACAAAATTTCAAAGTCAGAGAGGTCTTTGAATTTGTCAACTTCTATTTGATTCAGTATAACTCTTTGTTTAATGTTCTCTAGATTTTTCTGCTCAGTTTCAATAATTAGAGACATAAGGTCCATAGAGCATTTGAATAGAATTTCTTTCCATTTGGACAGAAAGGTCTCATCGTTTATATTGGAGGCTGGTGTAATATTAGTCCTTAAACCTCTGGGAATTAGTTTATTTTTCATGTAGTTTTGGAGACTGGATATTTCCCAGATTGATCTAATTTGCTTCCTCATGTTTTTTTGAAGCTCATATAGAGCTGAATTTACATCCTTATTTTCAGTTCTAGGTTGTATTGAGGGCATAAAAGTTTCATCTGCCTCAATTTGTAATTGTGCAAAGTCCAGACTGGTGATACTAGCCCCTGCCATTTTGAATTGTATAAATTATTTTTTGGGTTGACAGCAGGCAGAGAGAGTGAAAGTGTAGACTTGTTATTACAACCCCTAAGTGTGGATTGAACCACTATTAGAAATGAGCAGAAAGGTAATATCTTAGGGAATTAAACCCATTAGTGCTTGACACTACAAATTCAAATGTGAAAACAACATAGGGTTAATCATAATCATATATTAATAGCAAAATTTTATTGGTGAAAAAACAACGTCGATTAAAAGAATTTAAAAGCAATTTAAAAACAATGTGAAAGGTGATTCCTTCAATGACTCTTGTGACCACTATTACCACTCTATTAAATAGTATTTTTAGAGTGTGGTTACACAGGTAAATTCCTCAGAGTATATAAAAGGGCAAATGCACAATGATTTAAGGGCTGTAAACAAAACCCATAGATGGATGTATATGTATACAATATTAATATAGATTACTGACAAAAGAAGTGAAACACCTACTATTAATAGAGTTATCTTGGTGTTTCAAAACTGTAGAGGCTCAGCCTCATATGGGAATGTCATGCAGTCTGATACAGATACCAGTCACTATATGCAGCAAAGCTGCTTTCCCTTAATGTGTCTGTATGCAGAAACGACTGACATGCTGTTTGCAGAGCAATGGTTATCTCCTCTTAATTACGTTATTGAGGGTCTGTGTCAGTTCAGGGGTAAGGCTTTAATAGCCCAAAAAATATGCCCTTAAAAGTGCCTCTGAGTTCTTTTTAGTAGAGCTTTTGCGCCTCCATTAGTTCGGAGTTTCGCGCTTCCTGAATGTAGCGTGCGTGATGACGTCACGCTACCTACGCCTGTTACCTAACATGTTTCTACGTTACAAAACGTCTTTGTCAAAGGATCAAGGCGTGTACTGAAAATGAGAGCTATATAAAGGAAACGGTAGCCATGGTTACCAACGCTACCGAGTGTGCTACACTGAAATAAAACTCTTATATGTTATAAGCCTGGAAGAAAGGAAGATAATTACATTAGAACTAGTATACGGACATCCTTATATGATAATGCAGGATTTAAGGAAGTCTTCCATATATAGGTATGAATCAATGGATATACTCTCTTCTAGTGATCAATGTGTCACTGGGAAGTGAACTATAGGGTATATAGTGCATATGGTGCTAAGAAATACCATACAGTGCTTAGAGCAGAGAATAATAAAATGATGGATGAAGTCCCAGATTATGAGGGACTATTTAATAAGTATATATAGTGTGTAAATATAGGATAGAATCCTAGTGGAAGGCACCATCTATTAAGAGGGGCAATAAAAGATAAACTCAAGTAATAGTGTGAATAAGGCAAAGGTGCTCTATAGAAGAGGCAAAGGATGTGTACTAAATCAAATAAAACATATATGTGAAACAAAAAAGTGAAAAAGTTAAATGAAGGGAGTATACGAAAAGCCTTCATTTAACCCATTGGGTACTTGTGCTTGAAGTTTATAAATCCATTTAGACTCAGATTGTAATAGCTTTTTTTGGAAGTTGCCCCTTCTGGGTCCTGAAGTTACTGAATCTATGATGCAGAACTTAAGTACATCCGGATTGTTGTTATGGCAATATTTAATATGTCTTGCTATGGGGGTATCATATTCATTGAGAATAGAGTATATATGTTCCCCCATTCTACGTCGAAGCTCTCTACAGGTTTTACCTACATAAACCTTATTGCAAAGGCATGTGGCTATATATATCACTCCTGTAGATTTACAGTTAAAAAAGTTGTTAATTTCATAACTGAGCCCATTGATAGGGTGTATGTAGTTTTTGCACGGTTTTACAAATTTGCAAAATTTGCATCTTCCACATTTGTACATTCCCTTAAGGGGTTTAAGCCATGTCTTGGTCTCAATAGGAGTATCATTGTACAGACTATGTACAATCATATCTTTGATATTGGTGCCTCTCCTATATGTTATGCTCGCCTTTGAAGTTAAAGCATCTTGTATGTCTTTATCACTTGTAAGAAGATGCCAATGTTTTTCCAGAATGGTCCTAATAATGTCAGAATCATGACCATATGTCATTATGCATCTAATAAAATCCTGGTTGGATGTGTCGTTAGTTTTGGTGGTATTCTTTTTGACATGTGCATTAAGCAGGTCAGTTCTATTACAAGAAAGGGCATGCTTATAGGCTGATTTAAGACTCCTATTTGGATAACCTCTTGTTTTAAACCGCTGTCTAAGTTTATCTGCTTCTATTTTAAATTCATGTTCTGTACTGCAATTTCTCCGAATCCTTAAATATTGGCCTTTAGGGATTCCTCTTTTTTGGGGTCCAAAGTGCTGGCTTTCCCATTTTAATAGTGTGTTGGAGGCTGTTTCCTTTCTAAAAGTTGAAGTGCATATTTTCCCCTCTGAGTCCTTCTTGATTTTTAAATCTAGGAAGGAAACTTCACTTTTATTTGCCTCAGAGGTAAATCTCAGGCCTATTTCGTTGTTATTCAAATATGATAAAAACGCAGTAAGATCTTCTCTACTACCCGTCCAGACAAGAAACACATCGTCTATGTATCTTCTCCAGATGAGTATATTACTTCCAAAGGTATGTGCGTTATCATCATATATATATTTATCCTCCCACCAGCCAAGGAACAGATTGGCATAACTGGGAGCACACGGTGTTCCCATTGCCGTTCCTTGTTGTTGGTGGTACCATTTATGGTTAAAGATGAAAAAGTTATGTTTCAGAACATATTCAAGCAGTGATATCAGCAGTTGGTTTAATTCTTCAAAGATGGAGCCTTTCATCTTAAGAAAATATTTTATTGCATCAATTCCAAAGTGATGAGGAATGCTACTGTAGAGAGCCTCCACGTCGATGCATACCAGCCACGAGTCAGTGGGTATAGTTAGGTCTTCTAGTTGCCTAAGGATATCTGGGGTATCCTTCACGTATGATGGTAATCCCATCACAAAGTCTCTCAGATGGTAATCCAAAAAAATACTACAATTATGTGACAAATTGTCAGTACCAGAGACTATAGGTCTTCCCGGGATAGGCCTCGTCTTTTTATGTACTTTTGGAAGGGAGTAGAAGACTGACACCGTAGGGAATTTGGGGAGCAAAAATTGATAAGTTTGATCATCAATGATTCCTGAGTGTTTAACACCATCTAAGATGTTCTTGAGGGTAGATTTAAATTCGGCTGTGGGGTCCTTGGGAATGATCTTATAGGTCATTTTGTCCTTAAGGATCCTTTCACACATATCTTTATAGTCCATGTTGTCCATTAGGACTATATTTCCACCCTTATCGGCTGGTTTAATGTGGATGGTGTTATCTTCTCTCAGTTCTTTCAGAGCTGTATATTCAGATTTAGTCAGATTGTGTATTTTTTTGTAGCTCATATGGTCTATGTTCTCTATGTCATTCGAGACTTGTTGTAAGAATACCCAAATGTTGGCATAATCTTTTAGTTGCGGTGTGAAAGTACTTTTATTTCTCCATCTCTTAGGTTCAATTGTTGGTGTACAGTTTTCTTCCAATAGTTCCATAAGGCCTTGTATGATCTTAATATCCTCTTGGGGTACACCTAGGTTGAGGATTTCCCTCTCTTGCTTCATTTTATAAAACTTATGTAGAGCTAATTTTCTAGAGAACAAATTTAAATCCTTTATGTGAGTAAAGGTATCTGCTTTGGATGTAGGTACAAAGGTTAGGCCTTTACTTAATACTGAAATATGTGACTCTTGCATTTTAAAGTGTGATAAGTTGATAATTCTCAGTTCATCCTCTCTTTTACTGGGTACCCTTGAAATTGATTTGGTCTTGTTTGTATCGATCTCCTTCCTTGAGACCGTCCTCTTCCTAAAAAAGGAGTAGGTGGGAGATCATTCTCATAACTAGAATAAGGTCTTATTAGTCTATCAGGATCATATTGATTCCTTCTCGGGCGTAGTTCATATTGGTCCCTTCTCCAATTGGAGTTTCTTGTTCTGTTATTGGTTTTGTATTGATGGAAAGTGGGACCTGTGAGGTCTTTTCTGGTAGTATTATCCTCTATATCTGAGGTATCATAATCAGATGAACTAATTTCAGATCCAGTTTGAGTTTCTGAATTCGCTGGTAGTCTCTTATATATTCTACCTGTCTTGAAATCTGTTTGATCTCTTAGAAATTTCCTTTGTTTGCGATCTTTGATGTCTTTTTTAAATTTGTTAATGTTAAAGTTCAGTTTGTTACACAAAATTTCAAAGTCAGAGAGGTCTTTGAATTTGTCAACTTCTATTTGATTCAGTATAACTCTTTGTTTAATGTTCTCTAGATTTTTCTGCTCAGTTTCAATAATTAGAGACATAAGGTCCATAGAGCATTTGAATAGAATTTCTTTCCATTTGGACAGAAAGGTCTCATCGTTTATATTGGAGGCTGGTGTAATATTAGTCCTTAAACCTCTGGGAATTAGTTTATTTTTCATGTAGTTTTGGAGACTGGATATTTCCCAGATTGATCTAATTTGCTTCCTCATGTTTTTTTGAAGCTCATATAGAGCTGAATTTACATCCTTATTTTCAGTTCTAGGTTGTATTGAGGGCATAAAAGTTTCATCTGCCTCAATTTGTAATTGTGCAAAGTCCAGACTGGTGATACTAGCCCCTGCCATTTTGAATTGTATAAATTATTTTTTGGGTTGACAGCAGGCAGAGAGAGTGAAAGTGTAGACTTGTTATTACAACCCCTAAGTGTGGATTGAACCACTATTAGAAATGAGCAGAAAGGTAATATCTTAGGGAATTGAACCCATTAGTGCTTGACACTACAAATTCAAATGTGAAAACAACATAGGGTTAATCATAATCATATATTAATAGCAAAATTTTATTGGTGAAAAAACAACGTCGATTAAAAGAATTTAAAAGCAATTTAAAAACAATGTGAAAGGTGATTCCTTCAATGACTCTTGTGACCACTATTACCACTCTATTAAATAGTATTTTTAGAGTGTGGTTACACAGGTAAATTCCTCAGAGTATATAAAAGGGCAAATGCACAATGATTTAAGGGCTGTAAACAAAACCCATAGATGGATGTATATGTATACAATATTAATATAGATTACTGACAAAAGAAGTGAAACACCTACTATTAATAGAGTTATCTTGGTGTTTCAAAACTGTAGAGGCTCAGCCTCATATGGGAATGTCATGCAGTCTGATACAGATACCAGTCACTATATGCAGCAAAGCTGCTTTCCCTTAATGTGTCTGTATGCAGAAACGACTGACATGCTGTTTGCAGAGCAATGGTTATCTCCTCTTAATTACGTTATTGAGGGTCTGTGTCAGTTCAGGGGTAAGGCTTTAATAGCCCAAAAAATATGCCCTTAAAAGTGCCTCTGAGTTCTTTTTAGTAGAGCTTTTGCGCCTCCATTAGTTCGGAGTTTCGCGCTTCCTGAATGTAGCGTGCGTGATGACGTCACGCTACCTACGCCTGTTACCTAACATGTTTCTACGTTACAAAACGTCTTTGTCAAAGGATCAAGGCGTGTACTGAAAATGAGAGCTATATAAAGGAAACGGTAGCCATGGTTACCAACGCTACCGAGTGTGCTACACTGAAATAAAACTCTTATATGTTATAAGCCTGGAAGAAAGGAAGATAATTACATTAGAACTAGTATACGGACATCCTTATATGATAATGCAGGATTTAAGGAAGTCTTCCATATATAGGTATGAATCAATGGATATACTCTCTTCTAGTGATCAATGTGTCACTGGGAAGTGAACTATAGGGTATATAGTGCATATGGTGCTAAGAAATACCATACAGTGCTTAGAGCAGAGAATAATAAAATGATGGATGAAGTCCCAGATTATGAGGGACTATTTAATAAGTATATATAGTGTGTAAATATAGGATAGAATCCTAGTGGAAGGCACCATCTATTAAGAGGGGCAATAAAAGATAAACTCAAGTAATAGTGTGAATAAGGCAAAGGTGCTCTATAGAAGAGGCAAAGGATGTGTACTAAATCAAATAAAACATATATGTGAAACAAAAAAGTGAAAAAGTTAAATGAAGGGAGTATACGAAAAGCCTTCATTTAACCCATTGGGTACTTGTGCTTGAAGTTTATAAATCCATTTAGACTCAGATTGTAATAGCTTTTTTTGGAAGTTGCCCCTTCTGGGTCCTGAAGTTACTGAATCTATGATGCAGAACTTAAGTACATCCGGATTGTTGTTATGGCAATATTTAATATGTCTTGCTATGGGGGTATCATATTCATTGAGAATAGAGTATATATGTTCCCCCATTCTACGTCGAAGCTCTCTACAGGTTTTACCTACATAAACCTTATTGCAAAGGCATGTGGCTATATATATCACTCCTGTAGATTTACAGTTAAAAAAGTTGTTAATTTCATAACTGAGCCCATTGATAGGGTGTATGTAGTTTTTGCACGGTTTTACAAATTTGCAAAATTTGCATCTTCCACATTTGTACATTCCCTTAAGGGGTTTAAGCCATGTCTTGGTCTCAATAGGAGTATCATTGTACAGACTATGTACAATCATATCTTTGATATTGGTGCCTCTCCTATATGTTATGCTCGCCTTTGAAGTTAAAGCATCTTGTATGTCTTTATCACTTGTAAGAAGATGCCAATGTTTTTCCAGAATGGTCCTAATAATGTCAGAATCATGACCATATGTCATTATGCATCTAATAAAATCCTGGTTGGATGTGTCGTTAGTTTTGGTGGTATTCTTTTTGACATGTGCATTAAGCAGGTCAGTTCTATTACAAGAAAGGGCATGCTTATAGGCTGATTTAAGACTCCTATTTGGATAACCTCTTGTTTTAAACCGCTGTCTAAGTTTATCTGCTTCTATTTTAAATTCATGTTCTGTACTGCAATTTCTCCGAATCCTTAAATATTGGCCTTTAGGGATTCCTCTTTTTTGGGGTCCAAAGTGCTGGCTTTCCCATTTTAATAGTGTGTTGGAGGCTGTTTCCTTTCTAAAAGTTGAAGTGCATATTTTCCCCTCTGAGTCCTTCTTGATTTTTAAATCTAGGAAGGAAACTTCACTTTTATTTGCCTCAGAGGTAAATCTCAGGCCTATTTCGTTGTTATTCAAATATGATAAAAACGCAGTAAGATCTTCTCTACTACCCGTCCAGACAAGAAACACATCGTCTATGTATCTTCTCCAGATGAGTATATTACTTCCAAAGGTATGTGCGTTATCATCATATATATATTTATCCTCCCACCAGCCAAGGAACAGATTGGCATAACTGGGAGCACACGGTGTTCCCATTGCCGTTCCTTGTTGTTGGTGGTACCATTTATGGTTAAAGATGAAAAAGTTATGTTTCAGAACATATTCAAGCAGTGATATCAGCAGTTGGTTTAATTCTTCAAAGATGGAGCCTTTCATCTTAAGAAAATATTTTATTGCATCAATTCCAAAGTGATGAGGAATGCTACTGTAGAGAGCCTCCACGTCGATGCATACCAGCCACGAGTCAGTGGGTATAGTTAGGTCTTCTAGTTGCCTAAGGATATCTGGGGTATCCTTCACGTATGATGGTAATCCCATCACAAAGTCTCTCAGATGGTAATCCAAAAAAATACTACAATTATGTGACAAATTGTCAGTACCAGAGACTATAGGTCTTCCCGGGATAGGCCTCGTCTTTTTATGTACTTTTGGAAGGGAGTAGAAGACTGACACCGTAGGGAATTTGGGGAGCAAAAATTGATAAGTTTGATCATCAATGATTCCTGAGTGTTTAACACCATCTAAGATGTTCTTGAGGGTAGATTTAAATTCGGCTGTGGGGTCCTTGGGAATGATCTTATAGGTCATTTTGTCCTTAAGGATCCTTTCACACATATCTTTATAGTCCATGTTGTCCATTAGGACTATATTTCCACCCTTATCGGCTGGTTTAATGTGGATGGTGTTATCTTCTCTCAGTTCTTTCAGAGCTGTATATTCAGATTTAGTCAGATTGTGTATTTTTTTGTAGCTCATATGGTCTATGTTCTCTATGTCATTCGAGACTTGTTGTAAGAATACCCAAATGTTGGCATAATCTTTTAGTTGCGGTGTGAAAGTACTTTTATTTCTCCATCTCTTAGGTTCAATTGTTGGTGTACAGTTTTCTTCCAATAGTTCCATAAGGCCTTGTATGATCTTAATATCCTCTTGGGGTACACCTAGGTTGAGGATTTCCCTCTCTTGCTTCATTTTATAAAACTTATGTAGAGCTAATTTTCTAGAGAACAAATTTAAATCCTTTATGTGAGTAAAGGTATCTGCTTTGGATGTAGGTACAAAGGTTAGGCCTTTACTTAATACTGAAATATGTGACTCTTGCATTTTAAAGTGTGATAAGTTGATAATTCTCAGTTCATCCTCTCTTTTACTGGGTACCCTTGAAATTGATTTGGTCTTGTTTGTATCGATCTCCTTCCTTGAGACCGTCCTCTTCCTAAAAAAGGAGTAGGTGGGAGATCATTCTCATAACTAGAATAAGGTCTTATTAGTCTATCAGGATCATATTGATTCCTTCTCGGGCGTAGTTCATATTGGTCCCTTCTCCAATTGGAGTTTCTTGTTCTGTTATTGGTTTTGTATTGATGGAAAGTGGGACCTGTGAGGTCTTTTCTGGTAGTATTATCCTCTATATCTGAGGTATCATAATCAGATGAACTAATTTCAGATCCAGTTTGAGTTTCTGAATTCGCTGGTAGTCTCTTATATATTCTACCTGTCTTGAAATCTGTTTGATCTCTTAGAAATTTCCTTTGTTTGCGATCTTTGATGTCTTTTTTAAATTTGTTAATGTTAAAGTTCAGTTTGTTACACAAAATTTCAAAGTCAGAGAGGTCTTTGAATTTGTCAACTTCTATTTGATTCAGTATAACTCTTTGTTTAATGTTCTCTAGATTTTTCTGCTCAGTTTCAATAATTAGAGACATAAGGTCCATAGAGCATTTGAATAGAATTTCTTTCCATTTGGACAGAAAGGTCTCATCGTTTATATTGGAGGCTGGTGTAATATTAGTCCTTAAACCTCTGGGAATTAGTTTATTTTTCATGTAGTTTTGGAGACTGGATATTTCCCAGATTGATCTAATTTGCTTCCTCATGTTTTTTTGAAGCTCATATAGAGCTGAATTTACATCCTTATTTTCAGTTCTAGGTTGTATTGAGGGCATAAAAGTTTCATCTGCCTCAATTTGTAATTGTGCAAAGTCCAGACTGGTGATACTAGCCCCTGCCATTTTGAATTGTATAAATTATTTTTTGGGTTGACAGCAGGCAGAGAGAGTGAAAGTGTAGACTTGTTATTACAACCCCTAAGTGTGGATTGAACCACTATTAGAAATGAGCAGAAAGGTAATATCTTAGGGAATTGAACCCATTAGTGCTTGACACTACAAATTCAAATGTGAAAACAACATAGGGTTAATCATAATCATATATTAATAGCAAAATTTTATTGGTGAAAAAACAACGTCGATTAAAAGAATTTAAAAGCAATTTAAAAACAATGTGAAAGGTGATTCCTTCAATGACTCTTGTGACCACTATTACCACTCTATTAAATAGTATTTTTAGAGTGTGGTTACACAGGTAAATTCCTCAGAGTATATAAAAGGGCAAATGCACAATGATTTAAGGGCTGTAAACAAAACCCATAGATGGATGTATATGTATACAATATTAATATAGATTACTGACAAAAGAAGTGAAACACCTACTATTAATAGAGTTATCTTGGTGTTTCAAAACTGTAGAGGCTCAGCCTCATATGGGAATGTCATGCAGTCTGATACAGATACCAGTCACTATATGCAGCAAAGCTGCTTTCCCTTAATGTGTCTGTATGCAGAAACGACTGACATGCTGTTTGCAGAGCAATGGTTATCTCCTCTTAATTACGTTATTGAGGGTCTGTGTCAGTTCAGGGGTAAGGCTTTAATAGCCCAAAAAATATGCCCTTAAAAGTGCCTCTGAGTTCTTTTTAGTAGAGCTTTTGCGCCTCCATTAGTTCGGAGTTTCGCGCTTCCTGAATGTAGCGTGCGTGATGACGTCACGCTACCTACGCCTGTTACCTAACATGTTTCTACGTTACAAAACGTCTTTGTCAAAGGATCAAGGCGTGTACTGAAAATGAGAGCTATATAAAGGAAACGGTAGCCATGGTTACCAACGCTACCGAGTGTGCTACACTGAAATAAAACTCTTATATGTTATAAGCCTGGAAGAAAGGAAGATAATTACATTAGAACTAGTATACGGACATCCTTATATGATAATGCAGGATTTAAGGAAGTCTTCCATATATAGGTATGAATCAATGGATATACTCTCTTCTAGTGATCAATGTGTCACTGGGAAGTGAACTATAGGGTATATAGTGCATATGGTGCTAAGAAATACCATACAGTGCTTAGAGCAGAGAATAATAAAATGATGGATGAAGTCCCAGATTATGAGGGACTATTTAATAAGTATATATAGTGTGTAAATATAGGATAGAATCCTAGTGGAAGGCACCATCTATTAAGAGGGGCAATAAAAGATAAACTCAAGTAATAGTGTGAATAAGGCAAAGGTGCTCTATAGAAGAGGCAAAGGATGTGTACTAAATCAAATAAAACATATATGTGAAACAAAAAAGTGAAAAAGTTAAATGAAGGGAGTATACGAAAAGCCTTCATTTAACCCATTGGGTACTTGTGCTTGAAGTTTATAAATCCATTTAGACTCAGATTGTAATAGCTTTTTTTGGAAGTTGCCCCTTCTGGGTCCTGAAGTTACTGAATCTATGATGCAGAACTTAAGTACATCCGGATTGTTGTTATGGCAATATTTAATATGTCTTGCTATGGGGGTATCATATTCATTGAGAATAGAGTATATATGTTCCCCCATTCTACGTCGAAGCTCTCTACAGGTTTTACCTACATAAACCTTATTGCAAAGGCATGTGGCTATATATATCACTCCTGTAGATTTACAGTTAAAAAAGTTGTTAATTTCATAACTGAGCCCATTGATAGGGTGTATGTAGTTTTTGCACGGTTTTACAAATTTGCAAAATTTGCATCTTCCACATTTGTACATTCCCTTAAGGGGTTTAAGCCATGTCTTGGTCTCAATAGGAGTATCATTGTACAGACTATGTACAATCATATCTTTGATATTGGTGCCTCTCCTATATGTTATGCTCGCCTTTGAAGTTAAAGCATCTTGTATGTCTTTATCACTTGTAAGAAGATGCCAATGTTTTTCCAGAATGGTCCTAATAATGTCAGAATCATGACCATATGTCATTATGCATCTAATAAAATCCTGGTTGGATGTGTCGTTAGTTTTGGTGGTATTCTTTTTGACATGTGCATTAAGCAGGTCAGTTCTATTACAAGAAAGGGCATGCTTATAGGCTGATTTAAGACTCCTATTTGGATAACCTCTTGTTTTAAACCGCTGTCTAAGTTTATCTGCTTCTATTTTAAATTCATGTTCTGTACTGCAATTTCTCCGAATCCTTAAATATTGGCCTTTAGGGATTCCTCTTTTTTGGGGTCCAAAGTGCTGGCTTTCCCATTTTAATAGTGTGTTGGAGGCTGTTTCCTTTCTAAAAGTTGAAGTGCATATTTTCCCCTCTGAGTCCTTCTTGATTTTTAAATCTAGGAAGGAAACTTCACTTTTATTTGCCTCAGAGGTAAATCTCAGGCCTATTTCGTTGTTATTCAAATATGATAAAAACGCAGTAAGATCTTCTCTACTACCCGTCCAGACAAGAAACACATCGTCTATGTATCTTCTCCAGATGAGTATATTACTTCCAAAGGTATGTGCGTTATCATCATATATATATTTATCCTCCCACCAGCCAAGGAACAGATTGGCATAACTGGGAGCACACGGTGTTCCCATTGCCGTTCCTTGTTGTTGGTGGTACCATTTATGGTTAAAGATGAAAAAGTTATGTTTCAGAACATATTCAAGCAGTGATATCAGCAGTTGGTTTAATTCTTCAAAGATGGAGCCTTTCATCTTAAGAAAATATTTTATTGCATCAATTCCAAAGTGATGAGGAATGCTACTGTAGAGAGCCTCCACGTCGATGCATACCAGCCACGAGTCAGTGGGTATAGTTAGGTCTTCTAGTTGCCTAAGGATATCTGGGGTATCCTTCACGTATGATGGTAATCCCATCACAAAGTCTCTCAGATGGTAATCCAAAAAAATACTACAATTATGTGACAAATTGTCAGTACCAGAGACTATAGGTCTTCCCGGGATAGGCCTCGTCTTTTTATGTACTTTTGGAAGGGAGTAGAAGACTGACACCGTAGGGAATTTGGGGAGCAAAAATTGATAAGTTTGATCATCAATGATTCCTGAGTGTTTAACACCATCTAAGATGTTCTTGAGGGTAGATTTAAATTCGGCTGTGGGGTCCTTGGGAATGATCTTATAGGTCATTTTGTCCTTAAATCTACCCTCAAGAACATCTTAGATGGTGTTAAACACTCAGGAATCATTGATGATCAAACTTATCAATTTTTGCTCCCCAAATTCCCTACGGTGTCAGTCTTCTACTCCCTTCCAAAAGTACATAAAAAGACGAGGCCTATCCCGGGAAGACCTATAGTCTCTGGTACTGACAATTTGTCACATAATTGTAGTATTTTTTTGGATTACCATCTGAGAGACTTTGTGATGGGATTACCATCATACGTGAAGGATACCCCAGATATCCTTAGGCAACTAGAAGACCTAACTATACCCACTGACTCGTGGCTGGTATGCATCGACGTGGAGGCTCTCTACAGTAGCATTCCTCATCACTTTGGAATTGATGCAATAAAATATTTTCTTAAGATGAAAGGCTCCATCTTTGAAGAATTAAACCAACTGCTGATATCACTGCTTGAATATGTTCTGAAACATAACTTTTTCATCTTTAACCATAAATGGTACCACCAACAACAAGGAACGGCAATGGGAACACCGTGTGCTCCCAGTTATGCCAATCTGTTCCTTGGCTGGTGGGAGGATAAATATATATATGATGATAACGCACATACCTTTGGAAGTAATATACTCATCTGGAGAAGATACATAGACGATGTGTTTCTTGTCTGGACGGGTAGTAGAGAAGATCTTACTGCGTTTTTATCATATTTGAATAACAACGAAATAGGCCTGAGATTTACCTCTGAGGCAAATAAAAGTGAAGTTTCCTTCCTAGATTTAAAAATCAAGAAGGACTCAGAGGGGAAAATATGCACTTCAACTTTTAGAAAGGAAACAGCCTCCAACACACTATTAAAATGGGAAAGCCAGCACTTTGGACCCCAAAAAAGAGGAATCCCTAAAGGCCAATATTTAAGGATTCGGAGAAATTGCAGTACAGAACATGAATTTAAAATAGAAGCAGATAAACTTAGACAGCGGTTTAAAACAAGAGGTTATCCAAATAGGAGTCTTAAATCAGCCTATAAGCATGCCCTTTCTTGTAATAGAACTGACCTGCTTAATGCACATGTCAAAAAGAATACCACCAAAACTAACGACACATCCAACCAGGATTTTATTAGATGCATAATGACATATGGTCATGATTCTGACATTATTAGGACCATTCTGGAAAAACATTGGCATCTTCTTACAAGTGATAAAGACATACAAGATGCTTTAACTTCAAAGGCGAGCATAACATATAGGAGAGGCACCAATATCAAAGATATGATTGTACATAGTCTGTACAATGATACTCCTATTGAGACCAAGACATGGCTTAAACCCCTTAAGGGAATGTACAAATGTGGAAGATGCAAATTTTGCAAATTTGTAAAACCGTGCAAAAACTACATACACCCTATCAATGGGCTCAGTTATGAAATTAACAACTTTTTTAACTGTAAATCTACAGGAGTGATATATATAGCCACATGCCTTTGCAATAAGGTTTATGTAGGTAAAACCTGTAGAGAGCTTCGACGTAGAATGGGGGAACATATATACTCTATTCTCAATGAATATGATACCCCCATAGCAAGACATATTAAATATTGCCATAACAACAATCCGGATGTACTTAAGTTCTGCATCATAGATTCAGTAACTTCAGGACCCAGAAGGGGCAACTTCCAAAAAAAGCTATTACAATCTGAGTCTAAATGGATTTATAAACTTCAAGCACAAGTACCCAATGGGTTAAATGAAGGCTTTTCGTATACTCCCTTCATTTAACTTTTTCACTTTTTTGTTTCACATATATGTTTTATTTGATTTAGTACACATCCTTTGCCTCTTCTATAGAGCACCTTTGCCTTATTCACACTATTACTTGAGTTTATCTTTTATTGCCCCTCTTAATAGATGGTGCCTTCCACTAGGATTCTATCCTATATTTACACACTATATATACTTATTAAATAGTCCCTCATAATCTGGGACTTCATCCATCATTTTATTATTCTCTGCTCTAAGCACTGTATGGTATTTCTTAGCACCATATGCACTATATACCCTATAGTTCACTTCCCAGTGACACATTGATCACTAGAAGAGAGTATATCCATTGATTCATACCTATATATGGAAGACTTCCTTAAATCCTGCATTATCATATAAGGATGTCCGTATACTAGTTCTAATGTAATTATCTTCCTTTCTTCCAGGCTTATAACATATAAGAGTTTTATTTCAGTGTAGCACACTCGGTAGCGTTGGTAACCATGGCTACCGTTTCCTTTATATAGCTCTCATTTTCAGTACACGCCTTGATCCTTTGACAAAGACGTTTTGTAACGTAGAAACATGTTAGGTAACAGGCGTAGGTAGCGTGACGTCATCACGCACGCTACATTCAGGAAGCGCGAAACTCCGAACTAATGGAGGCGCAAAAGCTCTACTAAAAAGAACTCAGAGGCACTTTTAAGGGCATATTTTTTGGGCTATTAAAGCCTTACCCCTGAACTGACACAGACCCTCAATAACGTAATTAAGAGGAGATAACCATTGCTCTGCAAACAGCATGTCAGTCGTTTCTGCATACAGACACATTAAGGGAAAGCAGCTTTGCTGCATATAGTGACTGGTATCTGTATCAGACTGCATGACATTCCCATATGAGGCTGAGCCTCTACAGTTTTGAAACACCAAGATAACTCTATTAATAGTAGGTGTTTCACTTCTTTTGTCAGTAATCTATATTAATATTGTATACATATACATCCATCTATGGGTTTTGTTTACAGCCCTTAAATCATTGTGCATTTGCCCTTTTATATACTCTGAGGAATTTACCTGTGTAACCACACTCTAAAAATACTATTTAATAGAGTGGTAATAGTGGTCACAAGAGTCATTGAAGGAATCACCTTTCACATTGTTTTTAAATTGCTTTTAAATTCTTTTAATCGACGTTGTTTTTTCACCAATAAAATTTTGCTATTAATATATGATTATGATTAACCCTATGTTGTTTTCACATTTGAATTTGTAGTGTCAAGCACTAATGGGTTTAATTCCCTAAGATATTACCTTTCTGCTCATTTCTAATAGTGGTTCAATCCACACTTAGGGGTTGTAATAACAAGTCTACACTTTCACTCTCTCTGCCTGCTGTCAACCCAAAAAATAATTTATACAATTCAAAATGGCAGGGGCTAGTATCACCAGTCTGGACTTTGCACAATTACAAATTGAGGCAGATGAAACTTTTATGCCCTCAATACAACCTAGAACTGAAAATAAGGATGTAAATTCAGCTCTATATGAGCTTCAAAAAAACATGAGGAAGCAAATTAGATCAATCTGGGAAATATCCAGTCTCCAAAACTACATGAAAAATAAACTAATTCCCAGAGGTTTAAGGACTAATATTACACCAGCCTCCAATATAAACGATGAGACCTTTCTGTCCAAATGGAAAGAAATTCTATTCAAATGCTCTATGGACCTTATGTCTCTAATTATTGAAACTGAGCAGAAAAATCTAGAGAACATTAAACAAAGAGTTATACTGAATCAAATAGAAGTTGACAAATTCAAAGACCTCTCTGACTTTGAAATTTTGTGTAACAAACTGAACTTTAACATTAACAAATTTAAAAAAGACATCAAAGATCGCAAACAAAGGAAATTTCTAAGAGATCAAACAGATTTTAAGACAGGTAGAATATATAAGAGACTACCAGCGAATTCAGAAACTCAAACTGGATCTGAAATTAGTTCATCTGATTATGATACCTCAGATATAGAGGATAATACTACCAGAAAAGACCTCACAGGTCCCACTTTCCATCAATACAAAACCAATAACAGAACAAGAAACTCCAATTGGAGAAGGGACCAATATGAACTACGCCCGAGAAGGAATCAATATGATCCTGATAGACTAATAAGACCTTATTCTAGTTATGAGAATGATCTCCCACCTACTCCTTTTTTAGGAAGAGGACGGTCTCAAGGAAGGAGATCGATACAAACAAGACCAAATCAATTTCAAGGGTACCCAGTAAAAGAGAGGATGAACTGAGAATTATCAACTTATCACACTTTAAAATGCAAGAGTCACATATTTCAGTATTAAGTAAAGGCCTAACCTTTGTACCTACATCCAAAGCAGATACCTTTACTCACATAAAGGATTTAAATTTGTTCTCTAGAAAATTAGCTCTACATAAGTTTTATAAAATGAAGCAAGAGAGGGAAATCCTCAACCTAGGTGTACCCCAAGAGGATATTAAGATCATACAAGGCCTTATGGAACTATTGGAAGAAAACTGTACACCAACAATTGAACCTAAGAGATGGAGAAATAAAAGTACTTTCACACCGCAACTAAAAGATTATGCCAACATTTGGGTATTCTTACAACAAGTCTCGAATGACATAGAGAACATAGACCATATGAGCTACAAAAAAATACACAATCTGACTAAATCTGAATATACAGCTCTGAAAGAACTGAGAGAAGATAACACCATCCACATTAAACCAGCCGATAAGGGTGGAAATATAGTCCTAATGGACAACATGGACTATAAAGATATGTGTGAAAGGATCCTTAAGGACAAAATGACCTATAAGATCATTCCCAAGGACCCCACAGCCGAATTTAAATCTACCCTCAAGAACATCTTAGATGGTGTTAAACACTCAGGAATCATTGATGATCAAACTTATCAATTTTTGCTCCCCAAATTCCCTACGGTGTCAGTCTTCTACTCCCTTCCAAAAGTACATAAAAAGACGAGGCCTATCCCGGGAAGACCTATAGTCTCTGGTACTGACAATTTGTCACATAATTGTAGTATTTTTTTGGATTACCATCTGAGAGACTTTGTGATGGGATTACCATCATACGTGAAGGATACCCCAGATATCCTTAGGCAACTAGAAGACCTAACTATACCCACTGACTCGTGGCTGGTATGCATCGACGTGGAGGCTCTCTACAGTAGCATTCCTCATCACTTTGGAATTGATGCAATAAAAAAAAAAAAAAAAAAAAAAAAAAAAAAAAAAAAAAAAAATATTTTCTTAAGATGAAAGGCTCCATCTTTGAAGAATTAAACCAACTGCTGATATCACTGCTTGAATATGTTCTGAAACATAACTTTTTCATCTTTAACCATAAATGGTACCACCAACAACAAGGAACGGCAATGGGAACACCGTGTGCTCCCAGTTATGCCAATCTGTTCCTTGGCTGGTGGGAGGATAAATATATATATGATGATAACGCACATACCTTTGGAAGTAATATACTCATCTGGAGAAGATACATAGACGATGTGTTTCTTGTCTGGACGGGTAGTAGAGAAGATCTTACTGCGTTTTTATCATATTTGAATAACAACGAAATAGGCCTGAGATTTACCTCTGAGGCAAATAAAAGTGAAGTTTCCTTCCTAGATTTAAAAATCAAGAAGGACTCAGAGGGGAAAATATGCACTTCAACTTTTAGAAAGGAAACAGCCTCCAACACACTATTAAAATGGGAAAGCCAGCACTTTGGACCCCAAAAAAGAGGAATCCCTAAAGGCCAATATTTAAGGATTCGGAGAAATTGCAGTACAGAACATGAATTTAAAATAGAAGCAGATAAACTTAGACAGCGGTTTAAAACAAGAGGTTATCCAAATAGGAGTCTTAAATCAGCCTATAAGCATGCCCTTTCTTGTAATAGAACTGACCTGCTTAATGCACATGTCAAAAAGAATACCACCAAAACTAACGACACATCCAACCAGGATTTTATTAGATGCATAATGACATATGGTCATGATTCTGACATTATTAGGACCATTCTGGAAAAACATTGGCATCTTCTTACAAGTGATAAAGACATACAAGATGCTTTAACTTCAAAGGCGAGCATAACATATAGGAGAGGCACCAATATCAAAGATATGATTGTACATAGTCTGTACAATGATACTCCTATTGAGACCAAGACATGGCTTAAACCCCTTAAGGGAATGTACAAATGTGGAAGATGCAAATTTTGCAAATTTGTAAAACCGTGCAAAAACTACATACACCCTATCAATGGGCTCAGTTATGAAATTAACAACTTTTTTAACTGTAAATCTACAGGAGTGATATATATAGCCACATGCCTTTGCAATAAGGTTTATGTAGGTAAAACCTGTAGAGAGCTTCGACGTAGAATGGGGGAACATATATACTCTATTCTCAATGAATATGATACCCCCATAGCAAGACATATTAAATATTGCCATAACAACAATCCGGATGTACTTAAGTTCTGCATCATAGATTCAGTAACTTCAGGACCCAGAAGGGGCAACTTCCAAAAAAAGCTATTACAATCTGAGTCTAAATGGATTTATAAACTTCAAGCACAAGTACCCAATGGGTTAAATGAAGGCTTTTCGTATACTCCCTTCATTTAACTTTTTCACTTTTTTGTTTCACATATATGTTTTATTTGATTTAGTACACATCCTTTGCCTCTTCTATAGAGCACCTTTGCCTTATTCACACTATTACTTGAGTTTATCTTTTATTGCCCCTCTTAATAGATGGTGCCTTCCACTAGGATTCTATCCTATATTTACACACTATATATACTTATTAAATAGTCCCTCATAATCTGGGACTTCATCCATCATTTTATTATTCTCTGCTCTAAGCACTGTATGGTATTTCTTAGCACCATATGCACTATATACCCTATAGTTCACTTCCCAGTGACACATTGATCACTAGAAGAGAGTATATCCATTGATTCATACCTATATATGGAAGACTTCCTTAAATCCTGCATTATCATATAAGGATGTCCGTATACTAGTTCTAATGTAATTATCTTCCTTTCTTCCAGGCTTATAACATATAAGAGTTTTATTTCAGTGTAGCACACTCGGTAGCGTTGGTAACCATGGCTACCGTTTCCTTTATATAGCTCTCATTTTCAGTACACGCCTTGATCCTTTGACAAAGACGTTTTGTAACGTAGAAACATGTTAGGTAACAGGCGTAGGTAGCGTGACGTCATCACGCACGCTACATTCAGGAAGCGCGAAACTCCGAACTAATGGAGGCGCAAAAGCTCTACTAAAAAGAACTCAGAGGCACTTTTAAGGGCATATTTTTTGGGCTATTAAAGCCTTACCCCTGAACTGACACAGACCCTCAATAACGTAATTAAGAGGAGATAACCATTGCTCTGCAAACAGCATGTCAGTCGTTTCTGCATACAGACACATTAAGGGAAAGCAGCTTTGCTGCATATAGTGACTGGTATCTGTATCAGACTGCATGACATTCCCATATGAGGCTGAGCCTCTACAGTTTTGAAACACCAAGATAACTCTATTAATAGTAGGTGTTTCACTTCTTTTGTCAGTAATCTATATTAATATTGTATACATATACATCCATCTATGGGTTTTGTTTACAGCCCTTAAATCATTGTGCATTTGCCCTTTTATATACTCTGAGGAATTTACCTGTGTAACCACACTCTAAAAATACTATTTAATAGAGTGGTAATAGTGGTCACAAGAGTCATTGAAGGAATCACCTTTCACATTGTTTTTAAATTGCTTTTAAATTCTTTTAATCGACGTTGTTTTTTCACCAATAAAATTTTGCTATTAATATATGATTATGATTAACCCTATGTTGTTTTCACATTTGAATTTGTAGTGTCAAGCACTAATGGGTTTAATTCCCTAAGATATTACCTTTCTGCTCATTTCTAATAGTGGTTCAATCCACACTTAGGGGTTGTAATAACAAGTCTACACTTTCACTCTCTCTGCCTGCTGTCAACCCAAAAAATAATTTATACAATTCAAAATGGCAGGGGCTAGTATCACCAGTCTGGACTTTGCACAATTACAAATTGAGGCAGATGAAACTTTTATGCCCTCAATACAACCTAGAACTGAAAATAAGGATGTAAATTCAGCTCTATATGAGCTTCAAAAAAACATGAGGAAGCAAATTAGATCAATCTGGGAAATATCCAGTCTCCAAAACTACATGAAAAATAAACTAATTCCCAGAGGTTTAAGGACTAATATTACACCAGCCTCCAATATAAACGATGAGACCTTTCTGTCCAAATGGAAAGAAATTCTATTCAAATGCTCTATGGACCTTATGTCTCTAATTATTGAAACTGAGCAGAAAAATCTAGAGAACATTAAACAAAGAGTTATACTGAATCAAATAGAAGTTGACAAATTCAAAGACCTCTCTGACTTTGAAATTTTGTGTAACAAACTGAACTTTAACATTAACAAATTTAAAAAAGACATCAAAGATCGCAAACAAAGGAAATTTCTAAGAGATCAAACAGATTTCAAGACAGGTAGAATATATAAGAGACTACCAGCGAATTCAGAAACTCAAACTGGATCTGAAATTAGTTCATCTGATTATGATACCTCAGATATAGAGGATAATACTACCAGAAAAGACCTCACAGGTCCCACTTTCCATCAATACAAAACCAATAACAGAACAAGAAACTCCAATTGGAGAAGGGACCAATATGAACTACGCCCGAGAAGGAATCAATATGATCCTGATAGACTAATAAGACCTTATTCTAGTTATGAGAATGATCTCCCACCTACTCCTTTTTTAGGAAGAGGACGGTCTCAAGGAAGGAGATCGATACAAACAAGACCAAATCAATTTCAAGGGTACCCAGTAAAAGAGAGGATGAACTGAGAATTATCAACTTATCACACTTTAAAATGCAAGAGTCACATATTTCAGTATTAAGTAAAGGCCTAACCTTTGTACCTACATCCAAAGCAGATACCTTTACTCACATAAAGGATTTAAATTTGTTCTCTAGAAAATTAGCTCTACATAAGTTTTATAAAATGAAGCAAGAGAGGGAAATCCTCAACCTAGGTGTACCCCAAGAGGATATTAAGATCATACAAGGCCTTATGGAACTATTGGAAGAAAACTGTACACCAACAATTGAACCTAAGAGATGGAGAAATAAAAGTACTTTCACACCGCAACTAAAAGATTATGCCAACATTTGGGTATTCTTACAACAAGTCTCGAATGACATAGAGAACATAGACCATATGAGCTACAAAAAAATACACAATCTGACTAAATCTGAATATACAGCTCTGAAAGAACTGAGAGAAGATAACACCATCCACATTAAACCAGCCGATAAGGGTGGAAATATAGTCCTAATGGACAACATGGACTATAAAGATATGTGTGAAAGGATCCTTAAGGACAAAATGACCTATAAGATCATTCCCAAGGACCCCACAGCCGAATTTAAATCTACCCTCAAGAACATCTTAGATGGTGTTAAACACTCAGGAATCATTGATGATCAAACTTATCAATTTTTGCTCCCCAAATTCCCTACGGTGTCAGTCTTCTACTCCCTTCCAAAAGTACATAAAAAGACGAGGCCTATCCCGGGAAGACCTATAGTCTCTGGTACTGACAATTTGTCACATAATTGTAGTATTTTTTTGGATTACCATCTGAGAGACTTTGTGATGGGATTACCATCATACGTGAAGGATACCCCAGATATCCTTAGGCAACTAGAAGACCTAACTATACCCACTGACTCGTGGCTGGTATGCATCGACGTGGAGGCTCTCTACAGTAGCATTCCTCATCACTTTGGAATTGATGCAATAAAATATTTTCTTAAGATGAAAGGCTCCATCTTTGAAGAATTAAACCAACTGCTGATATCACTGCTTGAATATGTTCTGAAACATAACTTTTTCATCTTTAACCATAAATGGTACCACCAACAACAAGGAACGGCAATGGGAACACCGTGTGCTCCCAGTTATGCCAATCTGTTCCTTGGCTGGTGGGAGGATAAATATATATATGATGATAACGCACATACCTTTGGAAGTAATATACTCATCTGGAGAAGATACATAGACGATGTGTTTCTTGTCTGGACGGGTAGTAGAGAAGATCTTACTGCGTTTTTATCATATTTGAATAACAACGAAATAGGCCTGAGATTTACCTCTGAGGCAAATAAAAGTGAAGTTTCCTTCCTAGATTTAAAAATCAAGAAGGACTCAGAGGGGAAAATATGCACTTCAACTTTTAGAAAGGAAACAGCCTCCAACACACTATTAAAATGGGAAAGCCAGCACTTTGGACCCCAAAAAAGAGGAATCCCTAAAGGCCAATATTTAAGGATTCGGAGAAATTGCAGTACAGAACATGAATTTAAAATAGAAGCAGATAAACTTAGACAGCGGTTTAAAACAAGAGGTTATCCAAATAGGAGTCTTAAATCAGCCTATAAGCATGCCCTTTCTTGTAATAGAACTGACCTGCTTAATGCACATGTCAAAAAGAATACCACCAAAACTAACGACACATCCAACCAGGATTTTATTAGATGCATAATGACATATGGTCATGATTCTGACATTATTAGGACCATTCTGGAAAAACATTGGCATCTTCTTACAAGTGATAAAGACATACAAGATGCTTTAACTTCAAAGGCGAGCATAACATATAGGAGAGGCACCAATATCAAAGATATGATTGTACATAGTCTGTACAATGATACTCCTATTGAGACCAAGACATGGCTTAAACCCCTTAAGGGAATGTACAAATGTGGAAGATGCAAATTTTGCAAATTTGTAAAACCGTGCAAAAACTACATACACCCTATCAATGGGCTCAGTTATGAAATTAACAACTTTTTTAACTGTAAATCTACAGGAGTGATATATATAGCCACATGCCTTTGCAATAAGGTTTATGTAGGTAAAACCTGTAGAGAGCTTCGACGTAGAATGGGGGAACATATATACTCTATTCTCAATGAATATGATACCCCCATAGCAAGACATATTAAATATTGCCATAACAACAATCCGGATGTACTTAAGTTCTGCATCATAGATTCAGTAACTTCAGGACCCAGAAGGGGCAACTTCCAAAAAAAGCTATTACAATCTGAGTCTAAATGGATTTATAAACTTCAAGCACAAGTACCCAATGGGTTAAATGAAGGCTTTTCGTATACTCCCTTCATTTAACTTTTTCACTTTTTTGTTTCACATATATGTTTTATTTGATTTAGTACACATCCTTTGCCTCTTCTATAGAGCACCTTTGCCTTATTCACACTATTACTTGAGTTTATCTTTTATTGCCCCTCTTAATAGATGGTGCCTTCCACTAGGATTCTATCCTATATTTACACACTATATATACTTATTAAATAGTCCCTCATAATCTGGGACTTCATCCATCATTTTATTATTCTCTGCTCTAAGCACTGTATGGTATTTCTTAGCACCATATGCACTATATACCCTATAGTTCACTTCCCAGTGACACATTGATCACTAGAAGAGAGTATATCCATTGATTCATACCTATATATGGAAGACTTCCTTAAATCCTGCATTATCATATAAGGATGTCCGTATACTAGTTCTAATGTAATTATCTTCCTTTCTTCCAGGCTTATAACATATAAGAGTTTTATTTCAGTGTAGCACACTCGGTAGCGTTGGTAACCATGGCTACCGTTTCCTTTATATAGCTCTCATTTTCAGTACACGCCTTGATCCTTTGACAAAGACGTTTTGTAACGTAGAAACATGTTAGGTAACAGGCGTAGGTAGCGTGACGTCATCACGCACGCTACATTCAGGAAGCGCGAAACTCCGAACTAATGGAGGCGCAAAAGCTCTACTAAAAAGAACTCAGAGGCACTTTTAAGGGCATATTTTTTGGGCTATTAAAGCCTTACCCCTGAACTGACACAGACCCTCAATAACGTAATTAAGAGGAGATAACCATTGCTCTGCAAACAGCATGTCAGTCGTTTCTGCATACAGACACATTAAGGGAAAGCAGCTTTGCTGCATATAGTGACTGGTATCTGTATCAGACTGCATGACATTCCCATATGAGGCTGAGCCTCTACAGTTTTGAAACACCAAGATAACTCTATTAATAGTAGGTGTTTCACTTCTTTTGTCAGTAATCTATATTAATATTGTATACATATACATCCATCTATGGGTTTTGTTTACAGCCCTTAAATCATTGTGCATTTGCCCTTTTATATACTCTGAGGAATTTACCTGTGTAACCACACTCTAAAAATACTATTTAATAGAGTGGTAATAGTGGTCACAAGAGTCATTGAAGGAATCACCTTTCACATTGTTTTTAAATTGCTTTTAAATTCTTTTAATCGACGTTGTTTTTTCACCAATAAAATTTTGCTATTAATATATGATTATGATTAACCCTATGTTGTTTTCACATTTGAATTTGTAGTGTCAAGCACTAATGGGTTTAATTCCCTAAGATATTACCTTTCTGCTCATTTCTAATAGTGGTTCAATCCACACTTAGGGGTTGTAATAACAAGTCTACACTTTCACTCTCTCTGCCTGCTGTCAACCCAAAAAATAATTTATACAATTCAAAATGGCAGGGGCTAGTATCACCAGTCTGGACTTTGCACAATTACAAATTGAGGCAGATGAAACTTTTATGCCCTCAATACAACCTAGAACTGAAAATAAGGATGTAAATTCAGCTCTATATGAGCTTCAAAAAAACATGAGGAAGCAAATTAGATCAATCTGGGAAATATCCAGTCTCCAAAACTACATGAAAAATAAACTAATTCCCAGAGGTTTAAGGACTAATATTACACCAGCCTCCAATATAAACGATGAGACCTTTCTGTCCAAATGGAAAGAAATTCTATTCAAATGCTCTATGGACCTTATGTCTCTAATTATTGAAACTGAGCAGAAAAATCTAGAGAACATTAAACAAAGAGTTATACTGAATCAAATAGAAGTTGACAAATTCAAAGACCTCTCTGACTTTGAAATTTTGTGTAACAAACTGAACTTTAACATTAACAAATTTAAAAAAGACATCAAAGATCGCAAACAAAGGAAATTTCTAAGAGATCAAACAGATTTCAAGACAGGTAGAATATATAAGAGACTACCAGCGAATTCAGAAACTCAAACTGGATCTGAAATTAGTTCATCTGATTATGATACCTCAGATATAGAGGATAATACTACCAGAAAAGACCTCACAGGTCCCACTTTCCATCAATACAAAACCAATAACAGAACAAGAAACTCCAATTGGAGAAGGGACCAATATGAACTACGCCCGAGAAGGAATCAATATGATCCTGATAGACTAATAAGACCTTATTCTAGTTATGAGAATGATCTCCCACCTACTCCTTTTTTAGGAAGAGGACGGTCTCAAGGAAGGAGATCGATACAAACAAGACCAAATCAATTTCAAGGGTACCCAGTAAAAGAGAGGATGAACTGAGAATTATCAACTTATCACACTTTAAAATGCAAGAGTCACATATTTCAGTATTAAGTAAAGGCCTAACCTTTGTACCTACATCCAAAGCAGATACCTTTACTCACATAAAGGATTTAAATTTGTTCTCTAGAAAATTAGCTCTACATAAGTTTTATAAAATGAAGCAAGAGAGGGAAATCCTCAACCTAGGTGTACCCCAAGAGGATATTAAGATCATACAAGGCCTTATGGAACTATTGGAAGAAAACTGTACACCAACAATTGAACCTAAGAGATGGAGAAATAAAAGTACTTTCACACCGCAACTAAAAGATTATGCCAACATTTGGGTATTCTTACAACAAGTCTCGAATGACATAGAGAACATAGACCATATGAGCTATAAAAAAATACACAATCTGACTAAATCTGAATATACAGCTCTGAAAGAACTGAGAGAAGATAACACCATCCACATTAAACCAGCCGATAAGGGTGGAAATATAGTCCTAATGGACAACATGGACTATAAAGATATGTGTGAAAGGATCCTTAAGGACAAAATGACCTATAAGATCATTCCCAAGGACCCCACAGCCGAATTTAAATCTACCCTCAAGAACATCTTAGATGGTGTTAAACACTCAGGAATCATTGATGATCAAACTTATCAATTTTTGCTCCCCAAATTCCCTACGGTGTCAGTCTTCTACTCCCTTCCAAAAGTACATAAAAAGACGAGGCCTATCCCGGGAAGACCTATAGTCTCTGGTACTGACAATTTGTCACATAATTGTAGTATTTTTTTGGATTACCATCTGAGAGACTTTGTGATGGGATTACCATCATACGTGAAGGATACCCCAGATATCCTTAGGCAACTAGAAGACCTAACTATACCCACTGACTCGTGGCTGGTATGCATCGACGTGGAGGCTCTCTACAGTAGCATTCCTCATCACTTTGGAATTGATGCAATAAAATATTTTCTTAAGATGAAAGGCTCCATCTTTGAAGAATTAAACCAACTGCTGATATCACTGCTTGAATATGTTCTGAAACATAACTTTTTCATCTTTAACCATAAATGGTACCACCAACAACAAGGAACGGCAATGGGAACACCGTGTGCTCCCAGTTATGCCAATCTGTTCCTTGGCTGGTGGGAGGATAAATATATATATGATGATAACGCACATACCTTTGGAAGTAATATACTCATCTGGAGAAGATACATAGACGATGTGTTTCTTGTCTGGACGGGTAGTAGAGAAGATCTTACTGCGTTTTTATCATATTTGAATAACAACGAAATAGGCCTGAGATTTACCTCTGAGGCAAATAAAAGTGAAGTTTCCTTCCTAGATTTAAAAATCAAGAAGGACTCAGAGGGGAAAATATGCACTTCAACTTTTAGAAAGGAAACAGCCTCCAACACACTATTAAAATGGGAAAGCCAGCACTTTGGACCCCAAAAAAGAGGAATCCCTAAAGGCCAATATTTAAGGATTCGGAGAAATTGCAGTACAGAACATGAATTTAAAATAGAAGCAGATAAACTTAGACAGCGGTTTAAAACAAGAGGTTATCCAAATAGGAGTCTTAAATCAGCCTATAAGCATGCCCTTTCTTGTAATAGAACTGACCTGCTTAATGCACATGTCAAAAAGAATACCACCAAAACTAACGACACATCCAACCAGGATTTTATTAGATGCATAATGACATATGGTCATGATTCTGACATTATTAGGACCATTCTGGAAAAACATTGGCATCTTCTTACAAGTGATAAAGACATACAAGATGCTTTAACTTCAAAGGCGAGCATAACATATAGGAGAGGCACCAATATCAAAGATATGATTGTACATAGTCTGTACAATGATACTCCTATTGAGACCAAGACATGGCTTAAACCCCTTAAGGGAATGTACAAATGTGGAAGATGCAAATTTTGCAAATTTGTAAAACCGTGCAAAAACTACATACACCCTATCAATGGGCTCAGTTATGAAATTAACAACTTTTTTAACTGTAAATCTACAGGAGTGATATATATAGCCACATGCCTTTGCAATAAGGTTTATGTAGGTAAAACCTGTAGAGAGCTTCGACGTAGAATGGGGGAACATATATACTCTATTCTCAATGAATATGATACCCCCATAGCAAGACATATTAAATATTGCCATAACAACAATCCGGATGTACTTAAGTTCTGCATCATAGATTCAGTAACTTCAGGACCCAGAAGGGGCAACTTCCAAAAAAAGCTATTACAATCTGAGTCTAAATGGATTTATAAACTTCAAGCACAAGTACCCAATGGGTTAAATGAAGGCTTTTCGTATACTCCCTTCATTTAACTTTTTCACTTTTTTGTTTCACATATATGTTTTATTTGATTTAGTACACATCCTTTGCCTCTTCTATAGAGCACCTTTGCCTTATTCACACTATTACTTGAGTTTATCTTTTATTGCCCCTCTTAATAGATGGTGCCTTCCACTAGGATTCTATCCTATATTTACACACTATATATACTTATTAAATAGTCCCTCATAATCTGGGACTTCATCCATCATTTTATTATTCTCTGCTCTAAGCACTGTATGGTATTTCTTAGCACCATATGCACTATATACCCTATAGTTCACTTCCCAGTGACACATTGATCACTAGAAGAGAGTATATCCATTGATTCATACCTATATATGGAAGACTTCCTTAAATCCTGCATTATCATATAAGGATGTCCGTATACTAGTTCTAATGTAATTATCTTCCTTTCTTCCAGGCTTATAACATATAAGAGTTTTATTTCAGTGTAGCACACTCGGTAGCGTTGGTAACCATGGCTACCGTTTCCTTTATATAGCTCTCATTTTCAGTACACGCCTTGATCCTTTGACAAAGACGTTTTGTAACGTAGAAACATGTTAGGTAACAGGCGTAGGTAGCGTGACGTCATCACGCACGCTACATTCAGGAAGCGCGAAACTCCGAACTAATGGAGGCGCAAAAGCTCTACTAAAAAGAACTCAGAGGCACTTTTAAGGGCATATTTTTTGGGCTATTAAAGCCTTACCCCTGAACTGACACAGACCCTCAATAACGTAATTAAGAGGAGATAACCATTGCTCTGCAAACAGCATGTCAGTCGTTTCTGCATACAGACACATTAAGGGAAAGCAGCTTTGCTGCATATAGTGACTGGTATCTGTATCAGACTGCATGACATTCCCATATGAGGCTGAGCCTCTACAGTTTTGAAACACCAAGATAACTCTATTAATAGTAGGTGTTTCACTTCTTTTGTCAGTAATCTATATTAATATTGTATACATATACATCCATCTATGGGTTTTGTTTACAGCCCTTAAATCATTGTGCATTTGCCCTTTTATATACTCTGAGGAATTTACCTGTGTAACCACACTCTAAAAATACTATTTAATAGAGTGGTAATAGTGGTCACAAGAGTCATTGAAGGAATCACCTTTCACATTGTTTTTAAATTGCTTTTAAATTCTTTTAATCGACGTTGTTTTTTCACCAATAAAATTTTGCTATTAATATATGATTATGATTAACCCTATGTTGTTTTCACATTTGAATTTGTAGTGTCAAGCACTAATGGGTTTAATTCCCTAAGATATTACCTTTCTGCTCAAGTAATTAGAATACCATCTTTATCTATAAAAGTCATTAATACAATAATAAATATAAAACATAAATAAAATAAATATATAAAAATAAATAAGTAAATAAATAATATATACAAACAAAAAATTAAATATAAATAAACAATAAAGAATATAGAAAAAAAAATAAGTATCCGGATTAGATAACAAATAAATTAACATGGTATGCAAAATAATTATAATTTAAAATCAAAAAATATGTTTAGAAAACAAAGTTTTAATAAAATAATACAAAGGTATACTAATGCTAGCAAGTTAAAAGTATCACTTTGAAAGTAATTTCCTTATTTAAAATCATTGCACTTATTTAAATAATATAAAGATAATATAGTAAAAAAGAAAGTCAAAAGCAACATTTAAAAATAAAGCATGAACAAAAACATTCAGGAACATAAAGAGTTAACGAATTACCATAGAAACTATGGAACACAAAGAGTTAACTAATTGCCATAGAAACTATAAATAGCTCCACAGAGAAGGCGCACTGTGCCCCTGATGAGTGAGAGACTGATAGAGCCTCACGAAACGGGAGTTGGGAGATTGTGACATCATCATTAAGCGCAATCACAGCAAAGACAACGCCAATATAGCATGGAGCATGATAGATACAGCTCTATAGCTCTAGGTCCACTACTAACTTAAAAGAAAGATAGGATGCCAATTCCTTCACCACAAAGTCACAATATAGTAACAATAGAGTAATATACAAGAATAAGAAAATAGAAAAGCAAGAAAAAGGAAAAAGGAGTAAAAGCATAATAAAAGCAAAAAAACGGAAGAAAAAGGAGGACACAGCGTCCTTCTAAAAAACAATAGACAGAAGCATTCATGAAATATACAGTTTAAGAAACAGCATAAAATCAGGAGTGTATACATTTAAAAAATAGCACAGCACTGGAACTATAAATGGTAAAGGTAAAGTAGTGACTGTGACAGACTAACAGTCACGAGGTAAAAGGGTAATTCAACAATATAAGAAGAAATTAGCACTAAGTCACAATAGCACAAGCACTTTAAGATAACAAGTTTTGAATAACACAATTTGAATTATAATGCACTTTAAGTAATGGAATTACGAATTAACATAAATAAACAGGATAAAAGATTAACACAAAAGAAACATAAAGACACTTAAAGCATATACTCAAGTGAAGTGCTATATGAATAAACAAAACTATAAACAGATAAAAGGATTATAAAACCTTATCTTAATTTTATGTAATAATCTTAATCTTATGTAAATTAAAATCCAGGGTACCTGATAAGGATTTGACTAAGGAAAAATAACCAAAAATACACAAATACAGTTGAATTGAAAAGCAAAATATTTTATTGACTTGAGGATAATAAAGTAATTAAATAAAAAAGCTGTGATCAAAG
This sequence comes from Discoglossus pictus, assembly GCA_027410445.1. Classification (NCBI taxonomy): domain Eukaryota; kingdom Metazoa; phylum Chordata; class Amphibia; order Anura; family Alytidae; genus Discoglossus; species Discoglossus pictus. Next base: position 198,226,287 of record CM050165.1, on the reverse strand, counting down.
CAAAGAATATAATAACAACAAAAGTAAAACTTAAATAAACCCTTAATAATTTACTGGACGTCAAAAAACCCAAGGGATTAAACACCTTCGGTTTTACATGAATTTTTTAATCGTTGCATTTTCAACAACATTTTAAATGTACAAATAAAGATTGCATTTTTAAAATTAGTATGTGGCAATAATAATTAAAATAAAGGCTGCATAAAAGGTGTTTCTGTACAACCTTGGTTGGTTGTTCAAGGATTCCTAAATAGGATACACAGGACAATTTTTTGGTACCCTAAGAAGGGAAGTGGATACAAGAAGGTTGTTAGTAGAGAAAAAGGGTGATTGGAGAGTATTTTAAGATGAGAGCAGAGAAATAAGCGGGTGCATTATTATTATCTGTTAAGTGAGGCCGACACTAAGCTATAGAGTCATCAAAAACGAAAAAAATAAAACCCCTAACACAGATCAGAAGTCAAAATACCAACTCACTATAGAATCTGTATTGCTTGTCATGCAAAACTTTTGATGCAAAGTTTATAACACTTTTTAACTCCAAAACATAGAGAAATACCTAAATTAAAACATCATATTTCTCACTTGTTTTATTTGTAATGGCATATACTGCTGAGCTGCTATTTCCCACGAATATAGTTTAAATAGTAATCTTGTAATTATTTGGTTTTTATAATTTTTGTTAAACACATGGCATGGCACATGGCAACCACATTTTCCTCTTTTGATGTTTTTGAATCTGCATAGTACACAAATAAAAAATAAAAACATTCTTGTAGGAACAGTGAACATTTTGAAAGGTAATACTTATATGTGAATTACTCAGCATGGGGTTAGCTTCCAGGGTTTCATTTTGGGATTTGTTTAAACTATAGTTGTATAGCTTATTTAGAAAGATAAATTTCCCAATGCAGTATTCTTAATTAATGAATGTGAGTGTCAACAACTCACCCAGGTATACCCATGGACCGCATATCACATATATAGTTGTGAGCGTACGGGTCGTTGCTCACGCTTGCGGGCTCGCGTAGCGAGCCCGCGGCCCTCGCGTAGCGAGCCGCGGGCCTCGCGAAGCAAGGTCACTGGGCAAAGGCCTCAGTTGCTGGCATGGAGCGCCGAAGGCGCTCCATGCCAGCAACTGAGGCCCCTCGCGATGCGAGGGCCTCAGTTGCTGGCGAGGTCACTGGGCAAGGGCCTCAAACCCTCGCAAACTTCACGTCGCTACTCAAAAAAAACGACACACAAATTACGACACTCGCTAAATTTTACGAGGAACGCAAACAACCTACGAAACACGTTACCACACATTACGACCTCGCAAACATCGGACGCAACACGCCGACATACAAACATTTAAAACACAATACATACACACAGCACATACATAAAAACCTTACCTACACCAAGAGGGAGCACCCAGGACCTCAAAAATGCAACTTACACCTCGATTTTACTCGAAATAAAAGAGTTTTGAGACAAAAAAAAAATCTAAGCGACAGAAAAAATGGCCGCCGAACAAAACGTAAACGAGGCTACAGCACTCTAAACTCGCAAAACACCACAACAAACTCGCAAAACGCCACAAACCACCTACGGATATTCATACCACACAGTGCACACATTCAGCATGCTTACACAGCAGCTCCACACCACTAATGCTGCAGCAACATCAAAACAGATTGCAGATCTTTAACACAATGCTTCAAAATAGGTAAACTATATTCATTTATTAATGTATTACATATTTCATTATTACACACCAAACAGCATTAGCTACCTTACAATTTCATTGCCGTCATTTTTTGACGGGCAATTCGCTAGTATGTTATATCAGTCATTTTGAGTTTTGCGAGTTAGTCTAAGTGACTCTACATAAGCATCTCAGCAGCAGATAGAGTCTTGTATCTATTTTTTTTTTAAAAATAGACAATTTACCTTATAATAAATAGAAACACATTTGGGACTCAATTAGTTAGGGTTTCAACTGATGTTACAGGTATATCTGGTAATTTATTTATTTAAAATTTTTCAAGTTAGAGGAAGTTAAAAGCACAGCAATTTAAAAATTGGATATAAATAAAGACTATCTAAATGGTTGTACCTAAAATCTTTGAAGAGCATTGTACCTTCTATTTAGTAAAAAAATGTATATGTGATTTTTAATGTGATTTTATCTATGGTTACTGAAGTGTGTGCAGGACAGGGTGAGGTACTTGACCAGGTTGTGTTACCAAAGTGAAGTATGCATCACTCTTAATGATGCACACCCTCTTGAGGTATGAGATATCACTCTGTAATGATACACAATAGGCCAGTAGCTCAATGGTGATTCAGAATACTCAAGGATGCTGGAGGCAGAGAGAGGGAGGGGGGGGGGGAGAGAGAGAAGAGAGGGAGAATGGAGAGACAAAAAAGGGAGAGAGAGAGAGAGAGAGAAGGAAGAGAGATGGAGAGAGAGAGGGGAGAGGGAAAAAGATAGAGAAGGGAGGGGACAGATGAAGAGAGAGAAGAAGAAAGAGAGAGAAAGACAGGGGATAAAAAGGGGGAAAGAGAAAGAGAGAGAGGGGGAGGGAGAGAAGGAGAAAGCACGAGGGGAGCAACAGAAGGAAATGGGGAGAGAAAGAGAGAGGAGAGAGAGAAGAGAGAGGGAGAAATAGAGGGGAGAGTAAAAAAGATGGAGAAGGGAGGGAACAGAGGGAGAGAAAGAAGGAGAGAGACAGAAAAAGAGAGAGAGAGAGGAGAGAGAGAGAAGGAGAGAGAAGGGAGAGAAAGAGAGAGAAACAAAGATCTCTAATGTCAAAATCCAGGATCCCAAAATAATAACATTTAAGGCAAGGCTGATGTAAAATGTGGCAAGAAAGCAACAGCAGAAATGTTAATGTGAAACAAATGCAGTTATGTGGAAATCTGATCTATATCACACAACTTTGATGTCTAAGATAAAAAGTTACCCCATCAAAGAGTTGGCAATTTACAATCTGTACAAAGAATGTATTTACCATCAAATAGGACAATTTACAGAAGGTTACTTTTCAAAATATGTACCTGCTTTCTGAACCTAGAATATATATATATTTATAGAATATAAATACAGTAGAATGAAATGAGCTTGTGCACTGAGAACATACTATTGGATGGAAAATCCACACACAATAGAAATACACTTGACTGGTACACAGAACACATTACATGAATTAAACTAATCATATAAACTGGACAAACAAAGTGGGCTGCACAAGTCTACCTGGAGGGAAAGTAAGAAGAATGACAGTCCACTCTTAATAGTTTATGTTATAGTTAAATGTTATTCACCCTCTTTTGACTAATGGCAAGTCTGACTAGTCTTCAAACTAGGGACATTTCTAGAGACAATATTCCCTGTGGACAGAAATCTCAACTAGCCTCTGAAAACCAGGACATCTAATCACCTTAGCATTGGATAGGCTGTAAAGATGTGGTGCACTAAGGCGGGGTTTGGGTTTTTAGAGCACTGGGCTGATTTCTCACTTCGGTACAATCTCTATAGCAGGGATGGATTGCATCTTAATAAGGAGGGAGCTTTTGTGCTAGGGGATAGGATGGTAGAAAGGCTGGAAAAGTTTTTAAACTAGTAGGTGGGGGCAGGGACTAGATATAAATTATGGGGTAGAAAGTGTAGAGGGTATAAGGGATGAATTAACAACTCATAGGGGAGGAGATGGGGGAGGGGTAGTATAGTCAATAAGGAGATAGTACTAAATAACTCATTTACAGTGACAGGCAATTCAGAACTACAGACTCATAACATAAGGTGTATGCTTGCTAATGCCCGAAGCTTGCCAGTAAATAGGAGAGTTAGAATTATTAGCAATTAATGAAAAATAGGATTTAATAGGCATTACCGAAACGTGGTGGGAACCTATTTAGGAAAGATAGAGGCAATGGTATGTTAAGCCTGAATTTAAGCGTATACTCAGAGAAGATATTTATGGTGGACCTAGTGATAAAGTTGAATGTTTGTGGCTAGAGTTAAATAGCGGAGCAGCAAATTACAAAATAATATTAGTAGGAGTATGCTATAAACCCCCAAAAATAGCTGAAAGTGAGGAAATACCATTATTGTTCCAGATTGGAAATGCAGCTAAGCATGCGCAAGTTCTAATAATGGGAGATTTTAATTACCCTAAAATAAACTGGATAAATGAGACCAGCAGTTCAGCTAAGGGGAGCAGGTTTTTGAGTACACTCAGGGATCATTTTCTGGCCCAGGTTATACAAGAGCCTACTAGAAATGAAGCTATCTTAGATTTAGTCATTACAAATAATATTGATATAGTATCAAATGTTGGAATAGGGCAACCTTTGGGAAACAGTGATCACAACACAGTCTCATTTGAGATCGAATTAAAAGAACAACATTTTAAGGGGCCAACAGAAACTCTTAATTTTAAAAGGGCAGAATTTAACAGTCTCAGGGCAGCAATACAAAGTAATACAAGCAATACAAAGTATAGACTGGGACAGATAACTGATAGGTAAAGACACTGAACAGAAATGGACAACATTTAAATCCTTACTAAATATACATACACATCGGCATATACCACGTGGGAATAAAAGTAAAAGGAGTAAATCACATCCAATGTGGCTTAACAATGATTTAAAAAACAAGATACGGAGTAAAAAAACAGGCATTTAAACTATATAAGGAAAAATAGCCATGCAATTTATAATCTTAATGGAGCAAATCTAGGTGTATCAGATATTGAAAGGGATTTGGTAGTGCTTGTGGACAACCACCTAGGTAACAGTGCTCAAATCCAAGCAGCAGCTGCAAAGGCAAATAAAATATTAGCATGTATTAAGAAGGGTATTGAAGCAAGGGAAGCAAATATAATTCTGCCACTATACAAATCTCTAGTACGACCTCATTTGGAATATGGAGTACAATTGTGGGCACCACTTCATAAAAAGGACATTTTAGAGCTGGAAAAGGTACAGAGGAGGGCAACAAAACTAATAAGGGGAATGGAGGGGCTAACTTATGAAGAAAGACTAACGAAATTAAACTTATTTTCTCTAAATAAAAGGTGTCTAAGAGGAGATATGATTACCTTATATAAATACATCCAGGGTCAGTGTAAAGATTTGCCAAGGGAGCTTTTTGTGCAAAGAGGTTTTCAACTGACAAGAGGACATCCCTTGAGGTTAGAAGTAAAAAGATTCCAAAGTAAAAAGAAAGAAAAGGGTTCTTCACAGTAAGGGTGGTTAATTTGTGGAATTCTCTACCAGAGGAGGTGATGACAGTGGATTCAATAGAGAACTTTAAAAGGGGACTGGATTTATTTCTAATTAAAAAAGGGAATTCAGGGTTATCATGGATAATTAGAGGGACAGTATTGATCCAGGGAGAAATCCGATCTCCAGTATCTGGGGTCAGGAAGGAATTTTATTTATTTTTTCCTTTAAGACGATTGGCTAAGTCTCACTTGTTTTTTTTTGCTGTTTGCCTACCTCTGAATTAATTAATAATTAAAAATAAAATAAAAAAATAATGAAATAATTGATTAATAATTGATTAATAACTAATTAATTAATATTTAATCCGCATATTGCAGATCAGGGGAGATCTTAAAAGGTTGAACTTGGTGGACTGAAAGTCTTTTTTCAACCATAATTACAATGGCCCTCATTCAATTGCAATTTGGCGAATTGAATAAGGCTCTAAATAAGCACATAGCATACTTTTTTAAAGAAGTTTTTAGTTAGTGAAAACCTTGCTTTTGGATAGATGTTTACTAACTAAAAACTTCTTTAAAAAAAATATGTTATGTGCTTATTTGGAGCCCTATTCAATTGGCCAAATTGCAATTGAATGAGGGCCAAAGTAACTATGTAACAATGTATTTTGCCACTCTTTTTGCCAGTTTCTAGACAACCTTAGGGTGCTTATTGCCTCTTGATAAATTCAATCATCAATTAACAAAAAAAAGAGAGTACCTAAAATATTAACTTTATTGGATTAAATCACGCCGCCTTTAAAAAGTGATTAACATTCTGTCAAAATCACATATATCATATAAGACATTAAAAAATATTCTGATACATAATCTAATAGGGATAGTATGGAAGCTTAGGCCTATGACCTCAGCAGGACCTCCTTTTTGGAAGGCTCTCTAATAGATGCCCTAAGTCAGGTTAATTTCGATGGAAATTAGAAGGAAATAGAGATACACTACTAAGAATATATATAGTATACCCTCCGGCTTTAAAATGGGAACCCCATTTGACACTTCCAAAAGATCTACTTCTCTCGGACGCAAGTTCTCATAGTGATGTGTAAAAAGGGTCCAACTCTAGCGCACAAACATTTAATTTGTTTTTTTTTTCTTTGCTTGTTTTTCTCATTCCATTTTTTTTATTAAAAGAAAGGGTCAGCAAAGACATACAGAAATATTGTTTGTTGTTACATGTGAAGGATATGTCACAGAAGGTTTAGTACATGAAATTATATGCCATTAAAACAATTATTCTTTACTTGATGTGTTAGACGGTGAAGATTAACTTTGTATATAATAAAGTTCATATAAAATTAATTTGACAGTAGCTAAAATGTTCATGTATGGGAGGATCAAAGGAATCTTTAAGAAGATTGACAGATAATATGTATTCATCATTACAACAAGAGCTGATTTTGCATAAGTCTTTTTCGATCTCCATCAACCTAAAGTCCCTTCAGTGTGTCCTAGTGGAGACTTGGGTGTTGTATTAAAAGAGTCATGGTGGATAGTATGCATGGGTGTAGGAACTGGGGGGGGGGGGGGGAATGAGAGAGACAAATAGGCGTATAGAAGCTGTGTTTTATGTGTATCAAGTGAGCTTTATCCCCCCAAAATTATGTTGGTTCCTACACCCCTGATAGTATAGGAGTTAAATTGAATCTAGTTTGAAAATATTTGGAAGTTAGACTATTGTTGCAGGTCAGCTGTTAGGATTTTGAACGTAAGGATGTAGTTTGCTCTATAGATATATTTTTTGGAGGCCATGAGAAGTTGAAGTTAAGCTGAAGAAGTTTTAGCTCAGATGGGGAAAGAGTCAGGTTCAATGCTTCTGTTTTGTCATTAACTTTTTATTTTTTATTTTATTGTTTTTATTGAGGGAAGCAGAGTTATAACAGTGTTACATGATCATTACAGGTAAAACATACCCGGTGCGGACATAACACTAGAAGAATGGAGAAATACACTTATTTGACATTTAACTCTGTTTTTTTAACCTGAGAATTTCTGGTATATGTCTAATGTGTGCAATAAGTTAGGAATTGAGGTGAGGGGCTTAGTGAGGGTGAAAGTGTGTCCTCTGCAAAGAGGCAGCACATAAACTGATGACAGCCTACATTAACCCCATTTATACCAGAATCTGCCCTTATGGCCTGTGTGAGGGGATCAACAGCCAGGGCAAATAAAAGAGGGGATAAAGGGCATCTTTTTCTGGTTCCTCTTTGTATAAAGATATAATCATTTATATGTCCTGGGAGACTTAACATATCTTTGAGGGGTTTGTAGTATGTTTTTGCTAAATTTATAAATTGACCTTTAACTCCAAACTTGCTTAGGACTGCATGTAGGTAAGACCATTCTACCATGAGTGTCGCTTGGATTTTGATATCCCTATTGAACAAAGTGATGAGCCTATATTTGTTAACATTCCGGTGGTCTCTACCTTCATTGGGAATAACTATTTTGGCTTGGTTTAATTCTGGTGGACAGAGTTTCCATCAAGAATTGAATTAAACAGTGTTGTTAGATGGGGAGCAAGAAGGTTCACATTTTTTTTATAGCAGAGATTGTGTAAGTTATTTGGGTTTTGCAATTTGCCTGTCTTAAGGTTTTGAATTTTGTCTCTGACTTCTCTTTCTGTAACTTCCGAATTTAGCTTGTTTAAATCATGTTGTGACAAGGATGGAATGTCACAGGAGTTAATGAAATTCTGCATCAAGTGGTTATTGGTCTGTTGAGAGGAAGCGGATAATTTATGTTAATATTCTAGGAAGGACTTTTGGATTACATATGTATTATTGGTTATCTGTGCATTTTTGGCTTTAATTGAATCGACTTGATTTTTTAGCCAAAAGAGAGTCAGGCTTGTTAGTTTTGGTAAAGGATTTGTGTCCATCTCATGGCTTCAACTGTGCTATTGGATAAGATTAAGTCAAACTCTGATCTAGTTTTCTCAATTTTGCAGTGTATGGTGGGGGAATGGATAGTCTGATTTTGTTTTTGGAGGGCTATCAGTTCCATTTACAAAGCTCATTCTCCATGTAATTGCTTTTTATATTCAGACCCTGCAAGACCCTCTGATGAAGCCTCTTTGGGTTGAACATACCCACAAAAACTCTGAGTCCAGGGAAAGGTTGGTTTAAAAAAATAGGTTTATTTCTGCTGTTATCTGATCACACAGTGAAGGGTCAGATAGGAGGAATTTGTTAGTTCTCCAGTATTTGGGTGATTTACAGGTGGGACCCAAGTCCAGGTAAATTTGGACCATGGAGTGGTCAGACCAGGGGCAAGGGTGGATATCTGCTGATTTGATGCAGTCGACTAGGGAGGAGTCTATAAGCAATGTGTCTATTCTAGAATATGAGCTATGTGTGGCTGAGTAATTTCCCTTTCCAAGGGGTGAGATGTCCTCCAAGCATTTATGATATGTAGTTTGTCAGGGAGAGCATTTATATGTTTTAATTTTTTTGAGGTTCTGCTATCTTGGTGGAGGAAAGATTGGTCCAATTTTGGGTTTAAGTTCAAGTTAAGGTCTCCTCCTAGGATCACTTTGCCTGTATCTTGTGTTTCCAAGAAATGTAGTAGCCTGATAAGGGTGGCATGGGGAAAAGCTGTGGGGGAGTATAGGGATATCAGAGATATACAAATGCCCAACAGTATTCAGTTAAGGATAAGATGGTGACCCTCAGAGTCTATTTTTTTCAATTCTAGAACAAAGGGGAAATCTTTGTCTAGCAGGATGGCTGTCCCTACTCTCTTTGAAGGCTGGTTAGCTGTATAGTATGCAGAACTTATGCATGAATCTGGTTACCTTATTAATAGCAAAATGTATTTCTTGTTAAAACAGAACCATAGAATATAGCATCTTGTATGATATGAAAGTTTTATGTCTTTTAAATGGTGAATTTAAGCTTTTAACACTGTGTGATAAAGGAATAATGAGGGTGGGGGTCATGCTTTATGTATAGGGTGTGGCTGTATCGTATGCATAAGCAGTATTGGAGAGGAGACTGGCAGCAGACCTGAGGGAAGTCAAGGGCTCTGCTCAGGTCACTGAAAGTGGGGCAGACGGCCATCTAGTAGGATGATGAGGTTCTGAAGGCAGCGGAGTAAGAAAAACAAATTAAGTATGGAGGAAAGCACAAAACGCAATATTTGTGTTAAGAATATTATTCATAACTAACTTTTTGCACAATAGTGCCATGGATAGAGAGGTCAGACCTATAACTTTCTCTAAATCCCTAGCAAGAGGTTGTTGTATAGTCGTTTAGTGGTGTCTGACTCTCTGTGACCCTAAAGAGAGCAGCACACCAGGCACAATCATTACGTCTCTGGTTGTGCTTATCCATAAGGTTATCTTGGCAAAGCCACTGGAGTGGGTTGCCAGGTCCTTCTCCAGTGGACCGTGTAGCGGAACCCATCACTGTTTTACCCTGTTTTATGATTATTCTTGGTTAAAATATGATCCTACAATATGTATGTTGGTTGATGCTCTGCAGAATATTAGCCAGACTTTTGCAGACCTAGGCTAATAGATAATCCTGTTACAGAGATTCAAGAGATAAGAAAGTTGTAAAGGATCCTTGCATTTTCCAAAGTGTTTTAATTCTCTGATAAGAACAAAGAGGTGTAATTGAATCAGTGTCTGATTGTATCAAAGTTGCCAGGGAGTTGTGACCCCCCCTATTGTTCTCTTTGTGTGTATTGTGTGTAGCCAAATATGGGCATGTGTATTGCCTGTGGCCAAAGAGATGTATATATAGTTCTGCAATAACAAAATAAAGTCAGTATTCCTTTGACTCCCAAATTGTGTGTCGTCCAATATGGGAGGTCGGGGATGTTGAAACTGTAGTGCCTCGTGGGTATTTTATCGTATACCAGCGGAGATTTTGGACTGCGTGTCCCAGCTCCGTTACATTTGTTGGCAAGTGGTGGGATTGTTCCCACGGTCAGAAGGACAGCTACAGGAGACACCATTCCGTGGAGTACAGATTGAGGGCAACGCTAGTATCCGTACAGCGCCCCTGGCTACAGCAGGATGGAACCGGCTAGTTTTCGGACAGCGTTCCATGATGAGGATGAGAAGGAGGCCGCAGACTACAGGGAAACAGACAGAATGGAACTCTGGTATGATGCCCTGCAAGATGCCCAATGGCGGCGAGGTGAGAGTCTCCCCAGTGATGAGCAGCGGCTACAGAAGCGTGTGGCGATGCGGATGTATCTATTGGGAGAGCAGCCCCTGGATGAGTGGGTGACAAGACTAGAGACCCTGGTATGGCGAGAGATCTGGCTAGACAACGCATACCAGGCCCTCTGGTGGTATACCGTTCGACTTACCCCCTGGACGGCTGAACACGACTTACCGGAGGGGGATGATTATGATGGCCCGGGTTTATTATGGGATGCCTTGGAGGACGACATTGATCTTGGCAGCACGGAGGGGTCTAGGTTTTGGGACATCTACGACTACCGGATGGGCATGTATGTCTGGGATGATGAAGGCGAGGTGAGCAAAGACATGACCCACCTGGTAGCGAGAGAGTGGGAGCTGGAGCAGGACTACCAACACCTGCTCAGCCTTGTGCAGCCCCAACCTACTCGACAAGCAGAACCAGACTTCATTGACTGGTCCTGGGATGACCTCCAGATGGCAGGTAGAGATGGGACCGAGGTCTCTCTACCGGCCCTCCAGGGGGCAGAAGGTGTCGTCCTTCCCCCTCAGCGGCAGTGTGAACCCCAAGGGGCAGGAGGTGTCGTCCTTCCCCCCCAGCGGCAGTGTGTACCTCAGGGAGCAGAAGGTGTCGACCTTCCTCCACAGCGGCAGTGGGTACCCCAGGGAGCCGAAGGTGTCGTCCTTCCTCCCCAGCGGCAGTGTGTACCCCAGGGGGCAGAAGGTGTCATCCTTTCCCCCCAGCAGCAGTGTGTACCCCAGGGAGCAGAAAGTGTCGTCCTTCCCCCTCAGCGGCAGTGTGAACCCCAGGGGGCAGAAGGTGTCGTCCTTTCCCCCCAGCGGCAGTGTGAACCCCAGGGGGCAGAAGGTGTCGTCCTTCCCCCTCAGCGGCAGTGTGTACCCCAGGGAGCTGAAGGTGTCGTCCTTCCTTCCCAGCGGCAGTGTGTACCCCAGGGGGCCGAAGGTGTCGTCCTTCCCCCCCAGCGGCAGTGTGTACCCCAGGTAGCAGAAGGGGCCGTCCTTCCTCCCCAGCGGCAGTGTGAACCCCAGGGGGCAGAAGGTGTCGTCCTTCCCCCTCAGCGGCAGTGTGTACCCCAGGGAGCAGAAGGGGCCGTCCTTCCTCCCCAGCGGCAGTGTGAACCCCAGGGGGCAGAAGGTGTCGTCCTTTCCCCCCAGCGGCAGTGTGAACCCCAGGGGGCAGAAGGTGTCGTCCTTCCCCCCCAGCGGCAGTGTGTACCCCAGGGAGCAGAAGGTGTCGACCTTCCTCCACAGCGGCAGTGGGTACCCCAGGGGGCCAAAGGTGTCGTCCTTCCCCCCCAGCGGCAGTGTGAAACACAGGGGGCAGAAGGTGTCATCCTTCCCCCCCAGCAACAGTTTACCCTAACCAGGGGAGACACCAATCTCCCAGACGGCGCAGATGGGACCGTGGTCTCTGCGCCCACAGCTTGTCCAGATCCCCAACTACCGTCACTGGGACAACCGGAGGAGGGAGTAAGTACAAATTCCCCTCCCCAGCTAACTTCTAATGTGGCCCCAGGGTTAACAGAGGAAATGTTAACCCCCACTGACCCCCACGTTTCCCTGGCTACTGAGCCGAAATATGTCCCAAGTACCCCAGCAGAAGAGCTGACAGCGGGGCAGAGTGCAGTCGGCCTCTGCCCTCCCTTTGTCCCTTGTACAGAGCAGGATGTCCTGCTTGTTATACCAGCAGAAGAGCTGGCATCAGGGCAGAGTGCCGCTGGCCTCTGCCCCTCAAGTCCCCTCAGCGTGTTGCCCCATCACCACAGCAAAATATCCAGGTACCTGGTTAGACTTCCCCCCAAAGGGGAGATGTGTGACGAAGTGCCCTTCGCCACTTTGGCTTGGAGAGGACTGTTTGCCAGCCTCCTGCCCTGCGACTATGGCCCTGGTACATATTGCCCTTTGGAACCAGTGTTCGGCCATACCAGAGTGTATGTCACTCATTCTGGCCCTTTACATACAGGGGGGTCATTCTGTACTTGCCCTGTGTGAACCATGATACCCCAGATAACTGTGCCACGAAGCCCATTCATATAATGAAAGACTATGGGAAAGACTTTAGCTACATGGCAATTGAACTGTGTGAAGAGGATCTGAGCGCTATTCGGTGGTTTTGTGCGCTCAGATCCCAGCTATCTGGGGATATGGGAAATGTGAGTAAATGTGAATTGCAGTAATGCTGATGGGTTGTCAAACTAGAGAATTGACCAACAAATACTTTTGTCCGGACATCCCCAGGCCGATCCGTTGGGATCAGACCGTGTATGCCGACTTATGGTCACGGGGGAGGTGTGTAGCGGAACCCATCACTGTTTTACCCTGTTTTATGATTATTCTTGGTTAAAATATGATCCTACAATATGTATGTTGGTTGATGCTCTGCAGAATATTAGCCAGACTTTTGCAGACCTAGGCTAATAGATAATCCTGTTACAGAGATTCAAGAGATAAGAAAGTTGTAAAGGATCCTTGCATTTTCCAAAGTGTTTTAATTCTCTGATAAGAACAAAGAGGTGTAATTGAATCAGTGTCTGATTGTATCAAAGTTGCCAGGGAGGTGTGACCCCCCCTATTGTTCTCTTTGTGTGTATTGTGTGTAGCCAAATATGGGCATGTGTATTGCCTGTGGCCAAAGAGATGTATATATAGTTCTGCAATAACAAAATAAAGTCAGTATTCCTTTGACTCCCAAATTGTGTGTCGTCCAATATGGGAGGTCGGGGATGTTGAAACTGTAGTGCCTCGTGGGTATTTTATCGTATACCAGCGGAGATTTTGGACTGCGTGTCCCAGCTCCGTTACAGACCGTGATTTGTTTTGACCTCTCTGCTAAGACTTGACCATCTTGGATGACCCTATATGGTATAGCGCACAGGTTCATTGAAGTACACAAGCCCTTTCACCATGACAAGGTAGCAATCCAGAAGGGGTAAGAGGTAAACAGTCTCAAAACTATTTTAGGAAAGAATAATTTATGGAATTCCTAAATTCAAGGGAGGGATTTGGCATTTAATTATGTTTTAGCAAAGCTGTGCCCTCTATTCCCAAGTAGAAAAGAGGATAAGAAATTACATTAGAGGGATATTCCAAATTTACTTATTACTGTCCAGGTTCAGAAGGGCGCCAGAAAGCAGCTTCCAAGGTCTTTGTGGCCCCTGGAGGAAAAGCCCCTCTGTCTTTTGAAGACAATAGCTTTTTTTTTAAAGGTTCTTCTGTGTTACTTCAGAGTGTTAAAGATGTGGCTGGTTTGATTTGAGTACTGAGTTCATCAGCCAAGGTAAGATTCAAATGAAGTAAGTGTTTGCAACATACCTCCAGATTGCACGCAATGAATTAGCGGGATTCTATATTCTCTCTCTATTTTATATAGTGTTTTTTTTAGTATAGTTAAGACAGGTTTTAGAAGTCTCCATTCTAGTAGGGTAGATAGGGTAATATCTGCCAATATTTTAAGAGAGATCCATCAGAACTGGAGATCGTTTCCAAGTTTCTGGAAGAAGCTAGAATTATGTCTCTGGTGTTTTGTCCTAGGAAGTATAGAATGATGGCCTTGGTTTGTTTCTGGTTTGCTTCAGAGCCCAGAGCTCTATGAACTCTCTCAATTTCCAAGGAGCCATCTGGAGCTTTCGGGAGGAATGAACCAATGAGAGCCATTAGGTATGGGAGAATATTTACAACCGCCTTAGGTGCTCTTCTCACTCTTATGTTGTATTGACGGGACCTATTTTCAAGGTCCTCCAGTTTCTCCTCTAATTCCATGATGTGTTTTTGAATTATGAGAAATTAGAGTTCTGTCGATGGTTACATTTTCAGCAGCAGGTAAAACCTTCCAGAAAGCAAGGGCTTGTGGTGTGAGTAAAAATAAATTTGAAGGTCTTTACTTATACCCTTTCCGCCTAGTGTTCTCTGCAGATCTCTGCGTTAGCTCCAGGTCAGTGGTCCTCCTGTAGGGTGTAGCAATTGGCATAAAGATAATTTACAGTCAATGCATTAAGTATCTAGTTTATCATTAAATGGCAATGCTATACGATTCATACACAAGATTTAGGATGTCAAGCAAGCCATTAAGTAATTCTGTATTGACCAATTTAAATTGGAGGGAAGGACTACAGTTCATCAAACTGTTACAATATCACTATTATAGATACAAACACACAACACATCATGATCCGACAACAGTTGTGCTAGCGGGTTCCTCACGGGTAGCCCTTGGTGGCAAAAGCTCTAGCTAGCCCACTGGTTATAGGGTTAGAGACAAGATTAGCTTTAAGAATTTTCTTAGAAATATAGGATATATATAATAGAAATATGATTATGGTTCATGTTAGTGTTAGGGCTATAGGGTATTATTAGTGGTAGGTATTAAGTTAGAATTAACATTAGAGCTAGGTGTAGGATTATAAGTAATCTTAGGAAGATGGTTAACATTATGCTTAGGGGTAGATAGAGTTAGGAGTAAATGTAGTCATCGGTATAGCGTGGAAATAAAGTAGGGTTAGGATTAATTTTAGGTATAGAATTAAGATTAATATTAGGTTAGGTATAGGGTTAAGAATAATGCCAGGGATAGGTATAAGGTAAGGTATATGATTGGGCGAGGTTCATGGTTAGGCATAGAGATGAAGTTAGAGATAGGTATAGGGAGTTAGAATTAGAGTTATGATTAGGGGCAGGTTTAGGGTTAAGATTAATATTACTGATAGCTTTAGGATAACTGGATAAAATTGGGAGTGACACCACACCTCTTTCCCCCTCACTGCATTAAAGGATGGAACTATAGCTCTCAAGAAATGTAAACTGCTCTCTCACATAAACAACTTCCATCAATGTATTGTGGATGCCTCCAGGGTAATGGAGAAGTATCAACATGTATTTGTTTCTAATCAAGAAATAGCTGTATGACTTTTTGTATTGCTTTTGTATTGCTTATGCTCTATGTCAGACTAAAAGCTTTCACCCATATATTGTAGTCATTGTGCACTGGTCCTTTAGTAGCTGTTCAGAAACCCTAGGGCTCCTGGTAACATTCTTTTTAACGTATACTTTGTATTATATTATATACTTTGCCAACCATTTTATTCATAAAATTCAAAACATCCGCAAAGAACTCTCATCTTATAGTGAGTTACACACTCCACCCTCTCAACTAACCAACAACACCCAGTCTTCTCTCTTCCCCAATCCCACAGCCACTTTGAACTGCTTTGACCCAGCAACAGAGAATGAAGTCTCCAGCCTGCTATCTATCATCCACTCGCCTCACTACCTGTCCTCAGGATCCTATTCCATCTCAGCTCATCCCTCCCCTCTCTACCACACTAATCCCAGCTCTCACACATATTTTCAACCTCTCCCTAAGTACTGGCATGTTTCCATCTCTTCTAAAACATGTCATAATTACACCCACCCTTTAAAAAAAAAACTCATCTGAATCTGATGTTGCATTTAACTTCCGCCCTATCTCTCTACTTCCCCTTTCTTCCAAACGGCTCATCTATAAGAGCCTTACCAGCTTTATTTTCTCTAACTCCCTTCTTGACAACTTCTAATCCGGCTTCCAACACTCCACTGAAACAGCTCTCACTAAAGTCACCAATGACCTGCTTACCGCCAAGTCAAAAGGTCACTTTTTAATTCTTCTTCTTCTAGATCTCTCTGCTGCCTTTGACACAGCCGACCATCCACTTCTACTCCATATCCTCTCCTCCCTTGGTATTCGAGTCACTGCTCTCCCGTGGTTCTCATCATACCTACAAAATCAATCATTCAGTGTCTCCTTCTCCGACACCTCTTCTTCTCCTCACCCCCTGTCTGTTGGCGTACCCCAAGGATCAGTCCTTGGCCCCCTCCTCTTCTCCATCTACACATCCTCACTTGGTACCCTAATAAACTCTTTTGGGCTTCAGTATCATTTCTATGCAGATGACACCCAAATCTACCTCTCCGCACCAGATCTATCTCCCTCTCTTCTAACACACGTCTCCAACTGCCTCACTAATTTATCCTCTTGGATGTCCACCCACCATCTCAATCTCAACATGTCTAAGACTGGACTCCTAATCTTCCCTCCCTCTCCCACAGCGTCAATTCCTCACATCTCTCTCATTGTCAACAACGACATCATCACTCCCACCTTCCAAGCCCGTTGTCTTGAAGTTCTACTGGACCCCGCTCTGTCTTTCATTCCTCACATAGAGTCACTAACTAAATCTTGTCTTCTACATCTAAAAAAACATCTTCAGAATTTGAAATCTTACACAAGACACAACTAAAATCCTAATACACTTTCTCATCATCCCTCGATTCCACTACTGCAACTCGCTTCTTATTGGCCTACCCACCACCCGACTATCTTTACTTCAATCCATTATGAATGCCTCTGATAGACTGATGTTCCATACACAACATTCAGTGTCGGCATCACGGCTCTGTCAATCACTCCACTGGCTTCCCTTAGCCTCTATAATAAGATTTAAAATCATGACCCTAACTTACAAAGCCCTCAACAATAGAGCTCCCCCATACGTCTCTGCTCTCATCTCCAAATACTCCCCCACCCGCCCTCTTCGTTCTGATAATGACCTTCTTCTTTCTACAACTCTAGTCACCTCCTATCACTCTTGCCTTCAGGACTTTGCTCGTGCTGTCCTTATTCTCTGGAACTCTTTGCCTCTCTCCACCAAATTATCCTCCTGCCTCAAAACATTCAAAACCTCACTAAAAACGCATCTCTTTAATGAAGCGTATCGCCTACCACCCTAACACGCTCATCACCTCTCTCTCCCTCCTTTATCACTCACAATACCTTTAGGTTGTAAGTCTGCGAGTTTCTATCCTGCAGGGTGCTTTGGAAAGCACCATGAACACTGGATTCAAACTCAAAGACAGGGCCCTCCTTGCTTTGCTATGTGTTAATTTGTATTTATCTTTGTCTGGAACTTAACTTATCTACAGCGCTATTGAATATGTTGGCGCATTATAAATAAACTATAATGATAATAATAATTATGACATATCACTGAAATATACATAAAATACACTTACTTTATCCCAGTGATGATCAAATCACTTGCAAAGCAAATGTTTTTTAGAGGATATTAAATACAGATAAATAAGTTCATAGAAGTATCCACAGGAATGTAAAATGGCCCGGAGATGTATACACATTATAAATAAAATAATAAACTCAAAAGCAACCTAGCATTCCCGTACAAGGCCTATCGTTTTGGTTCATTGTACCGCTGCTAGCTGCTTGCATTAAAACATTTTACATCCTCAACTATTGTTCTTTGAGATAATAAACTTGGTTTAGCAATTGTAATAAAAATGTTCAGCTCATTTATAGGTTCATACTGTGCGGTACCAAATCTTATCTGCAGTAACATTACAATATACTACATTTTAAATATTTACCTGGCACAAGATAAGAGTTTTTACAAAAATCAACATGGTTATGATTATGCTTATGTGATTTTTGTTATTGAAACATGTTTATTTAAAGAATCATTTTTTAACAGATATTCATTGAAAACACCTCATGTTACAAAAATACATTTCATACAGACTAGAAAATGAGCCTTTACTTTGTTAAATACAGTGACAAGGTATTTGCATACCATCTAGATACTGTACAGACTGCATTTTTTTAAAGCTGTATATATGTGCAGAAATCAGATGCGCATTCCTCTCATCGCTGCTGTGTGAAATGAATTGTGCATGCAGCAAGGGAGAAGAAGAGAGGAAAAAAAAAAACTCAACTCCTTTGACGTCATATTGGAAATGAGGAAACATACACAGAGAGGGCTGCACACTGCTGAGAGCTGACAGTGCTGAAGCCCATTGGTTTGCTGCTGTCTGCCACTGGCAACTGACTTCAGCACCTCCCAGCTGCACACACTTCACGAATAGCTGCTGCTGTTTGCAACACATAACCACACTGCAGCAGATGCAAAACTAAACTAGATCCATACAAAAAAAGTAACATATTCACGTTCCATTGTCATCTGCTACTTTTCATTCTCTGTTTTTTGTTTTGCTTCTTTTTTTTTCTTTTTTTTTACAACCTCCTGCAACCATTGACTAATTCCCCCACGTAATCCTGGATGCTGTTGCTGGACTCTGCAGCAGGAGTCTTCATGTACAAGCAGCCTCGATCACAGATTTCCAGGCATTCGGAGGTCACAGAGCTGCCACTATGGTTAAATGTCTTGTTTAATGGTTGAGGTATGTAAAGAACTATTTCATTTACATCTACGGTCTGCTTGTCTGCATGTCCTATTCATCAAAACAGACAGCAGGGTATACAGGTGACATGCTATCTGTTGATTTACCTGTTGGCTTAGCTGGACTGAAGATAAAATGATTATGTTTCTATAGTAACAGGCTTTTATATTTTTTCCTAGGGCCTTTAAAACCTTAATTAACTAAAGTTAATTCCACAAGTGTCATACTTTACATAGGGCATTATAACAAAATGTGACTTATCACCTATTTTTAAGTGAACATATACTTTTGTACGGCCATAGTGTCTGCAAAAGCAATGTGCCGCAGGTAGCTCTGATGTGAATGTGCTTTATCTCTTGCCCTCTAAGAAGCATCCATTGGCATTATATGCCAGAAATGATAACAAACCTATTTTTATAAACCTTTGAGTGGTCACGTATGACTATAACAAGTATGTGTTGCACAAGTTAACCCCGTGTAATCACATTATGTTTGTGATTATTATTTCTTATTTTCTTATTCCATTCTGAGCACATTTTATGTATAGTATATGCATATATTTTAACAACAAATATTTCCTCCAGTATAATCAGTACTTAAAACTCTTCGCTAGTCTCTGATGATTGAAACGTGGATATTATTTTTCGTGGTTTAGTATTTTTCTTCTACATTCAGTGATATTTTTCTAGAACTGTATATAGCAATAATGCTCCTCTTATGTTGCCAGTCAATCACAAATAAACACTGCTTGGTGTATAATTTGCAAGAAGTTATGTATTTTCTGGTGATTTTCCTCTGATTTGCTGAGGTATTACATGAGGAAAAACAATTAATCAGAAAAAAAAACACACAGGATTTACCTTCACATTTTTAGCTCACCACTATATTGCTACATTTGTAGGATGCTTTGCTTGGCTTGGGTTTAAATCTTTAATTTACCCAGTCTGAAATAAACCTTTCCTTCCTTTCAAACACTGCAGTATAACTGTTGCCAGCTTACTAAAGAAACTACTGCTAGTCAAATCAAATAGTAAAAAATAATGAAGTCTTTGTGGCCTAAGCAGGGAAATACATACCACTCATCCACATGCAATGCAGAGCTTGGTGGGAGACTGCTGCAGTCTCAGTACTGTACAATAGGAACACTGAATACATTAGTGTGCAGCACACCAGGTATATGCATTTTTCTGAAGATGTATATAAATATCAATTTTTTTCAAGAAACATAATTTGATAACGAGAAGGACAATTATTTCCTCCTTTTTAGCCATGCTGTTGTGATGTACAGCTGCTGGTTTAAATGTTTTTCTATTCCCACACTGCAGAATAATGTATGAATCATGTCAGTGGTTACTGCATAGTGTGTTTTTCTTCTTCAGTCTTTTAAGAAGCAGATATGCATTTCCAAAGGGAGCTTTTGGATATCATGCAAGCATGACATGTGTATAGAAAGATATCTGGAGAAAAGGCAACGGTGATAAAGAGGCCCGCATTGCATGTCTCAGAGAATAAACATGTGGTTGTGTACTGTCATGGTGACTACTAAAACATGTATTATTGTCTGCATACATGGTAGTGTTACATACACCAGCAATATTTATGTCATGTTGTGTTTTATCTTAAATTTAAAGGAAGCCAGCTAACCAAACAGGTAAACAGCATAGGGAATTGCCACCATATTGGCAGAAAAAACACTATTCCACCAACATGAGGAAAACAACTATTTATTACACTACATGTGAGACGTCTTGTATGATTACAATTTTTTTTCTTAAAATACTTTATATAATTAGAGGAATATTAATCATATATTAGCCATGGTGTTATTAAAATGTTAAAATTCACTGGGTGTTTTCTGAAGCATTTAACTTCCTACTCTACGTTGATCCTTCCCGTTTGTCAGCTCTTACAGGCTTTCCTGGCAGGCTGCTGTGATTAGAGCTAAATCAACAGGCTTGCTTATTTTCCTCACACTTAAGGAGGCTGCACAGTCCAAGATTTTCTACGACGACTGAAGGGAAGTCTCTGTTGGAAAGCATGTGGGGCCTTTACAAAACACTAAACAGGAAGCAAAACTACGGGAGTCACTAGATAATTTTAGAATATCAAGTGAAATTGTCACTGAAAAGTACATTTCCTGTAAAAATAATTATAAACATGGATTGTTTCTGGGTAATTAAGTAATCACGTTGTTTAATTTTTAAAATTCTGTTCTTTTCTATGCAATATAATCCTACAAGACTGCTTGCACTCGCCACAAGCAGCAAAGGAGTTAAGGACTGCACACATATTAGCAGGGAAAAATGCAGAGGATGTGCTATGTGCTGTGAATGGACAATTGCTATTCTGCAGTGCCTGGTAGGAAAACAGGGACTTTGTGTGTTGCAAATGCATGACTGAGGCTCTTCCATTTCTTTTGCTATATATTGTGGGTTGTCTCTAAGGACAAATAATAAACTCTTTAATATCAGCCTTTAGATGACCTTAACCTAGTGTTCATATCAAACTAATAAGCAAACAGTGCACAGTTCATGAAAACTTGGCTCCCTTCTCAGTTGATATTTTTATTTGCTCAGAAATAGAAGGACACTTGAGATGTCAGTTTGTAAATCAGAATTAGATGTTTGTCTGCTCGTTTGATCTTTGTATACAATTTCCTCAGGGTCTGCGATGCTGCAATGCAGTGTTTGCCATTAGTAAATAAATTATTGAACTAAAACTAAAATTTGTTATTAATACACAGTGTCTACTCTACATTATGCAAACCTGGAAACCATTGGGTCTGCCATTGAGACTCAAGATTTCAGCTGCATTTCTAGTGTGTCAGTGGACAACTACATGTTCTGTTTAGTAGACTACACACATGCAGCCCAATTAAATTCCCTGAACTTGTAAAACCGTAGCCCGTAACGTAGCCCGCAAGACTTACGGCTATTAAATTGGCCTCTCAAAGCTACCCTAGAGAGGACCCGCAAGGGGGTTAAAGTCCTATCCGTAGCACTGTAAATGCAAATATAAATACTGTATTTTCAATGAAAGGGAAAGTGATGTTAGGTATTAAAATTAATAGCACAACATTCTCAAGCTCGCAAATCTGCAATAAAAAATACTTTTATTTCTGTTTAATTTCCGTGTTATATCAATCCCGGGTCCGATCGAAACTCGTAATTGAAACCCGTAAGGCTTTGAAATCTAACCTCTATTTTTCAGTGACGTAATGATGATGATCTCATTTGCTATTGGCTGCGTCTAAACCCATAACTACGGGTTTGACTAATTAATCATGTTCACGGCCACACATCCAACGTTCGCAAGAATGGTTTACTGGTTTTCGTTTACAGGCCGTAACCCACCGCATGGTTAAATTTAAAAGCTCCGCAGCTGAATTTCAACCCCACAGGGGCTTTGTGGGAGTGTGCCGATGCCTCTACAGGCATCTACAGGCTGTTAATCGCCTCTTTATTTCATTTTAGTTGTTTGACTGCTGATCACCTTGAGAGATTCTCGCTACAAAATCTAAGTATAATCCTTGTGTTAATCCTCTACTATTTTATTTACGTACTGGAGAATCCATAGACAAGAATCTGGTTTAAACCTCTTTACAGGCTGCAGATGGTACAATTGAGAGAAAAAAAGAAGGGGAAATGGGGGGGGGGGGGGAGAAAAAGGGATAAAAAGTGGGAAAGATCTGTGGACATGGGTAAATGAGGAGAATTGGGCACATGTTGAGAAAACTAGGTGAAAGAATGGAAAGTAAGCAAGAGAGAATAGTTATGGCTGTTAGATGTGAAAGATTTAAAGGGGAAAGAGAGAATGCATTTAAAGGGGATAGAGAGAATGCATCAGTGGAAGAAATGGAATAAAAGAAGTTAGAGGGAACACTAAATATAAAAGAGAGGAAGAGATCTGTGAAAATGTAATGGAAGGTGGAAAGGGAAATAGAGAAAAGGGAGTGAAATGATCAGGGAATAGAAAACATGGGAAATAAAGAACAATTGGAAGGGGTAGAGAGAATGGTTGGAAAGAGTGTGCAGCACGGGTAAATGTCTTTTTAATGCCAACCATTTATTTTCTGCCACCCTTGGTCAAGGTAATCAGTTTTTAAGGGTGGAATATAGTATATCGATCTATATATACATGATATTATACAGGTTCTATTTCTAAAATTCAATCAAAGAAAGTAAGATTGAACTTCATATTATGTAGTCTGTTTCTGATATAAAGAAACAGGGAATGGTACACATTCACATTGAGCCTTCACCCAGTTTGTGGATTGGGTTCCTGTTGCTTTCCCTTCCATGGAGCAGATTGGCATTGAGATTTTGCCATATTAATACTGTAAATGGCCATCAATAAAGGTACATACTTTTGGATTTAAGAATACACTAGTACAGGTTTGACTAATATTACTTCTGGGAGTCAATCCAAGCCACAATTTCAGGATATATGAACACAAGTGGATCAATCAGTGCCGCAGAAATGTTGCCATCCATGTGCTGATATATGAATATTCTGCAAATGTATCTTGTATCGGCTTCTAAGCACAAGTGTTGGACAAGTGGGCACAAGTTGTTAATCAAATGAATTGTTCACGGTAAAACATACTTTTCCTCTGATGCCTTTACTTTTTACACCCGCTAGCTGACTTACAGTAGCTTCAGTTGCTAATGGTATGAGTTTTTACATCATCCACAAAAGAACCAGCTGTTGTAGCTGTTTAGCGGTTTGATATTTAAGCAGGATTTGCAGAATAAATGTGGAAGTCCCATAACAAGAACAATCACTACACAGGCATAGAGAGATATGTAGATATAATAAAGTTTGTTAATTTGCATCTTGTTTATTTTTCTCTGCTCATTGATGTCTCCTCTAGAGCTGCTTCTCAGCTAAAATCTTTTTCCTGCTGGAATGCACTGCTGCACAAAATGAGAAAATCTCTAATGTCACCTCTTTCAAGATTTTTAAATAACCTCTTTGAAGATACTTTTAAACAGTACACTTAGCAAACGCATTTTAGATACTTAGTAGCATCTTCCTTTCCACAGGCAATTTTACCAAAATGTGTTTGTGTAATCCAATGGTTATCTTTATTGTAAATGCAATTAAGCTGCATATAATTGTTTTGTACCTTATCTCTGTAAAGTGCTGTAATGGTGTTATAGAAATACAAATACATACATACATACATAACATATTAAATCAGTGACACATGGAGAAAATGATCTTTGGGCTACCCACTGCTCTTTTCCCTAAACAACATTTATCCTGTCCACCCCATTCCTGTCATTTTCCTCTTTCTCTCATTCTCTGTTTTAATTGAATGTCTCACATTCTTCCCTTTTCAGGGTCCTTTTTGTCCCCCCATCTCTTTGTGTCCTCCAGTCTGTTCAGTGACAATACAATAACCCATCAAAACAATAACTGCTCTTTTTTTAGAATATTGAATGGTTTGACTATCTTGTTTCAATTATTTTTAGGTAACAATACTTTTTGGAGTAACAAATGCGATTACTTTGTTCTGATTAAACAAAATCTCCTGTTTGCGTTTCTGTTTTTCCATGATTGGGAGGATGATACATTTCTAGAGCTCTATTGACATAACTTTGTAATGAGAAGTTTCACTGTTTAGCCAGTGGGAAGTGTTTATGATGTTCTTAAATAGACTGAATCTTCTTTCAGGAAGTGAATGTTTTTGTACGTGAAAGTGGACTAGGAACTGGAGATTTTATATTTTAGCAAAACAGGGGATTACTCTTGTTTGACACTTGTAATAGTGTTGAGTAATTTGCCAGCAATGAAAACTGGATAAAAGGGGAACCAGAGAGCAAAAATTCCACTTAAATAAAAAAATGAATGCTAGTATTAACAGTTTTCACTGTAAAACATGAATGCTATATTTGAGACTTAGAGATACAACTGTCTCACAAATTCTATGACTAGCCAAGAAAAGAGCCTTCCATGTGTCTTGTCAATGTGGTGGGCCTGTCCACCGTATGTCCCCATTAATTTGAACATTTCGGTACTAAGCATCAACATAAAGAACTTTTACATTTAATATTGTTAAATATAATTTGATCTTTAAACTTTATTTAGGCTCTCTTCCCCTCTTTTTCTGCATCCATAATGATTTTATAGAACTAGGAAACAAGCTAAAGGCAAGGACCTCCAAGGTAGTTTTTGTGAGATACTACCATTTCCACATGCGAGCCAAGGGTGACAGAAGGAGCTTAGGGAGGTTAATGCATGGCTAAGAATGTGGCGCACTAAGAAGGCCTTGGGGTTCTTAGAGCACTGGGCTGATTTCTCATGTGGGTACAATCTCTATAGCAGTGATGGATTGCACCTAATCAAGAGGGAGCTTGTGTGCTAGAGGACAGGATGGTAGAGAAGCTGTATTTATTAACAAACATATGACTGATATATATATATATATATATATATATATATATATATATATATATATATATATAAATAAATAAGTGGAAGGAAGGGGAATTGAACCAGTGACTTATCAATGGAAGGAAATCATTATTACAGAGCTCTTACCACTGTGCCACCATGCTTATAATTCAATGTATAGCAATTACAGACTCTAGCCTCGTTATTTCTGCGGGTTCTTGTGTAATGGCTTCAAGGGTGAAATAATAATGATTCTCAATCAATTTTAAAAATGTAAACACACTTTCCACATGATGTTTCACCCTCTAACTGACGGTGCAGAGTACATATGATGACTTTTGTGGTCCTTTAATAAAACCCCAGGTCCTGATGGAATACATCCTAGGATACTGAAGGAACTGGATTCTGTAATAGCCAAACCATTATATCTAATTTTGTCAAGACTCACTCACCACAAGGTCGCTACCAGAAGACTGGAGAAAAGCAGATGTGATACCCATATTTAAGTAGGGAGCAAAAGCAAATCCAGGGAACTATAGACTAAATCTCCATTCTGCAGTGGGAAAGCTTTTAGAAGGGTTAATAAGAGCTAGTATACAGGAATATGTCTCTTTGAACAAGATTATAAATCGGAGTCAACACGGATTTACATGGGATAGGTCATGTCAAACAAATCTAATTTGTTTTCTATGAGGAGGTTAGTATGAACTTGAATCAAAGGCAACTCAGTGAATGTAGTGTAGTGTTTTTAGATTCTGCAAAGGCTTTTGATACAGTGCCACATGGGAGAATATTGTGCAAACTAAGGGATACAAGAATTGCAGCAAATATCTGCTCATGGATTGAGAGCTGGCTAAAAGACAGGAAGCAAAGGGTTGTTGTAAATGGAACATACTCAGATTGGACTAATGTGGTAAGTGGGGTTCCTCAGGGTTCTGTATTAGATCCTCTAGTTTTTAACATATTTATTAATTACATAGAAGTAGGACTAGAAAGTATTGTCTCCGTTTTTGCTGGCAACACTAAGTTGTTCAAGGTAATTGAATCAGAAAATGATGGGCTTTCCCTCCAAAGGGATTTGCATAAATTAGAGAAATGGGCAACTAAATGGCAGATGAGATTTAATACAAATAAATGTAAAGTTATGTATTTCCAAAATGAAAATAGCCATGCAATTTATAATCTTAATGGAGCAAGTCTAGGACTATCAGAGATAGAAGGAGATTGAGGAGTGCTTTGGGACGACCACCTAGGTAACAGTGCTCAATGCCAAGCAGGATCTGCAAAGGCAAGTAAAATATTAGCATGTATTATGAATTATGTTACTATAGAAATCCCTAGTAGGTCCTCACTTGGAATATGGAGTACAATTTTGCGCACCACTTCATAAAAAGGTCATTTTAGAGCTGGAAAAGTACAGAGAAGGGCAAAAAAATAGTAAGGGGAATGGACAGAGCAAGCTATGAAGACAGAGTAACCAAATGAAATGTATTTCCTCTAGAAAAAAGGTGTCCAAGAGGAGATATGATTACTTTATATAAATACATCCAGGATCAATATAAGGCTTTCTCAATTGCACTTTTTGTGCCAAGAGGACATCTCTTTGGATTAGAAGAAAACAGATTCCACCTTAAAGACAGAAAATAATGGAGGGCCCTTTCAATGAGCTTAGAAGCTAACATGCATAGTGCTTGTTTCCAAGGCACCTTAAAAGATGGATCTGTTTTGTGTAAATAAGGGTACCACAAAGAATTTTACCCCAGGAAGTGTGTAGTGGCCCAAATACACACGAGCAATTCACAAACCTGGCATTACATTTTTTCAGGTGTGAAAATACAGTGACTGTAATTGATAGGGCAGAAATACTTTGTTTTAATCAGTATTTGCTCTGTTATTAGGATTATAACTGGTAGAGGGACAATATCATATTTACCAATGGCATCTTTTGTCTTGGGCATTCTGAGAATTAAGAGTTACAGAAAAAGCATTTGGAAATACCAATGTAAATAATACACAATTTTATCATCAAAAAATCTTTCTTGCTCTCTCACCTTTACTCACTCCCACTCAATCACAATCTCACATTATCGTGCATTCAGGCAACAGATCTCATCTGGGAGGGTTTCCCAGTTGCAAATTATAAAAAATAATCTAAGACAATGGTGGATTCTTGTCTAGAGTGACCATTTGGCTGCACATTATTAAGTCTGTTTCACACAGTCCTGGGTGTCTTTCTAAATGAGTGTGACCTCCTGACCATATAGAATACAGATATGCTCAGACAATGCTGGGTGCACATTATTAAGACTCAGACTTGGCTGGCTATCTCCTTATTACATATTATCAGGACACCCTCAAACAGTGCTTGGTGTCTATGTAGGGCAGCCTCAGCATGCTACTAAGTTTAATCTGAAAATAAATGGTTGTGTTTGCATGTGCAAGGCTATTTCACACAATCTACATATTTTATTAGCATGTTCCATAATTCATTATTCCAACATATATATATCCTGAAGAACCTCACCTAAAAATATAAAAAAAAATATATATATATTATTGCCGTATGAACGCTATTAAAGCTGTATTTACACCATAATAGAAATTAACCCAAAGTACTTAATATGATAAATATATATATGCTTCCTGAACAACTTAGTTATAGCTACTGAGAGCCTCACCCATTGTTTCAGCAGTGCTTTCCCTACTAGCCAGAGGAAACTGAAGGTGATGATATGTTCCCATGAGCACAAGCAGATATTGCTAACAATAATGCTATGATCATTGCTTATATAGCTGTTAATGTTATTACTTTGCTACAAACTTCGCAAACATACAAAGTTTTCCCCAAACTAGGGTGGACCTTTAATATCCCATTTTATATTTAATTTTGGAGAAATTGGGTAGTTTGGGTTTATCAGCAGTAAAAAAAAATATTTTTCTATATTATTAACAGTATTGTTGTCTTCCAAGAAAATTATGCTTTTTGTGAAGCTAGAAAGTGAAATACAGATTGCATTCAAGCTCTGATTGGGATTTACCTCAGGATCAGCTGAAGGATCAAGGTAATGCCCTAACAACATGAGCCAGATAAATTAGATATTAATCATTTATAAAATGAGTAATTTCAAATTATTTAAAAAGCAATATTCAATATTAAACTTATTGTCAACGTTAAGACTCAGTTTCTGCTGCTACCCATCCACTATAAAGTCAATTGGGAAAGGTAGCTTTGTCTAGGAGATTGTGCTAAATTTTCAGCACAAGGATATTCATTGGCTGGAGACTAGTTGTATTAAAGAAGATTCTCTGGGTAATGAGCTATTACTGTTGGGGCAGCCTCTCAATGATTGTTTATTATATTATTAAATCTAATTGTTCTTAAAAACCTGCCATTTCTACCACCCTCCCTTTAATGACCTTACAAGAGTGAAGACAAACACTCAGCTTGAGGTTGATATTCTAATCTTTGAACATTAAAATAATATTGCATATTGTTATTATTACTTACTAAATGTGATATTTATATATGATCAATGCATAATTTAAATAACTAGTTCCTCTTGTTTTTTTCTTATAAACTATCTTATTAAGTAGTATGTAACACAGCATATCTGTAAGTACATATAACATTTAACAAAGCAAGAATGAAAGATACAGAATTATATATAAAAAAAAAGAAATACAATTAAAAAGGAGGCTATTGCAAACAGATGTTGTCAAAATGTTATAGTATGTCTTTCTTGTTTAATTTCCAGCATTGCTAGATAACTAGATACTTATCTGAAGTTGCATTTAGTTGGCTACATAAATATTCCATGTTTGAAGCCCACTCAGTTTTATCTACCAAGAGCATTTCAGTCATCCTGCAATCCTACCTTATGAAAATATCCATATTACTTGAGGTTTATCACACCTCCATTTATTAACCATATGTGTGTAAGATATGGCTTGGACATTAAAGGGAAATGCAAACTCCTGTCTCATAAATACAACTTCCACCATTGTAATATGTTTCCAGGATCTTGCACCTTAGCTGCATGACTTTTCTTCCTGCTTAATTATGTTTTTTTACATTGGACATTTAAGAATAAATAAAGACAAGTTTTGTTATGTAAACATTTGTAATTTTAGTAGTCAACTTTTATCAGTTTTCAATCATATATTTATTTAAAATATACTTTTTTAATAACTGCACTTGGAAATAGACAATGTTTTTTTAGAATTTCTTAAATTCTCTCTGCCCACCCCTAGGGGCTTATCTTAGCGTGATGACTTAGCAGCAAGCTGTGATTCTCCATACTGCAGCTTCTAATGCATGCAGCTCCCTTATTCATCCACATGATCATAAGGTAAGGTAAAGGTTGCTGCCTGTTCTGTCTCTCCAACTCTGATTGCTCTTACTCTTGTCATTAATACATAAAAAACTAGTTAATAAAAGAAAATAGATGCCTGTAGTAAAAAATGATTTCATATAAAAGATAAACATGAAAAGGCTGTGTTTATTTTGTTGTATAATTTTGTCCATTATCAAGTTAAATTATTAAAAATGCTATACAGAAAGATTTGACCACAGTTTAATTGCAGATTATTGCTTGTAACAACCACAGTCCTAAGTGGCCACCAGAGGTGAGAGCTAGCCTAAAAGAGATACCTTTTATGTTAAGGTCGTATCCTAGTTCATTGTCTGCTGTCCCTTTAAATTTGCTGTGTAAGTTATGGAGATAAAAACATTTTTTTTAGAGAGAATCTGAATTTTGAAAACCCTGTTTATGAATAAAGGAATGCATTTTGTGTTTCTTATATTTTTTCCTGAGAGCTGGATCATGAGCTTGAGTTTTTTGTAATCTATCAGAGGAAGAAGGGGTGGTGGAGGAGGCAACAGTGAGATGTCAGAGGGCATTGCTAGATAGTTAGATAAGATTAACTTTATACTACAATGCTTCCCCTC
Organism: Discoglossus pictus; assembly: GCA_027410445.1. NCBI lineage: Eukaryota > Metazoa > Chordata > Amphibia > Anura > Alytidae > Discoglossus > Discoglossus pictus. The sequence goes on along the minus strand of CM050165.1, from coordinate 198,196,268 downwards.
ACAGGCCCAAAAGCAGACTAGCTGCATCAAAAGAAGCAAGCATTGCTCTCCAGAAATGTAAACTCCCCTTTCACACACAAAACTTCCGCCTATATATAATGGATGCTTCCAAGGACCAGCAGAGCATGAATGTGGCTTAATGACGTTTTCCCAGCTTAATTATGCTCTAACAGTCTTTTTTTTTTCATTTTACGGGTTGTATTTGTTCACTGTTGAGAAAACATTGCTCATAAATGTCACCTGCGTATAAGTGGTAAGCTCAGCGTGGCTCCTTGAAACATAAGTTGAGCACAGTGATGAACATCAGACCCCAGCAATGATTTGTAAATCTCCCTCAATGACTCTTATCTATAAAGCTTCCCTGGTAGAACTTTAAATGTAAGCAACATTGAGCACTACAGTGGACCTTTAAATGAAAAAAGTAAATCACTTGGTACTAGTGCAGGACTAGTTTTGAATTCTCAAAACATAATTTTTTATGGACCACCTCAATATTGATTGCAGTGGTTAAATGGTCGGTGCTATTGACTACTTATAAATGTGTACACTGTAGAGAAGATGCAACTTTGCAAATGAATGCTGCTGTTCTCCTACCAAAAAGAATTAGGCTCTCTAATTTGCAGCTAAAAGGAAGATTGTTGTATAACGTCAACTGCATGGCTCAAAAGTTGAAGTTTTGGCAAAAACATTTTTATCATGGACTTACACTGCAGTCTTCAGTGAACTGCATCACATCCATTGCCATGCTTACTCACTATCAGACTGTATAATACACATAGCACGTGTTAACTGACCTGGAAACTCAAAGTTTCAACTGAAATGCAAGGGTGCCTAACTAAACCTTAGTCTTTGACAATTTTTTGCAAAACCAGAATTTTACTATAATGGTTGACCTTTGAATATTCAATGATTGTGCCTCTTTGTCATTTTGACTGCCAGAATACCATGGAAGACAATCCATTAATATTACTTCCCACCCATAAGTTTATGCATACCTCATAATTTGTATTTATTTTAATTTTAATAATTTCATGTGCAACATGGTGAAATTTAATACAAACATAGGCACTCAAAAGTACAAGCACAGAGAAAATGTGTGGATACTGACTGCACATTCATATGCCCTCATTCATGCTCCTGGAACCATGCAAACATACAAATGCATACTACACAGAGATGGAGAGATCCCAGGAGCCTAGTATCCTGAATATTGTCCATAATTACAATGCATCACTATAAAGAGGCTCCTTGTCTGGCCCCTAAAAATTAACACCTATACCACAGAGGTCCTTATGGCTCCCAATGGCACCTAATATTAACCCAATACCATAGGTGTCCCAAAGGACCCCCATGGCATACTAAACTATAACCATCATTGACCCCCATGGCACACAAAATTCACCCCATTACTACTAATAGGAATCTTTATGGACTCCTAATGTAACAGGGGACTAGAATATATACCTAGCTCCTAAATATTATATATTTTTGCCCACCCTTGTGTATATACATTAACCCATACTAACACACATAAATAGACATTCATACTGACATACTAACAAATATACATAGAACAAAACACACATATAAATGCACACCGGACCACACTAACACACTCATGTCTACATTTGATGTTATACCAGTGCAGAAACTCATACAGAAATTACCTTTGATAACAGTTCTTAAATCAGCTCTATTGCAGTAATTTTAAGCCTCAACAGGGTATATTGATCTGTGGACTTACTGTTACTATACTGCATACAAATTGTTATCTATAATTTGATTTTGTTTGTATTGCATTTTCACCCACAACATTTATTTTGCCAGCTATATTATCTTTACACAGCAAATTTGCCTAAACATTGATGTGGTAATAAAAATCACCTTCTTTGTTCTACATTTTTAAGTATATAACTGCACACACCATTATAATTGCACCCAAACTCAGTTTTAGGCAAAATATATATATATTTTAATCTGTGAGTATTTCTCTATAGGGTTTATTCTGGTAGCTTGTACTTCATTCATTCGGTGTAATCGGCCACAGCAATCATTTTGGTACACCCTGACACTGTTGAGGGGATATCAGATATTGGGATCTATTAGTCATCATCATCCTGAAATCAATAGCATAGACTGAGAGGGAAAGGGCCAGAGTTTTGTATTCATATATGATTTCTACAGACTACTCCATTCCTTTTGAAGCAAGTCATGTGTGAAATATGTTGTGGAAGGGGGCTTGACACATAATAAGATTGTAAAACTCTGAATCATTTTGCCTTCGTAATATTAAAGATTTGTAGTGAATGTATTGCGCCATATGTATCTTCCTTTACATCTGAGGAAATCCCGACTAACCGATCATAAGTACAGGGGGGTGAGGCAGGAAGCACACTTTGATGCTAAATGACAAAAAAATCAGCAAATAAGGAAGATAATTTCTTTCTGTGGTGGAATTGCTTCAGTCTTGCATAAAGCAAGGTGGTTTTCTCAGAACAACACTGAGTACAATTCTACTGATTTGTAAGAACTGTTAGAGGTTCATAAAAGATTTGTACTATGTCTCTATATCATTGGAAACAGTTACTTCCTTTGTCCATACTTTCACCTTCCCATCACTTTAGTAATGGCTCTCTGTTTTATATATATATGGACTTTATTTAAGTTTATAGCCTATATAGGCTTTTAGGTGGAATAGATTTTATACACAGTTACAGATACATAGAGAAATGTTATTATTTTTATACTGATGAACTCAGTTTGATTATCACTAGGTCATGTATGACAAGCTCTGTTGTATATCTTCAGAAACCACATCCTGATAAATTTAGAAAATTCAGCTGTATTTAATAATATCTTTATTAATATCTTGTGACCATCACAAATTTGCCATGAATATAAACAGCTGACGTGCCAATATTTAGTTTCATTAAAACAGGTTTTTGTTCTAAAATAATCTGCTTGAGATGTAATATTTTACCACAACTTATTCTCTATACATTTTGTTTTATTTTATGCATTCATATGATGCTATATATATATATATATATATATATATATATATATATATATATATATATATATAAGGATTAAGAGTGCATTTGTGTGAACTCTATTATCATGTCAAGACTTGACTAATGCAACACGATCCTAACTGGCTCTATTGCATATACCCTCTTCCCCACGCTAGTCTATCCTGGACCCTTCTGCCAGACTCATCTATCTCTCCCAATGCTCATCCCTCTGCTAATCTCTACTCTGGCTCCCTGTCATGTTACAGGACCAGCAGGACTACCACGCTCTGACACTACCTACTGTTAGGTCCACATGTTGGATGGGTAAGTATATCCTTAGAGGAATTAAAAGAGTCTCCCTGAAATAACAAATACAGTTGTATTTGTTAACCAGATAAACAACCCTTTATTCCAGGATTGGTGAACATTTTATAGGAAGGGAACAATATATAAATCAAACATTAAACAAAAAGTCAACATTGCACAATTTCAACATGCCTAGCTTGAATTTCCTTCTTCTTGATTCTGCAGTCAGAGGCCAGCCGACATCTGCTTTTCCAGTATTGGGTGTTTGAGAAGCCAAGTGTCCAAACATGTATAGAGCTCCCTGCCCGGGGAATTCAGTTGGACCAATCTGGAGGGTGCTCCTTCTCAATGGGGTTGGCGATGGCAAGTCTGGTCTCCTTATCTTAATCCTGCGGGACAGAGAGCATTTAGCCATGCCTGGTGGGGGGGGGGGGGGGGGGGTATGGAGCAGAGGCTGGTGGCACCAGGAAGTGGTAAGAAGCAGAAATGTGGGCTGGAGACATATACGCCCAGGGAATAGAGGAATCAGGCATGAGACAGAGTAAGGAGGCATATGTCTGTGGAGAAGTGACCATCCTAGATCACTAAGGCAGTGGGAAGTAGGGAACTGCAAGGAAGGAGAGGCTAACTGAGGCTTGGACTGAATTCATGGTACAGAGAGGGTCACCAAATTGAAGGGTATTAAATAATAATCCCATTACACATCTCCCCAGTTTTCAAAATCCTAAGCCTCACTTATGAAGCCCTCAACCATACTGCATCACTCTACATCTCAGCTCTTGTCTGCAGATACAGTCCAACATCCCTCTGGGATCTATCTATGATTTGCTCATCTCATCCTTCATCATTACTCCTCTTATGCTGCCATACAGGCCCACTCAAAAGCATCCCCCATTCTTAAGAAATACTCTACCTTGCTCTGCTACACTGTCCCATAATAACATGTGTAGGAACTGGGGGGATGAGGGGGACAAATCCCCCCAGATTTTTCAATGTGTGTAGAGAAGGGGTTGTGTGGTATTTCTATACTATATGTGATATCCCCCACCACCACCACCACACACACAGATTTAGGATAAGGTTATCCTTTCTGGTTTACATTCCTCTCCCGCATCATGCTAGAACATCGATCCCTCATTACCTATTCGATTATAAACTAATTTCCTCATGTACCAATTTGCATGTACAATGTGCTGTCTTGACTTATCTGCCTGAAATTTATGTTAATAAACTCTATCCATTGTTTATTTAAACCTAGCAAAACACAAATCAAGGCATTTAAAAAATATAATTTCAGAATATTATATCAGAATAAAATAACGCTACTATAATGTCCCAAAATCTGATAAATAATGTAATATATTTACACTCAATTTACTGTAAGTAATTCTATCTTGCAAACTTCCAGTAAGAGGGATTGTACTAACTGCCAAAAACTGCCACACAATGCAAACTGGGGCAAAAGTATGTAGAACAAACTTGCATTACACGTAGAAGATGTTTTTATCAAAATGTTATTTCTCAACAGAGTGAGTATATATATATTTTTTCAAATATAACTAAAACATTTAAATGAAAAAAAAAAAAAAAAGTTCAAGTTCTAATTGTCAGATGGATTATTTTACAATGTCTCCACTGAAAAAGCCATATTATTTTTTGTATTCCTTTTAGCACTCTGCTGTGTGTTCACTCCACATGATGTAATTAGTTATCTTTTATTTGTTGCATGATTTCCTGAGAAATAGATGATTAGAAATCAGTGTTTGCTGATTTATAGACAGATGGGACAACAATGAACTATTATAAAGTAATGGGAAAGTGAAAGCATGGGCAAAGAAAGGAGCTGCACATTTTTCAAACCAAACTAACTATGACACTTAGGGACATATTCTGTTGCTATCCTGCAAATTCCCAAAGTTACACACACTTAAATATTGAATATTGCCATAGATTCTATTAGTTAATTGCAATCCGAGTTACCCACCCACAATCACTATGGGCCAGCCAAAGACACAAAACCATCCCTAGAACTCCATTGGTTTTAGCACAGCTCGAATATTACGAACGCTAAATAATTAAAGTTACACAAAATCGATATTCTAACTTGCAAATTAAGTCTAACCCATAACTGAAAAAATGATCACATTTCTGTCAAAAATATTAAAAGTACTCAAGAGGACTCGCAAGGCCTTTTTCAATCAATTATTAGAGCCTTAACAGCTATCAAACACGCGATACTGTGCGTAAAGCACAGAAATATATTAGAATTAATTGCACAACAGTCTCAAACCCACAAATATGCAATTAAAAAATATTTGGTGACGTTTTTTTGAGTGAAATGGATCCCGGGACTTAAGGGATTAATACATATCATGGAACCTGCATGGACTAGAACAGTTGCTTTAATGCATTTTATTATCTTCTACATTACTGGATTGTGAGTACAATCTCAAAATTTACTTCATGACGCTAATGAATTTGTAGTCTCATAAACTCCATGTTTTACTGATATCATGATGACCCATTTACTATTGGCTATGTCTAAGAAGTGTTGCGAGTGTTTAAGAAGTAAATTATGCGCTTGCTTAAATATTGTCAGATCATATGATCACGCCCCCTGAAATCTGACTTAAAAGGCAAGGTTTACGAGTTCAGCCTTGCAGTCGGAATGTGCGAGCTGGAGTCAATAGAATACATCTAAACATTTATTAAAAAAACACCCACAGCCAAATTTGAGAGTTTGAGGCATTTGCAAGCAGCTAATAGAATATGGCCCTTAGTTTGAGCATTCTAGGTACTTTATTCTTAAAGGAATCTATTCAAAAATAGTAGAAGCCACTATATAAAAATCCAGTGTCTGCCTATAAATTAGAAATGCATTTAGCAGTTAATTACCAAGGCCCTCATTTAATTGCAATTTGGCCAATTGAATAGGGACCTAAATAAGCACATAACATATATTTTTTAAAGAAGTTTTTAGTTAGCAAGCATCTATCCAAAAGAAAGGTTTTCACTAACTAAAAACTTATTTAATAAAAATATGCTATGTTCTTCTTTAGGGCCCTATTCAATTGGCCACATCGCAATTGAATGAGGCCCCAAGACTGCTGAAGATGAAACTAAATTTAATAATAATCTCTACACCAACATTTAAAAAACAAAAACTGCATCAAAATATTTTTATAGTATAGACATAACAAATTATATCAGACGATATATAGGCCAGATACCAGGCTTTTGGTGTTATTAATGGGTGTTAGAATCCATGCAGTTATTGCATGCAAGGCATATATAATTATTCTTCGTCTCATTTACAAATTCCTTGAGTGTACAGCAAAATAACAATTTAGAGGGAATTGTATATAAAACTAGCAAAATACTGTATCTACAAATGTATTTTCTCTGTTTATATCTCAAGCCAGAGTTCTCCCTCCAACTATTACTTGACTAATGTCAAAATTTTCTCTTTAGAGCCCAAAAAACTGCTGTACTAATGTAAGTGTAAATATGATCTGACCAACCATTAAACACCATACATTTCTAAGAACCGAGTGATCGGCTCTGTGAGGCCTTCCACCCCAACTAATTAATTATGCACAGTAATTATGATTACAAGATAATAAAAATGTGTTGTTAAATTTGGGGAGAATTACCTGTGCATGTGTAGTTGCAATGTATTCGTGCATGCGCGCAGCTACGAATACGCACTGACTGCGCATGCGCTCGTTGCAGTTCAGTTGCGGTTATAATGCACAGTTTTTAGTCAGAGCCGAACCATTACGAGCATACACAGTGTGCAAAAAAAGGAAACTGTGTAAAACTTCATAATTTAAAAAAACTAAAGTAGAAAACCAAGCTGCCATTATATACAGGGTGAATGTGAGGTAAATAGAGAATACATATAATCAGACAGATAGCCGAGACACAGAGAGAGAGAAGGAAAGAGACATATATCTGAAAAAAAGAGAGGGAAGGAAATGAGAGAGACAAAAATAGACAAAGACATGAAAAAAATAATTACAGGAAGATACGTGTAATGTTATAGAGAGATAGCAGAGATATTTAGTATTGATCGATAAAAAGAGAGAGTATATTTTTTTTATATGTTGTCATGTCCCAATAAAAATTGATTCTGAGAAACAAAATATGTATGGAAATTGATTTAATAGTATTATTCCATATATATCCTACCGTCATTTATGATGGGCAAATTACTAGTAGATAATAAGGCTCAAGATGTATCTGTTACTCTGCTTCCATTTCAGCTTTATTGATTTCTATACCCTCTCTTTGACATGCAGGGATGTTGTTCAGTAGGTTAAAAAATCTCTGTTTTTAGAAGTGTCGATTCAAACCCTCATTTGTCCCTTTTCCGGATCTATCCTGTTGTAAATTCGCCAGCACTAAGAGCTGCAGTGCCAGCTTTGGATATTTTGCAGCGCTGACGATATTTCACACAAATTGTAACCTTAGAAGGTTACCCTAACCCTCACTAACTCTATGATATGGGCACTTATCGGCAATGGCATCTAGAGATTGGTGGGCAGCATTGCTGTTGATTTTTTGGCAAATTTGAAGAGGGAAAGGACCCATTTTTCTTTGTTAAAGATTTTTATTTAAAATGTTTTGTTTTTTTAAAGCATTACCATTCTCTTGTTTGCTTTTTATCAACCTTTTATGTATATTTTCACTTTTACCTCTTGACCAAAATAACAATTGCTCACTCTGCCTTAGGGAGTTCAGCTGCACCTCACTGACGGGGCCCATAAAGGCCGAAACGCATCTGGGGTTTGCTGTTTCTCCTGTTCAGGGTAGAATTGCCTGGTGTTTCGGGGCTGGTTCACTCTTTTGATTGGGACCAGACTGATATACTACAGGATATTTTTCCCTGTGAAGGGCGCAAGTGAGTTAAAAGAGGTTGCTCTCAGAGTGGAGTATCATGGCCATAGAACTCACCTATTAAGGTTGGTTCGTTCTCTGATGAGCACCTCTGACTTAGTTTTTCCGTTTATACAAATTACCCTTAGGGTTTAGTCTCCCTAAGGGTAATAGGGGACTCCAAACGTGGACCCCTTGCTCACTGTGCCTTAGGGAGTTCAGCTGCACCTCACTGACGAGGCCCATAAAGGCCGAAACGCGTCTGGGGTTTGCTGCTTCTCCTGTTCAGGGTAGAATTGCCTGGTATTTCGGGGCTGGCTCACTCTTTTGAGTGGGACCAGACTGATATACTACAGGATATTTTTCCCTGTAAAGGGCACAAGTGAGCTAAAAGAGGTTGCTCTCAGAGTGGATTATCATGGCCATAGAACGCACCTATTAAGGTTGGTTCGTTCTCTGATGAGCACCTCTGACTTAGTTTTTCCGTTTAAAAAATAAGGATGCAGTAGGATTCAAAACACATCTCACAGCCCATTCTACAACTGGACTATGAGTTTACATGCTTGACAGTGATGAAAAAGACAGTATCAGTAATGAAAAGCTAATTCTCGAATGTTAAGACTTTACAATTCAGCATTACTAAAACCCTTTGCCACTAATATATATTTTCAGTTTTGTCTTGTAACCAAAGTAAAAACTACCATTATATAAAAAAATATTTCAGTGGGACTTGAACCCATGTTTGCTAGTTCACAGGCCAGGTTCTTAACCACTGGGCTTTATATCAATATATTCTATAACTGCTGAAAAAAACAATATATATAATCTAGAGCTAGATATATTGGAACTGTAACAGTCCCTTCTACAGCCTGAACACATAACTCTAATTAGTATCATTAGCAGGTGCAGCTCATTATACATTTTGAGAATACATGGTCATGTTAGAAGCAGATTTAAACAACTAATTTCAAACACTCATAACTCATGTATTTTGGCAGCAATTTTATAAAGAAAAGGGTTGAGCTCTATTTCCACCTCCGGAGTGGCGCAACTCAAATGGTGCTTAGTCAACAGCGAGGCCATCGCTATGTTCGGCGCGGGCACTCTGCCCCCCAGAGCCTCGGGGGGCTGTTCTGTCGGCATGCCTTATGAGCTAGATCAGAGGTGGAAATAGTTATCTGCCTGTAGTACATTTTCTTGCACCACCAGAAATAGAAAAGGACCCGCTTTTCCTCCCCTTGACCTGATGGCACTAAGGACATTATATTTCTGAAACTTGTAAAATAGGGATATTTATTTGACAAATCTATAGAGCTGCATGTAGATGTCCCAATCACTCCAAACATCTGTGTTAGAGACTTCAGTTAGCTGACTGATATAATGGCAGGCTCTGAAAAAGTGCGGATGGGTATAATTAGTCCTTTATCTGTACGCTAAAAATAAAAATAAGATACATCTAGGGGTTCCTTTCTCTCTTCAAATTTGCCAAAAATTCACCAGCAGTGGCAGCAGTGCCACCCACCAACCGCTAGATGGTGCTGCTGATTTTCAGTGCCCATACCATAGAGTTAGGGTTAGGTAAACTTTCAAGGTTACGGTGAGGGTTAGGATGAGAGTTAGGGTAACCTTCCAAGGTTACAACTTGTGTGAAATATCGGCAGTGCTGCAAAATATCCACAGTGCTATCTAGCAGCTACTTGCTGGCACTGCAGCTGGCGAATTTACAACGGGATAGATCCCATCTAGTGTTTCATTTCAAGCACCGAAACTACAAAAAAAACATTTTTCTAACGCATTTAAGGTATCTGACTGTATTGTTAAAAAATGATAAATAAGAAATACGTGTTTTGCACATACTTCTTGGATCTACCCGTTATATTATTATTACACGTTCATATGTGAGACAGGTGAAATCAGGTGAAATGCTTGGCATTCTTTGCCTTCTAATTGTGGAGTGCACAGGATGCATCCTAGACATAGACTGACCGATGAGATGTGGAAACCAGGGATCATATGAGGTTGCAAAATACATACAACTAGAAATATTTCTGTCAAATGCATTAAGCAACAAGAGGTCCAGTACACAAAATGTAATAACAGCATTGCTTAAGGTTTTTTTTTTTTTATATTACAAAGTTCTGTATGGAGCTGTATAATATGGCCAAAATATGAGTATTCAGATATATTGAAGACTAAGTCTATCAGTTGCTGAATGTGGTATGTTTGCTTTAGCAGTGTTTGTACTATTGGGTTTTCAGTATAAGGTTATCCATGTGATCTCAAAAGAAACCTGTGTAGAAACTACTGCTCAGTAATAAACCTGTGATCATCTAGAAGAAAGACTTCCATACAGAAACAAAGATGTTGATAGTAGATAAGAACCAATATACACTTGTATTCTGTCATTTCAATCTGCCTAGTAATTCTTAATTTCTTTTTATGAATCAGTAAATTAAAAATAATCTAGAATGCTTTGATTATGAATAATTGTCTTATCTCTGTACCTATATTAAAATATGAAATATGTATGGAGGGCTGCCATCGGAGGATATGTAGAAGCACTGTTTTATTTATCTTCCTATAAAGGCAGCCTGGGGAAGTCAGGTATGTTTGTTTAATCTAGCGAGGGCAGGCATGGACTGCTAATGGTCCCTTGATTGAGCACTCATTTTAATAGTGACCCTGAATATATTATGGGATGGTTGAATAACATATTCAAAAATATTAAACAAAATTGCATTTTTTTGTGTGAAAGATAATACCTGTTTAATTTTGGCCATCACTCATCATTATAGACTACAGAGACTGAGGAGGCATTTTTTCACCATCAGTTCTGCACTTCCTATCACCTCCTGAAACAGTAGGGACAGTAAAGGGGGATTGTGGGGCAGAGCTCTCAGTTGTAAGTTTGAGAGCAAAAAGAGTCAGTGGTAGTGGTACTGGGAGGAGTGTTTTACAGAGGCTGTGCCCCACAGTCTCAGGCTGGGATGAGATATAGAGAGAGAAAGAGAGAGAACATTAAATGGTGACCCTGAATATATTGTAGTTTGATTGAAATGCTCATGCAAAAATACTAAACAATGGGGGAAAGTGATTTTTTTTTGTAAATATGAAATAATACCTGTTTAATATTGAATTGTAAAGCCATGAAGTATTAAATCATTTGATAAATGTATAGGTTTCTACCTTTTCACCCGTATCCCTCTCTTGTCCTTAGCTATACCTCTGCCTCTACTCCCTCACATAGGTGGGACTCCCTCACATTGGGTGATCTGTTCACACTATAGACAACTTGCCCAGATTAACTAGTCATGACTTGAACAGTAGTGATATGTATTTATTGGTCATATACACTGGAAAAAAAGCTGATTTTAGTCAGTTGGGCATTTTAATGAGCAAATATCAACTTTCTTACAGATGCTATTCCATTATATGATTCTTATATTTGTTCTTGTGAGGAACCAAATGTAAGCTCAATTTTCGTCTTATATGTTATAACAATAAGACAGCAACATTTTGTTTAGAACCTTATTTAAATGCAGTATATTTATTTTTCCTATGGTAGATGATGTATATAGATACAGTACATAAAAGATGTGCTTAATGGTTGTATAGCTCAAAACACAAACCAGTTGACTGCTATCAGTAGCAAGTTGGCAAATGAAAAGCACACTCTGTGAAATTACTTCCCGGCAGTTGCGCTTAGTGTCAATGCTCAATACTGGTGATATATACATGTCAGTTATACTAGTTAGAGCATGCCAGGGATAAGCATTGGGCTATCCTGAGGCTAAATTAAGTTAATATTTTGGTAGATATAATGGGCAGACTAAACAAGCCATTTTGGTTCTTATCTTACATCACATCCGTGTATGTTTCATTTGGAGAATGTTTAGCCAGAAAAGTTTCCAGACATATTTTTGCAGAACCAAAAAGCGGAAGCTACATAAAAAAGGCATTTTCTCTTCAGAATATATCCCATTTTAGTGACATTCTATAAATATAACTATAAAAATCCATCCATCTAGAGATACATTTTAGCGTGCACGTACTGTTAAAGTGGGAGATATGTCACCTATACTTCACATCATATTCATGAGGAAATAGTGAGACAATAAAACTGCTAGTGTAATGAATAATTATGCTGAATCATAACCAAGACAAAATCAGTAATGTTTAATGTGAAGTATTTTGTCTCCAAGTAAACATTGTTTATCTTGATGCTACATGTAAGTAACATGTAAAATCATCTAAAGTAAAATGTTCACAAAAAAGTATGGTCTATAAGTATTATGTTGTCGCTGCTTGAATGTAAAGTGTTATTGTAATGTGGTATAGTACCAGTAGGTGGAGAACTAACCATATACATTCTGATTGAATGGCAGGAACAAGCATTTTATTTTACTACTGCATATTATTGTTATTTAGGAAGGTAGCACACATATAAAAATATATGTAAGAAGAGTAATCTTAAAAAAATAAAATAAAATTGTCATGTGCACTAAATAATGTAGTTATTGTATTCATTGACATAAATTGTGTCTTTTTTGGGACATTACAAATGGATTAAAATTGATATCTAGTGTATGAAGGCAACATGATAAAGGGGCATGTAATTTTCATGCACTTAAAATAGCATGTTTTGAACATTAGTTGTTTTTTTTCCCATAAAAAACCCACTTAAACTTCCTTGAAGCTAACGGTAGGTATTCAGAGAGTACCAGAGAATACTGTAGTATGTAAATCTCATTGACAGTCTAGTATGACTCATACATCTATACTACTGCCCATTGGATGACAGAGGCAAGCCCCACAGAGCATTAAACAACTGAATAAGTATTTTGTGAATTTGCTTGAACAATAGGAAGGAAGGTATTTGACATATAAACTGCTCGTTGCATGTAAACCCGTGATGCTGGGACTATGTATGCTGCAGTGGCTCCCCTCTACATATTAACATTATGACTAATGGATACTGGGTTAGATTCAATAACGTATTGCAGCGGGTATGAAGGTGTGCAAGTGGCTGCAAAAGTATATATACATATAGAAAATAGAGCAATCCCAGAACATCACATAATTTGTGATGTTTTTTTAATTTCCCCCACCGTATCTTCAAAGTACACAATATTGATGAAGGCAGAACCTCCCCAGGCACATCATATGTTATGGTTGTTTTTCTCAAAACATTATTACTGTTGAAAGTTATTTTAGCACTGTGTGTATGTCCTACAGTGCTGTCAATCAAGGCTGAGCCAACTGTTGTTGGCTCCGTAGATAAGTTGTTACTTTGGTGCTTGCCTAGTCTAGTAGGAATGCTTATCTCTATTTAATTGGCATTGGCAGTGAACAGTATAACATTAAAACTATAGTCCCACTCAGTTTCCTTTTAGTTGTTCTTAGAAGGTCCCTTTATCTAAATTATAAACATTCCCTAGTTTTTAGACAGTCAGTTACTCCTCTGTCTGGCTGTAGTTCCATAGTCCTTATAAACCAGTTAAATTGTATTGATGTATTTGCACAATGGCAGACTGATTTGTCTCACACAATGCCCTGGCACAGATTAGCAGTGACGCAGGACCATATCTAGACGTCCTTAGTGAAGGTCGTTGGTTACTTTTGTTTGTGCTGTTTTGGTTTAGTGTGAAGGCTAGAAACTAAACTAGATGACCAAGCAGAGAATTAGCTGGAGCACATGATGTGTATAAATACCACTTGTTCAGTTTTAAAGACAAAAATAGTAGTGGTGCATGGCAGTAGTTAAAGAGACTCTTTGGATAACTTGGGTTATTTAATTATTTTTTTCTTCCTCCATGTAATTTATGCTGAGTTATTTGCAAGAGTAACAGTTTCCCCATGGTGAAAATACAGGGTGAAAGGGTCTTCCAGAAGCTGAGAAACCATTACTCTTACCAGTAAATTAGTGTAAATACTTTGTGAAAGTTATACTGAGGAGGGTCAAATTAATTAGCTAAACTTTCTTAAACATTTACAGCCTCATTAAATTGTGATTCGGCCAATTGAATAGGGCTCTATATAAGCACATACATTTTTTTCTTTTACAGAAGTTTTTAGTTAGTGAACTTCTATCCAAAAGCAAGGTGTTCACTAACTAAAAACTTATATAGAGCTCTATTCAATTGGCCAAATCGCAATTTAATAAGGCTGCTAAAAATTTTAATTACATATTTGGAAGGGACAATACAAGTTGAGAGAGTGGAGTTTAAAATATAGGAGCTATTTATCAATTTCTTTTTTTATGACTTTGAGTAGTTTATTGCTTTGCCTCAGTTACATTAAAGTGACAAAGTAAAGGATCCAGCTATTGCAGAATGAAAAAAAGACTTTATATGTTGCCCTGAGGAGGAGAGAAGCACATCTTTTTTTTTTTTTTTTTTTTCAAATACTGATTTTATCACTAATCAGTAACTAACAGCCACATATAAAATTCAAAGTATCTGCAACGTTAAAACCTGCAACGGCTTCGAGCTTGAAGAGTTGCGGATTTACGGTGCTATTAAATTAGAACAGGCTGCTAGCTACGGGCTTGAGCGGCAAACCCATAAAAAAAAATGTGCTCATCGGATGTGAACGTGATCAATTAGTCTAACTCGTAGTTATGAGTTGGAATGGAGCCAACGGCAAAAGAGATTGTCAGAATTACATCATTAAAAAATGGATGTGGGATTTTCAAAGTCCTACAGGTTCAATTAAGAGTTACGATCGGACCCACATTCCAGATGTAATGCAATATTGATAAAGCCGTAAATATGATATTCTATCACATGCAAGTTAGTTACAGTATATGTATTAACACATTGATTGCTGGGATCGATATAACACAAAAAATATTTTTGGGGGCTGATTTGCAATCTTGAGAATGTTGTGTTATTAATTCTAAGACCTAACATCACTTTCACTTTTAATAAAAGTACAATAGTGTGGTGATATGTTCATTTAAAGTGCTACGAGTTGGACTGTACCCCCCCTTGCGGGTCCTCTCTAGCACTCGTTGGCCTCTTGGCTCCATTTGCGAGTTACGAGTTTGAACGCAAGTGATTTTCATGCAATTTAATAGCTCAATTGGAATGTAGTGTTTATGGGCTTGAAAAAACAAAGGATTTGTGGCTGTGAAGTTCAACGTTCCACGTCCTGTAGACTTTTTTCGGCCTTGCTGCATCTTAACCCTCAAGTCGTCTGCGGGTTGCTTTAAGAGGCTAATTTAATAGCCTTAAGTCCTGCGAGCTACGATTCATAAAATCACAGAAATTTAATGGGGCTGTATATAATCAAAAGAAACCCTATTGTAGGTCCACTCCAGTGGTTGTTTATTATTTTTAGAGTATAATAATAAGATTATAAAGCTGAAAATTCTCTGTACTATTCATTGAAATACACATGCTCTTATTATTTATCACCCCTGATATGAGAGATAATTAATCATGTTAAATAGTCATAAGGAAATAGGGAGTTTCTTTTAATATAATTTATGCCTAAAATGCCCATCTTTAAAATGTAATTACCTAACACAGTGGTAGTCAACCTGGTCCCTACCACCCAGTAGCGGGCGATTCAAGCTTTCATGGTGAACGGCACACTTTGGAGACCCGCACCACGCTTGACTGGTTAGAGAGCTGGTGAGAGAGCCTAGGGACAGCAGTCAGGACCGGGTCATTATCTAGTAAGTACCGGCCGATACATAGCTAGGGGTCCTATTGAAAGGTTGACAAACCCTAACTTCATATACTATATAGTATATAGTGGTGTTTCATAGGACTATGTTCATATACACCATCGTAATGTATTCACTGTTGACATTGCTTCCATAATGATATCATTCTCACTGAAGTTTACTCTGAGCTTCTCCCAGTGCCTGAAATAAAAAAAATGCCTGCAGGTACTTTCAATCCCTGTAAAAACAGAAAAATGCCTTCAAGAATTCTAACACCTAAATTGTGTTTCATTTGAGGCTTGATTGCTCAAATCTGACACAATTAAGGGGTTTCCCAAGATCAGGGGATTCCCAAGATCTTACCTTTATTTCCACTATCCACTATGAGCATGGGTTTCCCCCTTAATACCATCTATCACCTATGAACCTGGGTATCCCCCAAATAAAGAATAACCATGGGAGTCCTTATGGACCAAATATTAGCTAGTTACAATCTGGATCCCTATGGAACTGAATGGTACCTCACATTAACCCTTGTACCATGAGGACCCCATGATATAATAAAATATGATGATGGAGATTCTCATTGACCCCCATAGCATACAAAATTAGCCCCTATACCATGGGGATCCTCAAAGATCCCCATGTCACCATTCTTATCACCACAGGGGTCCATCTTTGACCCCAATGGAGCCTAACCTCCCATGGAAATCCATAAGGAACCCCATGGTCTCTAACACTAAATACATAAAAAAACTTCATAAAAAAGTGGATAAGAGTGCACTTCCATGTTGATTGAAGTGTTGACTAGAGAGACACATGTGCAAGAGTGATTCTCACATCGCCCAGGACTTGTCATTCACCTCTCCTATACTCATTTGTTCTCTCTACTGCCCCTCGTGGTTAATATTAGTTGCACCTGGTAAGGTCCCATTGGGACGCCTGCACAGCACCGACCCAAAAAGCACAAGGAAGTATCTAAGTGTATACTGCTACACTTAGACACACATGCTCAGTCTTCACGAATTCTGTCTGTTACTCTCATCAAACATGATACATGCGCACTCTGCAAGTTGGCACCAGAGGAATATAGATGTGGTAAAAGGAAGTGTAAGTGTATCTAATTGGGTGCGAGATGAAATGGAGTGAACAAGATGCAGAGCTGTGCAGGGTCCAGAGACAAAGAGGGACTTACTTGGAGCAAGTACTCGAATGTGTGTCTGTGTACTTGATATCTTCCATGCATTCTTCAAGCACAGCACACTCCCTTACTCAGAACTGTATGTCATCGGAGAGAGGAAAAGGCAATAAATCTAGAGCACTCCCCGTCAGGGATCTTTCTATTTACCCTCTAGGAGTAAGTACTGCATATTTCTGGGAAGTTCAATACCCCAGGCACAAATATGAAATTTAGCACAGTACGTGTATTTAGGTATGCTCATTTATGTATATGTATGATGTATGCGTATACAATATTACATAATTGTGCATCCCTCCACAACAAAATGGAATTTACTAATGGTGTTGTTGTTTAGTCGTTCAGTTGTGTCTGACTCTGTATGTGACTCTATAGACCGCTGCACTCCTGGCATATCTGTCAGCCACTGCCCCTCTGAGCTCCATCAAGCTCATACTCATAGGTTCAATTACCTGATCTATCGATCTCCAGCTCTGCTGTCCCTTTCTTCGTGAGCCCTCAATCTTTCACAACATCAGAGTCTTCTCTAAGGAATCCTGTTTTATCATGATTTGAACAAAATATTTGAGCTTTAAAATCGGTCAAACCTTTCAGAGTGCCAATTGGCTTTATTTTCTGTAACAAAGACAGAAGTGATCATCTTATATTGTTATAAATACTGCATTCTTCCTTAGAGACAAAGCATTTGCTTATATCATGAACAAACAATCACAGCCTTTGTTTATTTATAATTTAATAACTCAAATTTTAAATAATATCCAATTCTTACATTTTCAGATTTAAAATGACAGTAGTATATTTAAAGGTAATACATAACTCTGCTTTTTGGATATATGTATTATATTTATTTTGCTGATATTCCATTGGTTCAAATAAAAAATGGGCATATGAATAATAATAACCTATATTATATTACGTATATTACGTATATTGTACACTGCAGAGATTTAGATACCTCTCACCAGACATGTATTGCAATACTGTGGGCACATGGGTACTTGACACTGCATGCGTTTAGCAGTAATAAGGACAGACCAATAGGGGTAGTACATTATTTTATTTATTTAACTTCAATTATTATTAGAAGGAACACAAATGGTAAATCATCATTAGCCATTATTGACTGAGATCACCGTTGCCCTACACTCCCAAAAAAATTAGGCTTTAGATCAGATCAATGTTAGGTAAGTTTTCTATGTTTGCCTCAGTACAGTGCTGTCCAGCTGGTGGCCTTCGGGCTGGCTGTGACCCTCAAGCTGTTTTCTGTGGCCCACTAACTTGCCAGGTAGATTCTGCTCACCACCCTAATATATTTAAAATAGAACACTTGGAGCAGTTGAAATACTCGGGATACCATATATAATTATTTCATATGAAACATGTACATATATTAATGTATATATTTTTAAATCTGAACCACCAGCTCACAGGATAATACACATATAGCCCCCCACACCATGGGTGTAGGAGCCAAAGAAAATCTGGGGGGGATACCGCATATAGTATAAAAATACCACACAAATGCTTCTCTACACACAAACTGAAGATATTGGATAGCACAACCTTAGTATGAATATTTAGCTATTAATGTACTGTTAATGGTTTTGAGTATGATGCTTAGGTCTGTTTTTGATTAGTTTTATCTTAATGAGCCATCCCACCAATATAAATACACATAAAAGATCATTGACTTGGACAATCTAAAGGGTTGGAGTCTGGGGAGGGATAGTGGATGGAATCTAAATGAGAAGCTGCTACTAATGCACTCATTAGTATCCCAATCTGTTTGTCTGTCTCTGTGGAGGCTAAAACAATGTCCCCCAATGTTATCACTGAGTTCTTCTCAATCACACTTAACAAGCACTTTGAGTCAAAAATGAAAGTACTCATTAGTATACAGGAGCTACACAAACAATCATGTATATCAGACATTATTAAAAGTAGAAAAAAAAGGATAATATTCTGTAGAGACAGTTTTTCATGCTCCTTAAAGGGCAAGTTAATTCAGCACAACTTGGAGCACACCACTGTACTATACTTGTTGAAATAATTTGAGAAATTTTGAAATAGGCGCCTTTTTCACAGAACAAAATCATAAATGAAGTGTCTGTTTAGATGAGAATTAGGCATGCCACCAGAGAGCCTGACAGCAAGAGCTGTGTGCAGAGAGCCGCTCAGAAAGAGGGTTAACCCTTCCCAAATTCATCTGTGCAGGGAAATGACTGCTAGAAACTCACAAATATGTCACTTGGGGGTTAACTGATGGCAGATTACATTCCTGAAAGAGGCTAAAACCATAATTATGGACGATAAAGCATGGAACGGCAGTTCCTGTAAACCATGGGGTAGTCTGCAGTGTGTCTGTAAACAAACCTAGGACTGGAAAATGTTAATTGTTCTTAGTTTAATTTAAAAAAAAATCTATAGATCAATTTAACCTAGAATCTTGCGCTCTTTCACACAATGAAGAGCACTTACAGTGAGGTAAATGGCCCTTAAAGATAAAACCAAGTTGATTTTGGGGTAACAATGTCCCTTTAACTTTGTTAATTTGTTGAAATCTTCACAAGTATCTGAAGTTTTTACCAAACCACAGTGCCCCTTTAATTTAATTTCAACAAAGACTAAAGCAGTTATGCAGCAACAGTATGAAAGTATTTTGATTAGTAATTATTTTGTTTGGTAAATAGGTTTTGCTGATAGAGGTGAGATGGATAGGAACTGGTTGATTCCTGCTCTTGTTTATATGAAAAAAAGAAACAAAGCACTAATGGGTCAACATGTACTTTTTTTTGCACATTCAGGATGTACAAGTCCTTATGAATTCGGCTAGTTCAAAGTCACAGATCTGAGAGCGCGGATATTGATTGCTGCGCTCTGTTAAGCATTAATGATTCATATGTAGCGGTGCTTGTTCTGTAATACATAAAACAGATGGAAGAAATGTGCGCCCAGCCTTGGCTTAAATACCAGGCCACCCGTTTAGGCAGCATGATTGACATATTTAGATAAATTGACATTGCCTTTGCCTGTCACTGAGTGAGCTAATATTGCCATGTGCCTTGTATGAATTAAGGAACTGTAAACCTAACTCGTATTAAAAGCTTTTCATTTACTAAAATAACAGTCTGCTCTTTTGATCATCTCAGTAGAAAATATATATATATATAATATATGTATATATATATATATATATATATATATATATATATATATATATATATATTACATAGAATTTTTTTATTTCCAATTAAACTTT
Source organism: Discoglossus pictus (assembly GCA_027410445.1). Classification (NCBI taxonomy): domain Eukaryota; kingdom Metazoa; phylum Chordata; class Amphibia; order Anura; family Alytidae; genus Discoglossus; species Discoglossus pictus. The sequence continues at coordinate 198,175,941 of CM050165.1, read as the reverse complement.
CAACATACAAAGTGAAAAAGTATTGTCTCAGAATTCAGGCATTTTATTGCTACTTTCTGTATATCTGCCTTGGGACATGTAATACATTTCTTGATGTGCCCCAAATGTTTGTTGTACCTAATTTGAGTACATGTAGCATTTGCTCTATTTGCTGTGTGACGTTCATAGTTTTTTTAGGTCATTAATTTTCACTACGTAAATAAATATAAACTGCTGTTTAATGTACGCTAGTAAAAACACACTGCCATTGCTTGTCAAAAAGGAATTGAATCCTTCTATTGGTGTGGTGTGACACAGAAAAGGTCCCAGTTATAACAGCAAATGAAAAGAAAACACAAAATAAACATAATTGCAATTCATTGGAACTAAAAATTCCAAGTAGACGTTCCTCCTGATATTATATGTATAAGAACTATTCTTTGAGGTAATGGTGTTATCAACAGTAATTAATTGAGATTGACAGTGTATAGAGTAATAAAGCATGACCCAGCGAGAACCTAGTGTAGCCTATAACATAAGAACTAAACAATTCTTAAGGACCTCTTATTCCAAGCCAAACAATAAAACTCTGGGGTTCAATATACAGATAACAAATAGGAGGAGGAGCAGGGCCCTACCCCTTTTCCTTGACCACGCCCTTGAAGCAAGGGGGGGGGGTAAAGGATCCCCTACATCACAACCTGGCCCAGGCGACTGCCCCACCCGCCGCTGTGACAACAACAAAGAAAATGAACAACACTAATACAATACAGAGAACTCGCTTGTCTTTTTTTTTGCAAAGGAATATATATATAGAACCAATATGACAAAAATAATAAACAAAAATGGGGATGGGTGGGAGGCACCACACTGCTGATAGCTCCGCCCCCTCGGCCGGCTGCGTGACTTGTCTCCTCCAATGAGGCGGCTCCCAGGCCCCCCTCTGCCTCCATGCACACAGTAATAATGCCTTTTCGAAATGGTAAGTGACAGAGGCATTTAACAATGCAACCATTTCTTTTAGTGTGCAATGTCTCTGTCACTATTGGTATTTTTAACAGAGCATGATTATCTACTTTATCACTCCAACTGCTTATCTGAAAGGCATATTTAAGTTTCATGGATTATGAATGCATCTGATTGGAGGAGAATCAGTAGTGTATGAAACATTTTTCTGCATGAAAAAATCCCCAAATAAACATTAATATACTTACCCTTTACACATTTCTTCAGTTTTCTGGGGCTTTATTTTGAGAAGGCATGCCACGTGAGAACCTTAGCTAAATTAGCATAATGTTCACAATTTATTTTGATTAATTACAGGCAACTGTAAAAAAAATTCCATGACTGGCAAGTTAGTCTGTGCAGCAAAGCATCATGGGATGGGTAGTAGTTTCCCCCTCCACAAATAAGCAAGAAGGAGCTCAGACATTGCTATGTAGATTTCTGCATTGTGCTGCTGTTTGCTAGTATATGGTTTAAAACATTCTTAAATGCAGTGTTTCTATTAGCTAGTACCAGTACCCATGTAGGCACATCTGGGGATGTGGAAAACATTTTTTAAATAAAATAAACTGGTGTGTATATGGAATTAATCAATGTAATGTGTTTTTCTGATATAAGCAGCATGTGTTGCATAAGAAAAACTTAAAAACGGGGAAATTAATTACTATTGAATTGGCCTTTATCTCAGGTCGAGGATCATCCTTTTAAATTATACATATAATTAAATTATGTTTGTTTTCCATTTAGGATTTAATTTCTTCAATAAATGGGATATTTTCTGTGTCAATTTGAGGTCATACAGCTTTAATATTAAAGGGCCACTACAATGACTTAGCTTTTTTATAGTGAATATCAGAATAAAGGACTTTTCATCATAGAAATGTGTGCACATTTTTAGGTTCCACTGCTCCAATATATGTTTCAGTGAACAGAAGGTGGCACAATGTTAATGCCAACATCTTTCTGATAGTTTTGGTGCAAAAATACTATTTGTTTGCTCAGTATAAAATAGTATAAAATATGAAAAAAGACATGCAACAATTTGTACACACTTCCAGCTGATTTGTTTTTGCTCAACAATCCTAAAATTTGAATAACCTGTGCCAAAATAATGTAAGCTCATCATACATTGAAGACTGTTGCTTTCAAGATAAATACAAGACTTTATGAGACTTTCAGTTCTAGCCTTGCATGTTTCACTGTGTTGTAGCCACATAGCTTTGCTTTATATATGTTATAACATAAAATCTGTGTCATGGCTCAAGGAATACCAAGATGTTTCAGTCTTATTGGTAATTTCATGTCACTACTGTACAATATACTACCTGCTGAAACATAAAATTATTGTTTTAAAACTTAAATATGTATGGTTAATAATTAATTGAATTGTGAAATAAAATATTACCGCAACAATGTCTTTACAGACCATTCACAACACCATAAAACGGATTTCAGGTTACTAGTTTGAGGTTCATGACGTTTGCCTTTGAATTCTGGAAAAGGTTGTTTGCACAGAAGAGTTGCTATGAGACTAGGATTTGTCATGGGGATCTTACAGGCTTGCTGCAATACATGCACAGTCTCTTTGTCATATGTGAGTGTGTCGCTCAGTAGTGTCCAAATCTCTGTGACCTCATGGACTGCTACACACCATGCTGATCCACTTAGTAGAGATATTAGAGTGGGTTGCCAGTTCCTTCTCCAGTCGGACACAGCATACAGCTCCTGGCATTCCTAGGTGATCTCCCATCAACGTACTGACCAGCATGGCTTCAGGGTGATGGGACCTCTTGGTTCCCTGTCTGGAATCAAAGCCAGGTCACGGAAGTGAGACTAACGAATCCTAACTACTGGACCACCAGGGAACCTTTTGTCATATACTTTAATTACGTTTCATATTAATTACCTGATTTGATGTGCTAATTACAATGGTTGTCTGCCTCTGTAATGTTATCTGGCAATTATACCCCTCTCCCGCCCTTATCAAACACTCTGAGCACACATTGGCATACAGGAGCCGCAAAACCAATTCTTAATATTTCAGAAATCATTTACTATAGAGAACATCTGCTAGTACAATGAATAGCCAATGTTTAGTTCTCTCCAATTACATGCAGTCACATATTGGTTCATTTGTTCAGCTAATCAGTATCTGTAATGAGATCCCGATGGCATTCCTAACAACAATGGTTGAAATACCAAGCCCCATTTTAGACAAATATCAAGGATGACTGTCAGTTTAGCAACACTGCAAATACATGCTTGTGCTCTCTATGATTTCTCAGCTTCAGAAGCTTAGTCACAAAATAGTACTAGAATATTATTATTACATATATTTAAAATAACATGCTTTAAAGGGCCACTGTACAATGATAATAATATATGCTTGAAAAAATGGAGTCTGACAAAAGCATAATTAAACAGCTAGTTTTTAACTAGGAAATATACACTTTGGTGCTTCTGCTAGACTCTAGAAGCCTCTACTGGTGCATTGATGGAAGTTGTGTGTGTCAGAGGATAGTTTACATTTCTGGAGAGCAAGGCTTGCATTTCCATTTGATGCAAGCAGGCTGCTTCTGGACAAGTGATTGGGAAGGAGTGTGATGTCAATTTCACTCACTCCAATTATCTAACAAAACCTTCTGGCCTCTCCTCATCACCTCCTTGTCCCTCCACTATTAGACAAATAAATAGACCGTCATGATCTAGCTCTCATTCTTTGGCATACAGGAATACCCTGTTTAGTGTGGTATATGCATTCATGAATGCAGGAGCACTATTCGAAAACTGCTCTAAACTGTGCATTTTATCGCCAGAGCGGAAATAAATGCCCTCAACGAGATTTTAATTGCTATCGCAATATTTAGCACTTTCCAGGGACTAGGACCAGAAAGAGCGCTATCGCAAATCTACAGTGGTACCTCCGTTCTCTTTTTAATTTGTTCCGGACGGCAGGACAAGTTCCAAACAAGTTGAGTTCCAAACAAGCATTTCCAATAGGAATCAATGTAAATTAAAATAATTCACATTTTAGTTTGAACTGATGGTGTTGTTTTTGGATGCAAAACCTTAAACCTTGGCACTTACAGGCACAGGCTGCACATTGGCTCTTACAAGCACAGGATGCAGATTGGCACTTACAGGCATAGGGTGAAAATTTGCCCTTATAGGCACAGGATGCACATTGGCTCTTACAGACACAGACTGCAAATTGGCTCTTATAGGTACAGGCTGCACAATGGCTCTTATAGACACAAGCAGCACATTGGCTCTTACAGACAGAGGATTCAATTTGGCACTTGCAAGCAGAGGATGCAGATTGGCTCTTACAGGTACAGAATTCAGATTGGCACTTACAGACACAAAATGCACATTGGGGGCCGAGTAGGGCTGCAGGAGACACAGGAGAGCCAACAGGAGGGAGCGGGGGACAGGGGGTCCAAGTGGGGCCGCGGCAGGCAATGTCAGGTTGGGCTAGTGACAGCACTGGGGACCCCCATAGCATGGCCTTGGTGCATCGCACCGACTGCACTGGCAATAGCTCCGCCCCTGGCTTTAACTTAAACTGCTTTTATACGAAAGAGTACACTTAGAGAGGGGATATTTCTTGTCATCTCCAAGCCAGCAGTGGCATGCAGCTCACAAGGTGGAGCAAGGTGCCAAGACTTTGTTCAATTTGCTGTTAAAGTGATGGGTACACTTAGGGTTAGGGTTACATATTGGGGTTAGGGTAGTGGCAGATGGCACAGCGCACCACTACTTTACTATGTAAAGCTTATCATCTGCCACTACCATAATCCTGCTTTCATAAAATATGGATACTGCTATATAGTGGTCCTCTAAGTACCCTTAGAAAATTAATTCATACATTTGCTGTAGAGAGAAACACACATCCACACACACATAATATACAGTGTGTTTGGTACTCATTGTTTTCGTCATTCGTTGTGCCTTCTGGAACCAATTAACAATGAGTACCGAAAGTCCACTGTATATATATATATATATATATATATATATATACACACGCACAAACACACACATAATGAAGCTGCTCCAGACTCTCAGATCTGGCATCATGTCATGGCATTGCTGTTACAGAGCTTAGTGGATGAATGACATAGGAAGAACAGGTTCTCTCCCTCACTTCTCAGAACTGGGTGTTAACATGTTTTATTTTGCAATCAAGGAATAAATTTGCGGTTCATATATAAATACATTGAAATGTTCAGTTCCTCGTGCATAACAGTAATTAACTAACAGTAAATCACCAGTTTGCAAATAAACCCTACAGCACAGTCAACGTGAAACTATCTCATGTCACACATCACGTCACAAGTGACCAGGAAATTATTTTTATTTATCTCCAGTGAAAGTTCATTTTCCTACCAATTGTCAGATAGATAATATTATTTTTGATTAATTGTTTCCTTGTTAATGAATAACCTCTGTTAAGATCTGTTTTTTTTTTTTTTTTACAAAAAGCTGTACATTGCAGACTCACTTTCAAAATGCAGAGGAATAGTCTGTTCTATTTCAGCAAAACACTTTTAACTAAACAGTGATGTAATTGAAACCTTGATTGCAAATTCCTAAGGGATTATTCAATAAACTCTATTCCAGGTAACACGCCAGGAGCTAAATGTGGATTAGAATGTGCCATCCAAACGGCCTTTGAGAAATATCCTTATGGGAGCCTAGCCTGTGACACAAGGTGACACTTGTGTAAGATTATTCAGCTTGCAAGGGTTTCCTTTAAGAACACCTTGATTCAGTAATGTAGGAATAGGGGAACATTTTGTAATTACTACTGAGAAGAGAGTGCAATTGTTCAATCATCTTAAATATACAGTAATCTTACTTAAATATAATGTTGCTGCTTTTTTGTAGGTGCAAATTTTTTAAATATGTTACTTTGTCCTTCAGACAAAACTACCCATAAATATATGTGAAGAAGTCCCAGGACGAAACATGGTGGAGTTATATTTTTTTGTTTTTTAACGCACTATTAAACTGTGAGTATAATTATTAGTATAATTATTAGTATGTCACTATGAATTATCTCCCTTTTGGATCAATAACTTGTCATGGTGAATGGGCTTGTGTACTACTATGAAACTGCATTCCACTGCAGAAGGAACTGGCAAACCACTATAATATATTTGCCATTAAAACCATATGGACAACACAACTAGAAACACAGACAGATGTGACTGGGTGCTGTGGTCCAGTTGGTCACCGAGAGTCAGGCACAACTGAATGACTGAACAACTACATTAATTATCTGTCTTTTACTGCACTATTGTGTTACAGTTGAGATGGAGAAAAGGTGGTGGAAGAGAGCTGAGACATAGATCGATAGATAGATAGATAGATAGATAGATAGATAGATAGATAGATAGACATTTTCCAATTGTGCTCTGTTTTGGCCACCCTTTGATTGATTATGAGGGCTACTCTATTTCTTCTGTGGGATTCTTGATAGTAGAAGATCTGGTGGTCCCATCTCAGTCTATTTGAGTTCTCTAATCCCCATGATATCTTGTCATCTCATGTTTGACCATATCTAGTTTGCCTTGGTTCATAGTTCCAACGTTCCCATTTTGCTATTCTGTATTGTTCCTTAAAGCCACTGACTTTCCTTTACCCTCCAGACATATCCACATCTGAGTGTGGCTGAACCACTTCTTTACATCTACCTCCACTTGTAGGCTCCCTCTACTTTTCCACAATAATGTGTTAGGCACCTTTTGACCTGAGGGGCTCATCTTCCGGTGCCATATCATTATGATTCTGTGCATATACATAAGGTTATCTTGTCAAAGATAATAGAGTGGGTTGCATGGTCCTTCATCAGTGGACTGCGATTTGCATGACCTCTCTATTATGGCCTGCCCATCTTGGGTGATCCTTCATGGTATAGCTCACAGTTTCATAAAAGTACACAAGCCCCTTCACCATAACAAATGATTGATCTTTTTAGCCTTTGCAGTTCTATATTTTATACTGAAGGCATTCATTTTTTGTCAGATGATTCGGTCTATTACTTTCTTATGAGGGTGTGCCCTTGTACACTAATGAACCTTACATTACTGCCACTGAATGCTATAGGTGCTACATTACCATTGTGCAGATAGAAACTCGATGTGAAATTAAAGTATCTCATCTTAGGAAATTGATTAGAAGAAACCAAAATAGTAGATATCAGAACAGTGTAACTTGCATATACAAGGCAATATATTAGAGACTGTGTTGCTTTATTTTCCATTTTAAAAACATTCTGCATATTTTAAAGTGTAGTTCTTCGCAATAGTATATTTTAAATATATGTAACAATTCTCAGGTCCACAGGATGTAATATATGGCTACAAAGTAATGCCCAGGGAAGTTGACAATAAACAATAGTTTCAGATTACCCGATATTTTCAAAAGTCAAGGTTATGACACCAACTCATATCGATTTGCACCTTCCTAACAGAGACAACTGACTTACAATAACAGTCCTTACAAATAGGAAGGAACCATGGATGGTTGTTGTCCAACCCTTATACAACTTAAATGCTTTCTAAAAAAATATATACTATTATTGACATCTCTTAAAAAAAGAACATGTTATTTTGGGACTTTAGTGCTTTTAAAATTAATCTTTATATTCTTTACTTTAGTAATTATTTATCATCCTCATAATGATTGTATTACTTTGTTGTCTTTAGTTTTTTGTGTCTTCTTACTTTGTTTATACTATGATTACTGTTGTTACATATACAGATTAGCAATGATAGCAGTTCAAGAGGTTATAAGGCTTGCGTATATTCTCTACCATTACTTCACTTCAGCTATTCATGTGTTTTTGTATTTAATATTTTAAGTACATGACATTTACCTACGATGCCCTCTACAGCCCTTACTATCTGCTGTGTTTTTGAGGATATAAAAATCCTGTGCATGTGCCAATTTATATATACTAGTGGTTTTGTTGCCTCTTATTTATAAAAGGAATTTTGTTTCCTAAAATACTATCCTCTCTTATTCAATTTGTTTTGATGAAAAAAAAACTAAATTTCCTGAAAAAATCACAATGTGGTTAATTTATGGCAAATTTCAACAATGGCTATCCAATGTCAGTCGAGCAGGGTTTTTACTGATACTGATCTATTTGGCATTGAGGGCTCTATTAGCTATTTGTAAGCCTGCTTATCCCCGGTGGTCCAGTGGTTAGGATTCTGTGCTTTCACCACTGCGATCTGGGTTTGATTCCAATCAGGGAACCAAGATGTCACACCCCCCTGAATGTATGCAGGGCTGGGCCTGGTCAGTACTTAGATGAGAGACCACCTAGGAAGACCAGGAGATGTATGCTGTGGCCCACTGCACAAGGAACTGGTTCCACATGGTGTGTTGTGGTCCATGAGGTCATGGAGAGTTGGACACAACTGAGTGACACAAATTTGCTTATTTCAAAGCTGGAAGTGTTATTAAACAAGCTTTCTGAAATAAATAAAAAGGGTTAATTGTAAGTACACAATGAAAGATTACCCCATTAAGATATACTTACCTATTTCTATAAAAAGTTGATGTTTCTCTAATTTATGTGGATTTTCATGTGGATGTTTTACGTATAACTGCGCAATGTTTTTTTTTGTTGGTTGTTTTAATAGGGTATTATGAAGCAGCATTCCTCGTTGTTTCTGCTTAATTCTGGATATGTCTGCAATCTGTCAAGATCATTTACCTGGTACTGTTTTCAGTTTTGGAAAACATAGACAGACTTGTGTTTGGAACACACTGGTGGTGAGAGCTATATGTGCGTGGCTTGTTTATACTCACAAAAGATTAGTACTTGTTTATTTGCTCTTCTAAAGTTTGCCTCAGGTACTCTCAAAGTTCTCTACCACATGAAATATTTTTTCAAAGTATATTATCCTTCTCTTTTATTCAAGTTTGGTAATACGGAACCAGTTAATTATAAATGTATTCCACAAGTTGGCTAGGTCATGGGAGAGATAGTTAAAGGGATGCAGTAGGTTTCTGGATTTTACTAGGTAAGTAATATGTATTAATTTTGCTTTTATTACATTGTTTTATTAAGAACTCCTGTATGGGTCTGCCCACTGCAGCTTATGCAGACACCGACTCTATAGGGCATAATGTGTTGTGTAGTGTCCTAGTCTATCAGGGACCAAGTCTCTCCTGCATGTTTTCTGAGGCATGGTATCTGATAGGCTATAACATCCCTACAGAGTCTGTGTCTTCATAGCAGCTGGCAAACCCATACAAAGACTACTTGTTTGATGTTGATGGCAGTAAAAATAGAGAGCACGATTCAACTGAGGTTTCCGGCGTTCCGGTAGCCCATAAGTGAAGTTGCGAGTTACGAGTTACGGCCTTGAAAAAATACCGTTGGTAAACCGGTAACTTACAGCCTCCCGAAGCCCTTGATCTTTCAAGGCCGCGAGACTTCCGATCGCCAAAATCGCAAATCGCTATTCATTTGCAAAAATGAAACCGTAGTGCCCACCAATGTCCTTCAGTCTAATGATTTTAAGACTATCTGCCCAAATTCTGTCAATTTTGCTTTGAACATTAGAGGTGAACTGAAACCTCAAAACTGCTTTATGTCCTCTCAAAGCCAAAGTAAGTTGTGGGGCAAACCATCTTCTTGCCATTGGCTTAGATAAAAAGTGTGCAGATATGCAACAACAAACTGAAGCTTGCTGTTAGAGCTGATCAAACATCCCCATTTTTGTCTCTGGTTCAAGATGACCTTCTTCTGAAACTGATGCTGTGGACAGATGCACGTTCAAATTCCAATCCCATTTAATATGGAAATATGGTGAAGCGGTTTTGTGTTTTCATTATCTTTTAAATGCCAAACAAGATGTACATTAGTACATTATTGACACCGGGCAAACCATACTTGTTGTCTCTTGCCATTAATAAATACTTATATGCCTTATGTCATTTACAAATTCAATAAAAAGTTTCACACACAAAGGTAAAGTTATATACAAATACTAAGTCCACCTTCTTTCTTTTCTCTTGTTAACCTTTTTGAAAGCTTCCTTGACATCCGCCAAGTACATTTCAATATATCTGCAGCCCCAATATCTATGCATGGTGCAACAAGGTAAATGTGAATACTGCTCATTTGCATGTGTGTAGGTTGTCTGGGCCTGTACCAAGAGTAGAAATGTTAAGATATAAATATGTTGAGTGGGAGTTGAGTGATGGACAATAGATACATGCCCGGCATCCAGACATGAAAAAATTATACTCTTTTTGATATATCATTCAGTAAATTATTGTCTCTAGTTAGGTATTTGCTGCTTATTGTGGATGTCAAAATGTAAAATATGTTTGATGTATGATTTAAAAATTCTTTAGATGTTAAAGCTGTGTTGGAACTTTCTTCAGATAAACGTGACTTTCTGTTGCAAGCAGATATTTCCTGTTTAAACTATGTTTTAACTATTCACATCTATAAACAATTTAAAGGTGTAGATTGAATAATAGTAAGACATGGACCACACAACTTGCTAAAAAAGTGCCTAATATTGTAATGATTTAATTACCTATTTAGCCTTTATGTAGTAGAGTTTTTTGTTTATGCTTTGAAAGCAACTGTTTCTATTTTGTCCATGACAATTCAATAGCAAAACCATCTATCAGCCCACATTGCAGGCTTAGTTTCTTCCAAAGATCTTCTGATGGGTTGAGGGAGCTAATTACAACAATGTGGATCTCACCAGCAAGCACTCGGACTCTGGTTGATCACTTTAGGGAATTTAGAGACACTCAACATCTGATTTTTGACTGATCCACTTGTAATTTAACAAGATACTGAACATTTGAGATGGATCTGCCCCGCCTAAAGCATTAATTCTTTAATGGGTTATCTTTTTTACTGTGCTACTGGAATATATTGTATTTTCTATAAATTCTAATATTCCTTTCTCACAGTAAGCAAGGAAAATCAGATCTGATCAGAGTAGTAATGATGAGTATTAGTAATTATGTACCATATTAGTTTCTTTGGTCAGTTTGGTTGGTCGGTGAATTATTTTGTTGAAAGAATTGCTTGCTTTCTTTCTACTCTTTTATGTAACTTTTTTGTCTGAAGTTAAACATATATAAGGGGCAGTGGCGGGGCTAGTCAATGGAGGGTAACAATTTTGGGCCCCCCTCTGGTGCCGACTTAAAAAAATATATATATATATATATATATACACACACATTTGGGGAGCCTCCAGGTGCTCTTGACCCCATTGATCCCCCTTCTGATCCTCCTCTCTGGTTCCTCCTGCCCCTCTTGATCCTCCACTCTTCCTCTTTTGATCATCCCATGGCCCTTCTTGGTCTCACCCCATCCCCCATCGGCACTTCCTACCTCACCAGCACTCGTCCCGCACTGCAGCCTTCCCTTGTGGCGCATGTGTGACATCACTGGGATGCGCCAGTTCGCAGTTCGGGGGCGTGCAGTGGGTGCGGTAGGAAGCACCAATGGGGGGGTTCAGGTGGGGGGGATCAAAAGGAGGCCAAGAGGAGGATCAGAGGGGCAAAGGGGGGTATCAAGAGGGGCAGAGAGAGGATCAGGAGGGGGCTCTGGGGCCCCTTCCAGGAGCAGGACCTTGGTGCATTGCACCAAGTGCACCGGCGGTAGCTCCGCCACTGATAAGGGGTATTTAGCTGTAGCACAAAGCATAACCAGGGGGCTTGGCAGGGGCTCTCAAATTCCATCCTCCGACACAAAAAAACACTACCACAGTGTCCCTGTGGAGCTGATAAAGTCCTAAATGTCCTTGCTCGGTCAACTCTGAGTGCCATAGCCTAGTGCTGCCTACTGCACCTGGTGATGAGCCTACAACTTAACACTGTACCATGGCCATGCAGGGTATGAGCCCAGTCTGCAGGATGAACACAGACCAGGGGTTGGATACTCACAACAAAAGCTGGGACAGGGCCATGACAGTAGGTCAGAAAATTAAAGAGACATCACACCCACTTTCGAACTGTGGATAGCCCATTATCAGAGGGCACAGGAGATCCATGTATATCTACTCACTATAAAAAGTCCTCACTACTTATTGAATATGTTTCTAATTGCTCTGTGTACTTAACACTGTGGGGAAAAGACAAACATACTCTCTCAGTTCTTAGCCACATTGTTGGTTGAAGCCAATAAGAAATTATAATACTTTCTTATCTTACCTCACTCTGCTATTAATGCAAGCTACACTAAAAAAGTCATCATTACTCCTCCTGCAATTCTACAATACAGTGCCAAATAGTAGTGAACTGAAACTGGGAGCCCAAACTGTTAATACAACTGGGAGACCATATAGAGAATAACAGCAACTCTTCAATATGTCCTTCTAACTGGACTACAGTACATACTGTAGTAGCATGGATGTATACAGTAGCTGCATACCATCAAAATTGTAAAGACTGGCTTGCTTCTGTTGTGTCAAGCTTTGCAGACAAGTTAACCAGTGGTTTACTAATATTTGATAACTCTATGTGTTTAGTGTCCAGACTTACCCAGAAAATGGATACATGTTTAGATGCAACTCTTAGGAAGCCTCCCAGAATCAAACAAGGGGACAAGCAAAACGGGCAGGACCATCACAACATTCCTCCCTTCCTCCTTGCCTGTACAATTGTCTTCACAGCCTTCCGTGGTTGATGTCAGTGTTCCAGCAAAGTTAGTGGTAGGGCTGATAACTCCTGGTATGCATGTTAAACTTGAGGAAATCCAACATTCTCTCTGAGCTGCAGTCTCACTTAACTTGTCTTTCCAGAGAGTAAGAATGCACCACATCATGCAAATCCAAAACAGAGCCCTTAAAAGTTACTGTAAAACAACTAGCAGACCCTAACACATAACTCACGGAACCCAATTCAAACCCTCTGGAAAATACAAAGAACGGGGTAAGGAAGAACAATCTGCCGGAAAAAAATGAAAGAAATGGTACTGTAGGACCTGATCTCTGAAGCAAACTCCAAAGTCACAATATAATTTTTTTTTATGTTCAGTTATGTTGATGAAGTAAAAATACAACCGGCTTACAAAAAAACGTCCAGAATAGCTTTTGGATAACTACAATGTGCTACATTTTTAGAACTTTTCTACAGTGGTTGCACAAAAAGAAAAGTGCTGTCAAAAGTCTGTTCAAAACTTAAAAAGATACATATTTCATCCAGAGAGTTCTATGTAAAGGACCTGGTGCACATCAAAGGGGAGGTGGATGCTTTTTGGACCTAGATCTGAATACCAAAGCTGAGAATATAAACTTGTAACCTTGGTCCAGTGTACTTTATTTTTAATATGATGCCCTATTTTGAGTCCTGATTTATAATTTAATGGCCTCCCTGTAAGTGTTCTTCATGATGTGAAGAGCACAATAGGTTTTAAGTCTGTGTTTAAGTCTATCCTGCCTAAAGGCTATTGCATGAGTTATAACAGATGGCCAAGTCCAGCATGTGCAGCTGTGATGATTCTCTATGGGACAAGGCTATGATTGATAGCAGCTTTTCACTGGACTCAGTTTCCACTGCACTGACCAGTTAACCCATAGCTGTCCTATTTTAGGTGAGTCCAGCATATCATGCCTGCACAGATAGATATGGTAAGCATTTTTTTTTTTACTGTTTTCATCACTATACTGAGCATCACCCACCAGAGCAGAGCAATAACCCCCCTGAGCTTGTCTGCATTGCTCAAATTCCAGAAAGTCGGGAGAGCAGAACACCAAGAAAAAAATAAACAAGGTCTGTTCCCTTCATCCTAGAAATATAAGCAATCTTACCATTGACTTGAATGGGGGACACACCCCTGCAACCTGATTGGCTTCAATAATGCAAAAGCATGAGGGCAGTCTGTTACACAGTTCAACACTGATTTGATCCTATTTAGATTTTTTTTGGGGTCAAAATTTTGCTCAATTAACTGTGCCTTTAATTATAATTATTATTAATATGCTGCCCTCTTTGGGTCCTATTTCCTGTAAAGGTGACCCTTTCCTCAAAAACTCCTATGGCCCCACAAAATTGTTGATCTCTCCATGCTTTCCTTTAAAGCGTTGGATGGCCATAGGGGTGAATAGACATTGCATCATCATTCTGGGTTCACTGAACACAATTTTTACGCCAGATGCAAGAATATAAAATTGCACTCTCCATATAATTTCATGGACGTTACTTTGCAAAAAAAAGAAAGAAAAAACATAAATAAAAAGAAGATTTATGGTAATGGAACATCACCTTTCATTTATTTTAAGAACTGTGTACAAAATCTTTAAATATATATAATGTGTGCATCATAGTGCATTTAACATACTGTTTATAGTATAATCACAAATAACATTTATCTATATGAGAAACAATTACCCATTATTTTTCGTGATTTTAATGTAGCAAATGTATGAATAATTGCATTAAAATTAATATTAGTTCTACTTCATGTTGACAAGATGGATGTGTTTTTAATCTCTCCTGACCTGTGGTTGCTTGAAGATAATTTTTAATTAAATTGAGCTTACTGAAGTTTCTTTCACAATAAGCCACAGTTACTGGCAAACAGAGAAATATTCGTAATGCAATTTCTGAATGTGGATACGATTCGGCCAAATTATATATATGAGTTAACTGGAGAAGATCCAAACTAATTGTTCATGAAACGTTTGGAAACAACACTAACGCTTGATGTTTAAACTCTGGATCTCTAAAGAAAGTTCTGAAGCTGTCATATTTAAGACTTAAATCCACTGCTGCTTTTTGAAGATTAACAGTTGTCCGTTTTAACAAGTGAATCACCCAAAAGAAAATTGAAATAAGAAAATATCTCATTTAAAGTCTCATATCACTCATTTAACTTGGTATTATGTTTCTATTTGTACTTTGAAAGTTTTTAGTGATAAATATGACGATTTGTCTTCTTCACACTCATAAAGTTTGTACCATTTTCCTTTTCACTTTCTGGATTCAATAAATTCTGGTATTTTTAGATTTCCAATTCGTTTTTAAGAATTGTAAAGATATTACCATATTGCTATCGCTTTCAAGCTTCCTTTGTAAAATATTTCATTATCTGTTGATGAGTTTACAAACCTGAGAAACTGTGATGCTTTTTTGCTTACAGGATTTTATTCACTAAGGCCCTCATTCAATTGCAATTTGGCCAATTGAATAGGGGTCTAAATAAGCACATAACATATTTTTTTTAAGAAGTTTTTAGTTAGTAAACATCTATCCAAAAGCAAGGTTTTCACTAACTAAAAACTTCTTTAAAAAAAATATGTTATGTGCTTATTTAGAGCCCTATTCAATTGGCCAAATCACAATTGAATGAGGGCCTATGTCAGCATGAGTTAGGATATGATGTCCTATGATAATGTGCATATTCGCACATATTTTCTTAAGAAAGCTAGCTGTTGATACTGTTTATGGACGTTTCAATGCAACTGAGATATTTTTAGAGCCTTGGTCACTTCTGTAATCTGTGAATTTAAGGCTTCAATTGCATTAGCTCTTGATTCTCATATATCTCTGGGACATTCGCTCTCTATGAGATAATTCTGATGAGCAGTCCAGACGGATAGAAACATATCTAGCTTTTTTATTTTGGATATTATTTTATTATGAGCCTGCTTTACTAGTAAACTAATAAATTCATTTTGTATAATCAGTTAAACAAATAACTCACTTTATAAGTTATGTAATGTAAAGCATCATTTAACTATTTTGCACTGTTTTTTATGTTTTATGTCTATGGACGGCAAGTTGAATTGCAAAAAGGTTGAGTTCCAAGGTATCATTTCCCATAGGGATCAATGTAAATTGAAATAATCCGTTCCAGACACCAGAATTTTCACATTTTATTTTGAAATGATGGTGTTGATTTTGATACAATACCTTAAAACTAAACAGACATAAATAAAAACAATAATTAGATCAAAAAAAAAAAAAGAATTAACTTTGCTTTAACTGTACTGAGAGGACTTTAGAGCCCAATGGGATGGTGGTGATCTAGAAAATAGGTTATTGCTTGGAACTTTGATTCTTTTAAGCACAAGTTACACTCTGGTTCTTGTAAGCACAGGCTGCACTTTGGTTCTTATAGGCACACACTGCTCTTGGGTTCTTGCAGACAAAGACTGCTCTTGGGCTCTTGTAGGCACTAACCACACTACGCCACAGTACTGAACTTTATTCCACTTCCTGAAAGATAGGATGGGGGGTGTCGCAAGCATAATTTTGAAATTATTTTGTAAAACTCAGCATCCAGAGATGATGTTCTATGTAATTTGTAATTGTATCTTGATATGCAAAGAAAATCAATAGAAAGTGTTTAAAAAAATGTATAAAACAGAAAACATCTTCACAAAATCATACAGACCCAATCTATGAACAGTATACATAACATTGTTACTCTTATTTGTAAAGCACTAGCATATCCTTTATAGCAATTGTAGATACAGTGAAATAAAATGAGTACAGTAAACAATAGTTGAGGTATCTGTTCATCCATGCTTTGCACAGTACCAAATCCAATGGCCTAGTCATGGAAGTGAGATTTGGGTAGGTTGAGTACAAAACCTTTGAAGAGCATCACTACTTCTATGCTGTTGCAGCTGGTTATCGTATGCAGAATTGTAGTATACTAGAGTTTGTCTATGCTGCTGACAATTAGTTATATATGTTGACAGGTATATGTAGTCTATTTAAACTCATATCCCTGATGCTAGTAGCAGCAATCATGTTTTATTCAAATCGGTAATATGTTAGGTCATTCACCATCTGACTCTCTATCTGCCTTGTGTTCTAGTAACCCAGGGCTTTGTTTGATTTCTCCCTTGGCTGACAAAAGTGTGAGATCTTCACCTATTTTGTTCTCTCTGAACTGCCACAATGTGTAAATGTAGGCATTCTGCTGCCTTTCCTATTATTATTCCTATTATTGTTTCTATATAACAATCAGAGAGACAATACACTTCATGTTCAATTCTTCAAATATCTGCAGTCCTATGACAATTCCCTTGGCACCTTAACTGGTATATTCAATGCTATGATCATTGCCCATGACTGTAAGATAGAGGATATGAAGTCTTAATAGTTATATGTGGTCATAGACTGGAGGGGACCGAAGTATCTAATCACACCAACTGACATCATTGCACATGTTGCCCTTAAAAATATAGAGATATTTATATAAGAATTCATTTACATATGGTAATATAAGTCATGCATTAAGTTTATCATATAAAGTTCTAATTATAGAATAAAATTTCCCTCATATATTTTTTTTAACGATTCATAGTAATATGATTCCGAAATATTTTATGTATGATTTTCCTCCTGGAAATGTGACAGGTGTGGAGAGGATTTACAAGCACTATAATCTGGTCTTCATCATTACCAGCTCTCATTTGCCCTAGACCCATCTCTATCTTCATTTATCATGGACATACGTTTTTTTTATTTATCTGCTCGCCTTTACTATATATAGATTTTGTTTGGGAACACTCAGATTCTATTTAGTTTTACCTTTTTTTTAACTCTTCTAAATCAACTGTTAATAGTAAAGACGCTAAAACGCTAAAGGCCAGACTGTAAAACACTACACTATCAAAGTGAAAGTCTGTGTAGATGTTTGTAATGAGGTTGTACTATACAAATAGTGTGGGTTACTAGAAAATGTTCATACACTGTACTGTCAGATTTCCAGAAGAATTGCTCATGCCTATCTTTTTTGCTAGATGAGCTTCTTATTGCAAAGTTGAAAATTAAACTGAAGAAAAGAGGGAAAACCATCAGACCAGGTACATACAAAACAAATAATATCCCTTGTGAATATGAAGTGGAAGTAAAGAAAATATTTAAGGGAATAGACATGGAAGATAGAATGTCTGAAGAACTTTGGCCCGAAGTTTGCAACATTATCCAGGAAACAGCAACAAAGAATATCCCTAAGAGAAAGAAAAGTAAGAAGTCAAACTGGCTGTCTGATGAGGCTTTGAAAGTAGCTCAGGAAAGAAGGAAAGCAAAAGGTAGTGGAGATAAGAAAAGATTTGTCCAACTGAATGCAAAATTCCAGAGAATTGAAGAGACAAAGAGGCATTCTACAATGAGCGATGTAAAGAGATAGAAGAAGATAACCGAATGGGTAAATCAAGAGATCTCTTCAAGAAAATTGGGAGCCTAAAATGCACCTTTTATGCCAAAGTGGGCGTGATAAAAATGGTAGGGACTTAACCAAAGAAGATCAGATAAAGAAGAGGTAGCAGGAATACACTGAAGATCTATACAGGAAGGATCTTAACAGCAGTGATGACCTCAATAATTTGTCCAATGAACTGGAGCCAGACATCTTGGAGAGTGAAGTGAAATGGGCCCTAGGATGTCTTGCTGATAATAAGGCTGCAGGAGGTGATGGAAAACAAAAAAAAGCAGTGCCAAAGAGTGCCCCAATTATCGAACAATTGCATTAATTCCTGCAAGGTAATGCTTAAGATTCTACAAACTTAACTCCAACAATATATGGATCAGGAACTACCAGATGTGCAAGCCGGGTTCCGCAGAGGAAGAGACATAAGAGATCAAATTGACAATTTGCGCTGGGTAATAGAGAAAGCAAGAAAGTTACAAAAAAACATTTACTTCTGCTTCATAGACTATTCTAAAGCCTTTGACTGTGTGGATCACAACACAATGTTGCATGTTCTTAAAGAGATGGGAGTACCAGATCATTTCATCCTCCTAAAGAGTCTGTATGATGACCAAGAAGCCACGGTCAGAACCGAACATGGGACAACAGAATGGTTCAAGATCGGAAAAGGAGTATGACAAGGTTGTACAGTCAGGTCCATAAATATTGGGACATCGACACAATTCTAATCTTTTTGGCTCTATACACCTCCACAATGGATTTGAAATGAAACGAACAAGATGTGCTTTAACTGTAGACTTTCAGCTTTAATTTGAGGGTATTTACATCCAAATCAGGTGAACGGTGTAGGAATTACAACAGTTTGTATATGTGCCTCCCACTTTTTAAAGGACCAAAAGTAATGGGACAATTGGCTGCTCAGCTGTTCCATGGGCAGGTGTGTGTTATTCCCTCATTATCCCATTTATAAAGAGCAGATACAAGCTCCAGTGTTCATTTCAAGTGTGCTATTTGCATTTGTTGCTGTTAACTCTCAATATGAGATCCAAAGAGCTGTCACTATCAGTGAAGCAAGCCATCATTAGGCTGAAAAAACAAAACAAACCCATCAGAGAGATAGCAAAAACATTAGGTGTGGCCAAATCAACTGTTTGGAACATCCTTAAAAAGAAAGAACGCACCGGTGAGCTCAGCAACACCAAAAGACCCGGAAGACCACTGAAAACAACTGTGGTGGATGACCGAAGAATTCTTTCCCTGGTGAAGAAAAAACCCTTCACAACAGTTGGCCAGATCAAGAACACTCTCCAGGAGGTAGGTGTATGTGTGTCAAAGTCAACAATCAAGAGAAGACTTCACCAGAGTGAATACAGAGGGTTTTACCACAAGATGTAAACCATTGGTGAGCCTCAAAAACAGGAAGGCCAGATTAGAGCTTGCCAAACAACACCTAAAAAAGCCTTCACAGTTCTGGAACAACATCCTATGGACAGATGAGACTAAGATCAACTTATACCAGAGTGATGGGAAGAGAAGAGTATGGAGAAGGAAAGGAACTGCTCATGATCCAAAGCATACCACCTCATCAGTGAAGCATGGTGGTGGTAGTGTCATGGCGTGGGCATGTATAGCTGCCAATGGAGCTGGTTCTCTTGTATTTATTGATGATGTGACTGCTGACAAAAGCAGCAGGATGAATTCTGAAGTGTTTCGGTCAATATTATCTGCTCATATTCAGCCAAATGCTTCAGAACTCACTGGAAGGAGCTTCACAGTGCAGATGGACAATGACCCGAAGCATACTGCAAAAGCAACCAAAGAGGTTTTTAAGGGAAAGAAGTGGAATATTGTGTAATGGCCAAGTCAATCACCTGACCTGAATCCGATTGAGCATGCATTTCACTTGCTGAAGACAAAACTGAAGGGAAAATGCCCCAAGAACAAGCAGGGACTGGAGACAGTTGCAATAGAGGTCTGGCAGAGCATCACCAGGGATGAAACCCAGCGTCTGGTGATGTCTATGCGTTCCAGACTTCAGGCTGTAATTGACTGCAAAGGATTTGCAACCAAGTATTAAAAAGTGAAAGTTTGATTTATGACTGTTAATCTGTCCCATTACTTTTGGTCCCTTAAAAAGTGGGAGGCACATATACAAACTGTTGTAATTCCTACACTGTTCACCTGACTTGGATGTAAATACCCTCAAATTAAAGCTGAAAGTCTGTAGTTAAAGCACATCTTGTTTGTTTAATTTCAAATCCATTGTGGTGGTGTATAAAGCCAAAAAGATTATAATTGTGTCGATGTCCCAATATTTATGGACCTGACTGTATATTGTCATCTTATTTATTCAACTTATATGATGAGTACATCATGCGTAAGGCTGGACTGGATGAATCCAAAGCTGGAATTAATATTGCTGGAAGGAATATCAATAACCTCAGATACGCTGATGATACTACTCTGATGGCTGAAAGTGAGGAGAAACTAAAGGACTTATTGATGAGGGTAAAATAAGAGAGTGCAAAAGTTGGCCTGCTCAATGTTAAAAAGACGAAGACCATGGCAGATGGCGATATCACTTCCTGGCAAATAGATGGGGAAGAAGTGGAGGCAGTGACAGATTTTATTTTCCTTGGATCCAAGATCTCTGCAGATGGTGACTGTAGTCATGAAATTAAAAGACGTTTGCTTCTGGAGAGGAAAGCTATGGCAAGCTTGGACAAACTAGTAAAAAGTAAAGATATTAAACTATCAACAAAGTTCCGCATAGTTCGAACTATGGTATTCCCAGTAGTAACATACATATGTGAGAGCTGGACCATAACGAAGTCTGAGTGCCGTAAAATTGACACCTTTGAATTGTGAGGTTGGAGAAGAGTGCCCTTGGATCTTCTTGCAGTCCCTTGGACTACAAGAAGATCCAATAAATCAATACTTCAGGAAATCAAGACAAACTGTTTACTAGAAGGTATGATCATGAGGCTAAAACTCAAATATTTTGGCCATATCATGAGATGGATGATTTCCCTAGAAAAGACTCTGATCCTAGGGAAGATTGAAGGCATAAGAAGAAGGGAACAACAGAGACGGAGATGGATAAATGAGGTCACTGAAGCAATGAACATGAACTTGATGGAGCTCAGAGGGGCAGTGATTGAGAAATGCACCTGGCGTGCTGTAGTCCATAGAGTCACGGAGAGTCGGACGCGACTGAACGACTAAACAACAACAACAATACTTTATACTCATTTTGAGTGGTGAACGGGAATATGGTGATCATCTAATATTTGTTTTCAAGTGATGCTCTTTAACAGAATGTACTTGAACTGCTTGCCGATTCTATTTAAATCAAAGTTTAAAATATATATTTAAAAAGAGAGATTTGATACTCATCTGATTTTTGGATGAATATAATTATTGCTGAATTGAAGGAAGAGTCACATAATTTACCAGTATTGCTGAACATGGTAAACAAGACACGGGCAACAAATTATTAAAACATTTATAATATCCTCCTGTTTTATTCATCTAGTCTTCAAGTTTCTATTTTTCCTGTGGATTGAAGCGTGTATAGCAGATTGAAAGGTTGGCCAAGTAAGAGGATGTTGCAGTAGTCACTGTGGGACTTGGTGGGTGCATGAATCAGATATTTTAGATTATCTAATAACTTCTTCAGTTTAGCAATGGAGAAAATCAAGGTGTTCCGTATGGCATCAAGACTAAGTACTTCTCAGTCTGGCAAGATTGTAGGTATTAATAGTAATTTTATTTTGTGTGTTGCATTGGAAATAGGTAAACAAGCTCAGTTTTTAAAATATATTTTAGATAGCGGGAAGCTGTTAAAGTAGTGGTATTGCATAGGATAAGAATGAAACTTGTATGATAAGGGTGAGCTTGATTTGGGTGATGTTAGCATAGAGTTGAAACTGAAATGTTTGCTAGTTTGCCAAGAAATGTTTTTTGGATAAGATGCAGGAAATTGTGGCTAAAGACTGAGCTTTCTTGTATTCAAATTAAGGGTAAATGTGAGAAGAAAACAAGAAGTAAAATTGTGTTTAGTGAGTTAACCATTAGAGAACAAAGTTATAGGTGCCAAAGTTATGGAGAGTTTGTAGGAGAAAGTGTGCTTGACCAAGTCAGAAGGAACGTGATCAAGGAAGTTTAGTTAGAACTCTAAGGTCTCTAGGTGGCATATTAGAAGGAAGAAGAATAACAGAAAAGAGAACATGTCAATGTCCCTCACGTGGCAAAGTAGCTGAGTGGAATTGAGAGTGGGAGTGGAAGGTTCAGTGTCTGTAGTATGTTGTAAAAAATGCTTACTTTACCATTACTTAAGATTTGTTTCTATTCTTGGAAGCTACGTTCTCCAACTGCTTTTATTGTCTCAAAAATGTAAACTGCCTAGTATTTATTATGCTTTTTTAGCTCAGGGGTGTAGGTTGGTTGGCTATGGGGAGTTTGATCAAATATTTAGTGTAGGGTTCAGAACACTAAAACTGTCCATTTCCTTACAGTTTGACTCTACCAAATGTTGTGAGTCCGAACTGAAAATACTGCAGTGAAGGGATTGGTCACTAATGAATTGTCTTTTGATGGACTCTAATGCATTCTCATGTATTATATAATACATTTACCTTTTTGGCACTGCACATATAAATCATATCACTACTGGAATTGTTTATACAGAGCACTTTTAGAAATGGCACAGAACACTTTATTAATGGGTTTAGAAATATTTAATACATTTTTTTCTGAGTTTATAGTTGCTGATTTTAGCTTCAATTACTGTTTAACATGTTTCAACTATACAATGCCCTCCAGAAATATGGATGAACAAGACTATGAAAAACGTGTTTCTGAGAAATTAATTCATTTTTGTATTAGTATGTTTCTTTGTGTAATTTTACCTCGCAAAAATTTCATATTTCAGTGTAAGATTAAGTTGATAAACAACAAAGTCTACAGCCTTTTTTGCTCATCCTTACCAAGAGCGCCAATAATTCTGTATCGCACTGTATATAGTTATATATATATATATATATATATATATATATATATATATGTATAGAAAGAGAGAGAGAGATTGATTGGAGTGATTAGAAATATAGCTCCATATATTTATGTATAGTTTATATTTTTCTTCTCTTATCCAGTGGTAAGTAGTTATTGCACCCAGCATTAGTTACAAAGGAGTATATTGATTCCCAGTAATTAAAAATGGTTACCAGACTGCCATCTTGAATAATTTCCCACTTTAGAAAGAAATAGGTGCAATATTTAATATTAATATTTAGCAGTATACATAATAAAGAATAGTGTGCTAATATTTCAATAGCACAGAGTAGTAGTTTAAACTACATCTAATCTCTGCCTTTAAAGAACCTCTTTAGTGGTCTTATAAAGGGTTCCTAAAAAATAGTTAGGTAGGACTTGACATGAAAAAAAAACTTTAATAAACTTTTTGCTGTGAATTTAATGATGCCTCCATTTCAGCTCAAGACTTCAACACCCCCTGAATGATGCCTTGTCTATGGAGTGAAGCCCCTCAGGGAGGAGTGCTGCATAAATTGGCATACTACAGCTACAGTATGAGCTCTTCTTCCTTGGGGGGTCTATTCCAGACACAACACTTCTTTCATGACATAGAAATCTGGAGCTTATACAGCCTGGGGCATTATTGTAATATACTCCGGTCTCCATACTGTAATTGTTTAAATTCACTGTTAAAGTCTAATAACGTTTTAAGATTTCTTGGTAAGCCTTACCCAGGGGCTTAGGAACCGGGGGGACAAATCCCCACAGATTAAATGAATAGGGGACACAAAGAATATAAAAATTTAACTTAATAATGCATTACCAGATTTGGCCACTAAAGGGCTATGGAACAGTATGTCTTTCCCATGAAAGCTTTGACCTATATATATATATATATATATATATATATATATATATATATAGTAGACTTTCAGTTATCCGGGACCCGTGCGGATTGGTAGATGCCAGATAAATGTTGTTTCTGGTTGCTTGAGAGTTACATATAAAAGAGGCATAGCTTAGCTGCACATAGGACGCACTGCTAAGTATATTGTTCCGTGAGGGCTGTCCTAGCAGCAGCAGCTTTCACTCCTCACTTACACACAGGTACGTTCGACTAGAGGGTGTGGTGCGGAACCCGGGCATTGTAACGCCAACACTGGCTCAGTCACTCATGCCTGTCAGCTTCCATGTAAAACTGAATTACAGAGACATACAGTTTATGAAATCAAGGTGCTGGTAAACATTTTGTGGCATGACAACCTGGCTCCTTTGTTGAATCCTGAATTTTTTTAATTTTAATTACAGCATTCAATTATTTTTCTGGTTGCTTGAGAGTTCTGGTTGCTTGAGTTCTGGTTAACTGAGAGTCTACTATATATATATATATATATATATATATATATATATATATATATATATATATATTTATTTACATATAATATATATATATATATATATATATATATATATACTGTATATAGTATATAAATAGTACATTTGTTTTCACATTTGAATGTCTAAAGCAAGTTAAAATATAGATATTACACTGTATTCTGGGAACCTGGGCAGGGACATGCAAATGTGCCCACAAAGGCTTCCCTCTTGCAATCCATAACAATTTTAAACATGGCTACTGTTAAACATATGCCCGCTGTATTAAACAGCATTTTTGCAAAGCTGAGAATGGATTATGCACAAGCTGAGAATCCAACCCACGTTCAGCCGTTTCAAGGTTACTGCCTCTAATCAGCGTGGGACTGAATCCTAGCCTTTGTAGTAGATTTTATGAGGAGGTGGTTTTACCACAAAAGTCATTTAATTCATGATGGGCATATATATATATATATATATATATATATATATATATATATATATATATACATATATACATACTTTTTTTTTATTGATTTTATTATAGTAAAGCTAGGGGCATTGAGAATTTAAACATTTTTGAGGGGCACTGCCGCCATGGGGCCCCTCAGAGCAGGGCCCGGTGCGTTGCTCCGGGTGCACCAGCGGTAGATCCGCCCTTGCTTCCTGTCCTGGTAGTAGAGTTGAATTTATCTCCCCCACACACATTTTTTTTAATCCTACTCCCATGGCCTTATCTAACTATTCTTCTTAGACCCATTTATAAGAAGCACTAAAACAATCCATTGAGCAAAGAGCTACTTCCAAAAAGTAAACATATACAAAATGTATGATAATCTTCTAGATAATTATGAATATAATGTTAATTAGGGACTGTCTTGAGGGTTTGGCAGTGTCCATTAGCATACAACTCACTTGAAGTTGATCATTTACTTTACTTTAGCTTGCTGATTTACTGTATATCACACTCTATGCCCCTGGAATAATTTATGATAAAATAAAGATTTTATTTACATTTTTACACAGGGGTATGAGAAAAAAAACACAGTACCATTTTCAGTGCACATACCTAGAGTGATATAAAACTAACCAGTATAAAACCTTGAATTATGACAACTTCTGATAAAGGTGCATTTTACTGGCATTCCTAGTGCAATTAGTGCTAGAGGGGGGTTAATCAACAACAGATGTACACTTTACAAGGCAATTATGCACAAAATAACTAGCTCTTATAAGGTACGGCGCAGTTAACCAGTCGTTTCTTTGGTTACAAATTGTATTATTTTGGTAAAACATTCAGACCATAAATTCAGTTTAACAGGATATCCTGTATGCTCCTCCAAACACTTTTAGGAGGCAGAAACCAGACAGCTGATGCTATGGACCTGCCCTAAATGCATTTATTTTGTAGTTTCATATGACACAATGTTTGCTTTTTGTTGCCCTGGAGCTTGTTCTTTCTCTACAGTGTATGTAGATATAAAATCCAAAGAACCAACTGCAAACATTAACCTTTTTCACATCCTTGTTTGTCTGGTGCCTTTCAGTTTTTGAAGTTGTTTGACTAGTGTCTGGTTTTCAGTCCCATACGGATACAGACAGCAGCTCGCTATTATAAGCACACAATTTTTGCAAATCTACTTTGCCACTTCCTTATAAAAATTAAATTGACAAATCAGAGAGATTAGCATTTTTTGAAGCATGATATATACAAAACTATGAACTACGTGCTCAATTTTGCGTGGCCAGTAGTACCACAAGAAAATTGGTCCAAAAGGTTTTGTTCAGCTTTCTGTTAATTAAATTATGCATGGAAAGGACAGTGTACTGCTGGGAGAAGCTATTACAATATAGTGAGGGATTACAGTTGTATGTATAGGGGTAATGAGGTGGGCTTCATGCAGCTTGCTATTATAAGCCCACCGTTTTGGAAAATGTACTTTGCCACCTCCTTATAGAATTGAATTGGCAAATCAGAGAGTTTGGAATTTTTTGAAGCATGATGTATATATATATATATATATATATATATATATATATTTATATTGTGTCTTTAGATGCTTGGCGCTTATCTTCAGTTTCTTTTTCCTTAGTGCTGAAAAATAGACAAGGAGAAAAGAGGCTCCTCTAAGGTAGTAGGTTTTGCAAATGAGGAAAGTTCTTTAAAAAATATGTAATCTCCTCACATTTTTATGTCAGATTATTCAGGCCCTCAGATCCTGTCACTGCTCTCTCTTTGTGCAGGGTTATATGTGCAGTCAGCTTTATGCATGCAGTCATCAGGGAGAGAGAGGTATGGTCAATAAAGTTTTAATACCAAGTAAAAAATAATATAAAAAGCTTACATTAGGTTTAGTAATGTCCACAAATGGAAGATAACTTCCACTCCAGATGAAGCACAAGTGTGAAACCGGTTGAGTGATTAAACAGTTCCACCTGTGACTACCAAAGCAGGAAACAGAATCACAGCACATGGAGGGCTGCTGCTGCTGACCTGTGGAGATACAGACACAGAGGACTGAAGGAAGTTATCTTCCATTTGTGGACATTACTAAACCTAATGTAAGCTTTTTATATTAATTTTTACTTTGTATTAAAACTTTATTGACCATACCTCTCTCTCCCTGATGACTGCATGCACAAAGCTGACTGCACATATAACCCTGCACAAGGAGAGAGCAGTGACAGGACTCGAGGGCCTGAATAATCTGACATAAATGTAAGGAGATTACCTATTTTTTAAAGAACTTTCCTCATTTGCAAAACCTACTACCTTAGAGGAGCCTTTTCAGCACTAAGGTAAAAGAAACTGAAGATAAGCGCCAAGCATCTAAAGACACAATATAAAGACATAGAAAAAGATCTTAAAGGGATCTGAAAAATTGGATAAGGCTGCTTGTCTTAAGAATACTGAATTTGGTACACAACACAATTGCTTTTTATAAGTATTTTTATGTAATTGTATAAAAGTGTGTTACAAAAATGTTATTGCTTTTTAATCCAGAAGTGCAGTTAGATACATAATTAACTTAATTAATATATATATATTTGAATTTATAGTTAGAGCCCAAAACCAGTATTACTATTGGAAACGCAAAGCATTTCTCACTCACTCACTCACTTAGAGCCTCATTCAATTGCAAGGCCGCATCTCACGGTATACAGGCCATATGTCTGCGGGCTTGCTGCAGGCTTGAAGTCTTCTACAATTACGGAGCGATTCAATTGAATGCAAGTTATGGGCCGAAAGCCGAAACCGTAAGCCATGGACTGCTATATAGCATTTCAGGGTGTGAACATGATCAATTAAGCATGGCCGTAACTACCCATTGAGAAACAACCAATAGAAATTGAGACTGTCATCATTATGGCAGTAGAAGATGGAGGTTACATGTCAATCCATTAGTATTTAGAGGTCCAATATGCGATCGGACTCGCAAACCCACAACATTTTTCTTCTACATTTGCTTTTTACAGGTGTGAAAAAATTTGCGGGCTTGCGGAATTGTAGCAATTAAATAGCGATTTGGAATTTTAGCGATCGTAACTCTTGTGGACGTGAAAAATTAAAGGCTTAGATGGGGTATATGTTACGGTTGTAACAACCGCAGGGATTTTCAGCCCGTAGACCATTTGTAGCTCGCAAAAAGATGCCAATTGAATAGCAATTTAGCTTACTGGCTCCATTACGGGCTCTAGTTAACTCACAATTGCTCAATTGAATGAGGCTCTTAGTATAAAAGTATTACTTGAGCAATTTGAGCTCCAAATGTATTGTTGGAACTCCTTGCTCCCACTGAATACCACAAGACCTTTCCCTTTACTCCGAATGGCTTACCAATGTCCAGAAATTATCCTAGAAGCAATACAAT
Source organism: Discoglossus pictus (assembly GCA_027410445.1). Classification (NCBI taxonomy): domain Eukaryota; kingdom Metazoa; phylum Chordata; class Amphibia; order Anura; family Alytidae; genus Discoglossus; species Discoglossus pictus. The sequence goes on along the minus strand of CM050165.1, from coordinate 198,147,510 downwards.
AATCAATATAAAAACATCATAACCACCTTACAAATTTCCATAAACTTTTCCAGACATTGTAAGCTTTTGGAGTATCTGGAACTTCTGGTCATATAAAATGGGAACCCCAGGATTTCACAAAAGTATTGTGGATAAATCTCTACTGAGATTGTTTGCTGTGGATTCAGGAAAATACATAGTAAGTGAAATGTACACTCTTCAAGTGGAACAATCAGTCCAAAAAAGGACTCTTTTTAATGATTATAGTGATCTTTGTCACCGCAAAATTAAATTCTTGTTTTCAAGCTATTCTTAAAGAACAACTCAAAACTATTTAAAACTGTATATATATTGTTTTGGCTGATTTTTTTTCTAAACAGAACAATTCCTGATACATTCAGCATTGTCTGTGCTGTAATATTATGCAAATGAGGACCTCTCTAATACCAATTAGCTTATTTGATGCACTAAATAGGATCATAATCTGCTTTATGGTCTTTGTGATGTTAAAAATGATGTCCCCAATGCTATCCCCTCTGTTATTAAGCACTCTGAGTAGCAAAGTGGCATATTGACCCTCAATATTGACCCATAATAGTATACATGAGCCACACAAAGAATACTGAATATTTCTGGAATGATTTACTGTAGAGAAATAGCTGTTCCAATTTAGACAGTTTTTAACACTCTTTAAGATAAAACTAATTTCATGTTTGGGGTGACAGTGTCCTTTTAAGTAGCTTTGGAGTGGCTGATCCATTAAAAAATAAAACAACTAAGTCCAGATGTGCTCATCAGAGAACGAACTAACCTTAATAGGTTAGTTCTATGGACATGATAACCCACTCTGAGAGCAGCCTCTTTTATAGACACAATTATATATTTCACAGCAGTTGTTCTGTATCGCTACTTAGCCTTTACTCACAACTGTGTGGGACATCTCTCTACACATTTTTTTTGCCATGTTATGTTTCTGCCAAACTCTGCATTTCAAAATATATTATTAGCTCATGCAAACCTGAATAACTTATGTAAGAAAATGTACAGAAAAGGGCACATAGCATAGCATGTCGATCAGTACATTTTTCCAAAACACCAACATGTAGGGCTCTAAATGTGTGTTTTCCAATGAAATTTGGAACTGAGTTAACCTTTTGCCTTATTTGTATTTTTGCACATTCTTGGAATCTATATAAAAAATAAGAATGAATCAAATATCTAACTGTACGTTATATGTATGTCATCCCCAAAAGAAAATGAAAAAATATTTAGTTTAATAAAATTAGTTTAGATTTGATATGAGTCATACTTGACCACCTACAAATATTTGGCTAAAGTAACATGGGCGTTGATGGAGCAGCACAGGTCTTGGGCATCGTAATATGCCACTGAGTGGGTAACACTTCCAGCAACACCACATAAAGCAGCCATCAGAAATATTCTGGACTGAGACACAGGTCAGTTCTCCATGTGCCCTGCTTACATTGAGAGAAGAATGGATTGGATGGGCTCTGACGAAGAGAGAAGGGTTGCAGAATTAGAGATGTTGTGAGACCGCATTAGAGTAATTTAGGGAAGGGGAATTCTTTGGAAATAACATAAAGTTGAGGCATTTGTTAAATTAATGACATTTTAATTTCAATTAAAAATATTCAGTGAGAGCACACAAATACTTACATAATAAACTTCATATAAAAACGTGTAGATTTGCAGTGGAAAGAACATGTAAAACTGAAATAACCTCCTGTAAAATGGATAGCAGCACTGTAAAGAAACAAAGTCATACTGTCCAGGGACAAGAAATACAAAAACTGCTTGATTGACACAAAGTTCGAATTCCCATAAAGTTCAGCATTTCTAAGTGTAATCTGTAAAACTGTCAACTTGCAGACAGTTTCAGGAAAGAGGAAGGAGAGGAATAGATTATGGAACAGATTCACTTACTGCCTCTATTTCCGTGATACACAGCAGCAAAGTTGTTAGTCTCAATTAATGGACTGCGGAAGGCCTTTAAATTGTTATCCAATAGGAAACCACAACTAATGAGTTTGGGACCTGGGGAATTGGGCAGCCATTTTGATCACAGGTGAATAAACTACTGAAAACACGCTAGACGTTTGCTAAAAGGTGTTTTTTTTAAGTGGAGATAAGATCGCAATTTAAATCAATACTGCTTTTATTGAGATTCTGGCACCCTAAACAACCTGATTTTTCTATGATTTTTTTGTGAAATGTAGTATTATTTCCGCATATGCCCCCTAAAGTGGTACTTGTTGCAAACACTATGTTGAACTGCTCGTGCCTATAAACTTACCATCAAATTACAGGAACCGAGTGTCTCCTCAGTGCACCCACCTGAGTGCAAGAACAATATTCCTGCTAATGAGAGGAACAAATAACTTAGTTGAGCATTGTAATTTGGGAAAGACTTCACATGCTTGTGAAGTGAGTAACAAACTGACAACATCAGCTGTGATGTAAACCAGGAGCATTTTTAGAGAAACTTTATATTTTGTTGACTGCTTTTGTCATGGGGGATTCCATCTTGGTCTGTGGATTGATGGGGAGGAATGTCTTACTGAGGATTGCTCTTATTGTCAAGGGGAATATTTCAAGAAAACCTATTAGCATCCATATCTGAATCAAGGCTAGTTCTTCAAAAGAACATAATGTAAATATGATATCTCAATGGACCTATAAATAATATCAGTATGAACACTCTAACAGAGGATAGTAAGCATATTAACTGAAAAAAAACAAGACAAAAAAAGATTTAAAAAAAAGCTCATCTGCTTTTCTTATATATAAAACTAAGATCCACCAGAAAGGCCCTTTTTTCACATTGTCTCTGACTATGTAGTTCAAGTTCTTGGAATATAATTCTCCATGTACTCTTCTTGGTTCAGTTTCCCACATGGAAACTGCTTTTCCCATCAGAGGTCTAAATAAACAAAAAGAAAGCACAAAGGAGTCTTCTGAGGAAGTCTTTAAAGAGGATGAAACATGTAAGTTTTCCAAGCATTACAATATCTCTTTTTACTTATTCTTGATTTATTCCTCACTAAGCAGTTAAGGTAAACTGCTTCAATATTAAACAACTAGCAAAACTAATCTGTTATATACTCATTTTATTTTCTATAAGATGTGAACTAAAACTAAAATTAAGTAGTGTTTTGTTACTTGGCAGGAATAGATCACAGGTCATCTATAGATGATTTACTTTCACTTCAAAAGTTCTGTTCCATTCACACGGTAGATAAAGATTATAAACAGAATGTCCAGTGCACCGTTCATAAATTATAGACATATTTCATTTCTTTGAACTTTCTAAAAGGTTTTGCTCATTACTTGTTCTACTTTTTCCAAAGAGCATACATAAATATGAGACTTCAATGGTCTAAATTTTTTGGAATAGTGGAGTATTAATATTTGGCAGTATCAAATTGGATTAAAAAGTCAAACTCATGATATATATCCCATGGTTTGACAAGGCAGACTTTACAAGCTTTTTTTCAATGCAATATGCTGAGACATACATATATTACCAGAAGTCTGTTGTACACAGATCAGTCAGGCAAAATACATTCAATGTATTATGGCTGCTTTATTTTGAGGGATATATACACCATTTCCTTTTGCACATATATTAGAGTCACGTGTCAGTTTTTGATTGTTCTTTACATTTAGACATATATCCTTTCATGATTCATACAAAAATACATTTGGCTAACAACTCACTAATCTGACACCTAAATTATATGTAATTAAATATAATATGTATATCTCATATACAATATTTAGTGCAAGAATGAGGTGTAGGGCATGTCCTTCCTAATGGAATATTTTTACATAAAAGTCCGTGCCAGTTGGTAAAAGTTGGTTTAATTACCAGTTAAAGCAAATTTGCAATGGTTGACTGTAACTTTCCAGTAATTTACCTGAAATATTTCTGCCCTTGAGTAAATTGATGTTTTAGATAGCATGATCAACTAAGTATTGTTTTTACAATGTCTCACATTTGCTAATGGGTACACTAAAGGGCTATGTGTTGGCTAGAATAGAGCTTCAACCAATTCTGAGGTTGAGATGCAATGAGTAAAGGAGCAAGTGAATGTAGAGTAATATTTCTGTATTTTGTTGTTGTTTGGTCCTTCAGTCGTATCCGACACTCATATGGACGCAGCCCACCAGGCACATCTGTCTGTGTTTACGGTTGTGCTTATCCATATGGTTTTCTTGGCAAAAATACTAGAGTGAGTGGGTTGCCAGTTGCTTCTCCGTTTGTCTGACCTCTCAGCTATGACCTGCCGATCTTGGGTAACCCTACATGGTATAGCTCACAGCTTCATTGAGGTTCACAAGCCCCTTCAAAATGACAAGGTAGCAATCCAGAAGAGGAATATTTCTGTATACTTGGCTATTATTCTAAACTCCATTCTAAACCTCCACACATTATTTGCCAAGTTAATACATAATTACTCACAAGCTATCTTAATAATAAAATATTGTGAACATGCTAAAATCCTTCTTATAATGATAAAATCTTAGTGAGTATAATCAAGTGAGGAGTTTTAGGTACTGGGTAGCCTCACCATGCAACAGCCAACCCAACAGAGAATGCAGGTAACTATTAACATGATTTATATAGGATTTTGGTTTAAAACTGTACAGTACCCGTTTTGAAAGTTTCTTGGCTTTAATTTAAGTTGATTTGGCTTTCATGAGAAAAGGTAATGTTTAATTGAGAGAGAATAAATACCTTGTAACAACAGAAGTGCTCCACACAGTGAAGTAGAGTATTTGATATATGTTGCCTTGCCGTGTACATGTTTTACTTAATATATTTTTTCAAGAAAAAAAAAATGTAATGTTTAAAACATGCTCTTTTAAATGCTTGGAAAACAAAACAGTCATGGATATCTATCAACTGTAATGGCTATCTATCAATTATAATTTTTTGCTGTTCCCAAAAAATGCTATATTATGTTTGAAGATGTAAATGGATTTGGTATTCAAACCAATACACAGGGACCAAGACCTGAACATTTGCACCTCGTTATACATCACACTTGTGTCTTAGAGCAGCTTATCTACTGAAGGTTGCTCCCTATCACATAGTTATATGAGATTGGTGCTTGCTGAATGACAAGAGTTTGAATCAGCTTTGCAGGATGTCACATGTAGTGATACATTTAGATTATCTATTGTTAATCCACAGTGATTTCTTTTTAAAATAACCCACATACCAACCTAATTAATCTGTTAAAGGATACATTTTATTTTCCTTTGAACAGATTTTTTCACACTATGAGTTAAATCTCATGGGATACAATTTATAACTGAAGAAGTCATATTTTAATCAGCAATGGGTAGATACTTTATTGTAAATAGAGCATTACATGTCTGGACCTTCAGCCAGAACACATCTAAGAGTTGATATCTAAAAATTGTTGAATACAAAAAACGTTTATAATGATATAACATTTTACACATCTAGTAAGCATGTGTGTTAAAGGGATATGTAAGTGAGCTGGATTATGAGTGCATCTCATAGAGGAAAATTAGTAGTGTATGAAAAAAATGTTTGCATGAACAAAGCATTTAAACACTTACCTTGAAGTTAGCAAAATATAATTAAATTTCTGTCAGTTGAAACCTAGGGTTAACACCCTACAAACCCAGACTAAACTGGTATACAATTTGAAAATTTGCTTGGTCAATCAGGAGTAAGTAAAGACTGAAACATTTGTATCACAATCTGGCAGCATCACATAAAATTCAGATTAACAAAACATTGAAATTAAGGCTGTAATGTAACAAAATAGTTAATAAATCAAGGGGGTGAATACTTTTGCAAGGCACTGTACATCCCATTCAGATAAGTATGAGCTGCTTATGCTTAGACAGCCCTTAAAAGCACCATATGTGTTCTGCACCATCAGATAGCGGGTAAAAAAAAGACATGTGTCATGACCCAGGGGTGAGGGGACCAGATGCACCCCAAACCTCCCTGCTTTCAGTTTACAGGATACCCAGAACAGGTGCAGGTCCCTTGAGAATAGTACCTAGCAGCATATAGCAAGAACAGCAGGAACAGCAGGGGCAGATGTAGGTCCCTTTAAGGTAGGACCCAGGAAAGGTATCAGAATACCCTCAAGTGATTTAGCTAATAAGCTCTTTCCAAAGAATGACCTAATACGTATACCATGATTATGTACTATCAAACTGAGACTGATTTATTTGTTGCAGTACAGCACATTTATTCAAAACATCCCCCAATCAAAATCAGATACAATCTCTGATGTCACCCCCTGGTTATCCCCTTCTGGCCAGGAGTCATGTTGGTCCTAATCTTCCCATGTTTTCAGCTTTCCCTGGGTATTCTGTCAGAACTATGGTCATAACGTCACCCTTGATGATTAACCCATGCAGGCAAGCAGCCAATCTGACTGCTAGCCCTAATCGCTCCTTTCATTCTCAGCTTTCCTGGGGGTATTTAGTCAGAACAATCCTATCTCGCCACCCCATTCATAATTGAATGTCCATTGTTCTCTGGTGTCTGCCAGTCCCTCCTCTGGGCTTACTGGACCCCTCTACTGAGTACCTTGCAAATTATGACCCCCTTTCCACAGGGAACCCCGATATTATGCTTTATTAAAAGCTCTGGGGAAAATACAACATTTTAATACCAAACACATTACATCAATAACAAAGAACATGGTTACACAACATGGCTTTCCCTGAACCTAGCCTTTCCTGAAAGGGTGTTAAACTGGTCAGGGCTGATCAAAGAGACTAGTCATGACAACATGGCAAAAGTGTTTTCTTTTAAATTTACTGTGAAAATAACTGAGTAATAACTGAATAGTAAACTCTGGATTACAAATTATGATTATTATCATTATTCTTTAATTGTAATGCGCCAACATATTACATAGCGCTATAAAGGGGTTGAAAACAACGAAAACCACAATATTAGCACATAACAAAAAATGAAAGGCTCTGTCTTTAACCTTAAAATCTTAAGAACCTGGTGCTTTTTCAAAAATATAGCTTTTATTACTTTTATTTACATTAAAATGTTACTTTGGACACAAGATAAAATTTAAAATATATATTTACAGGGATGTAAAGCAAATATGAGTGTAGTAATGATGAATAGTGAAATTGTAAAAGTGCAATATGTTACTTATATTGTTATTTTTCATCCCTGAAAAGCATCTAAATGCATGTTCCAGTTGTAAAGACCCTCTACTGTGGAATGGCAGAATCCGAGCACAAACTTTTTTTTTTACAAGTAGTATTTTTTTGGGTCATAAGAAAAAAAAATTATAATGTATAAAAACTGTAAAAGGTAAATGTGAGACAAACAAAGGAGTTGTACTGCTTTTAAAATATTTATTTAAGCGAAATGAAAAAGTTGAATGCAAAAAAAAAAGTATAAAGGGATTTGAACCTAGTTCTAAAAACAGTCTTGAAGTTAATAAAGCTTAAACCGAATCATTATCTATGCAGATTCTTCTGAGAGACCTTCTGTAGAAGCAAAAACTAAAAATGTCAATATCTAAGTCAATTATTTTCCACAGGATTTTTCACACTTTATCTGATGGTATGGAGCATGTATAATGACTTCAGAGCCCCTTTAATTTGGTTGTGTTTTGTAACTGGGAGCTTTTGATAAAATAGCCATTTCATGCCGTATGCCTCTAACCAAATCATGTCCATTACTAAATCAGACTTTGAACTTATATCATCTTCTCCTTTCTTCTCCTCTCATGCTTCATGGATATTTATTTTAACAATTCTACAGCATCTTGGTAAGTAATGATTAATTGTAATGTTTGTCATTAAGAAAATTAAGATAACAATTAAATACTTCAATAGTAATGTTACTAAAATACATTTATACTGTGCCTTTTTTTCACCAAAGACATCAAAACAATGAAGCAAGCAGTGTATTAACAGTGAACAATTTTTTAAGATGTTCTAAAGTCACAGAAAAACTGTCCCACAAGGTAGTAAGTTGGCAATATTTTACACTAAAAAACCCATGTTGGCCAATTACAGGCAACATCCAGTTATGCTTTATCTCTACCATCCCCACTGATCAACTCAAAAGTCTATGTCACTTAAATAAAGACTATTATGGGGTGGAGGAAACATTTGTATTGACTATCTTATGTGGCAGCTTTAGGATGTTTTTAGCAAAACCTTATTGGGTTGGGATAAATGAAATAATTTGCATTTGCATCTATTTGAGTTACTCATAATATTGATATTCGCTTCTTCCATTGCAGACATTTCCATTGTTTTGCTGTTCATTTGCAGGTGATTTGGCTCATATTCCCATATTTTATCTTGTCTATAGAACCCTGCAAAGAAAAGCAATGTTCTGTTGTACTAATATTATCATAAGCACAAACAAATTCACGTTAAGTACTGACTGCAATTACACAACTACACTTTGTAGATGTTAAGTTGCCTTAAGAGTTTGTAGACTACTGCATACATCTCCACAAGACTATAAATCAAACATGATTTTTTTAAACTTATATATTAGGGATAGTGTTCTATACTCATGCAGATGTACACGGCTGCTGAGAGGGAGGGAGAGGAGGTACTATTGTGGGGTCCCACTCTGGGTAGGAGCCCCATGCTGGCTGGCAATATTATGTACTGAGATGCCTGTCATCAAGGTAACAAGGAACAGATCTCCTAGAAATATCCTATCTTAGATATTTTTGTGCACTTCTACATACCTATAAACACATGTATGGCTGTAGTAGCTTTGGAAAATGTGTTGGATTGGGGGGCTAGCTATTACATTTTTACTGGGCCTCAAGATTTCTGATGGGAGCCCCGAAGATGTAGCACCAGTTACTGCTCCTTTTCTCCTGCCACCACAACAATTGTATGATACGAAATCAGGTGTATAAGCTTATGCTTTTAATATTACAATATAACAATTTATGCCACATTCTCCTGCAGATCAACCTACAGTGTTTGTCTGTACATATACATTGATAGCCTAAATGTCCACCATGTCGGGTTCAAGATTTCTGCTAGCCACGATTTACATAAAATTTCCTGTGAATTATCAGTGTTCATTGTATAAAAAATATATATAGAAAATAGAGATTAAGAAACATGGGCAATACATATCATTCAAGTTTTGACAAGCTTATCAAATTCATTTGAATAAGGCCTATAGTATAGGCTGTGAGTGTTATGCAATTACTCAATTACTTTGTGTATTTGGCCCCTATTTAATTCAAAGCCTGTAATTACCTTCATACTGACCATATGTGTGTCTGCGGGTTAGAAATTTGTTACAGTTACAGATGTATTTAATTGACTCAAGCCCGCAAGTGCAGGCTCACAGCCCCAACACACAAACCATGAACCCTTACTTAGCATTTAACGGCAGGATCATGATTAATTAACCGCCCTGGCGTTATTGCTGTGTCAGTACCGCCGAGTGTTAAAGTGGTACACTCGGGGTTGCTGACGCTGCCAGACCACCTTGTTCCGCCCCCTGCGTTGCTTACACATGCAGTGAAGGGAACCCATAAGATGGATGCGTGTGATCCTGAGCGTGCCTCAGGGTTGCCGCTTTAGGTACTGGCAATTAACCCCGAGCCATGCTCAGGATTACCGCAAAGGCAGTTAAGCAAGCCTGTAAGTTACAATTTAGACAGAGCCAATAGTAAATGAGACCGTCATCAGTAAAAAAAAGATTTTAAACTTCAATCAATTAGTGTTTAGAAGTCCGATCTGCAATCGGACTTGCAATCCAGAAATGTAGAAATCAATAACAATCAATAAATGAGTTGTTCTAATTCATGCATGTTCCATGATATGTATTAACACCTTGATTCCCGGGATTGATTTAACACGGAAATAAAACATTATTTTTTTTATTTTTTTTATTGCTGATTTGGGAGCTTGAGACTGTTGTGCACTTAATTCTAATGTCTTTCCTTGCTTTCCCAGTATTTTAAAGTAATGTAGTGTGTTTATATTTCCCTTTACAGTGTTACGAACAGGTGTTTAACCCACTTGCGAGTCCTATCTAGTACATGTAGAATTTTTTTATTAATTTGCCATTTACGGCTTTGAAGGCAATTGCGGGCTTGTTCAATTGTTGTAATTAAATATGGATTTTGTGTCTTTAGCACTGGTAACATTAACAGGCTTGAAACATCAAAGGAGGAGTTACGTTTTTGACAACCATAGTGCTTTTGAGCCTGTAACCCGCAATTGGAATGCAAGTAGCTAAAAGTAGCCAATTAAATATTAGTAATAATTACGGGCTCCATTACGGGCTACTGTAATTGTGATTAGTACAATTAAATAGGGCCTGTGTCTGCAATCTATCTTGTGCTTCAGGTGAACTGATATACAAGCTTATTGTATGCACAGTAAAACATTTAAAATCAGAGGCGGATATATAGTGAATATTAGCATAGACAGGGTGTGTTGTAAAGTAAAAGAGGTATTTGCTAGTTGTAGATTGGAGATAATAGATTGTGAAGAGGCTCATGCTTTCACTTCAGAGAACAGGGTGAGGGCCAAATGGAAAGCCTTTTAGCAATGCATGAAATAGAGAATTATTCTCACCTACCAATTTCTAATGCAATGCCATCCTTTATTTCCATTGTCAATATATTCCAAGTAAATAATTGTCAATATTTAGTTTAGCCAATTAAATATCAGTAAGATTTACAGGCTCCATTACTGGCTCCAGTAATTGCGATTTTGACAATTAAATAGGGCACCATTCAATTGGCCAAATAGTAATTACTGGAGCCCATAATATAGCCCGCAAAATTTATTGATATTCAATTGGCCTCTTCTAGCTAACCGCAATCAAAAAATTATATGAGTACTAGATAGGACACTTGTTTGTAACACTGTAAAAGCAAATATAAATACACTACTGTACTTTAGAAATACTGGGAGAGCAATGAAAGACATTAATTAATTAATTGCAAAACAGTCTCAAGCTTGGAAATCTGCAAAAACTTTTTTTTTTACGTTTTATTTCCATGTTATATTGATCCCAAGATCAAGCAGTTAATACATATCAGGCCACCCATGTGGACTAGACCAGTTTAGTTATTGAATTTTATTGATTTCTACATTTCTGGATTGTGATTCCGAATGCAGATCGGACATCTAAACACTAATTGGTTGTAGTTTAAACTCATGATCATATACTTATGATCATGCCCTGAATTGCTACATAAAGGTTTCATGGTTTACGGTTTTAGGCTTTATCGCTGTAATTGCGGGCTTAAATCAATTGAATACAGCCTGAATTGTAACAAATTTCTAACCTGCAGACCTGCTGCCTATATGAAGGTAATAACGGGCTTGAAAATGATTGGAGGCCATAGTTCCCAAAAGTAAGTGGAATGTGGTTTATTATGACAGAATCATATTAGAATAATTATTCTAGGTAAAAAATGACATAGTAGCTTGCTTGTGCTTAGGACTATTCCTTGAAGTATTTGTGTTCACATCTACTTTCCTCTTTACATCATCTTGATATATGCTTTTTAGACTAACCCCAATGTAAATAACTACAATGGTTTGAATCATTCATCTAAGTATAATCCCAGCCGTTCTGTTTTATTGAACCAGACCACAAGCATGCAGGCAGCTCCTCGATAGAAAAGGAAACATACCACCAAACCTTTGTTTTTTCTGATTGGGTTCAGTGAGTGATGACAAAGTGTTGTCTAAATCTGCAGATCACCAATGACTAGGCCACATTTTATTTTTATACAATCCTCCGAGAGCTCTCACAACTTGAAATGGTTGTAAAATGTTTTATTGCAGCTTATGTAACAGAATGTATAGATTTAAATCTAACATAATAAAATATCCTTGGCGCTGCATTTTCCAACCTTTCATTGTTGTCTAAAAACAAAGAAGAAATACAATACTCCTCTAAGGAAGTATATCTTAATCACTTAAAGCTAATGAGAATTAATGCACTCACTTGATTTCCAATTTAGAAAGATCATCCTGAAATATCAACGCCCTTGGTTCACTCCCCTACATCTTCTCTTCCTTTCAATGGCCCCAATAATGTGATATGGGAGGAAAAAACCAAAGAACCACAATACTATTGCATCTGTATTGAAATAGGAAAATAGGAATAAAATAAAAATTATGCTTACATAGCCATAGCACAAAATTGTAGAACACAGATTGCAGTCCTTTGGTGTCTGGTGTCGATTCTCTCCGTCTCGAGCCACTGCAAAATACACCTCCAGACATTGCACCATAAGGGTCTGGTTCAATAAGCAGCAACACTTTTCACCTGATAGGTCTTCTACTGGCTGATAGTTCATGACCTGTATTTGCTGTATTTTTTTCTTAGTCATTTCAAGTCCCACATACATTACAGTGTTAAAACCACATAAAAACTTTCAAAATGGTAACAAATTATGGACATGTCATAGTTTATAACAAAATGTTGTCTTTCAGTAAATAATATTATTTCTTTAGAGCTGTGTAGATATTTTTTGCTATATTGTGTCGCATTTGATTTGTTTGCCAAAAATGTTTGTTATATAGTATCTCATCAGTACGTTATGGGATCTCAGTTATTATAATTATATGTAAATTTCCCCAAGATTGTCATGTATTCTTCCTGTTTTTTTTACATTCATTTCATGTCCATTATGCTGGTTATTTCTAATCAGAAGGCAACCTTTATATATAGTAAATATTATAATATTGATTTCTACTAAATAAATTTGAGTATATAGATCTGCGGTATAAGTATATAATCTAAAACCTGAGTACTTCCATTAAGCACACAAATTTGTTATTGAGAAAATAAATCTAAACATGTAGGGGAAAAGGGATAGGGAATGGCCAAGACTATATGTAACTAGCGACTTGCTCGTCAAAAATAAAATTTGAAGCCTCGCAATGCTCTCTGCCACACAATGCAAGGCTCTCCCTTCTCTAAACTGCCTGCCTCTGGATGATCGCCTTCGGCACCCATCACATGCCTCTCAATGAGCGCCTTCAGCACTGATTGCGTGCCTCTATCTCTCCCACCCTCTACTTCTCCCCTCCTTTGGTGCTCATTGCGAGCCTCTCCCCCCTCTACTTACTGTCCCTCCCCTTTGTCTCTTTTCCCCCTCTCCCTCCCCTGTGTCTCTTCCCCCCCTCTCCCTCCCCTGTGTCTCTTTCCCCCCTCTCCCTCCCCTGTGTCTCTCCCCCCTCCCTCCCCTGTGTCTCTTTCCCCCCTCTGTGTCTCTTCCCCCCCGTGTCTCTTCCCCCCTCCTCCCACCCATGCGTCTCTGCCCCCCTTCTCCCTCCCCTGTGTCTCTACCCCCTCCTCTGTATCTCTTCCCCATCTCCCTCCCCTGTGTCTCTCTTCCCCCTCTGTCACTTCCCCCCTTCTCCCTCCCCTGTGTCGCTTCCCCCTCCTTCCTCCCCTGTATCTCTTCCCCCCTCCTCCCTCCCCGGTGTCTCTTCCCCCTCTCCTGTGCCTTATCCTCTTTCCCCCTTATCCTCCTCCCTCCTTCCCCCCTTATCATCCTCCTCTTTCCCCCATAACCTCCTCCTCACTTCCCCCCTCTCCAATCCCTATCCCCCTCTCTGCTTACTTCTTACTATGATGCAGGAGCTGCCGATGTTTATCTCTCCCCCGCAGCATGTCTTCCGACTGTGTCCGGCCCAGCATATGCTAATGATGTGACGTGCATGTGATCGCAAAGTGTGATGATAACTCGCAGTACGACAACTATATATGTGATTACATTTAACAGGTAGTAAATTAAAGATTGAAAAATAATGCATAAATTAAAGAGGCATTACAAATAATAAAAGTAAACATATTAATGACTAGAAAATTAATGTTAATATTTATGTTATCCTGTTTTGAAAAACTAAATAGGATAATGGATACACGTTTTTACAAGGTTATCACAATGATAACTAATAATATGTATTACCTACTGTATGTAGTGGTTAATATGTACATGCTTCCTTCTCTGTCTGTTACTTTTAAAGGGAACCTTCCCCAACAGGAAGTTGATTTATTTTAAAACACAATAAAAATTGTCCATACATTGTGCTAGCAGTTTTCCCAACATTTCTGAAATATTTAGTATTGAACTGGTGGCTGCTGTATGCTAATATATGACTCAGAGTGCAAATGTGTGACTCACATAAGGGTGGGAGAGGGGTCTAACTGCCAGATAACATTGCAAGTCTTTTTTGGCGACTGCAGAGACAGACAAGCAGACTCAAATACTAATTAGCACATCAAAGCAGCTAATTAACAAGTGCCAGAAGCTAATTTGTATATAAATACAGTAACGACATGTAATTTTCCAGGATAGATTCAATTAAAAGAAAATAGATAACACAACATAAAGTTAGTTTTTCATGTTCTTTAATAAAAACACAACTTTGGGTGACATAGACCCTTTAAGCCAAGAAAGGACTAACAGGATGATGAGTGCTTTATTATAAATGTAAAACATGTTTTAAATTAGTGTTATGTGATATTTTATAAAATGATTCCTCTATTGCTTTAAATGATGATGATGGTGATGATGAAAGCGCATAGAACATTTTACTTATTATGTCGTACTCTTTCGCATTTTGGTCAATTTGTCCACATGAAGAAAAAAGTTCTTCATGCCCAGTTTGTAAATAAATATGATGAGGAGGAGGTGACGTATTTATATTAACAATAATCTATAAATTAGATAAGCACCATATGCCACATAAGGAATAACTTATCAGATTGTGCTGTCATAAAGATAAAACCACTTGAATGCCACCTGCTATGATGGTTCACTGGATGATCCGTTCTGGGAAATTTGTATTTACATTGCTTTCGTACGTTGATTTTATAACATTTATACAGCAAGTAACATTTACATTATATATTAAAGCCTTGTACGCCAATCATTAAACGTTTCCAGTGTGCAATATGTAACACAATATAAACTTGTGTTTATAATAGAGCAATGACTATATTCTCACTTAGTAAAGTAAAACAGCAAAGATTTGCATTTCAGTGACAATATATCCTAAGTTTAATTCATTTCCATATCAAATACGTTTTAGCATTATACATTTCTCTTAAAATTCCGGTGACAGATTCTCTATAGTTAAAACAGTGTAGGCAAATATTCTATTATATAATTATTAAACAAACTCTCAGCCCAAACATATAAATATAGAGTAGCGTATTAAATATATTGTAATATATCTGACGATAAAGGAAGATAATATGCATCCACAAACAGTGGATCATAATATCATGAACAGAACCATCATCGAGATACCTTTAGATACTTGTGGTTCTTCTTAGATTTTAAATACAGTTGAGGATGATACACCAACAATGTCCAGAGGTCAAATAAAAGGAAAATTGAAAACAAAAAAACAATGGAGCATGGCATATTTATTTAATATAGTAGAAAGCTACTCAACACAGCATAAAAGATTTATGGAAAGAACAAATAGCTTTACTGGAGTGATGCCATCTAAATGCATCCTAAAAGCTCTTAATATATTAGCCACATGGTAGATTTAATTAGGACAACAACAATAAAATAAATTTCACTGCACTGCATTAATATTATGCATCCAGTTTTTAAGTATCAATGCTAAATATTCGTTTAGATGTTTTAAATTTGTTGTTTTGCTGAACTGAGGCTCTGAAAACATAGAGCCTCATTCAATTTGAAGGCCACATTTCGCGGTATACAGGCCGTATTTCTGCGGGCTTGCTGCAGGCTCGCAGTCTGCTACAATTCCTGTGCTATTCAATTGATCAAGCCCGCAAGTTACGCTGTGAAAGCCAAAACCGTAAACCATGCACTCGTCCGTAGCAGTTCAGGGCGGTAACATGATCAATTAAGCAAGGCCGTAAGTACCCATTTAGAAACAGCCAATAGAAATTTAGACCGTCATCATTATGTCAGTAAAACATGGTGGTTACATGTCAATCAATTAGCGTTTAGAGGTCCCATATGGGATCGGACTCGCACAAACGCAAAATACAAAATATAAAAAATGAATTTAAGGGAAGGGGAGCAGCTATGGAAAGGGTCTTGGAGAGGGGAGCTGTTATGAGCACTAAGTAAGTTGGTACCAGGGGGCCCAGAGCAATTTTTTTTTCAAACCCCTTCTCCAGGGGGCCCAACATTTTTTTTAGCATCAGGGCCCTCTATTATCTAGCTCTATTATTGTAATAGATAACTTTTGTTCAAATATTTAGTTTATACAGCATTTATTATCTTAATTGACTAAAGTATTTTACGTAACTACAGCATGTTACAGATATAGAGCCTCATTCAATTGAGGCTTCAGGAGATCCGGGCTCGGAAATGGAGCCAGTACCTTAATTTTGCTATTCAATTGGCTTTCATTACGTGCTCCAAGCTGCGATTCATAGCGATTTGTAAAATCTCAAGTTAATGCCCTCCAAGCCTTTGATCTTTTCAATCGCAATTCAATTGCTCCGACTCCCCCTCGCTACCCACTTCATCAAGCCCGCAAATGGCAAAAGTTGAACCACAAGTTAAGGGTACCAAGGAGGTCTCGCAAAGGGCTTAATGACATGTCCGGAGCACTTCAAATGCAAATATAAAATCAATAGTGTACTTTTATTAAAAAGGAAAGCGATGTTAGGTCTTAGAATTAATAGCACAACATTCTCAAGCTCTCGGAACACCCAAAAAAAAATACTTTAAAATTCCAACATCCAAGCCCGCAACTTGTAATTGAAGCCTGTAGGACTGGAGGTTGGATTTCATGATTTTACGGGCTTCAATTACGAGTTACAGGCTTGGAGGTTGTATCCCATTGATGTCATGATGACAATCTCTGTTTCCACAGGCTGTTTCTAACTCGGGAGTTACGGCCTTCATGGTTAAGCTCGCAAATGCTACATACTAAAGCATGGTTTCCGAAACTCACTACCGGACCCTAACATGCGGGCCCGGCCAGTTGAATAGCATCACATTTGGAAACGAATGGGAGCCTGCAACTTAATAGCAGACATTCGGCTGTCTGCAATAGAGTTGAAAGCCCTGAATTGAAAGAGGCTCATAATGTGTTGGCCTCGGCTAAATGTTATGTTTTGACATGCCTGGTCTATAACTATTAGTAATCTACTGTAATTTAAATGTAATTTAAATATACCAATATAGGAAATTTCTTCATGATCAGAGCCCTTGGGCTAATGAAAGCCATCTGTACCATTTGTTGTGACTGCCTGTTGAAAAACCATTGAAATGTTTTCAGAAACCGCAGTAACAAATCTGATAAGTAACTTAATATCACAACACCCCTGTATCAGAACATAATGTAATTTAGCTCAAAAATACCCCCACCCAAACTATCCAAGCACTCTTGTGGGAGTATAACCATGTTATCTCTGCAAGGTTGCCGCTTTAATAACTTCTCATTGTGCAAATTATTAATTTCCACCAATTGAGTTTTTTAAACAAAACAACAGGTGCAAGATTAATATGCATTTTGTACCTTGAGTTTGGATGTATTTCATAATCTTCTTGCATTCCATGGCAAGCACATTGTACAGTATGCCACTCTTAATATCAATTTATAATATGAAACATAAACACAATAATCTCTGTTTACCATTATTACATGTTGCTATTTCAGAATGAAAACCCTGTAGAGTTTCCATGTCCTGCTTTCTTTTTATTAGCACCTGTTAAAAAAGTTAATAATTCTTTATGTTTATTTGGATCTGCAACCAGGCTGTAATGTTTGACTTTCCGTATGACCTATTATTATTGTATTACAAATGTTACAGTCTACTGTTTATGCAACTTTTCTAGGAAAGCAGATCATGTCTTCTTCAGTGTAACTAGTTTAAAAAAATCTCCTACTTTTGTATATTAAATAAATAATGTTGTTATTGTTGAATGTAAGTAATGGAGATGGCTATGGCAGAACATCTAACATATTAAACAGACAGATACAAGCACCCTATAACAACTTGTTTGTGATCTTTGGTATAAAAATGACACATAATCTCAAGAAGCGTAAGAGCTAAAACTAAAGTTGGGAAGTCTAAACTCGGAGAAGAAGTATGTCTTTAAAGAAGGCATACTGGAGGTGGTAGATCATAATTACATTGCGTAGGGTTTTCACTGTCATTTAGACTATGGGTATAGGAGCCAACGAAAATCTGGGGTGGATACTGCATATAGTATAAAAATACCACACAACTGCTTCTCTACACATAAACACATCAAAATTAAAAAATCTGGGGGGTATTTGTCCCCCCCACCCCCCCCCCCCCCCCACTTCCTACACCCATGATGTAGACGTTTATTGGCTACCTAAGGGCAAAATTCTAAAATTCTAAATTCTAAAAAGTCTTTGATTCCTTGTGAACGGCTTACAGCCCCGCATAGTAGCACCGCAAGGAGTCCCTTTACGGCCAATTCCAAATCATGCAATCGGCCGTAGGCACTTCTGTGCTTGAACAGGTTCGCGGCCACAAGGCCGTAACTCATGTTTTCAAGGCCGCAATCTCTGAGAAATGTAAATGCAACGGGCTTGAATAACGAGTTACGGGCTTGGAGGTTTATCAAGCCCGTTGGATTTTGGATGGAAATTAAACATGAAATCAAGTATTGTATTGTGGCGATGTGCCAGCTTGAGAATGCTGTGCCTTTAATCCTCATGTCACCCATTGCGTTCCCCATCATTTACAGTGCTTTACAGTGCTGTCTTGAATTTATATTTGCATTTACAGTGCTCTGAGTTTGCGGCCTTGAACCACAAGTCACAGGCTTGGAGGTCATTGAAGCCCGTAGGACCGGAAAGGGCTTACTTTCAAATTGTAGCACTTCATAAGCAAATATAAAAGTCATCCTGTACTTTTATTAAAAGAGAAAGTGATGTTAGGTCTCAGAATTAATAGCACAACATTCACAATCTCTCAAATCGGCATAAAGTCAGACGGGCTTCAATCTCCGAGCCCGGAGGTTTGATTCAAAAGTCCTACAGGCTTGGAGGTTGAAGCCCGTTGGACTTTATGACGGAAATGTAACATGAAATAAATAAAAAATATTTGTCGATTTAAGAGTAGGGGAATGTTCTAAGACCCACAATCATTTTCACTTCTAATAAAATTACAAGATGGCTTTTTTATTTGTTTAATTAGTGCTACGTTTTGTAAGTAAGAGCGTTGTGGGACCTCTTTGGTGTAAGTAAGCTGTGACTCGATTTTAGAGATTTACAGGCTTGATGGAAGGGTGAGCGTAGCATTTGAATAGCGATTTAGGATTTCTTGCGGCCGTGCAAGATCAAAGGCTTTGACGGAAGTAAGCTGCGATTGAGCTAATCTCAAGGGATCGCAGCTTGACGGCCGTAACCCACTCGGAGGGCGCAAAGAGACTGAAAAACTGGCTATACATTGTACTATGTATTTTTTTATAATTGCAGACATATTCACCACTGTTTGTGTTTCAATATTAGGCAAATGTGAGGCTTACAAATACTTCTAAGCCGATTTGAAGTGCTTAGTGAGCCACTGTAAACACATAATCGAACAACAACCTTCTCCCGGTGTTAATACACAGTTATACACCCTCCCCTAAGCACACTGGGATACTAATTAGTATAATAAAGTTGCACACAATATTGCAGAATTATATATATAAAAAATGACTAATTCAATGTGTAAGAAGTGCTAAATGCAGTTTAAGAAAAAACAACGTTTTTGCTAGGGTGACAGTGTCCCTTTACTTCATTATTGGCAGATAGTTTGTATGTTTTGCTCCCCTCTTGGAGGAAGTTGGAAGAGTATTAGAAGAAATCCTTTGTGTGTTTGTACTCTTCCTTACATGGTTTGTGGGCATTGGGGACTGGCCAAGAAGATTTTTTTATACTGTGCAAATAAATGCTAAACCTTCAGTTGATTTCTTTTTTCAAATTACAGAGATGTCCGTATAACATAAATTTACTGATACCATAAGAGATTTTTCAACTTTCACAAGATTTACTGGGAATATGTAGTTTATTATTGTTGCTCCTTTGCTTAGACATATTTTGTCGTTGTGGCTGGCTGTTTCACCTACTCTTTACGCATTTCTTGGAAAGATTCTGTTGTGTCCTTCGTAAAATTACAGTTATCACGTTTGCAGCATTCTTCAATGTCTGTGAAGAAAATCATATTTATTTATTGTTATTAAGGAATAGCTGTCCCTGCCAACAGTACATTTTAACAAAATGCATCTTGGCAACCAATTTCGCTTTCGTGAGGGTTTATAAGGAAAGCAGAACTAGCCTGGGTCATGTTAGGGACAGCTTAATTCAGCAAGTCCAGAAAACACACCAAACAAAGAAAAGCATAAGCCCTTCATCTGCTTTTGAGCAATTGGCACAGTGTATGTTTTATTAGGCATTAAAACTGCATCATAATCAGTGAATAATTGGCACCCTTGGAAACTCTAAGCAAACCATTCTTACCAAGTATATTTCCATATGTCCCAATCAGCTCTGTCAATGGTGTACTATAGTACTGTAACAACTGTATGTGTATTCTTCTTAACATAGGGAAAGCAGTAAATTCATGATGTGCAAATATTTATTAATTGAAAAACTTCAGATTTGTGACATATGCAACACATTAATAACTTAAGAATAAAATCATTTTTAGATACAGTCTTAATTTTTTAGCTTGAGGTAGTGTGCTCTGCCATTTCTATTCTATTCACACATTCCCACTCCGTTGTTTAGCTATTCAGTCATGTCGGACTCTCCATGACCCTATGTTTCACAGCACATCAGGCACATCTGTCAGCCACTGCAACTCTGAGCTCCCTCGAGCTCATGTTCATTGCTTCATTAACCTCATCTATTCATCTCTACAATTTTCTTCTCCAGTGGACAGAGATTGGTCTGACCTCTCTGCTATGTCCTGCCAATATTAAGTGACCCTAATTAACAAGCATGTCAGCTCCTAAACACTAGCATAGTCTGCTAAATTTAAGATTGTCTCTAAAATGCTAATATGTCCAGGATTTACACAGCTCCTAGTGTTGTTAGTGTGCTACAAACTTCACAGTGCTTTAACTTTAATTACATTTTTCAAGTTAAGGAATGGCTTTAGAAAAAATGATATACAGAAGTTGATGGGAACTTTGCAATACACTGATAACTATTTTCTATGAATAAACTCAAAAAAACTGTATCAAGGACAAATATTACTTATGTCAACTGACTGAGTAAAAGTAATTTACTGGGGCTCTCAATACAAAGCATTTTAGAAGACATAGCAATAGCACAAGTGAATGTCTTTCTTGTAACAGTAGTACATAGTGGTACCAAAATAACAGCTTACTGACTGTGGTTTATGCATGCCTGTATTTACTTTTCCCCCAAATTACGGTAGTGAGATCTATTGCAAAACAACAAAACATAAATGCACTGTGACACTATCTTCAGCAGATATTTATGGTTTGGAATCAGTACACAAAATATGATTTTCAAGATAAATTATACTTGACTGCTTACCCATAAGTTTATATAAGGCAAACAATCCAAAACACATGGATACTTGTAGTCAATAATACATTGCTTTACTATTTATAAAGTTATTTCATTTCAGGTGGCTATTATATAATTCCGAGAATGATACTTAAAAGTTTCTCACAATAAATTAAGACTAAATTGTTGACAATTGTTTCATCAAATAATTTTTTTTTTATATAGAAATGTCATAGAATAATTTTCCCACAGATCTTCATACTTTTGTGCAGAAGCAAACAGAATTAGTATGTGTGCAATTCAGCTTGTGGTGTATAGTTTAATTTAATAAATAGCCCAGTGACCAAAATTTGCTAAGCAAATTGATGAGCAACAGGCATCCCAAGATCACTTAAAGACCTGCGAATTATTTCTGGTGGGACAAGACATGTCCTCTATCACTAAATACAAAATGTAACATCACATATACTTCAATTCTGTTTCAATTCACTCTCATCCATTTACATTGTGGATTAAAAATAATTGAAATAGACTGGACCATACTACACTTCGCTAGGCAGTTGTAATGTTCAGTTAAGTGCGCATTTTTTTCTCATGGGTTGAGGTCAAGACTTGAGTCTTGAGTTAGATCCGTATGGTTGGGTGTTACGCCCATTGATTTGTGGACTACGCTCACCCCAATTCTCTCTCTCTATGGGTCGCAACTTTTTGTTCAAATTTCCACACCCAGTCAGAACACCTTCTTAGGAGAACTCAGGACAGCATAAGTTAATAACTCGCCCCAGAAGAAGACGCAGGCAGACATTCCTTTGGTTTTAGAATGTTTCACACAGCAGACTCAGATCACCATCGCTTAGTGTCCAAAGCAGACTGGCAATTCTTTATTTTTCAAAACACATTTTCAGATGACACAAAACACCAAAGACTTGCCCCAGTTCTAGCCCATCCTCCTTGGCAAATAGCTTGCTATACCCCTCACCCGCTTGATTTCCAGATGTATAGAGGGGTCTCGATTTCTTGTTCTCATTACATATTTTCTATCCAGGGTTATCTGTTTAGGTCACTAATAACCCAGGCCTGTGTTTTTGCTCTCCTCTTACAGATCCATACAACTAGCTTCCCCCTTCATGACTAAAGCCAGAGGATTCATGTGTGGCTGCCTCCCAAAGCCATATCAATTCTTTAGAATTTTTAATCCTTTGAATATCCCAGATATGACTGCATTAACTTTATATTACCTAAGCATAGCCTACTATCCTAATTCTAATACAGATACTGTACATTACTTTAATGTTAATCAATGACAGAACTATATAAACTTATTACTATATGCACTTATTACATCCATGATATAACTACATGTATGCATAGCACCCATGATATAACTGTTAAGCAAGTAGTTAGCACCTTCTAAACACACATATAAAAATGTATTAACCACAAACAGTCCAGTGGCCCCTTCTGTTCATAACATTGGGTATCCTGAAAATCGGAGGTATTCTTATTCATTCTTTGGAAGGATCATCATGATGACCTGCACTTAAAGATAGGCTAAAGATAAGGTGTAGTATCTATCAAACTTGGGAGCCAAAACTAATTGCCTGACCCTAACACTGGCTCTGCTGAAAAAAAAATACAGCACCCCGACTTCATAGCACCTGAGTAATGCGCAACGTCGCATGCGCGTGCTTGCATGCACTCTAGACAAAAGCGATCCTATGAAAAAGCGCGCGCGCAGATGACTTTGGGCATCTGCGTGCATCTCTCACATCCCTCCCACTCAGTGCCCAAAGTCAATGTGTGAAGGTATATACAGCTCTCCCCCTGTCTCCCTATATTCTGTGACTGTGCCATGTGCCAGATGTTGCCTTGTAGATATATGTATATGGCTCCTCTATATGGATATCCTTGCCTATGTATACATCTGTCTCCCTATATATTCTATCACTGTACCACTGGCACTGAGTGGGAGGGATGCAAGAGATAGGCAAGGATAGACAATTCAATGTTTTGTTAATCTGAATTTTATGTGATGGATCAGAACACAATAGTCTAAGTTGGTGAAGTGAAATGAGAAAAATATATACATAAAACTACTTTTGAGAAATAGAAAACAGAAAATTGGCATGTGCGTATGTATTCACCCCCTTTGTTATGAAGCCCATAACAAGCTCTGGTGCAATCAATTACCTTTAGAAGTCACATAATTAGTGACATGATGTCCACCTGTGTGCAATCTAAGTGTCACATGATCTATCATTACATATAAACACCTTTTTTGAAAGGCCCAAGAGGCTGCAATACCTAAGCAAGAGGTACCACTAACCAAACACTGCCATGAAGACCACGGAACTCTCCAAACAAGTAAGAGACAATGTTGTTGAGAAGCACAAGTCAGGGTTAGGTTATAAAAAATATCCAAATCTTTGATGATCCCCAGGAGCACCATCACATTTATCATAACCAAATGGAAAGAACATGGCACAACAGCAAACCTGCCAAGAGATAGTTGCCCACCAAAACTCACGGACCATGCAAGGAGGGCATTAATCAGAGAGGTAGCACAGATACCTAAGGTAGCCCTGGAGGAGCTGCAGAGTTCCACAGAAGAGACTGGAGTATCTGTACATAGGACGACAATAAGCCGTACACTCCACAGAGTTGGCCTTTGTGGCAGAGTGGCCAGAAGAAAGCCATTACTTTCAGCAAAAAACAAAATGGCACGTTTTGAGTTTGTGAAAATGCATGTGGGAGACTCAAAAAAGGTATGGAGGAAGGTTCTCTGGTCTGATGAGACTAAAATGTAACATTTCGGCCATCAAAGAAAATGCTATGCCTGGTGCAAACCCAACATATCACATCACCCAAAGAACACTATCCCCACAGTGAAACATGGTGGTGGCAACATCATGCTGTGGGGATGTTATTCACAGCCTGGACTGAGAAAATGGTCAGAGTTGAGGGATAGATGGATGGTGCTAAATATAGGGATATTCTTGAGCAAAACCTGTACCACTCTGTGCGTGATTTGAGGATAGGACGGAGGTTCACCTTCCAGCAGGACAATGACCCCAAACACACTGCTAAAGCAACACTTGAGTGGTTTAAGGAGAAACATGTAAATGTGTTGGTGATAGGATCAGATTAGTGAGTAATCATGTATTCTGATGTGTGTATATTATTATATCTGAGTCTCAAGATATAATGAGAGAAAATAATGCACAGAAGTCAGAGTGTCATCAGAATAATCTCTGAGTTTTATTTGGACAGTCTGTCCCTTATATAGCATACGTCACAGCTTATTAGCATAGTTGGAAATAGGGTTAAATACATATTTGCAAGCAAGTGTCTTTTTATGTTTAACTCAGCAAAACCTTATCTAAACTCCCGGCTTGCTTCAGATACGTTGTCTCAGTAGTATCTGAAGCAAAAAACAAGACACAGGAAACAGATGTTTTAAAGAACATTAACGTTAACATTCTACAGATGACGCACTTAAACACTCTAGTAAGATACAAGATAAGAAACATGCTGACATACTTTTTATAATCATGATATTCTTAGCTAATTAGTTTCTAAATGAAGAAATTAAAATACCTAACAGTTGGAATGGCCCAGTCAAAGCCCAGACCTCAATCCAATAGAAAATCTGTGGTCAGACTTAAAGATTGCTGTTCACAAGCACAAACCATCCAACTTGAAGGAGCTGGAGCAGTTTTACAAGGAGGAATGGGCAGAACTCCCAGTGGTAAGATGTTGCAAGCTCATAGAGACTTATTCAAAGCAACCTAGAGCTGTTATTCCCGCAAAAGGTGTCTCTACAAAGTATTGACTTTAGGGGGGGGTGAATAGTTGTGTACATTGACTTTTTCTGTTATTTTGTCCTATTTGTTGTTTGTTTCACAATAAAAAAAAACATCTTCAAAGCTGTGAGCAGTGTTTGGTTAGTGGTGCCTCTTGCTTAGGTGTTGCAGCCTCTGGGGCCTCAAACAATCCGTGTTAATTCCAGGTTGTGAGGCAACAAAAAATGAAAAATGCCAAGGGGGGTGAATACTTTTGCAAGGCACTGTATATACCAAACCAATTGATATCCAATTGTTTAGTTGCCTATTTTCTTCACCATATTAAATCATGCCTTTAGGATTTCTTCAATATTTAATAAATTCAGCCTGGACTGTCAGCCTGGACTGTAACATAAAATAAAATGAAAAAACATATTTGTATCACATTTTACAAAATTAAAGCAATCAATTTTCAAATACTTATGAGTATATATGTAAACAGTGTAGTTAGTTTTTGTCAGTTTAGGGGGTACGTGGCAGGCCCCCAAAGCCATCACATGTCAGGGTTTCTAGATTTCAGATTACAGAAGTTTAGAGTAGCTTTATACGTTTATTATTTTCTTCTTTTTTATAGGGGGCAAGTGGTGGGCCCCAAGCTCTGCCACAATAGATAGTTTAGCGACTGACCCCTTCTTCTTATTATTACGATTTTTTGTATATTATATGAAGTTGTCACCTTATATGTTTCAGAAATTATTCATTCATACAGATGACATTTTTGGCACTTATCACTTAATATATAGATCATGCATTTGTTATATTACCAACTCTAATTTTTTAATTAAAATTATTATGTGCACATGTCACTTTACATGTTCGGTAATATTTTCATATAAGAAATATTCTCTTGCATATCTTTTGAATTTGCACAGTTTTTTTTAAAGTAGTATTTATTATGGATTTCTCTGCACTATATGTGTAATAGTTAATTATCAATTTCAATGCACTGGAAACTTGGGATATACTTTTAAGAAACTGTTTATACATTACTGACTATACTGTGCAATGGGTTATTAAGATAATACGACTCTTAAATTGGATAATCCAAACGGATCAACAGTCTATCTTTACTGTATATTATCGTAGAGATTCAATGTGGAAGACAATACTGTTTTTATTTTCTCAATTGACATGTTTTTGTTTTATTTTTAAATTAATAAATAAAAAGTATTTCAATTATATATTGCCATCACATATATAGTTCTCAACATTGTGGACTTACCAAAAACGTTGGTAACACAATGTTAAAACTGGGGAGGGAGAGGGGGGAAGAGACACAGGGGAGGGGGGGAGAGAGACACAGGGGAGGGGGGTAAGCGACACAGGGGATGAAGAAGGGGGACAGACACAGGGGAGGGAGAGGGGGAGGACAGACAGACACGGGAGGGAGAGTGGGAAAAAGACACAGGGGAGGGAGAGGGGGGACAGACACACAGGAGAGGGAGAGGATGGAGGAAATGAGACACAAGGGAGGAATTAGATAAGGGGAGAGGTTTGCGGTGAGCGGCGAAGGTGCTCACATTGGGTGGCAAACGGCATTGCCAGCATTACAATTGTATTGCCGTCATTTTTGATGGGCGATAGTGATGTAATAATCTCTTTGAGGGGAGAAAATGTACTAAGAACGAAGGCTGTCTTTTTCTCTGTCAAGCTCTATCTAGTGTTTTACACTCTCTCAGCACTGTATCTGGTAAACAGGTATATCATGTATATCTTGTGATATGTAATTAATATATATAAAAGTTAGAACCAAGTACCTCTGTTAAGGTTTGTTCTAAACCAAATGTTTCTTCTCTTGTTTATGTCTAGAAGTAGGCAGTTTGCAACAATAGGGAAGCCCTGCCCTGCCAAATATGTAAACGCTAATGGACTGTGTCAAATGTAATGTAGTCTTTACAGAGTTTCTGGTATCTCACTCTTCTTAGCTTTTCACAGCTTTAATTTCACTTACAGTATATCAATTTACTTTTGAAATTCTTTGGTGATAGGATAAATCAAGTGATTGAAGTCAGATACATAAGGCATCAGCATGCATAAGGCTCTGTGTCGTACAGAATAGGGAGATAAAGATCTGAACCAGCTTCAATACAGAAAGACTGACTGCCATTAATTAAGCAGCATTTTCTAATGTAGCCACTGTGTCTGTGCATAGAGACTACAAATAGAGATTAGAAACAATTAGCTGTAAATTGTTAGGAAGGCCATCTGTGATACCAGAAATGATGGTGATTCTTTTTTTTTAGAAATGTGATCGAGTTTAACTATACTAGTCTGGCAGTACCTAAAATTGCAGAGTAGAGTTGTGGTACGTAATGTTTTTCTACATTTATCTATTATTTATATGCACTTTATTATTTGTATAAATTCATTTTTGGGGCATAATATTAAAAGCTTGTATTTAGTTTATTTATGACATCTTCATCACGTTTCATACTTAAGCTTAACAAGAAAGCAATCCTACTTTAGTTCCCCCATTTGTGGCTGTCCCGAGCAGGTAAAAGGTTTCCAATCTTCAGTCTGTATTTCCACTGTACCCTTTTGTGGTACTTTAGTCTTGACTGGCCAAGATAGAGTGTTCAAAACCATCTTTAACTCTTGACGTATTTGAAATGTTTCAAGGTACCTAAGGGAAAGTTTTCATTATCATTTGCCTCTAAGAATGCTTTAACCTTACCCTGAGTATATCTCCCCTTAATCTTCTCAGTAAATAGCAGATGTATATCTGCACAAAGATTATTGTGATCTAATATTGACGCTAATCAGTTATAGGGATATTATGATAGGTTCTGAATCAGCATTTGAGCTTCAGCTCAGTGCTAAGCTTTCCAGATAGGAGGTACCCCTTGTATCTCTCGTACTGATCAGTTATCCTGCCTGTTTTTATTAACACTTGACCTGAATTAATTACTGTTTATTACTGGTGGTTGTTTCTCTTTTCTTTTATGCACTGTTGACTTTTTGAAAACAGTTATTTTATTTTAAGATAATTCAATACAGATATATGTTATTCCCCACACTTGATCTTTGCAAATAGACATACACAGTGTTAAGCACTAGGAGAATACAGTACTAGTAACCCTCATAATAGGTTTGCAATGCACATTGGATTTAAAATTAACCAAAATAAGAAAATTTAATAATTGTAATATACAGAAAATCTTAGTGAAAGTGTGTTTGAAACTGAGCTATATTTAAATGATGTACACCTTCACCACAAACTGTCGTTTTAATGTTGTTCAGTATTATTGTTAATGTACAGGCATTTTCTCAGTGTTTTTAAATTCAAAATTATCAAATGTATCAAACTATCCAGACTTAGCTGCACTGGTTTACCTACTGTAATATTGATATGAAAGAAACTGAATGCTTAATATCTTTTATACAAGTGATGTATATTCAATCGCAAACAAATGGAATATACAGTAATATTATCATGATTTAAAACAAAAATACAAAAACGTCATCTGCCTTTTAAGTGTGTGCGTGGGTGCACCCTACACTATCTCAATAATTGTGTTACCATTTCCTTTTAGAAACACAACTTGTCAGATTAGTTTTTTAACACACCTTCATAAATATTTTCTGTATTATTGCTTTTTGAAGTTACTTTATTGAAAGTTTGAGGCCAAAATACACAGCATAAATAGGTACAGATATAGAAACGGAATATGGAAGAAAGGTGAGGGGTTTAGTATGTTGTAAATTATCCCAAACTCATACAGCAGTCAAAATTGATGAAACAAGTGTCATGATTTATTATTCAGTAGTAATAGCAAGACACAAACAACTTGCGTTATTATGACTTTAAGAGCATGGGTTAGAATCCCATCAATGTGTCAAAGTAAATGTTATAGTCCATTGTGTTATCAGCTTGTTCATAAGCAGAATATGGATTACTTTAATCTCAGCCAAATTAAAGGCCTCTCTACACAACCCCCAAAGCCTCCAGATGGCATCCAAACTCCACCAGCAAGGATCCTCTCACGGTGAACAAGTAAGGGATATTGGCATATGAACCTTTTAGGAGTAGCCAGTCAGCCTCAGGAGCAGATATAGATGGCCACTGAATCAGATGGCTTCCCAGTCAACTGTAAACAGCCAGCTGGACTGGCAATGTTCTGGACACCGGTTAGGCTATGGTCCCGAATCTGTTAGCGGGTATGTTTCATTCAACCTGGATAATGCTGGGCAGAAACTGCAATATAGGAACACTGGATCACACGAACACTGGATCTCTGAAACACTGGAAAAGTGGAGTCAGCTTGCTGAGCAGGGAGGAATCCCATTGTCTTCCCAGTGAAGAGGTGCAACTCTCAGGCATATAGTCTTCCCAACCGATCCTTATAATAAAATCCATTTTTCGTCCCTTGGATCCCCAGAGATACAGTTCAGACACTTATATTCTGTCCCCAGAGGATAGCTTTATTCCAGAGAGTATAGATTAGCAGCCTGGTTGCATTAATCAAGAACAGGTGGGAGAGCATTGAAGAGTGGGTAGATGAAGTGGGCTAATGTTAAGAAGACAACTTGTTTTAAGTGATCTCCTCAATCTTTGTAATTATAGTAGATCAAAATAAATTATTGGGTAGACCTGGCCAGATATGTGCGCCAGCACTAAGGGTGTTACCATCTCCTCTGAGAAACCCAATTTGTTTTTAACACATCTTCATTAATATTTTCTATATTATTGCTTTCATTTTTAAAGTTACTTCTGAAAGTATGCAGCCAGTCTAGTAGCAGTTGATTGCAAGCATTCTCAATAATTGTGGTGGGTGATGCCATTTAGTCCACATTCAAGTCAGGTTGCCATTCCCCTTCATAGACTGCAATATTTAGTTCTCTGGCCCAGACCAAAAGGCAGTGAGGTGTATAAGTTTCCAAAGATTGTATGACTTCATTCAGCAGAGACAACAAGTGTCTAGAATTTAGAGAAATACAAATTGCAAACACTAATATGTCATTTTTCAAACGTGTCCCATTCACAACTATAACTTAATAAGCCTGTCTAGCAGTTAAGATATTTTTTAGTAAAAACTTAACTTTTAAATGGATAATGGTAAAACTGATGAATAAGGATATCTGAACAGAATGCAGAGAATCCCCACATACAAAATAGCATTAAGCACAAACTGTTAAAATTAAATCTTTCTACGATATAATAATTCTGTTCCCGTGCGTAACTAATTTTGACATGAAACATATTGCACATAATGGGTTAAAAATCCATTGTTGATAATGGGTTAAAAATCCAATGTTAACTTATTCTTACTTATAAAATGAATTGTTTTAATGCTTGGCCTCTTTCTTGGCTCATTACGCAGAGGTTACACAGTATAAAACAATATTTTGCTTACCCTAGATTATAATTTGAAAGTTCAAGCAGCATAAGAAAGCAATTATTGGCCATGATCTACGGAGTACATATCCAATTCATATCACTGCTGTAGAAAAGAGAATAAAGAAAAACTAGAAAAATGTTCTGTTGTTTTCTGAAGAAACTTATTTGATTGAAATCATAACATTCATATTATGTTTGGAGAGAGTGTTGCATTTTAGCAATCATTTTAAAAAATGTCATATATTTGATAGAAGGTAAAATTGTGAGATTATATATTCTGGTACTTAGCTCTAAATGTATAATTTTCAAAAAATAATATATACATATATATATATATATATATATATATATATATTAATAAATCAGTACTTCACTTCAAATCCTCTAAAGAACATTTCTAAACATGGCAAGGTGCTATGATCTGTATGCAGCTATGTTTCTTGATTTTCTGATATTCAATCTTTTTTTAATGACCCCTATGCTTTCTCTATCATTAAAGGACCACTGAAGCTACATACTTACAATATGTCCTTTTGAATGACTTGATAATGAGCAAAATGTTTTTAAAATATTTTAAGAAAGAATACAGTTATTAGTTTGCAGCTATTGTGTTCAATTTTTCTGTACTAGAGGAAGATATTTGCTGTTGTTCTTAACATAATTACTAACATGGGAGTGACCTTGAATGTAGATTAGATCCTCCACCTCAGGTTTAAGTCAACTATGAGAGTTGTATATGTATTTTTATAGACACAAGAAGAGTCTACTAAAATTAAGATGTTGTCTTTGTTTTTGTGCCTTACGTAATTGTTAATATTGTTTGTTAGATACTTCATAAAAGTTTTTTTTTTTTTTTCAAACTACACAGTTTATTTAATGTTTTAACCACCCGTTATTAAATATCATATTAAGTGCTTAGTGTATTGGTGTCATTGTTCATACTTAATCATTAAAGGACTATTCCAACACTAAAAACGTTGACTTCTTCAGAGACTTTCGGTCAGATGCGTTCGGGTGAAATGTTGGAGAACTATTAACAAACTTTTCCATTCTTATGTGACTTTGTGAAGAGTTATGAAGTGGTAATGCCTTGAACAATATCCAACACTTTCTTTATATTACCTTGTTTCTTGGGTCCCTTAATCTTATGTTGTGCTCAGTGTCTCACCATTTGTTTTTAGAGTGCAACATCTTATTAATAAAATGTTTCAAGTCTACTAATGCACAAGAAATAACACATTACAATCTCTTAGATTGCAAGCTTTCTTGGTAGTGTCAAGTCTCTGTTATCACACCACAGTAGGATACGTTACTGTATATTAGTGGGACTCTTGTCACCACCAAGGGGTGATCTACTCAGTAGTGAAATAATCTTCCCTTCCCTTAAAATATATGGATGCTCTACCTTTGAGTATCTTAATTTTGTATCGAGTGGTGTGTGTGAAATGGTATCTGATTGTGGTACCAAGTTGTTTCAAGGTGTTTAGTAACATTTCTGAGTAAATTCTCAGATGGTATAATCCATACTCCATGTTTATCTGCACAATGATATTTCAGTTTAATAGGTAACTTAATTCATGGTAAGGAGATAATTGTACAAAGAGCAAGTATGTACACTTTTACTTACTTTTACAAATGGTTCTGTACCAGTGTAGGACCCTGAGACTTTAACTGCTGGGCCTCAGGAACAAAGAGAGATGAGAAGAGCCTAACACTTTAAATACACAAATACCATTAGTCATTGTGACTGACCGGTTATTAATGAATTTATTAAATTGTTCCCAATTGAAATCAGTGAAAAACTGAATGAAAATGTAATGTGCCACATCTATGTTCAAAATATTATTCAAGTTTAGAGATGGTCCTTATTAGCAATGGGAGGTAGCCAGCCAGTGTTGAGACCAAAAAGGTTGAGAGCCAATGATATATACCACATTCAGAGTTGGTCCTTCAGTGTCACATAACTTGTTATATTGTCCATTATAACTTCTTCACATGTTACTGTCAATTAGAGAAAGTTTTTTTTTTGCACAATATGCCACCATTTTCTGAGTTTCCCAGTTCACTAGCAACTTTATTTTCTTAAGGTGTGAAAGTTACCTGGGAATGATTAGGCAAAATGTTTAGATAATGTTATCAGAATATATAATCTGCAGCAGTTGTAAATCTTTCATAATGTTACAAAAGCTGTAGCAATAGAGTGAGAAATTCAGTAACCTGTATGTTTTTGTATATTTTGATGCTATCCAAAATGTTCTATAGAATATAGAATTGTAGTTTTCATAAATGAACAGAATGCTTTAAAAAAAGATTTCTGATATAATTTAAAGTGAGACCAAAATAAATAATTTTAATAATATATTAGTGGTACTTTATAATAACTTTATAGAAAATACAGACTATTATGTATTGTGTCTATATGGGAAAAATGGATTTCTCCATATTACTCGCAACTGAAACTTCAAATGTTATTATACAGAATTAGTGTAAGATGAGACAGCCATCATCCATAGTACGATGCACCATATTTGCAAGCAGATGTTCCATAGCCAATCAAATTGGTATGTAACCCAGCTAGTATATATACAGTTGCCACACACAAACTGTTATAGGAGTATAGGAAAATATAACTAAATGGATACAGAGAGTCCATCTTCACCATCCTGTGTGACCTAACATTTCTTGTTGCTTATGGATAAGCAGTATTAGTTCTACCATACCAGAAGAGGAATTGATATATACATTATTACCTGTATTTAGCCAAGATTGTTTCTTCTTATGTGTTCCTTTCAGTCTCTTTACCCATTTTGTTTATTTTATGACTATATCTCCAATGAATCAGTAGTGTTTGTAAGTCTTGTGGCAATGTACAACAAGGAGTATTTGTTCTAGCTGATGTTATCATCAAGGATTGCTTTTATTGTTAATCATTTCCATTTAACAATCCTTACAGTCCCAAGAAAAGCTAGTTATTTGAAACCAATTGACCTTAGATGCACTTATTTATAAATATGTCCTTCGGATTTGCTTCTAGTTATGCTTACAGATTCATAAATAGTTTTGCATACTGAAGCATCATTTTGGTATCCATAACTTGGCATGTGTGTGAGTACTTATGCACTTAAATGGCTGTTATGGGAGGCAGTTCTGTTCACACAGCAAGAAAGCGATATACACACACAGAGAAGGGAAAAATGGGTGCATGCATACCTTGTACATGCCCCCACAGAGGCTCCTTCACTTCACTGCCCATGGGCTCCAAAAAGATAGATCCGGCACGGACTGTTATCCCTTATATAATGTATCACTATAAGAATATATGTTATGAGTGGAATATTGATTAAACTGAATTTTTTTCTGACTTCAACGATTCTTTAACCTCCCTGGCGGTCTGGCCACGTCAGTGCCCCAAGTGTTAAATCGGTACACTCAGGGGTGCCAGATTGCCTTATTCCACCCCCCTGCGTCGCCTACGCATGCAGGAAAGGTTATCCGGAAGACAGATGCGTGGGATCCCAAACATGGCTCAGGGTTGCCGCTTTAGGTACTGAACATTAACCCTGAGCCACACTCGGGATTACTGCTAAGGCGCTTAAGCACATAGCCACTGTATCTTTAAAGGAAAAAAATATAACTACGGAATATACTTTGAATTTTTTAAACCCCTTCAATGTTGATTCCTTTATCAGATAAGTAATTCTGTTTCATAAAGTTTTTATAGACTATTTTCTTGTACAGTATGTACGCTCCCTTGCTTTACAAAGAAGCACAAACCTACGTCTTTCAAGATAAACAAAAATAGGTTCTACTAGAAAGCTCACAGCATGTTCTACTCTATAAAAGTTTTTAAGTTACTTATTGCGAGAGAGATCTCTGGCAAAACTATTTATTTTAATTATATTACATCCCTGCAATAAAACCTATGCATAATTTATGTGTATTGTAAATGTGTAGTGATGCTATCACCAAGGATACGTTTCATTGTTCAACATTTCTATTTAACAATCTATATAGTACTGAGAAAAGCTAGTTGATCAAACATCCCTTGACCTTGATTCGCTTATTTATAAATATTTCCTTTGGCTCTGCTGCTTGTCACGCTTGCAAGTTTCTTTTGTTGTAGTAAGTTCTTCTCTGTAGTCTCTCCCTTAAACTGAATTTCTAATTTATCAGTGTGAGATGAGTGAAGAAGACGTAATATTTTTGTCAATGTGGGACTCGTCAATTAGTTGAGTATGAAAGTATATGGTGGCAAATCTCACCCTCATGCCTATAGTTTACTTTACTATGCGTTTGATTTGCACAATTGTCCAGGTTCAGCAGCCGATATGTTCCCTCTCCAGACAAGAGCAGCTACAGAGCCAGCCATCAAGCATAGTGGTGGGTAAAGTCTTAAGGAAGTCTTGAAAAACATCATTTAAAAGAAACTTCAAAATTAGGATACAAGACTTTAAACACTCAGAATATAGTACAATAAATTTACAAGAAACAATACATTCTGATGAATCAAAAAAGTAAATGCAGAACAATTAGCAATAAAGAAGAACATCAGGTATTATGTTTGGATATCATCTTCTGATTATTACAGTGTGGTGGTTTGTTTAAAGTGCTTACAGAAATTTCATATACAGGTGGAGTTTGATTTGATGTTCTGTTTGTTTCAATTAAAATAAAGAACACAAAAGTTCTGTAACTTATTATTGTAGGGCAGGGGTATTAGTATTATTAATATTACAGTATCGCACTGTATTAATATTAAGAACAGCCGAATAAATCCAGAAACGTGCGTCGGGTGGGGCAGTACGTTGGACGCTGTCTGATGACGTCACTAGCTAACATCTAGGCAGCGTTCCACATGGACCTAAGCCCAGAGAATAATGCCCCTATTCTTCAACAAACTGCTGAATACGCCAAATAGTTAAATGGTGCAGCTTCTAATAGAATTTAGGAGGGATATTGCTAATGGGAGGAATTGGAAAGAGGAATTATTCTCTATTGAGACAACTTTATATACAGCATTTCAATACAAGCAATATAGCTTATATGTATACCAATGCTCATATTAGTATAGACCTTTGTAACCATTTATGCTGCCAATTAAGAGCAACTCCTCAGTACCTTACCAATTGCACTTTATACTGCATGATAGTCCAATATTTCACTACAGCACTTTACTGCAGCACATTTTTGCAGTTTCTATATGGTCTGCACCAATGCTTTTAGGTGTTTATAATATATGTTGGTTATTTTTTTATTGGATATTTTTTATTATATTCCAATAGAAGGTCTTACTTTGTCTCTCTTTATTTTTATTAACAAGGATTTTAAAATTATTTAATAAAAGTTATATTTTAAATGTTTTTGCCTATTCAATTGAGATCAGAACAGGGTGTTCCCCAATTCTGTTCTATCCTCCTCTTTTCTATTACTGTATTAATATTACCACATAGGTGTCATTAAAGTAATATTATTGTTAGTATTATTTGTCAGGGATCCGAGTTACATACAAATCGGTTTAAAGACGTTCTCAGGAACGTATCTCGTCCTTAACCCGGGGGCCTTCTGTAATCACATTTTCATGTTTTCTATATCCTTGCATTAATTGCTTCTAAAATGTAATCAAAAACATAGTTATTAACCAGTGCAAGTGAGGCTCTTGTTTTTTTTCTTTTTTTGATGAATCTACACATAGGGAGAGTAGAAATTATAGTGAATGTACTCAGCCCTCTATTACATGTATACTATGAATGTTTTACAAACCTTTGGTTACAGACATTGATAAAAAAAAAAAAAACATTAATTTAGATAATAGGACAACACACTTTTTCCTGACTCTCTTATGTCTCTTATTTATACGTATTTTGGTGGTAAAGTAAGTATAAAGAGTGCCGCCAGCAGTCCAGGATTGCAGTATCATTCTGCTTATGTATTCAGGTTCACTCTGTTGGAGCCCAGGTGCATGACTAGCATGAATATGATAGAGTTACTCGCCTGGGCTCAATAAAAAAGAACCCACATACACAAGCAGAAGCATCCTGCAATCCTTAACTTTTGGTGGCACTCAAAGGACAGACATCACTGCCAGTGGTCTAGTGTATAAGTACATAACAAACACCAATTACAAAATAAAGAGGCAGCACAGTGAATCTATTTCAAAACTTTACTGAAAAATTTGCAACTTACATGAACCATGACTAACAAAGTAACAAGACCATACACTGTGGTCCAAATTGATCCCAGGAGGGCAGGGGCTGACAAAAAATAAAAAATAAGAAACCTATCTAACCCCTAACACTTTAAAAAAGGCATAGCACTTACATATGACTCATAGCTAGTCAGCACATCAGAATAACGATAAATGTAGAGAATTAATTCTGCTAGTTCTAAAATGTAATTCAAATGTAAAAGTAAACTAATGGTAATAGCATCTACATATTTTCTTTATTTGGTCACCAAAATAATTACTGTGTAGAACAAGGGAATCCCAGTCACCAACACACATCAAGTGTCATTGAAAAATGTTAAAAAAAATATGACACAGCTTGGAAATGCTCAGTGTGGGTGAAAAAATGGACAGATATGTAAAGTTTAGTAACATTTCCATTTTAGTGTTACAAAAAGCAACCCGACATACTGTTGGTCTCCAAGTAGTGCTACCAATGCTGTATTATCTGTCAAACCATAAAATAATAAAATACAGTTTTTACTGATCTGTGACTTCACTATGGTACATTGGGATGGAACTCTAAAAAAGAGTGCTTGCTCTATACAAATATCTATCTTGAATGTGCATTGGATAGGACATATTATAAATATATATGGACATTCATTTATCACATTTAGACTCTGGATCTCATAAAAGTATGGCATTTGAATATTGTGTTAGCACTATGGAATCTGCTGGCACTGTACAACTAAATAATATTAATAATAGGTGTTTTTATCATGACCCTTTTACTGAACACTCTTTCAAAACTTCTAGAAAAACTAAAATAATCTGTTTTACAGTGAATGAGATGAAATTTGCTGCTTTGTGGCAATGAAATATGCACATTTAGAGTAGAGGTTTTGTTCTGTTATACTCAAAGCTCTGGAAGTCATTTCAGTTTTATCTGTGGTTTCTTAGTTCGAGGGCATGGCTTAAATCTTTCTTTGAAATTGCTCTAGTATAAAATTGCATATAATTAATAGTTATGCATTCAGAAGCATCACTCAGTTGAAATGCAGAAAGTCTTACATAAACAGTCTTTTGTTCCGTACAAATATCGATCCAACCACAAACTGGAAGAGATCCAACAGATTGCTTAAATGAGTATGCATTAAAGGTTTTAAGATACTCAGCTGTCTTTAACTTATAATAGTATATTACATCCATTATGCAACACATGAGACAAGAAGTTAAGAATAGAGAACAAAAATTGGGACCTGCAAGAATTTTCTTTAAATTAATTCACAATTGTGTTATTTCTCCTAGTGTACACGTATTACATCAACTATTGAAACAGAGGAGTTCTGTTACCTGCTAAATATGTTGGCATTGCTGGATTTAGCATTTTGGTGTATCGGTTTCCTCTTATAGACCTCTACCATGTCATGGGGAAGGGGCTTGTGTATCTCAATGAAGATGTGAGCAATGCCATGTAGGGTCACCCAAGATGGACAGGCCATAGCAGAGTGGTCAGACAAATCACAGTCCACTAGAAAACGAACTGGCAACCCATTACAGTATCATTGCCAAGAAAATCTTAAGTTCTTGTTGAGTGCTTGGGCTAGGGGGGCATTGTTGTTGTCTTTTTTATTGTAATCCAAGATTTAGATTTTGAATGTGTAAGGGAGGTAATATTACAAACATTTTCAACAGAGTGTTAGTGTGAGCAAAATGGACAGAATTTTGTTTGCTGCATTCTACTCTTTCAAATTCTTTGATCTTTATTTTAATCATTGTTTTTCATTTTCCTTTTTCCACATTGAAAATATATTTAATGTTTATATTCCTTTATCCATGGATTGTTTGTTTTTTCTAAATGGGATTAGAATATAATAGAAAGTTACCAAACAAACCATAAAACACAAAACCATGATTAGTTTGGAACAATATTCAGTATTACCAAAACCTATTCTGTGCTACAAAATAAACAATAAAATCCAAGTTCTCAGTGAATTTCTGATCCACACATTTCTTTCAATTCACTGAATCTTTTACCTGGAAGATAGAAGCACCATTAGTGTGACATACAAAACAACGGCATGGCAGCATGGCACTGTACTAGTTTGAAAAGGTTGTGATCCACTCCCTGTGATCATTTGGACTAAATGCTTAAATCAATGATTCCCAGGCCTCTTCACAAGGATCCTCAGACAGACCATGTTTTATGGTTAACACTGTTAAGGAGAGTCTTCGGAAACACTGGCTTAAATGTTTGCTTGCAGTCCCCTAAATATCCCTCTTTAGAAGGGATAATCTCACATTTCTAGATAAAAATCATTCTATTTTGCCCCTTCTTTCTTTCTTTCCTTCAAGAGTCCAGGAATGTGCAGGTTCTGCAGTATATATATATATATATATATATATATATATCTCAAGAGGTGTGCTCATCCGTTTTGATATTCTGTCTGCTGAATTTTCTTAAAGCTAGCAAGTTGGGGAATAGTCTCAAGGCTAGCAAGTTCTGTTATCTGTATTCAAAAACATGCGTCTCTCTTGGTCACTAGAAATGTTGGGAACTATGACATTATAGTGTGTTTTTTCACTGTTGCTTTATTTTCTCAAGATTCTGCTCTGCCTAAAGAGCTGGTTGTAGCCCATCTTGTATATAAAATGTTATTATTGAACTTTATGTTTTTACATAAGAAAAGTCAGAAAATCCAAATTATGCATTAGCACACTTTTTGTTTAATATTTAGTGATCTTGAGATGCATTGCATAATTCTGCAAGTGGCACAAACTATCTCTAAGTGACCTCTGCCAGAAACAAGACTAATACCTGTAGGCTCCTTTATATAGCCTTTGATATTTTGATATTTGGGCAAAGTTAAGTTTTACATTAAAAAGCCATGGCTAGGTTGGTATTTAGATGCCACTGGGGCCCTTATAGGACCTCTGT
Source organism: Discoglossus pictus (assembly GCA_027410445.1). Taxonomy (NCBI): domain Eukaryota; kingdom Metazoa; phylum Chordata; class Amphibia; order Anura; family Alytidae; genus Discoglossus; species Discoglossus pictus. The sequence goes on along the minus strand of CM050165.1, from coordinate 198,107,728 downwards.
GGCACAGGGGTTCATTTTGTGTGACACAGGGGTCCCTTATGAACCTCCATGGTAGGGGATAATTGTTAGGTGTCACTGAGGTGCTTTAAGTAGAAAGATTGGAATGTGACCCTCAGTGATTTATTACATTCCACACATTATCTTGCCTTCAAAACTTTCATCACTCGACTCACTGAGACCTTGAACCAAACAAAACTGTTGTTTTTCATGATATATTCCAATGGGAAGAAATCTTTACGAGACAGAAACTTAGAGTTTTAATGCAAATTCCGTTGTAAATGTTTTTTAATAGACAGTATACTTTTCAAACAAAATGTGACATTTATTTGAAGTTTAATGTACTTTAGTTTAAAAGATTGACGTAATGCTTTGAGGAATTTTCCTGGAAGTATGTTTGGTTTCATTGGACAGTTTAGGTGATATATATCGTAGTCATCCATTGTCAGGAATATGAGCTAGTTAATATTACCATGATTTTTAAATGGTTTCCAAAGTACTATTAAGGGTTCCTTGCAATTTCAGGTATTTTGAAAACTGTGACAACTACACGGCATACAGAAATCTGAAATATGCAGTTCTAAAATTAACTATTAAAGTGTTATATTTCTAGTGGGAAGAACTTGACTTCATAATGCACAAAATGTTTTAGAAAGTAGACATAAATAAATGCAGCCTTTAATTTTTACATATTGTATATCATTTTGCATTTATTGGCAGCATATATATTGCCTTTGATGGTAAAAGGATTAGGCATCTTGCAGGAATAGGAGGAATATTAGTTTCAGATGAGATATCTATTCACTGTTGTTGAAAGACTCCCATTATGGTTAGCCACTTGACAATAGAATGAAATATAGAATTAAATAAAAGTTTCAGTAGGAGTAGCCTTCCCCTCATGCAAGCTAGCAATCCAAGATGGTAGCCCCATGACACAAGCAGTCATCTACATATAACGTTTTCTTATAACTGCTTTATGTTATACAGTGCCTTGCAAAAGTATTCACCCCCTTGACCTTTTACCTATTTTTTACATTACAGCCTTAAGGTCAATGTTTTTTCATCTAAATGTTATGTGATGGATCAGAACACAATAGTCTAAGTTGGTGAAGTGAAATGAAAAAAATAAATAAATACAACTATTTTTTAGAAATAGAAAACAGAAAATTGTCATGTGCGTATGTATTCACCCCCTTTGTTATGAAGCCCATAAAAAGCTCTGGCGCAACCAATTACCTTCCGAAGTCACATAATTAGTGAAATTATGTCCACCTGTGTGCAATCTAAGTGTCACATTATCTGTCATTACATATACACACCTATTTTGAAAGGCCCCAGAGGCTGCAACACTTAAGCAAGAGGCACCACTAACCAAACACTGCCATGAAAACCAAGGAAGGGACAATGTTGTTGAGAAGTACAAGTCAGGGTTAGGTTATAAAAAATATCCAAATCTTTGATGATCCCCAGGAGCACCATCAAATCTATCATAATCAAAAGGAAAGAACATGGCACAAAAGCAAATCTGCCAAGAGACGGCCACCCAGCAATACTCAAGAACATGGCACTTTTTGAGTTTGCGAAAAGGCATGTGGGAGACTCCCAAAATGTTTGGAGGAAGGTGTTCTGGTCTGTGCTCTGGCCATCAAAGAAAATGCTATGTCTGGTGCAAACCCAACCCATCACATCACCCAAAGAACACCATCCCCACAGTAAAACATGGTGGTGGCAGAAACATGCTGTGGGGATGTTTTTCAGCAGCTGGGTCTGGGAAACTGGTCAGAGTTGAGGGAGAGATGGATGGTGCTAAATACAGGGATATTCTTGAGCAAAACCTGTACCACTCTGTGCGAGATTTGAGGCTAGGACGGAGGTTCACCTTCCAGCAGGGCAATGACCCCATACACACTGCTAAAGCAACATTTGAGTGGTTTAAGGGGAAGCATGTAAATGTGTTGGAATGGCCTAGTCAAAGCCCAGACCTCAATCCAATAGAAACTCTGTGGTCAGACTTAAAGATTGCTGTTACCAATGCAAACCATCCAACTTGAAGGAGCTGGGGCAGTTTTGCAAGGAGGAATGGGCAATAATCCCAGTGGTAATATGTGGAAAGCTCATAGAGACTTATCCAAAGCGTCTTGGAGCTATGATTGCCGCAAAAGGTGGCTCTACAAAGTATTGATTTTAGGAAGTGAAAAGTTATGCACATTGACTTTTTCTGTTATGTTGTCCTATTTGTTGTTTGCTTCACAATAAAAAAAAAATCTTCTTCAAAATTGTGGGCATGTTCTGTAAATTAAATGTGCAAATCCTCAATAATCCATGTTAATTCCAGGTTGTGAGGCAACAAAACACCAAAAAATGCCAAGGGGGTGAATACTTTTGCAGGGCATTGTACTTTTGCACCATACTTGACATGCAATGTTTTTTCCCAGTGTCCTTTCTTTTTCCAGAAGATACTGAGACATTATTTTACATTAACCCAACTGTTCTTTTCAAAATGTGATCTCATATATACCATTTTCTTATAATGCATGGACAGAGCACTGGTGTTGAGCACACTGTATTATATTGTTCAAAATGTAAAAAATTGTTCAAAAAATATTTGATCAAAATGTGATCTCATATACGGTATACCATTTTCTTATAATGCATGGACAGAGCACTGGTGTTGAGCACACTGTATTATATTGTCATTCCCTATATGCTCTTACATGAAAAATCTCCCCTAGAGAAGTTCAAATACGTATGAAAAAGATATGAAATGGGTCTATTTTTTTTTTTCATTGCCTTACCTTAAAAATTCTTAATGTTGATGACATGATGGAGGTCTGTTTTAAATGCAAATATGAAATCTGATTAGCCCAAAAGGATGAGAGTTTATCAGACTATAGTGGTTCAGATTGTCTGAGTTTGATTTGTTTATTCACTTTCTTTACTTTACCTGAATCATCTAACATACAAACTTATTGTAGATATAAAAGGTGTGTTGTATCATATTTACATATAAGTGCATTGTACATATTCATAGAATTGTAACTTATGTTTAGACAAAACTTAAATTATAAGCAATAGAAAGTCTAATTATATTTAGATTTTTTTTTATTAAAGCAAAGTTCATAAATAGCTATGTCCTGTGCTTAATAGAAAAATAACAAATTTCCTTTCGGGAAATGAATCAATGACTATGATAATAACAGTATGCCGGGAATATTCTATTTGCTCAGAAGCCACAGAAATTGGCTTTGGGGGTTTTACTTTTTAGAAACCCAAAAGAAAAATCTAAAAATGTTTGCTTTGATAGTTATTAAATAAGTTAGTGCTGTGAGTATCATTGATGGGTTGTTTTTAAAATGTGGTCTTTGGTTAAGTGGAAATGGCTTTATAAACAAGCGGTGCCCAAGAGTATGGCCTCCTACAGTAGTATGTTCATGTATACTAGATGGGACAGCAGAACAAAAACCACACAACTTACAGTCATGGCAAAACCTAGCTTCCTAATACTTTTGTAGCCTAAATTTCCAGAAGCATATAAAATTTAAGTTAAGGTTGCTCACTGTCTGATAAAATCATTGATTATTTTGTAATAAGTATTAAAAGAAAAGACAAGTCAAGTAACATATATTTTAATATCTGTTTTAATCTGCTTCCATCTTTATTTTTTTGTAGAAACAGAAATATTATTAAAAACTTTAACTAAAAATATGAACGGCTAAAATATTTTAGGTCCTATACTCTAAAGGAATAGTGACATCATCAGTTAAATTTTAACTGCTGATGTCAATATTCCTTTAGAGTGTAGGACCTAAAGGGTTGAATGTTTAACCGTTCGTATTTTGAGTTAAAGTTTTTAATAATAGTTGGAAATAAAATGTAGTGTTTTTATTTTCTTAAGTGTATAAAATAAGCCACAAATAGGTGTTCTTGTTGTTTTGTCTGTCTTCTAACTGAACCTGTCTTTTTCAAATTCAGTAGACAAAATATTAGTGAATTAAAACTAATCTCACCTAGGCTAAAAATATTAATACAAGTAGATCAGAAATTGCATGCAATTCTAGTAAATTTCATAATTTATATAAAATATTGAATCTATTGACACACTTATGAAAGTAAGTCTTACCATACATAGAATCAATTAAATTGACTCTTGTTCAGTGTGGACATTTGCTTTTGTTAAGGACATGAGTTTAATAGCAAAGTCTATTGTATTTCAATGGCCTTATTGTAAGTACTGGAGCTGTCAAACTCCCACTGCTTAATACAGTAAGTCTGAATGATGTTTCATACCAGATTTCCGCTACTTATAACTATCAGAGGCTGAATAAGGCACCACCATAGGCACACGTCTGTGGCCTGCTGTAAGGCCAAGGGCTGTAAAACAGCAAGTCATCAAGTAATCCATTGAATTTTACATAGAGAGGTTGCTCTGCAATCTTTGCCGTTGAGACCTGGATTAACAGCATTGCTGTTCTTTTCTCTTTCAGAGGTGTGGAGAAATCTCATTTGATAACCCTGACCAGAATGCCAAATGTGTTCGCATGCTAGGTAAGACATCTTAATCTCTCCAATGTGAGTTTATGTTGGAATACATTGCAATTGTATTTCTTGTTAGTGTTACATGAGCAGAATAAAGATGCCAATCACTGTCTTGATTCCATTGTTTTTATTCATTCATGCTGGCTTGAAACATACTATATTATGGGCTTGAAAAAAAAAAACCTTTTAAAATAAAATAACTTGAGATATTTTTCTTAAATTATGTCACGGCCATTGTGTTTCATGTGTTTGGAAGCAGTTTGAAAAATGGTTTAGAACATGTCTGTGGTTCTTAGTTTCAATTCCCAGAAGCCACGTGAACCTAGTTTCTTGGCATATGCTATACAAACAGCATCCGAAAGACCTTAAACTTGGTGAAATTCTGTGTGTTGGCACGAGCCAAACAGTTCTGCCAAACGTTATAGTATAAATTTAGATATATTTGCATGATTATAAGAATCTATAGGGAGTTCTCATTTTTTCACTTTGAGTTTTTTTCCAAAAATAAGCGGTGGAAAGCAAATACTAGTTTTTCTCTATTTTGCCATTAAAGCAGCAATCTATATTTATTTACGAAATAATATATCTTATAAGATATATATAAGTGTATATAAAAGAGTTTGCCCGCCAAAACTGTGCATTGTTAGTAAGAGACTTGAAAATTATTCAGGAAAATGGTTTACATGTTTTAATATGATCAAGAACTGACTTAGATGCATTTTAGTTATGATTGCATAGCTCCTGTAACCCACCCACAAGCAAGTGCATAGGTAATGAGAAACCAATGAGTTGTTTCATGTTGCTGGTCAATCACCTGTATAGAACAGGGTTAGTCATTCTGTACAAGACAAATTGCAGCTTGTTCCAGAAATAAGAGTTCTCTCTGCATCTCTCATCAGCTTGAAAATGTGCTGGTTAGTCCCTTTGTTACTTTTAGCAGTTGTCCAGGCGTGGCATAATCAGGACAATAGAAGAATAGTTGGTATGATTTATCCTGTCTCCACTCTATTGAAGACAAGTGTTGTTCTATACTATTTTGAAAGCAATGAAAATAGTGATACACTGAAGTTGTGTAGTTGAGGAATGAAGCACTGTGACTGGCAATGCACTGTAGTTCAAAATTTACTTTATATTCACTGCTACAATTTACAATTACCTGTGACTTCTCTGTTTGTTTTATCTAGTAACCTTGGTAGCAAACTAAAAAAAATAGGAGAGCACTTGTATTTCAACCATCAAAGTATTACACATCACTGAGTTATCTCTCCACATGGATCAGAGGACGACTGCAGGTTCCAAGACCTTGATTGGTTCATCCTCATTATACATACAGCAGTTTCATTGGGGATTCTCTTTGCTGAGTTCACTAATCAATGAACCAGGCCATCATTATGGTCTTGAAACACCTATTCTATTAATGATGAATAATGTATATGCAGTTTATTATACAAACTCTAGGGTCAATCGTTATTAACTTCATATCTATGTTATTTGTCCCCGACTTTCTATTATAATAGGAACAGGGTTTTTGAGTATTATAAAAATATGCTTCTCATTTTCATCAGATGAATAAAATCATAGTGGTGTTTAACATGTGGTGGACTTTAATAAGAAACCAGTAGGGTAAACAGGTTAACACAAATTATACGTGACTGCTAGAAAAACAAAACAATAAAAAGCACTAACCCATATATGTTCTGTTCTGAAAATGGTGGTTATATACACTACATGCCATGCTATGTTCCTAAAATGTGATCTCTAATGTATCTCTATCCTAAAAACAGCCTGTCTAGCTCTTATACAATTATTTTGTTCCAAGGTATTACATATTTGTGTCCACCACTCCTCCTCAGTTTGCAGTAAAATATGTCACCTGTATGTCTTTTTTTTTTTTTTTTTGTGTCTCAGAATGATTTTATTGTATTTATATTTTGTAAAAACAAAAAAATATAGAATACAAATGTCTTCTGTGGCAATATATATATATATTGAATGCAGAGATCCCATGTTTTCCACTATGTAATGAGAAAACAGTGTAGGTATTTGTATTACTTTACAACTTTTGTTTTATAATCGTCCTCCAGTATATTAGTACATCGGCAGCTCTACAGACTTATTTTCATGCATATGTGGTCTGTGCGATGATAGCACTTAGTTTTTTTAATTAGTGGAAAAGGATAACTAATATTATAAGCAGTGTTATGCAAGGAGAAAAGATGATTAGTTAAATCTCTCTCTTGCTCAAAGTAAGGTTAACTCACTTAGACAATTTGAATTTGCAAAAAAACATTAAAGGGAATCTGTAGTCAGTAAACGTTTGAAAACCAAACCAAAGAAATAGAGAGTGCACTAAAACAAAAACATAATTACATAATTACATAGTAATTTAGGTTGAAAAAAGATTTTAGTCCATCAAGTTCAACCTTTTTAGATCTTCTCTGATCTCCAATACTCGGATTTATTGTTAATTGATACAGAGGAAGGCAAACCGAAAAAAACCCCCAGAGAAACCTGAGCACCTCTGACTCTTTATGTTCAGTTTTTCTTACATTATGGCGAGTGAGACCAGACTGATATACTACAGTACATTTCTCCCTTTAAGGGTACAAGTGAGCCAAAAGAGGCTGCTCTCTGAGTAGGTAACCAAACCTACAGAACAAACCTACTTAGGTGTTGTTCATGCTCAGATGAGCACCTGTGACTCTTTTTGTTTAGTGATTCCAGAAAACATTTCCAACTGAATAACAATTCTTGCCGCATCCACCTTAGCGGCAGGAGTACAGGCTCTTGGAGCAGGGATCAAATAATTATAAACTACAAAAAAAAAACTATAACCACAACAAGAAATACATCCTGCAGTATGTATCCTTGTACTGCAATAACTCTTTATTGTACAACAATATTTACATTTACCTCTGACTGCCTAAAGTAAGTACAGTCATCTCTTAGAGCAAGTACAACATGTTCCATCATACAAAACATCACATTCCAATGACTTCAAGACATTTTAAGCTTTTCTCTTGTGAAAATGTTGTATAATTCTTATTGAATTATTCCTGAATAGAATAGAATAGAATGCAACAATGTTATCACTGGTTGGCTAAATAAGATGTTCCCATTTCCACACAATTAGCAACATTAAAATTAACATATAAAGATAGAGCATGTTTTGTATACAAATAATCAATATAAAATGGCTTAAATTGTGTAACAGCAAAATCCCACACACCTATTCATTAGTGAATTGATCTTGATGAAGTTCTTCCCCACTAAAGACAAATCTCTCAGCTTTGTGAGTAGAGCTTTTGTTTTCTTCAGTAGCACTTAAAATGACCACTTAAGTCTCATATTCACAGAGTGCACATTTGAATAATTATACTTTATAAAGGTCACAATGTTGTTGTTTTTTGTAGTATTACAATATATATACAAGTATTATTTTATTGAAAAAAAACACAATTATATAAAACATAGCATAGCATAGTAGTGTGTGAAATTAATATTTACTCTGAACATGCATTCATGTCCTTGACTTACATACCCGCTAATGTGTTTAGTTTATTGCACACATCACAAACGTATTTGCTAATTTATAGCAGTCCTGTAAATTGTTAATAAGTTAAAAAGTAGATAAACTAATTGGTGTTGTACAGCCACTACTGTGTAATCCTCTGATGGATCTAACTGCAGAACTATAGGAATGTGTCCTGAGGAACATAAAATAGTTCTTCTCACGTATTCTCCCTTTTAAATGTTTAGGCAGATACAGTGTAATATGTAATTATGCATTCATTTTACATCATTTATAAAAAGTAGTATAAAAAAAAAGATAGCATTGACATTAGATCTCTCTAATGTCAATGCTGTCACATTCACATTTTTTGGGGGTCTGTGTAATTCAGCTCGCAGTGATGTCATACAGAAATAGATTAATGATTGGATGAGCTGATAAGCTGATAAACATTTTATGCAGACCTTTTTGCGCCTAAGATATTTGAGGGGGGAAATAAACCACTATATACTGTTTCTTGACTCATCTTAACCTGCCACAGGTCATACTCAATGAGTTGTTCAGAGACAAGTAGCACTGAGGCAATGTCTTCTGGGAACATGCAAATGCTTGGAGTGACTGCAACAAGTGTATAGAAGCTGAGAACAAAGCCCAGAAATTAATTTGGCAATTTAGTCTATTACATCCTAAATTACTATACAGGGGAGGATCTAAAATATGGATTTACTGAAAATTACAAAATTCAATATTTGTTTTACTTCAGAAAATTGTAGTTTTATTATTATTATAATTTATTTGTAACGCACCAACATATTCCGTAGAGCTATATAGGGGCAAATCAAAGTCAAAAATAATTTTGACACATTGCAAAAGAATGGAAGGCCCTATTTTTTGAGCTTATAATCAAACATACATAGTGCTTTCCTTAAAACACCTAATAAGATTGAAAGCTTGCAAACTTACAATCTAAATAATATGTAAATGACTACATTTGTTTTACCATATATGTACTGTGTCCCATTAAAAGGTGTATTACATTAGCATAATGTGCAATCAGATTAGATACTTTACATTACATGTTCTGTTGTAATTTTATTATTGATAAATAATAATATCAACACCATAAATACATCCAGGGTCAGTATAAAGATTTGTCAAGGGAGCTTTTTGTGCCAAGAGGTTTTTAACTGACAAGAGGACATCCCTTGAGGTTCGAAGTAAAAAGATTCCACCTTAAATAAAGAAAAGGGTTCTTCACAGTAAGGTTGGTTAATCTGTGGAAATCTCTACCAGTAGGTGGTGACAGTGGATTTGATAGATAACTTTATAAAGGGACTGGATTTATTTCCAATTAAAAAGGGAATTCAGGGTTATCATGGATAATTAGAGAGGGCATATTGATCCAGGGAGAAATCCGATCGCCAGTATCTTGGGTCAGGAAGGAATTATTTTTTTTCCCTTTGAGATAATTGGCTTAGTTTCACTGGGTTTTTTTTCTGTTTGCCTTCCTCTGGATTAATTAATAATTAAAAAATAAATAAATAAATAGTTGATTAATAATTAACAATTAATTAACAACTAAATAATAACTAATCCACACATTGCAGATCAGAGGAGATCTTAAAAGGTTGAACTTGATGGACTAAAAGTATTTTTTTCAACCTTAATTACTATGTAACTATGTAACTATATAAGACAACATTTTACCTTGAAAAAGATGGCAGTATGATATTAATGTAGGGCGTAGGCAGTATTGGCTTTGGTATACCAACTATTTTAGCACTGTGCTTTTTTCAGATCTGTTTAACGAAGAGGTGGATTACATTTGTATCTGCTTTACTGAAATAAATAAAAGAATGTGGGAATACAGAACATCCCACATTGTGAGTGCAGTATATGAATATGTAATGGACTAAAACAAGACACTAATGAACAGCTCTTTGTGCTACAGCAGTGTCCTTGCAATGAACTGATTTCAGTGGGCTCCTGTCTAATTGTTATCACTCCCTGGCACCAAGTATGTTTGCAGACTTCCGATCAGTGATCAGTGACTAGTATTTAATTATAGCATTATATCATAATGCATAGTTTTACTAACATTTTATCTTATTGTCTCACTCTGCATCCCATTAATACATTCATTTCTTTCAGACTACCATATTGGATTGCAAGTCTGTCTGTAGCATGGGTAAAATATGCAGTGTGGTAGCGAATGTAGATTAATCTTAAATGGGTTTGTGAATAGTCTTGACATTTTATCCACTTTCAGCTATTAAAGTAAATTTGAATATATTTGAAGTCCACCTTGAATAAGGGTGTAGCAAATATAAAAGATGTATTAAAGTGACAAAACAGACATTTCAAATAAGGTATGATTTGAAACTATAAGTAATAGCAAGTATCAGTTGAATGGTATTAAAAAAATAATTTTCATACAGTTAACTAACATTGAGGTTTGGCATTTTGAACTTCAGTCAGCTTTTCTGATCCAAGCAGAGATTCATATTTTTTGTTACTGAGAAATTATTTCAATTAATTACTGATTAACCTCAGAGGCTTTAAGTCCACTGTCTTGAAAGCAGTTGCAAGGTCTGAGCATTGCTTGTATTTTTGTGCAGGAGCGGGCACCCAAAACAGTGGACTCAATGCTGTATTGTTTCGGACAAAGTTCTCTTGGAATTGGCTGACCAGTGTCAATAAATCCCAGCCAGGAGTGGCAATGAAAAAGTTTATTCAAAATGCGCAGTTTGAAGGCTCAGAGGATCACATCCAAATTCTTAGCAATTATTGTTCAACAGACAGGTTTTATACCCTTAGAGAGAGGGTTCAACTGATTGCTCTCTATAAGCACCCAAATGGTTTGTGAGTTGTCGAGTGGGCTAGAGGAACAAAATAAGTTTGAGCACCTCTAAAATAAAGCTTCAACTGAGGGCAGGAGAGCCCACCTTTGTTTTTGTGTCTATACATTATGGATTTGGCTATTCTAGGAGATTTGTAGTGCCAGGTCAATTTGAAAATTTGCTTTTGAAAGTTATCTAAGTCTTTAAGTGCCACTTTAATAGGTAGGGATCTAAAGTAGTATAAAATTCTGGGGAGGATATTAATTTTTATATTTTTTTTATTTTCATTTGTTAAGGTCTGCTACCAATTTTTTGAACAAAGGTAAGAAATTAGATTTGTATAAGTCTGATACATTTGTGGTAATGTTAATACCAAGATATTTTATATGTGTCTTGGGCCAGGAAAATATTTTTTTTTTTAATTCGTCTTTATTCAAGGCAGATAAAAAAATACATACATAGGCATACTTCAAGTTTCATAAAACCATGGTTACATGCATTTAGTGGTATTTTTTTACTCAATCCATTACATCAATTTATTAGCAAAGTAGAAAGATAAATACTGCCTATCTTCCATCCGCCATCACCATTTTCTGCTATTTTCCTCCTATTTTACCATATAACTCTCTAACTTATATACCATAGCTAGTTGTGTAAAGAATCATAATCCTCATTATTTTATTTCTTATCTCGTCCCTCTTATATATTGATTTTTATACTAACTACTCACCTCCTATTTTCTCCATCCTCCTCCGCGTCTCAGAGTATTCTCCCCCCCGGCTGCCGGAGATGGGCCAGGAAAATTTGAAAGAGTTTTGTAAGTAATGTAGTTCAGATCTAGGGATGCATGACCCTAGGGCTTCAGTTTTGTCTAGGTTGACCTTGAGTCCAGATATTTGTCTGAAATTCTCAAGCTTTCTTGAGGGCTGGAGTTGAAGTGGTAGGTTTAGTTAAAGTGCAAAGCAGGTCATCAGCAAAGAGGCAACATTTGTAGTTATAGTTGCCTATTGTCAAACCAGAAATGTCTGGGGTGGACATGATAGTTTGAGCCAAAGGCTCAATTGCCAGAGCGAAGAGCAAATGGGATAAAGGGCATCCCTGCCTTGTACCTCTTTGGATATCAATACATTTCTTACTAGGGCCTCGTAACTTTAAATAGGCTTTGGGGAAGTGATAGTAAGTTTGCAAGAGATTTAAGAAGTTTCTCTTGAATCCAAATTTTGAACTAACTGCATAAAGGTACGACCATTCCAGAGAATCAAATGCCTTCTCGATGTCTAGTGCTAAAGTACAGAGTGGGGTACCGGAGCATTGTGCTAAGTAAAACACTTTTGAGACCCTTCTAATATTGTCACCAGCCTGTCTATCAGGAATAAAGCCTACCTGGTCCTTGTGGATAAGTCTGGGAAGGAACAGTGAAATCCTATTGGCAACAATCTTGGCTAGTATTTTTATATCTCCATTAATAAGGGAGATTGGTCGATAATTTTTGACCTCCAAGGGGTCCTTCCCTGCTTTAGGGAAAAACACTAAATGTACCTGGTTCAGCTCAGGAGGCATTTGTTCCCCCTTGAGGTTGATTTGATCTGAGTGATTTTGTATTGTTGATATTTAGAATTCAACCTGTTAGCCCGAAGAGAGCCGGGTTTATTCGCCTGCGAGAAATATTTATACTGGTTTGCCTTAAGGCTTTCTCTGTCTGATCTGACAAGAGGCTGTCTAATTCTAACCTGACATTATTCCGTTGGCAGATTGGGTCCGTTTGAACTAACTGTTTTTGCTTCCCTAGGTTGTGAAGTTCCTTTGAGAGTTTCCTTTCTCCAACCAGTGCTCGTGTTTGGGTTGGTATTTGTCTTAAAGTAAAAATCTAGTTCTCTAGAGATTTGTTCTTGTAGAGTAGGGTTGGATAGCAACATGTCAATAATTCTCCATTTATATGGAGTGTCTGGGGAGGGATTTAAATCAGGACTTCAGATCCATAGGCACTTTTAGCGGTCTCTTTCTAAGGTAACCCCTTCTTCGTCAGAAGCAGGGTTAATGTCCCATGAGCAGAGAGTCCGTATAGCTTAATGAAAAGGTCATCCTTCGGCTAAAAGTTGAGCAGGTTCCAGCCTGCTGGTGAGCTTCTCTACAGAGCACAAGTTTGGATTCCTTTGGATGTCAGTAGAGATCCTCAAGCAGTTTGTGTCCTGTACCACCATCCACGATTTGGTCGGTCAATATTGTGCCTTTTAATGATTGGTTACACATCATCATCTCAAAAGCTGACTAAATTGTCCCAAAACAAACTTTCTGGGCTGTCTGTCACTATGTGCGTGAAAGCCTTATTAATATATTCATCAGCATAGTCATGGTTACCGGACGGTGAACTGATGTTTTAGTACATTCTGCACAGTTTCACATCCTCCATTCCGCAGCTGCAGTCACAAAACTTGTATTGCTAAGACCTTGAAGTTACTTGCAGACATGACTTATTTCATGTCTTATCAGTATCATTTTAAAATATAATAAGCAAGATTTACAAACCATGTGCTCTGTTTCCTTTGGGAAAAAATATAATTGTAGGCCTTAATATATCTAAATTCAGATCATAAAAAAGAAACTTATGAAAGGATTTGCCATTTGCCACATTTAGTTGTGCTATAATGCTAGAGTTGCCAGCTATAAGTATTACTGTAAATATCCAGCTTTTATTACTTTTATGTAGTAAAAATCTAAATAAAACGCGTTTTGGTTTTTTATTTAGTATCTTTCAGTTGCGATTTGTCACACTGGTAAAGTCTGTAGTCAGTGACAAATCTACCTTTTTGGAGCTCCTAGGCAGTGAAGTGGAGGAGCCCCTGCAAGTAAGTATGCAAGCTGTGCACGGACCCCTTTTTGCATTCCATTTTTGTGTATGTAAGTTCCCTTTCCTGTTGTATCTCTCTTGTTCTCGGTGGTTACACCCCACTAGCCAGTCTATGAACTTCAGCATTTCATTTTCTTTATGCCAGGAACCATTGATGTTTTTAAAAAGTGGCGCCCCTCAGAGGGTAGTACCCGTAGGAGGCTGCCTAGATAGCCTAATGGATAATCCAGCCATGTCTATGGTAGAATTGCCTGCAGCAACATTATTACTGAACACCTTTACTAGCATAGTCTAATAAATTGTGCTGCATAATCAGCCAAAGTCTTCAAAAGATGGGAGGAATTTAATTTATTTAAATTGAAAATCATGAATAATGGATAGTTTCAGGGACTATTTAACCCAAACTTTATAAATAGCCTTCATAGAAAATGCAGTAAGTAGGCATAATTTATTTTAAACCTATCTAAATCCTCTTACATTTATAGCACAATTTTAAGGCATAGCATAGGTTGCATATATCCATGCTTAAATGTTGTATCATAATGGCAGATATAAGATATTAAAATGCCATGTTAACATGTTATATATTAATAAATACAAATTTTGGCAAAAATGTCAGCTTTGTAATTAATTTAATATATTGCCTGCATATAGACGTGTAAGCTTATGAAAATAAAATAATATAGAAGGCATCGCCATTTTGTCTAGTTTTAGTGGCATACATAGTATTTTATCAGTATTAGTTTTTTACTGTAAAATATTGTACATACATGAAAGAAATAATGATGTGTTAATAAATTACATTTTGACAAAAGTATCATTTAGAACATGATGTGGTATAATATTGTGGTAGGATTTTTTTTAGAATGTTTTGTATATAATATATATGTTTTAGAATATATCCATAAAATGCATTTTATTAATTAATGGTGAATTTTCCCCCATATTATCACCATTAAATTATGCAATTTCTTATAATACACATCTTTTTGTCCTGAAAATTTATATATAGCTTATATTCGCATATTTAATGATTAAAATGTTTTTGTATTAACAAAAAAAGAATAAAACTCACAATTGCATTGGCCCTTTATATAAAAACTAAGCCCATTATATTTAAACTAAGCTTGATATATAAAGGATTAAGCATATCTCTGCTTTGACACCGTGGCATTATTATCAGTGTGATTAACCCACCTGTGCTCAAACAGTGGTATCATTAAAGTCTTCCCCATTAGTGTACCCTGGTTAATGTGAGCAGAGAAATATTAGTATGTCACAAAGAGACTTTTGAGAATTCTTCCTATTAACTAAACATACACCAGTGTGGTTATATATTTTAAAAACAGTTTACATTGCACCCTGACACCAGAGGTAAACTGCTCCTAAGCACGCTCACACAAAATCCTTCTCATGTGTAACTCAAATACCATATAATTCTCTATGTAAACATGAATATGAAGGTAACCACCAATTTGCTAGATGTGCAAGCAATTTGAAAGAGCCAAATTTCATTAATTGAAACCAGGTGTACTAATCAGTTGGAAAACTACAAGCAGTAAGATGGAAAGTTGATGATTCAGTCTCAATAAACTAATTTTAAATATGTAATGTGAAACAAATTATGAACATATGCATTGTTTTTCTTTACATCAGTGGCGTGCACCGGCCAGAAGGTGGCGCAACGGGGGTGGGGGCGGTGCCGAGACTTTATTAATTTTGTTGTTAGGGTTAGAGTTAGGGGTTAGGGATAGAGTTAGGTGTTAGGGTTAGCTTAGTGGCAGGAGACAAGCTTTACATATAGTGGTGAGCACAGCGCGCCACTACTTTACTATATAAATCTTATCATCAGTCACTACCCTAACCCTAAACCCTAATCCCTAACTCTAACCCTAACCCTAACAACAAATTGAACAAAGTCTTGGGGCGCCAGCTTTGAGCCACCAACTGCCTGCTGCACACCACTGCTGGCTGGGATAAAACAGAAAAAGGTACCCTTTTATTAATGATATTATTGAACATCACTGATGTGAGGAAGTTCTAATATACAGAAAATGTAGTGAATTAGTGACCGCAGCAGTAGGATAAGGGTAAACTAGGTGGGCAAAACATACTTGTTTCTTCTTTCAGTTTCTGTTTATATGGCCAAGATTGGTGGTGGGCAATTTGTTCTTATAGGGGCTGTCACCAGTCCAGGGTTTATGGACCTCCCTGCTTGAGTATTTGACCACTCTCTGTTATTATGTTTAATTTATTCTGACCTGTGCTCTAGCAGAGAGATATTGAAATCCTGGACTGTTGGCAGCACTCATAGGACAGATGTGTCCAACACTCACCTAGATTCACTAAGGTTCCTAGGGCTGTGAAGGGCCAATATACAGAAAAATAGTGATATAAGAGTCTTTGAAGCCTTCTTGGTGTTCCGTAAGATATGTTTTCCCAGTAATTTTTCAATCTAACACTGAGACTATTCCAAAGGGAGACATTTTATATGTAAACACCAGCTGTCATCGCCATCACGGTATTCACTAAGAAATGTCCTTATGTATCTAACATCACCATAAGCACTGACAGTTGTAGCTGCCACATGTGCACATAGATGCATTCCCTGCCTACCAGAGGAAGGATTAATGGACAGAGAGAGAGGAGGCAGATAGAGAGAGAGAGGGATGGAGAGAGAGAGGGAGCAAGGGGGAGGGAGGGGGAGAGAGAGGGAGGCAGAGAGAGAGGAGGCAGAGAGAGAGAGGGATGGCGAGAGAGAGGGAGCAAGGGGGAGGGAGGGGGAGAGAGAGGGAGGCAGAGAGAGAGAGAGAGGGAGGGGGAGAGAGAGGGAGGGAGGGAAAGAAAGTGAGGGAGAGGGGGAGTGATTGGGAGAGAGAAAAATAAAGGGAGAGAGAAAGAGGGAAGGAGAGAGAAAGGGATGGACAGAGAGAAATGGAGGGAGAGAGGGGGTAGTGGGAGAGAGATAAATGGAAGGAGAGGAAGGGGTAGGGAGAGAGAGGGCAGAGAGAGACAGAGCGCAAACACAAAGAGAGGGCGCACAGAGACAGCGCAGAGAGAAACAGAGGGCTCACAGAGAGAGAGAGAGACAGCGCAGAGAGAAACAGAGGGCTCAGAGAGAGAGAGAGACAGCGCAGAGAGAGACAGAGGGCTCACAGAGAGGGAGTACAGAGAGAGAAAGAGGGCATATAGAGAGAGATAGCACAGAGAGAGACAACACAGAGAAAGGCAGAACAAAGAGAGAGACGGAACAGATAATTAAACACAACATATGACACCATCATTTATGATGGGCAAGTTACTAGAATTATATAAAAAGTTGTAAATTTGTATGTGTCTATACAAAGCATATTTATATTCTGAGAATAATTATATAATAGTGTTTAACATTATTTTGGGTCACACTGAAGCAGAAATACATATCTTTTTTTTATTAACAGTAAAAAAAATCAGTCCTAGTATTAACAAATACATCACTACTACTGCTTCAAAAAGACTTGGACATAAATATTTTAAGTGAGACTTGTCAGCCTTGAATGTAAAAGAAAGAAGCTGTGTGTGAGGCATGTAAATGAATGTATTTGGTAAATCCATCGCAGGCCTAGTAACATATACTGTAGCTTTATATGGTAATCCCACATTAGGCCACACACCATGCACTGTCTTCTGGAATACACTGAAAACCTTCACTTTCAATGTACTTCAGTATTTAAGCCCTCTCTAAAACATTTTCATTATACAATATTTATCCGGGAACGTTTGTAATATAAACTTCATCACTTTTATGGGCTTTTTATCATGGATCAGAAATCTATGTTGGCTCGCTAGAAATACAAGTATTTAATAGATGAACAGATAGGTCACACTGTTTGTAAACATAGCTTGACATGTTACCCCCATCTGTGCTGAAGGCTTTGCCAACATTTTATACTGTAGTCCTGTGTGTTCAAGCACTCCAAGAACAAAAGCATGGGCTAGAGTGCATTTATGGCCTTTAATCGTATTGTTAATATGTAAAAAACGAAAGCACCTACTCCAAAGGCCTGGAGTAAAAGGGGACATAC
Source organism: Discoglossus pictus (assembly GCA_027410445.1). Taxonomy (NCBI): domain Eukaryota; kingdom Metazoa; phylum Chordata; class Amphibia; order Anura; family Alytidae; genus Discoglossus; species Discoglossus pictus. The sequence continues at coordinate 198,089,932 of CM050165.1, read as the reverse complement.
TAACACATGGGGCCCTATTCAATTGTCAAAATTACAATTACCGAAGCCTGTAATGTAGCTCGCGAAAGTTACTGATATTCAATAGGCCTCTTCTAGCTTCCCGCAATCTATTTGCGAGCTACAGGCTGAAAATCCCTGCGGTTGCCAAAATAGTAAATCTGACCCATCTAAGCCTTTGATCTTTCAAGCCCGCAGATGTTACAATCGCTAAAATCTTAAATCGCTATTTGATTGCAACAATTCCCCAAGCCCGCAATTGCCCTCAAACCCGTAAATGGCAAATATAGCAAAAAATTCTACAAGTACTAGAGAGGACTCACAAGGGGGTTAAACACCTGTTTGTAACACTATAAGAGCAAATAAAAATATAATACTAGACTTTAAAATACGAGGAAAGCGATGAAAGACATTCAAATTAATTGCACAATAGTCTCAAGCTCGCAAATCTGCAATAAAAAAATATTTTTTTTACATTTAATTTATGTGTTATAACATGCTTGGGAATCATGGAGTTAATACAGATCATGCTACCCACATGGACTAGAACATTTTCTTCATTTATTTTTATTGATTTTTTAATTGCTGGATTGCAAGCCCGATCGCATATTGGACTTCTAATTGATTGACGTTTGAACGCCATGTTTTACTGACATCATGATGACTGTCTCAATTACTATTGGCTGTTTCTAAATCGTTACTTACGGGCTTGCTTAATTGATCATGGTCATGCCCTGAAATGCTACATACGGGTGCATGTTTTAGAGAATAGGGTCCATAGTGCTTACATCATATACAGTACATACTTTACATTGATTCATTCTATACACATAAAGATTTATTTTATTAAAAAAAAAGAGTTTTCCACACCTCCAGAGGTGCTTACATAGGCACCTGGTACTAGCCAATAGAAAACTTGCATCCCCTTTAACCCTATACTAACCTTTAAGCAAACAGAAGCACACTGCAGAGATCCAGAGCAGCAATATCTGAGCTCCTTCTTGCTTGCTTGTTTCTTTGCGGAAACTGACTTCCAAGGGATTGCAACAATGTTATAGCAGATTGTGACTGGCTAAAACAAATTATGAATGTTATGCTAATTTAGGTAGGTTTTTCAGGGGCCTTCCTTTTCAAAATCAACTGCCATAAAAGCTGAACAAATGTGCAAACTCTAGGTTAAGATTATTAATGTTTATTCTGGGATTTTGTCATGCAAAAAATGTTCCCATTTTCTACCGATTCTCTTCTATCAGATGCATTCATACCCTATGAAATGTAAATATGCCCTGATGTTCTGATAACATATCTGACCACCACATATATTTTTTGATATTTTTTTTTACCCCTACAGGCACCACCTACCTAGTATAGAGTGGTTGCAAATTATTTTACAATGGGGCCCTCCATTTCCATGCACCGCCACTGATCCGAATCCAAGACATCAGTGTAAACAAACCTCTGTGATATAGTAAAGAAATAATTAGACTGAAGGGATTCATAGCTTCATAGGTCAGCGTAAGCGCTTTTAAAGTTAAATCAATTTTTAGTTCAGAGTTAAATAACATTAAAACAACATGTGCATTATCAGCAAATATTTAAACAAAAAATATAACTTAAAAAGAGTTTACCTCATTAATGGTCACCCCCTTCTCATTGTTCTGAGAACTGCTGAAAAGAAAGCAAACATTTCAACTGAGACAACGTTGATTAGGCAGGGTGGATAACTTGGAGCATTATCACTTTGGAGCTGTAGTGAGTTAATGGATAATATCCTACCTAGCATGCTCCAAGTTGGCCACCCTGATTAATTAATGTAACCTCACTTGAAATGTGTGTTCTTCTTTTGAGTAGTGCTCAGGACAATGAGAGAGATGAGGAGGGGTACAGCAGCAACAATTAAGCAGGTAAACAGGGTTTTTAAGCTATACATTTTCTAGTTAAAGCTTTAATTTGCTGTAGTTTGCACATTTATTTGTAATGCTAATTATTATGGGACTAAAAAAATAGGTTTAACACAAACTACACTTACACTGGCCCTTTACGTTTCCAGAAGCATACCCAAAATAGGACAACTTGTTTTTTATGTAGTAGAAATGTCACTTTGTGTAAGCGACAGCATCCTTAACAATTAAGCTCATTTGATACATATCAACAAACATGCGTATAACATATACACACACCCCTTCGGGATCGTTACCTTGTTGTGGAGAAGGTGCTTGTGTACCTCAATGAAGCTGTGAGTTATAACATGCAGGATCACCCAAGATGGGCAGGTGATAGCAGAGCCTTATGGAGCTCCTCATAGAAAGAGCTCACCTGCTGTCTTTTTTGTACTCATAGGGATATCATGAGGGTCCTTATGGACACACATAGTATAGGGTTATTTTAGTGATACCCAGGGTGTTATTATGGACCCCCATAGTATATGGTTAATTTTAGTGATACCAGGGGTGTCCTTATAGATCTCCATGGTACAGGAGGTACATTTTCATACCAGGGGGTCCATGGGGTCCATGGATTCCCCATGGGCCTCATGGGCCTTGTGCTGTTTCCCTGGGTCTGTATGGGCCCAGTGGACCTAGTGGGGATCCCCGGGGATCTTGATGGGCTGCAGGGTCCCCAGGGGTTCCCGCCATAACCGCCGGTTTAATAGGGAAACCCAGACAGGAAAAACAAAAATATACACAGAGCACCATTTTTCAAAATTAATTAACCAGAACCACATTCAACATGCTATTTGTGTCCAACAATTCTCTAAATCACATTTTATATGTAAATAATCCACCATCTATTAAAAATGTTAACATCAGATTTCTTCTCATTTCTCTCTTTTAATGCTGTGTTACTAATATTTCTTTTTTTCCAGTAATGCATGTCAAGCCTATATTATCCCCATTGGGTAATCCTGTTCACCCCAAAATTGCAACATTTTATCACAATCACAAAAAATGGGCATGCCTCAACGAATATGTATGGATTCAACATTGGTAAATGAAAGAGAACGTAGTAGAACAACAAATTAAAGGACCACTCTAGCCAGTCTTTTTCAGTAAAAACTTCATAAAGGCAAAATGTTTATAGAAAGTAAAAATACAATTACTCTTTAGTTTGAGGTTCTGTTTTCTTTTCTGATTCTGTCTGCAAAAGACTCAGAAGGGGCTGTTCTTGTAAATTAAAGAACTGTCTATTTTAAAAGCACTGGCAATTTTAGTTGACATATATGTGGTTAGGCAAAATAAAGCTTCTTCTGCAATCAAAATCCCCTCTCACCTTTGACTGTTCAGCAGAAATCTACTGCAGCATAATTACATATCAAAAAGTAATACATTAAGGGCTGTTAATAAATTATACCTACAGTATATTTTAAATACAGTGCTTTAGTGGTTATTTAGTGGAAAATATGTAATGCAAGGAAAGTTTAAGAGGACATTAATTACTTGCAGTAACTCCAGATAGAAGAGTTGCTTCTTATTTAGCGTTGGGCTTAGACTGTTTGGACACTGAAAACATTTTAATGAGCTTTAATGATACAAAGAGCCTCCATGAAAATGGATTTTAGCCACGTAGCTTTTTCATGTATTCTGCATTGCCAAGAATAGCAAAAGGAAATAATACAAGGGCAGAATTTATCAAGCCAGACTGCTGCTGTGTTTGACACATAGTAGGAGGACAATGATCTATTGTAAGACTGAATATGGCACCTCATTATTTTATAGTATAATTATTATAATACTCATGTCTGGTCACTGTTTCTTCCATGGACCATGAGCAAAATGAGTCTGTGGCACAGCCCTCAACTCTAACTCAACTTTCTTGACTGACATCCAAACCCTAACCCTAATTCTCAGTGAAAACATGGTCGGAGTCCATGTCTTATGTGAAGTATCCATCTTTGTTTATTAGAGTATTTTCCAATATGTACCTTTGGGCTCCATATCAGTTTAGCCTTTTGGAAAATGACCACCAAATGACGGCAAACACAAAATAATAACAGCTGACAAGCTTCTCCATTTAAAGGACACATACATTATTTATTTTGGAGTGTTATAATTGAACAATCAGTAATATTATTTTAAAATACAAAATTACATTTGATGAGATTTTAATTACTTTGTGTTGTGTTATTTATAAAAGCACATTCTACAAAGAATGCTGCAAAAGCAATATTCTTCATAGAAAATATATAGTGGCCTTCAACAAACCACTTTGCAGTATGTGTGAAACCTGACTATTTCATAGTACTATCCCAAGTATTTTTTAGTATAAAAAAGATACAGCGGTATCAAATATGATGTGCCACACTGGCAAATCATGAGACTTCCACCTTATTTTACATAGAAAATGTGAAAGGTGAAATTAAATTTAAAGTATTTAATAATTGATTTAAAAATAAAATTAGTATTTGACAAGAAAAAATACAGGTTTTTAAAACATACTTTTGTATTTTAGAATTGCGGCCTCTAGCAGGTCTCACACCTTTCCTTTATTAGGTGTTTAGAGAGTGGAACCAGATCTGCCTTAGCGGATGTTCTTATAGGAACATGTTTCTGCCTATTTCCCTATAGTGATCACTGCAGGCAAACAAACCAGTCTGTTTTATTACAACCTTCTGAACTATTAGACACCTTAAAGGGGTGGAGAAAAGCAGGGTTCAATGCTGACGTTCAAATGTAAGGCTTAAAAGCTACTGTACAGTGATTTTATTTTCTTCAGGAACAGATTTTAGAAAAGAAGGGAAGGCACAGAAAGGAGGGAAAAAGGAAAAAGAGAATAAAAGATTTTTGATAAGTGTATAATAATGTCTTGCAATTTTAATGTTTTTGTCTGTTGTTTGTTTTTATGCTGAAAATGTATAAATAAAATTAAAAAACAATTTAAAAAAAGAACAGATTTTATTGTTAATCAGTTATTAAATTAACTGATAGAATCTAATTATATGACTAATATAGGGTAACTTTCATGGGTTCTGGAAGTTAACTGATCTGAATATTATACTATATTATAATAAACAACCTAAATATTTGTTTGTATATCTTAAAAGCTGTCTTTTTACTCTCTACAACATTCCAACTTATTCCTACAAAGGTCTGCCTTCTGCAGATCATGTACACTAAGTTTCAATTGCTACCAGATGTACTAGCCAATTACAGACTGTTTCTCAACAGTACATTTTGAAATACTGCTTAGAGACAATCTGTGAATGGTTAGTATATCTAGTACTATAGGTACACTCTGTGCATGAGTTACAAGAACTATTTGGACTCAGTGTTTAAAATCAGAGCTTTTAAGCACTAGTTACTAAAACAATGTTTAGACATGCAAATAAACACTTAGGTAATTTATTTTAATATTAAAACAGAACTTTCCATATCCATTTAATGTATTCAAGCTTGCAAGAGAATGTGTGATTAATTGTATTCATACAGAAGATATATAGTATAACAATATATGCAGAAAGATGTTATGTCCATAGTATAGAATACCAAGTGGGTCCATAGGTTCCCCATGGCAGAGGGGTTAATATTATTATAAACCTTCTGCATATTTTTGTATTTTGTAACCATTTCCCTGACATTCGAAGGGGGTAAGATAGATAGATAGACAGATAGATAGACAGATGGATAGATAGATAGATAGACATGGGAGAACTCTAGTGTAGTTCATTCATATTGGTGGCTACCATCTATGTGCTCGCAGCCTGCTCTCAGGAGACTCAGAGATTCAGACTCTGAGTCTCCTGAGAGCAGGCTGCAAGCACACGTTAGATATAGAGAGCAAAAAGACTAGCGAATTGCCCGTCAAAAAATGACGGCAATGAAATTGTAAGGTAGCTAATGCTGTTTGGTGTATAATAATGAAATATGTAATACATTACTAAATGAATATACTTTACCTATTTTGAAGCATTGTGATGAAGAGCTGGCAATCTGTGTTGATGTTGCTGCAGCATTAGTGGTGTGGAGCTGCTGTGTAAGCATGCTGAATGTGTGCACTGTGTGGTATGAATATCCGTAGGTCGTTTGTGCCGTTTTGCGAGTTTCTTGTGGTGTTTTGCGAGTTTATGTGGTGTTTTGCGAGTTTAGAGTGCTGTAGCCTCGTTTTCATTTTGTTCTGCGGACATTTTTTCTCTCGCTTAGATTTTTTTTTAGTCTCTAAACTCTTTTATTACGAGTAAAATCGAGGTCTAAGTTGCATTTTTGAGGTCCTGGGTGCTCCCTCTTGGTGTAGGTAAGGTTTTCATGTATGTGCTGTGTGTATGTATTGTGTTTTACATTTTGTAATGTTCGCGAGTTGCGTCCGAGTGTTGCGAGGCCGTAATGTGTGTGAACGTGTGTCGTATGTTGTTTGCGAGTGTCGTAATGTGTGTGTCGTGCTGTTTGGGTTGCGACGTGAAGTTTGTGAGGGTCGCAGTTGCTGGCATGGAGCGCCTTCGGCGCTCCATGCCAGCAACTGAGACCCTCGGCCAGTGCCCTCGCTTCGCGGCGTTAGCAACAACTCGTACGCTCACAACTATATATGTGATTACTTTTTGCAAGAGCTCTGCAAATCAGCTTTTCAAAACTCCCGTTAGCTACGAGGAAGCCTTCTGAGAGTTCTTACAGGGATAGAATGGAGGCCATAGTGGCACTTTTCAACATACTTTTCTACCCCTTAACTGATGATGCAAAGCCAATATTGTGACTTTTGTGTCCTTTTAAAAATGTATTTGCTTATATCTGTTGAGGTAATTGAGCAAGATATGACAGTGCATATTCCCCTTAGAGATATATCAGCCTTTCTAGGTGACCAACCAGCCCATGAAAATGTTTTGATAGAACAGTTCCTTTGACTAGTTTATTCAATGATATTATATATACGTGAATCACACCTGCCAATAAACTTATTTGCATTTTAAAGATATCAGTGCAGTTCTATTTATGTTGAATACATATACAGTGGATATAAAAAGTCTACACACTGCTGTTAAAATGTCAGGTTTCTGTGCTGTAAAAAAATGAGACAAAGATAAATCATTTCAGAACTTTTTCCACCTTTAATGTGACCTAGAAACTGTACAACTCAATTGAAATACAAACTGAAATCTTTTAGGTGGAGGGAAGAAAAATAAAAAAGAAAAATAATGTGGTTGCATAAGTCTGCACACCCTCTTATAACTGGGGATGTAGCTGTGTTCAGAATTAAGCAATCACATTCCAAATCGTGTTAAATAGGAGTCAGCATACACCTGCCATCATTTAAAGTGCCTCTGATTAACCCTAAATAAAGTTCAGCTGCTCTAGTTGGTCTTTCCTGAAATGTTCTTAGTCGCATCCCACAGCAAAAGCCATGGTCCACAGAGAGCTTCCAAAGCATCAGCGGGGTCTCATTGTTAAAAGGTATCAGTCAGGAGAATTGTACAAAAGAATTTCCAAGGCATTCGATACACCATGGAACATGTGACAACAATCTCCCGTATTCTTCATATGTCTGGGCTATGGGGTAGAGTGGTAAGACGAAAGCCTTTTCTTATGAAGAAAAACATCCAAGCCAGGCTACATTTTGCAAAAACACATCTGAAGTCTCCCAAAAGCATGTGGGAAAAGGTGTTATGGTCTGATGAAACCAAGGTTGAACTTTTTGACCATAATTCCAAAAGATATGTTTGGCGCAAAAACAACACTGCACATCACCAAAAGAACACCATACCCACAGTAAAACATGGTGGTGGCAGCATCGTGCTTTGGGACTGTTTTTCTTCAGCTGGAACTGGGGCCTTAGTTAAGATAGAGGGAATTATGAACAGTTCCAAATACCAGTCAATATTGGCACAAGACCTTCAGGTTTCTGATAGAAAGCTGAACATGAAGAGGAACTTCATCTTTAAGCATGACGACCCAAAGCATACATCCAAATCAACAAAGGAATGGATTCACCAGAAGAAGATTAACGTTTTGGAATGGCCCAGCCAGAGCCCAGACCTGAATCCGATTGAAAATCTGTGGGGTGATCTAAAGAGGGCTGTGCACAGGAGATGCCCTCGCAATCTGACAGATTTGAAGGGTTTTTGCAAAGAAGAGTGGGCAAATCTTGCCAAGTCAAAATGTGCCATGCTGATAGACTCATACCCAAAAAGATTGAGTGCTGTAATAAAATCAAAAGGTGTTTCAACAAAGTATTAGTTTAAGGGTGTGCATACTTATGCAACCATATTATTTTAATTTAATATTTTTTCTTCCCTCTACCTAAAAGATTTCCGTTTGTTTTTCAATTGAGTTGTACAGTTTATAGGTCACATTAAAGGTGGAAAAAGTTCTGAAATGATTAATCTTTGTCTAATTGTTTTATAGCACAGAAACCTGACATTTTAACAGGGGTGTGTAGACTTTTTATATCCACTGTAGATGCAGCACCTTAGATGTAAAGAGGATTCAGATTATGCAGAACTCAGGCCAGGTTGTGGTGCCAGGGGGCTCAGTTATTATGAAGGCATGTATGGCGTCATCTATCATCATGACTAATTCTGCATAGTTTGATAGCTCTCGTTTTAACATCTTGCATTTCAGGTGAGCAGATTCTTAATATCCAGTAAACTTAGAACACTCACCATATTTTATTGGCAGGTTGAAGTGACTTCAGGGTGCTACAGGGTCATGCTCACCCGACAATGAACTTGAGAATAAAAACAAGCCCAGAATGATTTGTTGTCTATATGACCTACAGAGAGACATTTATTGGCAAAGCTTTTCAAATGGTTCACTTGGATGTTTTATTCTCCTTTAGCTGAAGAAATGCAGGAAAGCATGGACTACAAGAGACATGGCGTGGTTGACTTGATGAATGTCTTTTTATAACATCAGCTGTGACTACTGTATGCTAATGTGTATTATGAGATGCTACAAATATGGGTGCTCACTTCCTATATTCCTGATAGCTTTTCTGCCAAATAAAAAGGAGACAATGAGATATGCAGAGAGTCTGTAAACATACAGTTAAAGTGAGCACGTTTTAGCATGATTCTGTTATGGCTGCTGAAGTTTAGTTGGTCAGTCGACCCCATGATCCTATGGACCTCAGTACTCCGGGGCACATCTTGTGTCTAGTTGTGCCAATCCAAAAGGTTTTCATGGCAAAGATACTGGAGTGGGTTGCCAGGCTACAGTAATTTTAGGGTTGGTAGGGCTAGGATACTTTTTGAGGTAGTGAGTGACAGGAGCAGGGTTAGGTTAGCACCATTTTTTTAGATAGTGACAGGAGTAGGGATAGGTTTGTGTTAATAGATTAGCCGTTTGATTGAGTCAGATATATTAATTTGCACAAATAAAATAAATTGACATATTTAGAAGTCTGAGAGTTCAGTCTTTGTTATCTACCGTATTTATCGGCATATAACACGCACCGGCGTATAACACACACCTCATTTTAGGAAGGGAATTTCAGGAGGAAAAAAAAAAATTCAAATAAAGAACTTTGAAGCAAAATCCTCAACCTCAACCTCCCTCCTCATCCTCAACCCCCTCCTCAACCCCCCTCTTCAACCTCCCTCCTCATCCTCAACCCCCCTCTTCATTCTCAACCCCCCTCCTCATCCTCAACCCCCCTCCTCATCATCAACCCCCTCTTCAACCTCCCTCTTCATCCTCCCTCCTCAACCCCCCCATCCTCAACCCCCTCCTCAACCCCCCCATCCTCAAATCCCCTCAACCCCCCTCCTCAACCCCCCAATCCTCATCCTCCTTCCTCAACCCCCCTATCCTCAACCCCCCTCCTCAACTTCAACCCCCCTCCTCAACCTCCCTCCTCATCCTCAACCTCCCTCCTCATCCTCAACCCCCTCCTTATCCTCAACCCCCTCCTCAACCTCCCTCCTCATCCTCCCTCCTCAACCCTCCCATCCTCAACCCCCTCCTCAAACCCCCTCCTCAACCCCCCCATCCTCAAACCCCCTCCTCAACCCCCCCATCCTCAACCCCCCTCCTCAACCCCCCCATCCTCATCCTCCCTCCTCAACCTCAACCCCCCTATCCTCAACCCCCCTCCTCAACCTCAACCCCCCTCCTCAATCTCCCTCCTCATTCTAAACCCCCTCCGCATTCTAACCCCCCCTCCTCATTCTAACCCCCCCTCCTCAACCTAAACCCCCCCTCCTCAACCTAAACCCCCCTCCTCCTCAACCTAAACCCCCCTTACTTACCTGCTTCGCCGGAGATGAAGCAGGTGAGTGAGGGGGAGGTATTTAGGGGGGTTTAGGTTGATGAAGGGGGTTTAGGTTGAGGAGGAGGGGGGTTTAGGTTAAGGAGGGGGGGTTAGAATGCGGAGGGGGGTTAGAGTGAGGAGGGAGGTTGAGGATGAGGAGGGGGGAGGGAATATCGGCGTATAACACGCACCTATCATTTGCTCCCTATTTTCAAGGAGAAAAAGTGAGTGTTATACGCCGATAAATACGGTATTTCCGTATAGGTGAGTAAACTTACTCTAGAGAAGCATAATTGTATATATGGTCTGGGAATGTAAAAAAAAAATGCATACCCTATTTTTTTACGTTCTAAAACCATTTTGTCTATTTTTAACCATAGTTCTTCTTTTAAATATATGATTGCTGTGGCCTTGTCACATACAATAGAATAATCCAAACTCAAAATACTAGGCAGTTCTTTACACACTGGTAAAAACTATTGGACCTTTTCAGTGCGATGTCACTGATTTTCTTAAACATGTTGCAGCCATAAATACCAAATAATATACAGTTATAAAAAAAATACACATTATAAGACCATTATTGCACAGAGTACAGGATGTATTTAAAATGTTTATCAAATATTCAGACCCTGCAACATTATATATTAAATGTTGTGTTCTACCTGCTCAGAAATTCTATGGCTTTCTATGACTTGTAAAGCTTCTCTGTATATTATTCTTATGTTCTATGAAACGTAGTCATTTTGGGACAGCCAATGTTTTTTCAGGCCAAGTTAATAAATTAATTTCAAAACTGTCACAAGTTATAAAACTTTTGATAGTAAAATGTTTCCAGTAGTGTGGGAAGTAAACAGCTAACAATTTTCTTTCATATGCTGTAAGATTAACAGCAGGGTTCTTGTAGACATTACAATTTGGAGAGATAAAGTATGTATTTCCTTTGGGTTTCAGAAATACACCGGGCATGGTACAAGGTCAGTGTGGTGGTGAGAGGATAGCGATGACAACCTGTAACAAGACAAAACTTGGAATGCATTATGTGATGTACTAAACTAGAATCTGGATGTGTACTCTGGCTGTTCGCTACCTTCTCACATAGCTACTAGAGATGGGGTATTATTGCAAAATCCTGATATAGCAGTGGAGTGTCCTCCATAAGGGTTTTGTGCAAAATGCTGCTGCCACAAATAATTAGAAATTCATCTTTGAACCCCCATAAAAAAATTGTCAGTAATGTTTCTTCATATATTTGAGAAATACTTTGTTCAAGTTTATTAAGTAGTACTTACTTCCTTACTTTATACAAATGTCATTGTGTCCAAAAATAGCAAGTATTTTTTTATAATAAGAAGGAGGGATGGTTGTTCCGTGCAAAGGCACTATATTTATAATGATTTTTGATAATACATTTCCACATTGTATTATAAAAGAAATTACATGAAATATATTTATTTATAGGCAATGCCTACAGCAATAATAGAGCCTTATTCAATTGCTGCGATTTTCAAATACGAGCTCGCAAGTGGAGATCGCATTCAGAGTTGCTATTCAATTGGTGTCTTTTTGCGAGTTCGGATTGGGTTACGAGTTATGAGCTTGAAATATTGTTGTCTGTCCAACTCATAATTTACACCATCCAGAAGCCTTTGATGTGTCACTTTTGCAGGGCTAAAATCGCAAATCGCTATTTAATTGCTCCAATTCCCCAATCTCACAAACGTATCCATACTCGTAAACCGCAAATGGAGGAGAAAATCATGCGGCTGTCTGCGATCGAGTTAGGGGCTTGGAATTGAATGAGGCCCATAGTATTGAAATACATGCCATCACTTGCTATAATGTAGTAATAAATTTGCCAAAGGTAGGGTTTAAAGAGATTTTGAATGTAATTTAAATGATACTACCTTATGATTATTGCCATGTATTATCACATATAATTTTGTGTGTATAGGCGTCCTTCTAGTATCAATATACCCACACACAGTCTCTAGTGCATCATGCCAACTTTGGCTTATCTGGGTCTATTCTATGTAAAATATTTAATTTCATTGCAATCAATTTTTCATATGTTTTTATATTATTTTGTCTGCAGTTCTGCACTACACTTAGTTACAATTTGGCTCCATCATACACTTCCTTACCATAAACCTATTGTTAACAAAGGACCACAGAATTAATTGTTTAAATAAAATAAATTGGCACTTTGGTGAAAAAAATTATGAATATTCTAGAAATATTAAGGCTCATTTTAGACAAAATGCTGCAATTTGGGAAGAAGATCTTCTCACCACAACTTTATATAAAGCCTTTAAACATCTTACCAAATTAATTTAAAGCCTTCAATAGACAGTGTTAAACTGCTAAATAGTTTGATAAGGTATTTTATACTCTCCAAAATGTAAAAACGTATTAGTATGATTTGGGGAAATTTAGTTTTGATAGTCATTCCTCCTTTTTAAAATTAGCAATCAAATAACATAAATATGCATTAATATAAATTCAGTACATTGTAGTAAGAAACATTAGCAAAAAAAATTGTATTGAAAACGTACATCAAAGTGTATTTTTAAAAGTATGTCTAAGTTTCCTAGTTTTTAACTTTTTCTAATCTAACACATGCTGCTTATATCAGAAACACACATACTTTGAGCCATTGCATACACATACTGAATATTATTTTTTTTTTTATTGGTTTCCACACACCCAGAGCGGCTTACATAGGCACCCCATAGTAACCATTAGACATTCTGAATTCAAGTATGTTTTTTAACCCTATACTAACCTTCCAGCAAGCAGAAGCACAGCGCAGAAATCCAGAGCAGTTGTATTATTCAAGGAAAGAGAAAGAAGTCCCATGATGCTTTGCTGCAGAGACTGTATTTTCCAATACTGCTACAATCTTGTAGCTGCCTCTGATTGGCTACAACAAATTATGTATTCTATTTTAATGTAGTTTGGATTTTAAGAGTGCCCTCTTAAAGTCAACTGCCAGAAAACTGAAAAAAAATATGCTAACTCTAGGGCAAATTTATTAATGCTTATTTGGAGTTTTTTTGTTTTCATGCAAACGCATGAACTGCTGATTCCTCTGTCAAATGCGTTCATAATCCATGAAATGTATATATGCCTTTAATGGATGAACAATGTCACAATCCAGGATAGTTAGTGTTTGCTCATATAGCTTTTGTTCTAAGGGCCATATTTGAGGTAGTATATTTTGTGTTTAGTGCCTTATGTCAGCATAATAGGATAAGTTTGACGTAAGTAATTTCATTTCAGAAATGACAGGTCTTCCTTGAGGCTTTCTGCAAGTTAGGTAAATGGTAACAAATGGGATGCTTATGGTGGCTGGTATTTAAATAATTAAATTCATTCTAGGGTAAAATCCCTTGTTCTAAAGCCAAATGTAAAAGCTTTAAATGTTCAAGCTTAGAAAGGGTATCTAGATTTTCATCTAAAACCACATAAGAACTAGAATTTCCCAATAATCTAAGAGCTTCAGAGGAACATTCACTCTGATCTACAGCCACAGTGACACCCCTTTTATCTGTATTCTGAATAATAATAATAGAGTTATTCTTCATAAGTCCCTTTGCTGCATATATTTCTGTTCTTGATTACAAAAATATTCTCACCACATAAAAGCTTCATATCTCAGAAGACCACTTCATGAAAAGCATTTAACAATTGCTCAGCTTTCCTTCTTTCCTTTTGATGTTGGTTATTTGGCAACAATTTTAAATTAATAGTTAATTTCTACAGTGTTTTTCTCCTAAAAAGATTTATCGCATTTACATGATAACATTCTGTTTATTTTATGTGCCATTTAACTTTTAAATCAGCCTACTTTGTTTTGTCTCCAATAAGTATGTCAGTCAAAATTATTAGGAAAGGAGAAATTGTTATAATATGGTTAAGTTGTTCCAAGATGTGAGCTATTTAAATGTACAAGGCAAACAGCTGCATAATGTTGAAAGCTTGGTCCCCAAAGTCCGACACAGAGAGATTCAGTGACTGTTAAGAAACCTTCACTTATTGATCTCCATACAGGGGATGGAGGACCCTGGCACAAAGTTGTCACATTGTCTTAAACTTTCTGCTGACATCAAGTGGTACTCCCTCTGTTCATCTGATAAAGGTATGATCATGGATGGATCATGGATCACAGATTTGATGTGTCAAGCTACAATCACATGACAAAGAGTAGTAATAGTTAAAAAAAACAAAGGAAATGTCATTGTAAAAATCTTAAAGGGAAGTCACCATATGTGTTCTCTGTTATCAGATTAGGGGTATTAGAAAAGCTTTCGGAAATAAAAAAAAAAATCATTTTTTTTAAACTGCTGCCAAATTAACAGAGTTATGAGCTTTTAAATGTATAATAGTGGTTTTAGGCTGTTTCTGTTCCCCTGCTGTGGTGCAATGGATAATGCACCAACCCGTGGAAGTAATTAGATGTTCCAGAAAGGACTGTTCCGGTTCAATTATTAGCAGTATATTACATCAAGGGATATATAAGAGATATAAATGACAATACCTAAGCCAATTCTTGATTAAATAATAAAATTAAATACATTTTCCACATGACATCCCATCTAATAGAGCAGACTGCATATAGTGATTTCAGTGTCTCTTTAAAAGACAACTAATATTTGTGAGAAAAGGTTTCAAATCAACCTCTATATAAAATCTAAGAAACAATATTAATTTATATTAAGGTATTGTTGATATTTTAATATTACATTCACCTCTAAAACAGAGACCGATATAAACACTCAAAAGTTCTCTATAAATTTCTCTATGAATTTTAATGTGCCATTTACTGTAGTAATAGTCATATTTATTTCATGTTACGCCAATGATGAGATTATATTTTGTGAACATTGTATCATGTAACTGTGTTCTGTGGAACCCGGGGGCTTCATATTCACCAAGGGTTCAATGAGACAATGTTGGAAGGGGAATCCTGAATGGCACTAAATAAGATCACACTGTGGCCACCAGATGAAGACCCCAGTGCATTTCATATCTCCGCACCTGACTATACGGTTCCATGGGAACCATTTTAAGATCATTCGGTTCACTCACTACTTCTGAACTCCAAGAAGAGTTTCTGAGCTCCAAGAAGGGTCCCCAGGCTGCCCTCCCTAACTGGGTACCTGACAGCAAAAAGCTTTAATTTTTTTCAGATATTCTCTGGAGGGGAGCAGCCACTGAAAGGAAGTGAGGGAGGATGCAGTGGTCTTCATATAGTCTCTCCAAGCTCCTTCCTCCTACTTGCTCCCCCTGCAGCCAAGTCATGTCCCCTTCCCTCGAAATCTCCTCCAGGGGTCGCTGACTTGCAGTCCAAGATGTTGATGTTTAGATGTTAGAGTTATCTAAATGTAAGATTTTCTAGTGTTTTTATGCTCATGACTTAAACAGCTAACGTTGTTAGCTGCATACTTCACAAACATGTGATTTTTTCCTTCCCAATCTACAGTAATCCTTTAGCTGTAACCCAAATGCTGTCTTGAAAATATAATGAGCATATAATAAATAACATTTGAAAACACTATTCGGTGAATATTTAATTAAAGCATATTTAGGTTAGCATTGCCAAGGTGGAGATTATTGCTTATTTACTTTAGTGCAATATTAGTTTTCCCAGTGAGCTGTTATATACAAGCTCAGTAAAAGCAATTACTTTTCCTAGGACAGAAAGCTTATACAATTAGTTCAGCTCCTTCAATGTTTTAGTCATATTGTGACTGAGAAACTTTGAAAGTCAATTGCAAAATGAATTTCCCCAGTAACGTGCCTAACGTCTCCCTTTTATTTCAGCTTGAAACAGATCCAACTGATTTGGCATTAGAAATAAGACGTCCTAACAGGATTATGACATCATGTGGGAAGAATATACCAGCAGCTGTTACCTAAGCATTCTCGCTCAGCAGGGTTTGCCCTCACCCTGGCTCCTCTTTTTATAGTGCTAACTGAATGGAGAGGTGTAAATAGCTTTACTTGTGTATCTATGCCTCATGGAAAGCAGCTGACAGCACGCAATGTTTCCATGAAAACATATATTACTTTATTGACAGCCAGAACCAGAAGTAGCCAGCTACTGTATGTGCAGTGAGTCAGGGCTAATCATTTGTTGTACTCAGATTGTAAGCTTTTTTTGTTGTGAGTCAAAACATTTAAATATATAAATATATCTCCTTTCTTGATATTTTAGAAAAGCAAGAGCATTAAGTGAGAAAAGAGTGAAAAGGGAGACAAAGGGTAAATTTATAAATTCAGGATGAGAGGTCTTTTCATCTATTTCCTCTCTCCAGGTCACCTCTGTCTCGTCCTGTCTTCCTAGTGGTAATGTAAGAAGTCAGTAAGTCCTCTTCTGTGGTGGAGATGGGGTGAATGTATTAGCTCTTCTTTTTTCTCTCCTCATTAACCCTCTTTTCTATCATATGCTCTTCTCCTTGCACTTCTATATTCCTCAAATATCTATCTCCTGTATCCCATGTGTCTTCTTCTGTTGCATAGTCCATCACTACCTCTTCTGTTTTTCCTGTCTCTTCCTCTCCTGTACCCCCCATTTATTTTCTCCTGTAGACTCAGCCTCTTCCTCTCCTGTATTCCTTGTCTTTTCCTCTTCTGCACACTGTCTATTCCTCTCCTGTATACGATGTCTCTTCCTCTCCTTTACACACCATCTTTTCCTCACCTGCACACCCCATCTTTTCCTCACCTGTACACCCCATCTTTCCCTCACCTGTGCATCCTGTATCTTCCTCTCTTGTACACCCCATCTCTTCCTCTCCTGTGCTCCCTGTCTCTTTCCCTTCAGTTCACCTTGTCTCTTTCTTTCCTGTACAATATGTCTCTTCTGATCCTGTACACCAGTCATTTACTTTCTTTGACACCCCATATTTTCCTTTCCTGTATATCATTTTTTCCCTCTCCTAGATAACCTGTCTCTTTTTCTTCTGTATACCCTGTTTCTTCTTCTCCTGCACTCCATATCTTTTCCTATCCTTTACACCCGTCTTTGCCTCTCCTTTGCCCCCCATATTTTCCTCTCCTTTGCACCTCATATTTTCCACTCCTGTATTTCATGTCTCTTCCTTTCTTGTATTCCCTGTCTCTTCCTATTCTCTACACTCCATCTCTTCCTCCCCTGTACACCCTGTCTCTTCCTCTCCTTTATAACCTGTCTCTTTCCTGTACACTAACGACCTCATTAAATTTGTGCTATGTTTTAAAACGTAGCCTTAACTCCAAATTTACAGGTTACGGGTATTAAATTATCCCTGTAATGTAGCTAACAGCGAACTTGCGTGTTAAGACGCAGGATGGCCGAGAATAGGCTACGTGTTGAGCAACGTTGAACTTCACGGACGTAAATCCTTTGATCTGTTAAGCCAGTAAATGCTATGTTTTCAATTTAGCTATTAAATTGCAAAGAAGTCACATGTGAGCAAGCACGTAACAGGCAAATGGAGCCCAAAGGCCAACGTGTGCTCGAGAGGATCTGCACATGGGGTAAAGTCCAATACGTAGCACTTGTAAATCAAATAAAAACACACTACTGTACTAATATTGAAAGGGAAAGTGATGATAGGTCTTAGAATTAATAGCACAACATTCTCAATCCCGCAAATCGGTTCAGAAAAATATGTTTATTTCATGTTTATATTTGGTGTTATATCGATCCCGGCAATCAATGTGTTAATACATATACTGTAACTCGCATGCAATAGAATATCATATTTGCAGCTTTATTAATATTGCATTATGACTGGAATGTGAGTTTGCTCGTAGCTCGTAATTGAACCCAGTAAGACTTTGGAATCCATCCTCCATTTTCTTGTGATGCAATTATGACGATCTCTGTCGCCATTGTCTCCATCTGAACCTATAACTACATGCTTGCTTAATTGTTTGCGTTCCAGCTCGCAACTCTGACGGAACTGGTTTTTGATTTTGGGTCTCTCGCAGCATTTCTAATTTAATAGTGTAGAGAAATGCCAAATTTCGAGCATGCAGCCCTTACGAGCTACACGTAGGACTTAAGAGGCTCCAACATCTCTTTCTTTCTTGCACACCCCATATTTTCCTCTCCTGTACACTATGGGTCCTATTTAATTGCAAGCCCACAGTTTACGTTATACAGGCAATGGGCACGATTCAACTGCCCAATTCGTAAATTTATACACACTTAAAATCACTCTTAATATTATCAAATTAAGAAAGTGAGTGATTTAATGAAGGCTCCGTGACTTCATTTGAATATGGTAGAATTATTTAATATGGGAGACCTGACCAGAATCTAAATCCAAAAATACACCAGTCAAAGCTTTGTAGGTGGAGGAGCTTATTGAGGCTGGATCAAGTATAACAGCTCTTTTGACAAGGGAATTTAAAGACGCATGTTGACACCCGGCATCTAAGCATTGCAAAACTCAACAGCAGGATGATGACTCTAGTATTTGTACACACGTTCTGTAACTTTACAGTATAGTCATGTAGTTTCTGTTCCCTCAGTGCACTTTTTTTTTACAATGTTAACATAAATGTAAGTATTGATGTTTACAGAACACTGGTTGAATTTATTTTTTCTAAAACAGTCACAAATTAGCCATTGAACAATGGAAGTATTGTGTACTGTTTAATTTGTAGCTATTCATTAGATATGAACTGAACAGTCAGTCCTTAGTCTATCAATATAAATCAAAGCAAAACATTGTACACCCTTAATTTATTTAATTAATATCCATATCAACATTGCATTCTTTTTTGTTAGTAGTAATAGGTAGCAATTTATTCCATAGAAGTAACAACCTTTCCAGGAACCTGTTTCATAGATTAGACATAATTGAACATGCTTATGTGATGAGTCTTGTCACTCTAAATTTATGGCTAATTTCTACATTAAAACTATGCTAAAATACAAGCTATATATTTTCTAATTACATTAATAGTTAGAGTTGTGGTTGTAATAAGATAAAACTTAACTTGCATGTGTTAATTTTAACAATAAAGAGGTAAGCATTTATGGATACACAACAGAACATTATATTTACAATGCATCAGAACATTACAACACTCATAATAGGCCTTAAAGATTTGCTACAAGGTATACATTATATGCATGCCTACGTCATAACTATTACTGTCATATTCGAATTCTAATAGGTAAAATTAACTCTCTTCAGAACATCAGGGCCACGATGCCTCAACTGTGCTGTTGCATCCAATCTGCTACAAAACCAACTCCACTGTTATTCTCAATGCCATCCCCTTTAAATGTTTCTATGTAACTTTACCACTCCGCCAACATCCATCAACCTCACATTGGGATAGACTAATCAAAGTGGGGATACAAGGAATTAGCAATTTGTAGTTAAACATCCCTTCTTCCTATGTGTTTATGGGGCATGTTTATCAAGCTTATCCCAGTTTAATGAGCAGGTTCCATAGAAAACAAAAAGTACAGATATTTTATTTTTTAACTCCACTGTTATCCCTCTTATTAACCAGGATTAAAGTTTATCACAACTTGATAAATAAGTTTCATGGAAAACAAAATAAGTCAGGATATTCAACCCTGCTTAACCCCACATTTTACATGATTTATCTTTTTAAAAGTAGCGTCAAAAGAGGAGTTCATGGGGTTTATTTATTAAACTGGGTGATATGAAAGTACAGTTAAAACATACAGTATCTCAATTTCCTTTTTTTCTGTGGGATCTATTATCAAGCAGGGATAATATTTAAATACCTAATATAGAAAGCATATGAACTGGTGGTATTTAACACTACTTTTTAACCCCACTTATCACCACTTTGATAAATATACCCCTATATTTCCTTATCATTTCCTTCATTTTCTATGATGCCTATTATCAAATGGTGTAAAATATTACCCCATTTCATAAGTATGCTCAATAGAAGTGGGTTTCCTGAATACCTGGATTCCGTTGGCTTCCTTTAGTACAGTTTATTAAGCCAATGATTTGCTTTACTTTGGGTAATGCACTTAACTAGAAGAATAAAACGTAATCACTGAGCCACAGCCTTACACGTTTTATATATTAAATTAAATAAACATGCACAATTGCTGCTTTCATGTGTTTCTGTACCACATTACACAGATAATCATGCAATCCACGCTCTTTTTCAGAGATGTTTACTGTAACATAAACTCTCAAGCTTGATCTGATTTGGGTAATAAACTTCTGCCAAGCCACACCGGCTTAACACTGGTATGAGCTCCTATGTCACAAGAGCATTTTGGCAGTCACAGTTTATTGGAAATGTAGAGCAGGAAGCCAGCTATCTATCGTAAGCAATGCTCTCCATATATTACTAGTCTATTACATGCAATGCCTTAATAATTACTTAAAGGACTGATGCACAAAAACACATTTTGTCATAAAGCAATTAGAAAAAAATACATTGTGAAGTCTCTAATGGACCCTGGAGGTGTCCATAATACATTAGTTGAAGTTGTGTGGGAGAGGGTGTTTACATTTTGAGAGCAATGCTTACTGCCCGCATCTGTGCCTGTGAGAGGGAGGGGTGTGATGTCAATCTCAATCAGATCCAGTTATCTAACAACACCTCTTTACTTCTGTCTGTTCCCTATTTATCAACTCTCACCCCACTGATAGAATAAAAAACATACCCTCATGATACAGCTCTGAGGAAGTGATGTAACAAAAGACAAAATAGTTTTTTAATGTGCATTATGGTTGTACTGTATGCCCGATATGTAGTAAAAAAAAACTGATAGGTGAATTTAACTAATTTGTCCAGATGGAAGTGGTGAATGGTAAGTAAGAGGGAAAGTAAGGAAGAGAGAGAAGATAAGTATCCTGCTTATCTCCTTTACCTTTATTGTTGAGATATATGTGAGTAGGCGTAATAGGTAGGTAGTTAGACTGTGCACCCATGCTCATGATCAATGTCAGCATTGCAACAGAAGAAAGATTTAGTACTATGGCATAAGTAGCTCATTTGTGACTATTTTATCCAACTACAAAGGGGAAACAGTATTCCCTTGCATTCCCCATTCACTTGAACACAGAATATAATGGTTTGGGAGGCTGTGAATGTTCTTGAAGCACAATTGCACAGTTCTCAAGGAGGCACACCAAAGTGCCAAAGCACACTGATTTAAAAACACTAGCGTACATTGCAAATACAACCAGTTTTGTAGATGGTTTATGTTTTGATAATATAACATATGTATATATTGTTGTGGTGAACTACCTACTCATAATTTCCACAACACAGGCTGAGATCCCGCTCCATGCTGATGATAGCCAGTAAGCTTGAAACAGCTGTACATGGATTGGATACTCAGCCTGTGTTTATTCCAACCTTGGCTTTGCATTAAAGCTGTGTAATACAGCATGCATAAGCTTAAAGGAAGCCATGTTTGTTGATGGCTACGGAATGAAGAGCGAGGCACTTGTGGGCATATTTGTGTGTCCCAGCTCAACTTCCCAGAATGCAGTGTTATAACTGTTTTTCTCGGAACTCTGAGCTGGAAGCAGGTTTTTTAACTTGCTTTAGACATTCAAATGTGAACACAGATGTACTTTTTATTTACTGTACTACTGTACAGTGGAGGGCTTCTATCGCTCTTTTGCCCACCATATTATAAATGATTGTTGTGGTGAACTACCTACTCATAATTTCCACAACACAGGCTGAGATCCCGCTCCATGCTGATGATAGCCAGTAAGCTTGAAACAGCTGTACATGGATTGGATACTCAGCCTGTGTTTATTCCAACCTTGGCTTTGCATTAAAGCTGTGTAATACAGCATGCATAAGCTTAAAGGAAGCCATGTTTGTTGATGGCTACGGAATGAAGAGCGAGGCACTTGTGGGCATATTTGTGTGTCCCAGCTCAACTTCCCAGAATGCAGTGTTATAACTGTTTTTCTCGGAACTCTGAGCTGGAAGCAGGTTTTTTAACTTGCTTTAGACATTCAAATGTGAACACAGATGTACTTTTTATTTACTGTACTACTGTACAGTGGAGGGCTTCTATCGCTCTTTTGCCCACCATATTATAAATGATTGTTGTGGTGAACTACCTACTCATAATTTCCACAACACAGGCTGAGATCCCGCTCCATGCTGATGATAGCCAGTAAGCTTGAAACAGCTGTACATGGATTGGATACTCAGCCTGTGTTTATTCCAACCTTGGCTTTGCATTAAAGCTGTGTAATACAGCATGCATAAGCTTAAAGGAAGCCATGTTTGTTGATGGCTACGGAATGAAGAGCGAGGCACTTGTGGGCATATTTGTGTGTCCCAGCTCAACTTCCCAGAATGCAGTGTTATAACTGTTTTTCTCGGAACTCTGAGCTGGAAGCAGTTTTTTTAACTTGCTTTAGACATTCAAATGTGAACACAGATGTACTTTTTATTTACTATATATATATATATATATATATATATATATATATATATATATATATTTATATATTTAATATGTAGATGATCTATGTGTGCAGTACACTGAAGTCACCAGCACTGAATGTGTTATATATGAATATGTTGCTAAAAATCATATTTCCATGGTATTTAGGATCAATCTATAAGACCACACTTTTTTTTATATATTTTTTATAAAAACAGCAGCGTCTCTGTGTTTTTTTCTATGAGAAGTAAATTACTCCAGGCTTGCCACAGGCTGTCTTCTGAGAAACACAAGCAGAATATATGAGAACAAAGCCTACCGGGTACAGAACAATGTTTCACAAGCCCCCTGCCGAATCAGATTATAACAGGCTCCCACAACTCTACATGTATATTACTGACATGATAAGACCTTCATTGCAGTGCAGGGCGGCACATTTGTAATCATCCAAGTAAAAATAAAAAAAAGGAAGACAAAATATTCTCAAGCATATCAGAGTCATAATAGGTACAGAAAGTTCCCAAGAATATTATCAGGAGGGAAACCAAGGCCAAAATGCAGCTCTTCCCGAAATTAATTTTGTTACATACTCATGGAATGCATAAAAAATATATTTTTTTTAGCATCCAGAATGTGAGTTAGTGTAAAAGATATATTGCTTAATTATCATCCTAGCATTAGATAAGTTATATATATATATAAACAAGTAGGAAACGCATTCAGTTTGTTAAAAATGATTATTCATTATTTTAATTTCTTGAGAATACATTTTTTTCTTACAAAACAATGAATGAAAATTAAGTTTTATCATTTTGTGCAAAAGCCAAATATCTGAAGTTGAAATAAATTTTAGAATTATTATTTTAGTTTGTAGTTTTCATTAAGAAAAATGTAATTTTAAAATTTTAAATGTGATCCCTTAAAGAGACACAACAGAGATTACACATATGGTATTGTGTAAAACTATACATTATAACAAATACATTATCAAATGAATGTTATTAAAAACAAATGCATTTTCTTGCATGGAAAGTAGTTCCCTGTTAATCGGCATTGCATGTCCACCTACCAATGCTTTGCTGTTATACACTTATCTATTGTCTTGATTGCAATATGGAACTTTATATTACTGCGCTATACAGGGGTAATTTCAAGTCAAAACAATATTAACACAATGCAAACAAATAATGGTCCCTGTCATTGAGCTTAAAATCAGATGTACACAGTGCTTTCCATGAAGCACTTAGCAAGACTGAGAACTCTCAAACTTACAACCTTAAGGGTATGGGTGAGGTATAAAAGGAAAGTATATATGTGGTGCATATTAAGGCTGAAGGTGATAAACTTCTTTAAACAGATCCATTTTTAGCGAGGTCTTGAAGTTTTTGAGGCAGGAAGATAGTCTAGTGGAGCGAGACAAGGAATTCCAAAGAATAGGGGCAGCACAAGAAAGTCCTGAATGTGGGAGAGAAAGGAGGTGATAAGAGAGGAGGAAGGAGGAAAGTTGTTAACAGATCAAAGAGGACAGGTGGGTTGCATTTAGAGACGAGAGCAGCGATATTAGAGGGTGCATTATCATTGAGGGCACATGTTGATTTATAGTAACATATCTTACAGTTTGTATATATTAACTACTTGTATGTGGAAAAGTTATTAGAGCGGAGATTAAAATACATGGTACTTACATACATATGTCTTATACAGGTTTTAAGATCTTAGCTATCCTTCATTCATGCCACAAAACAAAATAAACATAAATAAACTTTAAACTTAACCAATGCATATTTTGTGTGAGAATGGATAGAGAAAATGAGTCCACGGATCACACAGATAGAATGAAAGTTTGAATAACAAAATATTAGGATATAAATAATTGTTACAATTAGACTTAGATATATGTTGTCTATGGACTGATGGTATATATTATATATATTAAAATGATTATTTTGTGGATGTAAATTGTTATCCCTACATATGAGTATATAGTCTGTTGTATATATGATTTTGTAAATAAAAAAAGAGAAAAAAAGAACATGTGAAAAATCTTCTGTATTGTATGTATTTTAGAGGAGGTCGGCTGAGTTGCAGAGAACACAGGACAAATTAAGCAAATAGAAATTGATATGAGTTTACAGCCGCAATCTTATTTTCACACAAGACCAGCAGAACAGTCAATACTTGGACCTGCTGTTGGTTGTTCTGTATCTGGAAGAGAACTACTCAGTGTTCAGCCTCCAGGTGTCCTGATCTACTTCTATCTACACACATTTGGAATGGCAAAAGAACCATATGTTGATCACTATAGGCTCACATTTGGAAGTAGTGCTGGATTGACAATTTGAAGTGGTGCTGTATTTATTATTTTCATATACATACACATTTATAGACAGACTCCTTCATACATCAGCTCCTTGTATGTATGTATTTCCTATATACGTATAGCAAATACATATAAATACTGGTAATGATAAAGGATTTTATCTAAACAACTTAAACACATTGATATAATGTACAGGATCTGTGAATTTGATTTGAAAATCCATTTAATCTAGTGCTTGTGTTCCAAATCCTTTTTCTGTTGTAATTAAATGAAGGTTAAAATGTTCAGGTTTTTAGCTTAACAGACAGACTTTTCATAATTATAGAGATTGTAAGACATTACCAGATGACATCACTAAACAGACAACATTTGATAATTAGAGACAATTTAAGATAATCACTCCCATCTCTCAGGAGACTTTTTGCAATTTCTTCAAAATACGGTAGTTTCGTTAAATGACAAGAACTAATTAGTATAAATTCCAACCATTTAGAAAAAAATTGGAAACCTGTCACCAAGAACAGACAAAATGCAGTTATGGAGTAAAGTGGGAGATATAATTGGGGACAGTCTAAGATAAATTTGGAAACTTGTCTGTTCAGGGAAAAAACATAAAAATATGTATTAGATGGTACGTGATTCCTGTTAGGATATACAAATCGAATTAAAAACATGCTATAGACAATGTATATCACAGATTTATTCACATATACTCACATGTGGCAGGAATTCCTCTATGCATGGATTAGATACCTAAATATATATGTACACCCATGAGAATTAGGAAGGAATACATTAAGTAGATATACAGTGCCTTGCAAAAGTATTCACCCCCCTTGGCATTTTTCATGTTTTGTTGCCTCACAACCTGGAATTAACATGGATTGTTTGAGGATTTGCATCATTTAATTTACAAACCATGCCCACAACTTTGATGATGTTTTTTTTTATTGTGAAGCAAGCAACAAATAGGACCAAATAACAGAAAAACTCATTGTGCATAACTATTCACCCGCCTAAAGTCAATACTTTGTAGAGCCACCTTTTGCGGCAATCACAGCTCCAAGTCGCTTTGGATAAGTCTCTATGAGCTTGCCACATCTTACCACTGGGATTTTTGCCCAGTCCTTCTTGCAAAACTGCTCCAGCTCCTTCAAGTTGGATGGTTTGCGCTTGTAAACAGCAATCTTTAAGTCTGACCACAGATTTTCTATTGGATTGAGGTCTGGGCTCTGACTAGACCATTCCAACACATTTACATGTTTCCCCTTAAATACCTCAAGTATTGCTTTAGCAGTGTGTTTGGGGTCATTGTCCTGCTGGAAGGTGAACCTCCATCCTAGCCTCAAATCACGCACAGAGTGGTACAGGTTTTGCTCAAGAATATCCCTGTATTTAGCACCATCCATCTTTCCCTCAACTCTGACAAGTTTCCCAGTCCCGGCTGCTGAAAAACATCCCCACAACATGATGCTGCCACCACAATGTTTCACTTTGGAGATGGTGTTCTTTGGGTGATGTGACGTGTTGGGTTTGCGCCAGACATAGCGTTTTCTTTGATGGCGAAAAAGTAAAGTTTTAGTCTCATCAGACCAGAGCACCTTCCTCCATACATTTTGGGAGACTCCCACATGCCTTTTTGCAAACTCAAAACGTGCCATTTTGTTTTTTGTGAAAGTAATGGCTTTCTTCTGGCCACTCTGCCATAAAGCCCAACTCTATGGAGAGTACTGCTTATTGTCGTCCTATGTACAGATACTCCAGTCTCTGCTGTGGAACTCTGCAGCTCCTCCAGGGTTACCTTAGGTCTCTGTGCTGCCTCTCTGATTAATGTCCTCCTTAAGTCAAGGGAGTGAATACTTTTACAAGGCACTGTATATCCATTAAATTCCTGTCCTTCCTATTGCCACTGGATTTTAGATTAATGATTAATGATATAATGGTAGCTTCTTGGACATGTATTTTTAAATCCTGTGTATTATTTTGTTATCACATATAAATCATATATCCTGTGCAGTAGCAGAGCTAGATAATGGAGGGTCCTGGTGCAAAAACAAATGTTGGTGCTGGCCCCTGTCGGAACCAAATCACTCATTACTTCTCCCCCAGACCCCTTTCCCATAACTGCTCCCCTCCCAAAGAACCCTTCCCATAGCAGCAAATCTTCACAAGACCCTTACCCATTGCTGCTTAACCCCAAATACCACTTTCCAATATAT
Organism: Discoglossus pictus; assembly: GCA_027410445.1. Taxonomy (NCBI): domain Eukaryota; kingdom Metazoa; phylum Chordata; class Amphibia; order Anura; family Alytidae; genus Discoglossus; species Discoglossus pictus. The sequence goes on along the minus strand of CM050165.1, from coordinate 198,062,799 downwards.
ATATATATATATATATATATATATATATATATATATATATATATATATATATATACAGTACATTCCCCCACACAGCACCCACCCTTCAACCATCCCCACACAATCCTTGTCAGCAGTCATCCCCTCTCAGCATCTTTCCCCGCACAGCACCCAACCCCTCTCTGCATCCACCTCATATAGCACACATCCTTGTGTACTTTGCTGCCACTTTGCAGCCTTTGCTCTCACCTCTTCCCTGATACACATCATGTATATCATAGTGAAAATGCTATGGTGCAACCAAAATAGTAAAATTAATGGTGCCATCAAAATAGTAATTATCCCCCAAAGGAAAAAGCTATTTTAAATTTTACTGGATCAAAAAAAGACTCTGTCTTTTAAAAATCCAATACATTTTTTTAAATACATTTTTTCTTAAAAATGATGAAAATGTGTCTGTATATTGTGCTAGCTATTTACTGAATTCAATATGAATACTGTTTTGATGTGCTAATTACTAACACACTGTTTTTGCAATCACATAAACAGTAAAAACAAGCACAATCTATCTCCAGTGCTATATTGCAACTAGATTCTTTCCACAACGCAATAATCAGAGCCCCATAATAATGCAGCACAAGTAATGCTGAATATCTCAGGAATGATTCAGTGCAGAGAAAAAAGACTTGTGCATGTTATAGCTTGTTTTAATGCTCTTTAAAATTCAACCAACTTATTGTGTTCTTTTAAAACCAGCACTTTTCTTGGAGATCCATTAAATGTACATACAAGGGTGATATTTTTCTTCACTGTTAAATATATATATTGTGCTGCACTCACAAAAAGGTAAAATCTTCAGCGAGAGTGGAGAGGAATGGATGAAGGTAGAATTCAGCTATATTGAGTAAAACATAGTGCTCTGAGAGGGAAAATAGAGGAGAATGTGTTCTTATAGTAAAAATTGTATGTATGTTGTTACAGAGAAATGTGCTTATCTACCCCTGGAGTTACTACAAGGCCACAGAGACAGACTGAAGGATCATGTGGGATTAGCTAGTCAAATGCTGAAATGCAACTGAAAGAACATATGTACATGATGTACAGAGATAAACATTAATTATACGTAAAAGTCACTCATTCAGATTGGAAACTAGGAACTCATGTACATGCCATACAATGCTGAACTTTCATAGGTACACTGAAAAAAATACTATAATTACTATAATGATAACCTTGTGTGTTTTCCAGGAATTGATCAAATGTTAATGCCCCGATATATTACTTTGCCTCTCCCAATGATGGGTGTATAGGTGGCTGAATAGGTATCCAAATGTAACATGAAAGATATTGAGCTGTCATATCTGCACAGTGTTGCTCTATATGGCAGTCATTCATGGTTTTGTTTATTGGTTAGCTGTTAAGTTGCAGCTGATTTCATTATGCGTGTAAATATATATTTTATTATATATATATATATATATATATATATATATATATATATATATATATATATATTGTCACGATCTGCTTCTTCAAGGGGACTTGATATGAACCTAGTTCAAACCTACGCTGACATAATTGTGTTGTTCCTGTTTTCTGTTGCACAAAAGATGGCTTTTGAAGAGGGCACAGCCCAAAAGGTACAGATAGAGAATACTGGATACAGGATACTAGTGGCCTCCAGCAAGACCACTCCCCAAGTAAGGATACAAAACACATAAATATCTCACACTGTGGATATGTGAAAACTATATCTGAATCTTTATTGAATGATAAAAACAACATATTTATACTCTCCAATACCACAACCTTGTGTACATTTGTTTATGTGTCCGATGTCACACATCTGCCCTGTAGCCTTGGTTAATATCAAAAAAAAAATCTCCTTTTTTTTTTATTACAAAGTTTACAAACATTAAAATCCAAATATCAAAACATCAATATTTATACACAATCAAACAAACAGAAAAAATATCTTAAGATCAAATACTCTTGATATCAAATTCACCAGATATCTATAGCTGACTAGTTAAACAACTTTGATGTTAATCTCAAGTGTTTGCTTAGGACTACTTAAAGTACATACATCTGTCTTGACTGTGAGGGTGCAATGACCTACAGCTAACTTCTGTGCAGAGCATTCTTACCAGTTCCACATATATTCTATAACATGTTTTTCCTCTTATAATCTATAACAACTAGTATACATAATAATGATGTACAGGCAACATATAACCACACACAATAACACATAATCCTAATGCAACAATGTCATGCTCCCTTGGCCATATTCATAATTACTGGAAATATGATTCCTTAAACCATTAAATCATGACATATATATATATATATATATATATATATATATATATATATATACAGTGGATATAAAAATTCTACACACCCCTGTTAAAATGTCAGGTTTCTGTGCTGTAAAAAAATGAGACAAAGATAAATCATTTCAGAACTTTTTCTACCTTTAATGTGACCTATAAAGTGTACAACTCAATTGAAAAACAAACTGAAATCTTTTAGGTGGAGGGAAGAAAAAAAAAAGAACATATATATAACTGTGCTTTTAACAAATATGCATTAAAGAGCAAATAGTCTGGCTCTCTGATTAATGCCCTCAGTGCCCGGTCCGTGAGTTTAGGTGGGCGGCCGTCTCTTGGCAGGTTTGCTGTTGTGCCATGTTCTGTCCATTTGGTTATGATAGATTTGATGGTGCTCCTGGGGATCATCAAAGATTTGGATATTTTTTTATAACCTAACCCTGACTTGTACTACTCAACAACATTGTCCCTTACTTGTTTAGAGATTTCCTTGGTCTTCATCGCAGTGTTTGGTTAGTGGTGCCTCTTGCTTAGGTGTTGCAACCTCTGGGGCCTTTCAAAAAAGGTGTGTATATGTAATGACAGATCATGTGACACTTAGATTGTACACAGGTGGACATCATTTCACTAATTATGTGACTTCTGAAGGCAATTGGTTGCACCAGAGCTTTTTATGGGCTTCATAACAAAGGGGGTGAATACATACGCACATGCCAATTTTCTGTTTTCTATTTCTAAAAAATAGTTTTATGTATATATGTTTCTCATTTCACTTCACCAACTTAGACTATTGTGTTCTGATCCATCACAAAAAATTCAGATTTACCAAACATTGAACTTAAGAGACTATTGAAATTACAATCAGTCATCCCAAATATACTAAAATATTTTCAAATGTTTCAGTAATTTCCAACTGATTTTTGGTAACATAAGGATGGATTAAATATATATTTTTTTAAATGTGTATACTCCAATTAAGAATGAGAATCTTGTGAATGAGAATCTACCACTCATTTTTCTTTTTGTCTGTATTAAGTAATTTGGTAGATGTGGTAGGTATCTGGTTTAGTTCTTGTTCCTTTGATATAGAGGGCCACTTTGGTCATACTTTTCTAATATATGTTATTTTAAGGAACAGTAATTGAAAATAGGGAAAATGTTTTTAGAATGTAAAAAAATATAGCCTTCAATATATTACTTTTTGTTAATTATAATTATAATGTTTATTTGTTAATTATGCTGCAATGTATGCCATTTTGGTTTGTGATTAACTACTTCCTGAGTTGGGAGGATAGTTTGAATAGACAAGAAGCTTCTACCTGATGGATTGGAATGCAATTTGGCATCTACAACTGTCAGGCTTTTTATTAAGACTAATGGAAAAAAACATTAGTTCACCTGGAAACAGGCTGCAGAAAGCAGTTCAGAACAAGAAATAGCATCCTGCAGTAAAAAAAAAAATACATATAATCATGAAATATTTAAAGGCTGTTTCTTTTCTAACGTTCTAAAAACATGTTGCTCATTACAAAGTGTCTTATTCAAAAGACCATATGGAAAAAATGAATCAAAGTGGTCACTTAAATACAAGTACTAAAAAGTTTATATGTCTTAAATCCTGGCAACTGCCATTTTTTACCAACACATTTCCAAATAACATTATACATTCATCTTACTTGTCTGACCAATCAGTCACAAAAAAATGACAGTAAAACTAGTTGTGTATGTCATGCTGGTACACAAATTAGACATATATCCAATTGTTAAATCTAGTACGCCCAAAATCACAGAGATTTTTATTTACAGAACCTGGGGACACATGTCCTAAAGCTAACACTGAAAGAAACATTTTAAAACACAAACTTGTTTAGTGATATAAACTGAACAAACAGTTGCTTACATTTTCATATAATCCATAACAACATAATATAGACAGATTAAATGTATTATTTTTTGCTATAAATCAATATTTATATTTAGATGTATTTGCCTCTAAGACTCTAAATACTAAAAAGGCTTCCACTGCCGCACTTGGCTCTAATGCTCTATTGAGTTTAGTTTTTTCTTGACTGGAAAATGTACCAAATATTTCTCAGTTCATTTTGGCCACTAAGAAAAGATGGTGGTATTACAAACTACATTTTCATTTCACATAGTTGTGCTCTGTTGATGATCTGACTATTGAAACTATTCAGTCAACCAGTTTGTAGTGTAAATATACTCCTCATTATCTATTGCCCTTGTAATGTTCTTAGTCAAGGACTGAGTAGCCAGTGTTTGTCTCAGGCTATTAAAAGAGTGAATTTAGATGAAAGTAAAGTGTTAAATTCCTAATTCTGTACAACTGAAAGTGGTTGTAGTGACAACATCACAAAACTGAAGAACAATTATTCAAATTCTTTCTTAGAAATTTGCTTTTGTGTTGATTTTGCTCCAGCACTGTGATGTTGCTTAATAGTATGTTGCTCTATATGCGCTAATATTTTTCTCCTTCAGCTTCAAAGCAATGTCTGTTTTGGCTGCATTAATGCCTTCTAGAAATGTAGCATAACCACCTTGGTGCAATTTCTCCATGTGCCATTTCAGAATTGATGCACTACTAATAGATGCATTTAATGTCTTTGCTTTTGATCAGAGGCAGAGGCCTCCATTCAACAGTTACAGAGTGATTCAATTGATCAAGCCCGCAGATACCTGCCCAAAAGCCAAAACCGCAAACCATGCACCCGAAAGTAACATTTCAGAGCATGATCATGATCAATTAAGCAAGGCAGTAACTACCGATTTAGAAACAGCCAATAGTAAATGAGACCGTCATCATGACGTCAGTAAAACATGGAGGTTAAAAGTCAATCAATTAGCGTTTAGAAGTTCGATATGCGATCGGACTTGCAGTCCGGCAATGTACAAAATAATAAAAATAAATGACGGTACTGTTCTATTCCATGTGGGTGGACTGATATGTATTAACTCCTTGATTACCAAGATTAAGAATAACACAGAAATTAAATGTAAAAATATTTTTTTATTGCAGATTTGCAAGCTTGAGGCTATTATGCAATTAATTCTAATGTCTTTGATCGCTTCTCCCGTCTTTTAAAGTGCAGTATTGATTTTTTATTTTCATTTACAGTGCTATGATCAGATGTTTAACCCCCTTGCGGGTCCTATGTGGTACTCATAGGATTTTCTTCTACATTCGCCATTTACGGGTGTGAAAACCATTGCGGGCTTGAGGAATTGTAGCAATTTAATAGTGTCACAATCTGCTTCTTCAAGGGGAATCGTGTAGTACCTGTTCTCTGTGGCACAAAAGATGACTTCTGAAGAGGGCAAGGCCGAAAGGTACAGGCAGAGAATACTGCATACAGGTTACTAGTGGCCCATGGCAAGACCACTCCCCAAGTCAGGATACAAAACACAGAAATAGCCTCACACTGTGGATATGTGAAAACTATAACTGAACCTCTATTGAATGATCAAAACAACATATTTATACTCTCCCATACCACACCCTTGTGTACATTTGTGTATGTGTGATGTCAGCCCATCTGGCTTGCAACCTTGGGCTATCAAAGCTCTTGAGATCAAATTCACCAGCTAGTGAAAAGACCTTTATTTTAAACTCAAGTGTTTGCTTAGGACTACTTGATGCACATACATCTGTCTTGACCCAAGGTCTGTATGTGTGAGGGTGCAATGATATGCAGCTAACTTACCAATTCCACATACAGTATGTTCTATATAACATTTTCCCTCTTATAATATAACTAGGATACATAATAACACGCAATGTACAGACAACTTATAACCACACACAATAATACATAATCCCAACGTAACATTGTCATGGCCCCTTGGCCACATCCACAATTACTGGCAATATCAGCACTGAAATCATGACAAATAGTGATTTGTGATTGTAACATTTATGGGCTTGAAAGATCAAAGACTTAGATGGGTATGAGTTACAATTTTGACAACCACACAAATTCTCAACCCATACATCGTTTGTCGCTCGCTAAAAGACCCCAATTGAATAGCAAATTATTTTACAGTCTACATTACGGGGTCCAGTGACTAACATTTGCTGAAGGCCAGAGTTTGCAAAGAAAATTAACATTTTCTTCCATCCGTGAAGTCAGTGAAAAATATTTAAGTTTATACCTATAGTCTTCCACTTTGTAATGGAGGTTGTACCGAAGATTTTCCTGTGTTTGTTGCATCGTTATTAGTCACTTTGTATAGTTGCTGGCCTAAGGGTTTGACTTTGTTATTATTGGATTTTGTCGGGGTAGTAAATAGCTGTTCACTATTTTCTTGGTCCAGATTGTTTTTACTATAAACCTCTCACTCTTTTTTAACTTTTATTTTGTGGGAATTTGTTGTTGTGAGCAAATTGCAATCCTCCATTATCATTCGCCAATATGGATGCATAGATTCATATGACATATTATATGGTTTTCAGTCTAGAGTAAACAAAACAAACGACTGTCAGTGTGAAGGGTTATACAACAAGGCACAGTTGTTAAAAAAATGAATAGAATTAAATATGTATATTTATTTAACTGAGGCTGTTGTAATCATTCTTGAACATTCATTATAATTGATATTATTATTTTTCTTATGATTATTGACAGGTTAAATGGTTTTCAGTCTGGAGGAAATAAAATAGAAAGCTGTCAGTCTGAAAGCAAGGGAAATATAAACATGACACACATTTATTAAAATAAATTGTTAGAATTAAATATGCATATATTTATTTACCTGAGGCTGTTGTAATTTTTCTTGATCATCATCATCATCTGGACACTACCCAGGCTCATATGCAGTAACAACTTGTGCTTTCTCCTCTTGCTTGCCAGAGTACTAAGTACTGTGGCCCTCATTCAATTGCTATTTTGGACAATTGAATAGGGCTCTAAATAAGCACATAGCATATTTTTTTTAAAGATGTTTTTAGTTAGTGAAAACCTTGCTTTTGGATAGATGTTTACTAACTAAAAACTTCTTTAAAAAATATATGTTATGTGCTTATTTTGAGCCCTATTCAATTGGCCAAATTGCAATCGAATGAGGGCCTGTGTGTGTATGTGTGTCCTTTTAAGTTGTCGGCAGGGAGAAAGCAAAAGGATTTTTTAAAGAAGAACATTTGAAAATATTCATGTTTGGCAAAATTGTCTGTTTCACTGATTTCACATTCCACTGTGAATTTCATGAAGATGTTAACTTTGTATGCAAACTTCTTTGATTTAACGTCATTTGTACAAAACAGTGCACATAACACTTTCACATTTATCCCTTATTGCAAAGCACAGTGTGACAAAACATTGAAGTCCAGCGGCTTTATATATAGGCACTAGAGACTAGCAGCCTTATTAAATTGAAATTCGGCAAATTCTAAAGGGCTCTATATAAGCACATAGCATATATTTTTTACAGAAGTTTTTAGTTAGTGAACTTCTATGCCAAAGCAAGGTCTTCACCAACTAAAAACTTCTGTAAAAAAAATATGCTCTGTGCTTATATAGAGTCCTTTAGAATTTGCTGAATCACAATTTAATAAAGCTGTAGATGTATGGACTAATGATGGACAACCTATTACATCTAAAGGTCTGCAAAATTCTCCCACGTTACCCTTTGGGATATCTGGCTCCAGCAAATACTACATAGAAAAGCATTTTGATCATGTATCTTCTTAGCCTTTCCCATCCAAAACCTATGTCCTTCAATTTAATATAGGCTTATTTATTCAAAGTTTTGTGTAGTAAAATGTATTTATCTGTATTGCTGTTTCCTCTGAATACATGCTTTGGTTTGGAGATGTTCTATAAAAAGAGTGTATTAGTGTTATCCTATTTCTACAGTAAATTATTGCTCAAAGCAGTTCCTTCTTTTGCTCCAGTTTTCATCTAAAACCATCAGCTTCTGGATCTAACTTCCGTCTTATTTCTCTACTTCCCCTGGCTTCAAAACTGCTTGAGCGACTTGTCTACAACCACCAATCCCAATTTCTTTCTTGACTCCCTCCAATCTGGTTTCCAAACATAACAATGCACAGAGACAGATCTCACAAAAGTCACTAATTAAAATGGTGACTTCTGCCTATTAATTCTCCTGCATCTGCCTTCAATACAGTGGACAGCAATCTTCTTATCCAAATTCTCCACTCTCCCAGCATCCATGACATAGCTCTCTCATGGTTTGTATCTTATCTAGAAAATCAAACATTTAGTATGTCGTTCTCTGGCACCTCTTCTTCTTTGCTCAGTCTGATTGTTGGCGTACCCAAAGGTTCAGTCAGGCCCCTTCCTCTTCTCCATCTAAACATCCTCCCTTGGTACCCTAATAAAATATTTTGAGTTTCACTATCATCTATATGCAGATGACACTCAAATCTGTCTCTCAGCACCAGATATATCCCCCTCTTTTCTAGCACATGTTGATAACTGCCTCTCAAGCATATCTTCCCATGAACTCAAACGCAATATGTCAAAGACTGAGCTCCTAATCTTCCTTCCACTACATCTTCCACTCCTCAAATATCACTCACTGTTCACAATGTCATCATCACTCCCACATCACAGGCCGGTTCTATTGGATCCTGCCCTCTTTTTCATTCCTCACATACAATCAATAACCAAATCATGTCATTGCCACCCAAAAAAACATCTCCAGAATATATCACTTGTGAGTCTTATACAACAAACAACAACAATTCTAATCCATTCTCTCATCATGTCTCGACTCAACTACTGCAACTCACTCCTGGCTGTCCCCCCCATCACTGTCTGTTTCCAGTCCAAAATGCACGTCTCTGCTATACTCATCTACCATACTCAACACTGCAGTGTCAGCAGTACCTCTCTGTCATTCACTCCACTAGCTTCCAATAGCCTCCAGGACAAAATTTAAAATTATCACCCTAACATATAAAACCTCCTATCACTGTTCTCAAGCTGCCCCTTGCCTTGCTCCACATGACAATCTTCCTGCCTCAAAACCTTCAATAAGCATAACAAATGCATCTGTTTAAAGAAGCGTATCACCTTCTGCTTTAATATGCATCACTGTATACTCTACAGTAGTGGTTCCGAAACCTCTCCTCAAGGCTCTTCAGACAGGTTGGGATTTCAAAGTAACACTGTGTGAACACAGGTGAAGAAATTAGAGGCTCCATCGCCTGTTGAAAAATAATTGCCTCACCTATATTTACACACTGTTAAATTGAAATCCCAACCTGACTGGGGAGCCCTGAGGAGAGGTTTGGGAACCACTGCTCTACAGGATAAAATTGCTCAAAAATACAATCTGCAGGGCAACACAGAACCACCTCAACATCAGCCTACTGGCTAATTCTAGATTGTAAGCTCTTGGGGGTAAGTATTGTTTCCTGTTGCACCAAGTTGTCTGCAGACTCATTCGTTTTAATATTTGTATTGTATCGTACCTGTACTTGTATTTCTACTTACCTTAGAATGTGTTTGTACATTGTAATTTGCTAATTGTACCCACTCTACTGTATTCTACTTTGTAAATAGCAATATTAATGCTTTATTAATAAAGAGTAAAAATAATAATGAAGATAGTATAACAGTAAGTCAGGTTTCAAGCTATCCAGAACAAGCTGTCAACATATGTTCAGCTACCTTCTGAAAAGATATAAAAATTACTCTCTGTATGACAGGGCCTCCCACAGTAAAATATTTCATAATCAGTATTTCATTGTACTGTAGTTATATGTACATAACAGAAATATACTGCAATCCGGTGCACAACAATGGATTGAAGAGCTCTTATTGCATACGTTTTATAACCTGCAACATTATTTGAACCATTAGTTTATATATTCTAATTATATCTAATTTAACTGCTCTATGCCAGTTTAATAATACATGTACCTTGAGACTTCCACATCCTTGGTAAAATGTAGACAAGAAAACCAATTATGGGACTTAAAGTGACCTGTAATACACTGAATACATTTAGCATGTGAATGGGAGGTTAAAGGTACAGTATATGGAGGTATCCTGGATTTTTAATGCATCTGATATAGGAGAATCAGTAGTGTAGGCAAACATTTTTGTGTGGAAATTTTTCAAAACAAACATTAATAAACTTACCCTATTCGCATAAAATTCATAATTAATTGTGGCCAATCAGAGGCAAAGGTATTATATGGGGATTCGGTAACTGTAGCAAAGCATCATGGAATTTTTTGTTTTTCATTCTGTGTTGATGAGCTTGATTGCGAAAGCAGCAAAGCAGGAAGTTGCTGCTTTGTCTTCATTGAAAGGAAGCTCAGCCAGTATTATTAGGCTGAGACATTACCTAAGAAACACCTGATGTATTGGCACATATCCTAAATAACTATTTTTTATATTAGTGGTAGATTTTCTCTCTCCCTCCTCTCTCTCTCGTTCGTTCACCTCCCTCTCTCTCTCCCTCCCTCCCCACGGTCCTGGATGCAAGCAGAGGACTAAGGCCACTATTCAGTTGAGCAATAATTGGTTACTGGAGCCCGTAATGGAGCCTGTAAACTAATTTGCTATTCAATTGGCGTCTTTTAGCAAACCGCAAACGATCTACGGGTTACGGGCTGAAAATCCCTACGGTTGCCAAAATCGGAACTTACACCCCATCTATGCCTTTGATCTTTCAAGCCTGCAAAAGTTACAATCGCTAAAATCGGAAATGGCTATTCAATTGCTACAATTCCTCAAGCCCACTAATGTTTTTACACCAGTAAATGGCAAATGTAGAAGAAAATCCTAGGTACCAGATAGGACTCGCAAGGTTCGTAGCACTGAAAATGCTAATAAAAAATCAATACTGCAATTTAAAAGACGGGGAAAGTGATGAAAGACATAATAATTAATTGCACAACAGTCTCAAGGTTGTGAATCTGCATTCAAAAACATTTTTTTTTTCATGGTTTACTTCCGTGTTATATCAAACTCGGTAATCAAGGAGTTAATACATATTTGGCCCCCCACATGGACTAGAACAGTATCACCATTCATTTTTAATATGCTGTACAAATTGCTAGTCTGATTGATTAACTTTGACCTCCATGTTTTACTGACGTAATGATGACGGTCTCATTCACTATTGGCTGTTTCTAAGTAGTTACGACCTTGCTTAATTGATCATGACCATGCTCTGAAATGCTACATACGATTGCATGGTTTACGTTTACAGCTTTCGGCCTGTAACTGCAGGCTTGCAATTGAATAGGGGCCTAAGCCTGTCAGAGCTCAAACCTTAAAAAAAAACTACCACAAAAATGTTGAAGACCGTATTTATTGTTTTACACTTCCTAAACCTTTTCTTCAATTACCAGAATTGAGACTTTGTCATCTTTCACTAGAGAGAAACAAAAATGAGGTGAGCAAAAAATAATCATACAAATCAGCTTCTGAAAATATGAAATATAATTACCAGCAATTGTTTATTCTCGCATTTAAATCTTATAAAAGTATGATGTCCCTTTAATACTGTATTTGTCCCGTAGATCTTAATTGGACGCTTGCACTTTAAAGGGACATGGAAGGTTTCTGGATTTCACTAGGAATATAATATACCTATGCATCTATTTACGTTAATGTACTTTGTTTTATTAAAAAATGCTTACAGCTCTGTTTTTTTTCTGCCTAAAATCATGAACCTGTTTGAGTCTGCTCCTGAATACACAAACTGCGAATTGCAGTGTTTCAAATTAGCCAGTCAGTGACCTCTCTCAAGCAGCATGTTGCATAATGTTGCCAATAATATGAGACCTTGAACTGTACACTGTCATCATGAGCTGCCGAGGGTAAGAACCCATTTGTAAGATTTTAGTCAGAAATCCCCCAGATTTTAAGCACTTCATGATAAAATAAAGTATACAAAAGTAAAGAGATATATATGAGTATTATATTCCTAGTGAAATCCAGAAGCCTTCCATGTCCATTTAAAATTCAAATCCAAATAAAGTTAATTTCAGCATTTACAATATAAACGTATCAAGATTGTAAAGCTATATATAAAGAGTATTGCCCTGCTGTGCCAAGGAATTTTGCTGTCCTGAATTCAGTTTCAGGGCCACTGATTTGTAAGGGCACTCCTGTCAGTTGATGAACCATCGCAGAGCTACAAGAGTGCGCACATGTTTGGAGGCCAAGAAAAACACTGAAGTTACTTCCTAACTACACCTTCATTCAGTAATGTCAAGCTAAATACTTGCTATGTAAAGCACAAGTCACTCCAACACATATAAATAGGGCAGGCGTCTTTAAAATGATTGATAACACTGAAGCAGTTCTAATCTATCATTACTAATGTCTAAAACAGTATAATTATCCTTTAAATTCCTAGCTATGTTATATTTGGCATATCAGTGTCATTAGTGTATATAAGGTCAATTAAATTACAAACTTAAATATAAAAAAAAATTTTTTGACCATACCTAGAGCCATATTCAATTAGAAGCCCGCAACTCGATGGCAGACGGCTGTATGTCTGCGAGTGAGGTGCAAGCTCCCGTTGGTCTCCGATTGTGATGCTATTCAATTCTTAAAGGCTGCAAGTTACGGGCCCAAGCCAATTTTGAATCAGCCAATAGAAAATTAGACTGTCATTATTACGGCAGTAAAACGTGGAGGTTACATGTCAATCAATTTGGTTTGGGGGTCCGATATGCGATCAAACTTGCAAACCCTCAAAATAAAGAATTATGAAAATGAATGCCAATACTGTTCTTGTCCATATGGGTGGCCTGATATGTATTAACTCATTGATACCCGAGATCGATTTAACCCCGAAATGACACATAAAAATACATTTTATCTCCTGCCGATTTGTGGGCTTGAGACTGTTGTGCAATTAATGCTAATGTCTATCATCGCTTTTCCCATTATTTACAATGAAATATTGATTTTTTTATTTGCATTTACAGTGCTACGAATAAGTGTTTAACCCCCTTGCGGATGCTCTCTAGCCCTCGTAGGATTTTCTCCTTCATTTGCAGTTTACGGGTGTCAAAACATTTGCGGGCTTGGGGAATTGGAGCAATTGAATAGTGATTTGCGAGTTTAGCCATGCAAAAGTGACAGACCAAAGGCTTCTGGAGGCTGTAAGTTACGGGTTTAACCATTGCATCCGGAACCCGGAAGCTGTTCCAAGCCCGTGAGAAGACGCCAATTGAATTGCAAAATAGCTTGCAACCTCACTTACAAGCTACCGGATCTCCCGAAAGCTCATTTGAATGTGGCCCTAGTCATTTGACTATTAGTTCTTCCACATAATCTCCATTCTAATCTTTCAAAAATGTTATTACAATTTATTTTTGCTGCAACACATATTTTTGTCAGTTCTAGGTGGAAACTCACAAATGCAATATGTAAATATACTTGTTCCCTATTTTCTTTATTTAAATTAAGTCAATCATTAAATTCCTTCTCTTAATTACTTTGGAGAATTAGATGACATTATATTAATTAATAGTTGACTTTATTATTCATTTAATGTAAACAGCAATGCACTACTTTTAATTTATGTTATCTTTATATATACAGTGCCTTGCAAAAGTATTCTCCCCAATTGACATTTTTCGTGTTTTTGTTACAGAACATGCCCACAACTTTGAAGATGATTTTATTTTATTGTGAAGCAAACAACAAATAGGACAACATAACAGAAAAAGTCAATGTGCATAACTATTCACCCCCCTAAAGTCAATATTTTGTAGAGCCACCTTTTACGGCAATCACAGCTCCAAGTCGCTTTGGATAAGTCTCTATGAGCTTGCCACATCTTACCACTGGGATTTTTGCCCATTCCTCCTTGCAAAACTGCTCCAACTCCTTCAAGTTGGATGGTTTGTGCTTGTGAACAGCAATCTTTACGTCTGACCACAGATTTTCTATTGGATTGAGGTCTGGGCTTTGACTAGGCCATTCCAACACATTTACATGTTTCCCCTTAAACCCTGCAAGTATTGCTTTAGCAGTGTGTTTGGGGTCATTGTCCTGCTGGAAGGTAAACCTCCGTCCTAGCCTCAAATCACGCACAGAGTGGTACAGGTTGTGATCAAGAATATCCCTGTATTTAGCACCATCCATCTTTCCCTCAACTCTGACCAGTTTCCCAGTCCCGGCTGCTGAAAACATTTAGATTGCACACAGGTGGACATTATTTCTCTAATTATGTGACTTCTGAAGGTAATTGGTTGCACCAGAGCTTTTTATGGGCTTCATAACAAAAGGGGAGGAATACATACGCACATGCCAATTTTCTGTTTTCTATTTCTAAAAAATATTTTTATGTATATATTTTTTTTCATTTCACCTCACCAACTTAGACTATTGTGTTCTGATCCATCAAATACAATTCAGATTAAAAAATATTGAACTTAAGGCTGTAATGTAACAAAATAGGTAAAAAGTCAAGGGGGGTGAATTATTTTGCAAGGCACTGTATATATATATATATATATATATATATATATATATATATTTATATATATATATATATATATTATATATATATCAGTATTGCTTTTTGACTTGATAAAGAGAGGCATTATCTCTCGAAAGCTTGTTGCTTTATTATGAATACGTTTGTTCAATAAAATATAGATAAAATAGACATAAATATAAACAGTATATATATATATATATATATATATATACATTTGTGTATATATATATATATATATATATATATATATATATATATATATATATATATATGCATATACATGATAGAGAGGTAGAGATAGATAGATAAGGTGTTATAGTAGTTTTTGATATAAAAAAAAATCTAACACTTAAATATGTAGGTGTATAAATTACACTTGTACATTTCACATGTGCAGTATATGTGCTTCTCCATAGGACCTTTTTTCTGTTATACTTGTATGTATAGTGACAGTTCTGCATAGACTCCCTTCCCCTCAGTCCTGTATACAGATCTCAGTGTAGGCAGAGCCCTCCCAAGTTACACAACCCTGGCTGGGCTTGTGCCTGCAGATCTGATTCACTGCTCTCCTCTGCTGACTCTGGTATGTGAATCACTGTTATTTCCTTCCAGCTGAAGTGCACCTTAGATGCACAAATAAGCAGCACAGCCAAGTATACTTTTGGTTCACTGAAAATCAAATGACTGAGGAGAGGAAAGAAAAAAAAGGAAGGTGGGGAGAGGTCATTAAAGAGCATTACATTGGATCAGCATTAGCAGCGTTTAATACCCTGCTGTATGATAATGCAGTGAGAGGAAGGAAGAGCTGGCCCCTGTCCAGTGTAGGGTGAGAGCTCTTGTAGGCTGCACTGCTCCTCAGCTCTGTCTGACTGCTGTGCTAGGTGCATAGGACAAACTTGGAAGCTCTGTATTCTGCACAAGACAATCATACCCAAGGCAGAACAAGAAGAGACTTGAGACTGTGTCATGGAAGGATGTATAATTATTGCCTGTAACTCTAACCTGGCATCTGTTTAGTATCAACAAGAACTGCAATAGCCAGAGAAGGTTGGAGAAGGAAGACAAGCCTGCCCAGGACAGTGTTGCACAGCATGCCAGTGTTGGACAGGTGCTATAACACTGTGGAGCTAGGCAGGAGGTGGAGGACAGGTGAGGTACTTTCACCACCTTATATGGGAGGGTTGCCAGCCTACCACTCAGGAAACCTGAGCTGTGACCTGCCGGAAATAATAAAGATGGTGAAACTGCTGTGGAAGACCAAGAGTGGCATACAGAGTGTGAAGCAGAGGGGTCTGCTGGCTAATGAGGATGCCCTGGCAGGGATACCAGGTAATGGCACATGCCAGCTGCACTGGGGGTATATGTGGGGGTACAGACAGATTTACATACATGTGTGTTTCACTATATATATATATATATATATATATATATATATATATATATATATATTCATTAAAATGTTATGTGTGTGTGTATATATATATATATATATATATATATATATATATATATAAACTATGTATCTATCGTCAACACAATGCTTTGTTCTATTAGTTAATTGTAACATTGTTTTAAGCATAAATGTTGGTGTACTGAAATATTTACATACATGTGTGTTTCACTATATGTATATACAGTATATCTTTTCATTAAAATTGTATATGCATGTATGTGCATACACACACACACACACACACACACACATATATATATATATATATATATATATATATATATATATATAGTCAACCCTATCCTTTATTCTGCATGTTAATTGTAGCATGTTATTCCTTCTCCAGTATGACACATTCCCCAGTTATTATTGTATATGCCACTTTCAAGCTAGCAAATAAAATATAATCACTGTGCACATGTGCTCAATATACTGTTTATTGAATATAGATACATGTGTGTTTGAATATGTATATACAGTATATCTTTTCATTAATTGTGTATGTCTGTGTATGTACCTCTGGAAAATATATTTATTAAAATGCACTGCTAGTCCATTAAAACAATATCATATATAACAATACTTAAGTTTTTATTTTTTTTATCTAAATCGCTGTACTAAATACTATTTACTGTATATATACCAACATATTATTTCATTAAAAAAAAAGAAAAATGAAAAAATATGTTGGTGTATGTCTTCCGGGACCCTAGGGTGCCAAAATGCTTGTTTCTCCTACCTATTTTCTAAAAGTACTATATCTATCTAACTGTCTGCTAAGTTATATATATTTTTGTCCATCTAGATAGATAGATAGATAGATAGACAGACAGATAGATTGATAGATTTAAGGGTTTATAGTAATTTGGATATAAAAAGAAAACATCTTACATATGCATGTGTATAAATTACAATCAGACTTTGTAGAGACCTATTCTGCGCTTTATTTGTGCAACATATTTGCTTATTCTTAGGAAACTTTGTTTATATTTTATACTTTTATTCCCCATATTAGTGCCAGAGTTGTGTATAAAGCTGTGCATTAGTTAACCATTCTCCAAGAGTTTTTCAGCTTTCAAACTTTTTCCAGCAGTACATTATTGTTTTTCCTCACCATAATTTAGTAATAAAATTGATGACTGAATGTGCACTTTATGGTTTTCTGGAGGAGACATAAAAAGAGCAGTTTAGTTTCATGATCTTTGGGTTTGTCACTTATTGCTCACAACTCACATTTATTTTTCTGTTTATTTCTGCATTCTTTGAATACCTTTAGTATGTTTGCTGTATTTATGTTTATCAGACCATTTTGTACTTACACTTGGGGCTTGTAGCATTGCTGGAAGCTAGGGGAGCTTGCGCTCAACTTTAAAGGGACATAGCGGAGTTCTACATATGGCATAATAAAAAACACTTTATGGAATTAATTTAAGTTTACATTAAAGTTTGTAATTTGTCATTGCTGTGTTGCTTTGAAAGATTGTCCACATTACCTAAAAAATGTAATACTAATAAACATGTAGAGTAGTTATCCGGCACCCATGGGTGTTGGTAGATGCCAGATAAATATAGCTTCTGGTTGCTTGAGTGTTACTATTAAAAAAAAGGCCTAGATTAGCTGCATATAGGATGCTCTGCTAAGTATATTTGTCAGCGAGGTATGTTCTAGCAGCAGCAGCTTTCACTCCTCACTTACACTCAGGTACGTTCGGCTGGAAGGTGCAGTGCTGAACCTGGGAAATGCAACACCAACACTGCCTTGACTCAGTCACTCATGCCTGTCTTCTTCTAGGTAACACTGAATTGCAGAGAGGTACCGTGGATGTAATCTAGGTGCCTGTAAGCATTGTGTGGCATGACAACCTGGCTTCTTGCATTTGCTGAGCTCTAAAATGTTTCATTTGTATTTAAAATACAGTATTCAGTTATTTTTCTGGTTGCTTGAGAGTTCTGCTTGCTTGAATTCTGGTTAACTGAGAGTCTACTGTATATGTAATTACTTGGTGAATCTTAGGGACATGGAAATACTTTTTTGTTGTTGCATCAGAAAAAGGGCATTTGATAATGTGTCAGTTTTTTCTTTTTTCAAGTACAGGTAAATGTCTCAGAACACAAAAACTTATTAAGGCATTTAACTTCTCTTTGGGGCTTGCCCTCTGTCAGCCAATCCAATCTACAGCAGTATGCTGCCTCTGCATTTCCTGATAGTTTCAATTAAGTTTTACTTCCTATCATTTTCATGCAAAAAAATACTTTTGTAATTTGTAACATAAAACATTGATGTTCCATGTCCCTTTAATCCTACGGTGAGTGATTGTTCTTCTGACTTATTTTCAGGCTGTGTTCTAGCTCCTCATTGATTCATGACTATCATCAATGGTCTGGACTAGGAGAACTCTTAGAGAGTCATATCCAGGTCCTAGGTTATATTTCGCATGGGTGTATTTAGGTTTTTTGCTGCCGTAGGCTACTCATATTTTTGAAGCCCCCCATCAGTTTCTCTTCCCTTTTCTATATATAATCATAAGTTTATGTGTGTTTATGTATATATTGTCAGAAAGTGTCAAGAACACTTACAAACATAAATATCACTGAATACAGACATTTTGGTGCATATACTAACATATTTCAATGTACTGCACCGGCATCTTCAGTTAACCTGGGCCTTTGCAGAAACACACCCCTGATACTGGGCTAGATTTACTACAGTGTGTCTATAAGATCTCTCACTTTAATTACACCGTAATATTTTGGGGTCTCTTATGTATAAGCAAGATATTCTAGTTATATCATTTAGCACTAGTCGGAGAAGTCTGGTAAATGAGCCTAATGTTGTAAGAAACATGAACAGCACCATATATATATGAAAAACCTTTATTTCTTTATTTTTTTACATGGTCAGTACCTACAGTTTTTATCCTATATATTATAGTTGCTCCTGGTTGCTTGGTTGTATTGTAGCTCATGTTAAGTATAAAACAGTAAACATATATATTGCTGTGGTTATGCCCAATATATGTAAGATATAGTAGAATAGAGCCAAAGTAAATGTATAAATATCTGTGTAAATGGATATGAAGTTTTAATTGCTGCATGCAGCTTTTTTCTTCACAAGTAAATGAAAAAGTAAAGAAACTGACTTTTCACACAATATCATATGGTGTTTTACTGTACTGAATGTTGCTCACATGCTGTTTTCTTGTGATTAGCCTCAACGCTGGGGAAAGAGAAAATAACAGAATATGATTTATTATTTAATATAACCATGCATTGGCTGTTTATTGCTAAATGCAGAAGTAAACTGTAACTTAATTTGCATGAAGTTCAAATTTTAGTGTCTAGAATGTTTATTATATCTGATTTATTTATTTTCGTATTGGACGCCAGTTTGTCATTAATGTGTTTGTTAGGCCATCCAATGTGAATGTAGACTGTTTAAAGGCAAACTGGAAACACAGATCTACTTTCTGAAGCTCACTTGACCTGACTTGGTTTGGGTAAAACAATTCCTAAAAAAATAGAATTTAAGAGCACTCGAAGTTGAAGGAAAGATCTATAGAGTTAAAAGCATATCTAAGTGAGCTGGATTATGAGTGCATCTTATAGAGGATAGTGTATGCAAACATTTTTTTGCATGAAACAATGCAAAAATAAACATTTAAACCTTTAAGCTAGAAAAATATCTTATTCATTTCTGACAGTTGGAAACAGCGTTAACACCCTCTCCAAGTCCAGGCTAAATGAGCGTTCCTTTCAAAAAATGTTTTAGCCAATCAGGAGGAAGCAGAGGCTGAAACATTTGAGGTTGCTGTCTGTGCTGTAAAGCAGCCTGGGAAATGTAGTCAGATTCATATGAATATATATAGTACTTTCTAACATGTGCCAATCTGTGCAGCACATTCACAGTAGATTACACCTGCAGTTGTCTGTTCTCCGGCATCACTGCTGCTGGTGTTTAAATTCCCCACAAGGAGACAGGCAAAGAGAAATACGCTGTGACCCCAGCAACCATGTGACAGGCAGTCACAATCTGTACTCAGATGCTGTGCAACTTATACCCCCTATTATGTAAGCTTCCTAGGTGTGTGCAATTCCAGATAGCAGTCCCCAGCATATAAATACGTAAGTACATTCAACTTTTCAATATAATACATATTTTTCTACTAATCAGCGGCTGTTTTTTAGGAAACATTTAAAACCCAGAAAACTTCTATATGCCTTAAAGTAAAGTACACTTTCTCAAAAAAAAAACGTTTGTCAAGCATTTACCAAACTAACATTATTAGCAGCTGCATACGCCATGGGCATAAAGCATTTTAGATCTCTCTAGAGTCCTCACAGGTTTAAAAATTTCATATCAAGTATATCAGGAGCACATCTGCAGTTAGTCCCGTCCTTTAGTCCTAATAGTCCCAACTAGTATTTTCAATTTAAACAATCTTCTGTGTAAATGATAACTTTTTCTTGGATGCTGGAATCACAACACATGGAGCATTTAGTTGGCTTGGGTCACAAAATATACAATGCACCCCCTTTGGGGCTTTATCAGAAGATATTTGCCTATCTTGTTGGTGGTTGGTTTGTTTCTTTTGAGTAGGTTCAAGCATGTAAATAATATAGAAAAAAACCTTATTAATGTGTACGTGTGATCTGAATTATCTGTAATTTGTCAGTACACTATAATCTGTGATGCAAGTTGCTCAGTATTCTTGGGGTAGGCAGAATTAAATGTTTTTGCCCAAGTAGGAGTGGCAGGGATTTTTTTTTTGTTAGAAAACATGTGATAGGCTGCTTTACCTACAGCACAACATAATATTATAGTAAATAAGGCCCCATAACCCAAGCATTGATTGTATTTGATAAAGACTCTACTTCTTGCTGTTTATAAATCCTATATGTTTGGCATAGGTACGATTACTCCTGGAAGTACCTGATCAGGTGTAATTTTTTTACAGTATTTTAAGATCTATATTTTTGTTTTTACAGCTATTGATTCCAATACATACTGGGGTAAAAAAAATAGCATTTATATTAGAACTTCTGTACGTGAACTCTTACATATAAGAGCAACTTGTGTTAATGGGAAAATCTCATTTAATTAATAATTTAGTCAGATTTTTCACTTTTAAACTCTATTGAGGTATAAATCTAAAAGCCTGTGAGAGCTCATGACGTCAATTACAATTTCTTCCTTATCAATATTTAGGTGCTAGCACTGAACTCTTTTTAAAGATAACTTTTATTTTTAATTTAATATTGCTGTATTAATTAAAAAACAACAATACCACATAACACATTTTTATATAGCCAAGTTACACATACTAGTAGGCACTGTACATGAACTGGGAGTAAGTAAGTCATCAGCTAAGCCCCTGCCATGTTGGGAGGCACATGATGGATATATCAATTACTGTATATTGCTGTGTAACAATTGCCTGTGAAATATGCATGTTTGACATTAATCATGAAATTATCTCTTATTTTCTGTATATCTGCAGCTATATTTCCTCACTCTCATGCAAAATAATGCAAACTTGTGATGAGGTAACTTTCACATGACACTGTGATCCCCTCCTAGTAATGAGAAGTATATAAGTAGTAAGTAATATATGTTAGGCTGTATGTTGACGTTCTAGTGAGAGCTTTTTAGAAAGAAGTCTGGAAATTAAACTCTAACAAGGTTTAAATTCACTAAAGAGGCCTAATTTTCCTTTCTATGATTTTAAGTCTTGATAAAATGTGTGTCCTCATATGGCTTTTAGTCAAGTAGCTGCATTTATACCAATACAAGTTGCATGTGTCAGAGTGAGCTAGGTAGAGTTGTATACACTACGGAAATGAGAAAATGCAGAGTTAAGCATTTGGTTTGCTGAAAGAACACAGTTGTTGTTCTGAAACGATAATTAGATTATGGATTTTTAGAACAAATTGTAAATAACAGATTTGGAGTCCTTCTAAGGTAACGCAGTAGTGGCATGGTAGCGAAAGTACCATGAGATGTCTAACCTTTTTTGTAGCATGTTAAAGAGCTTACTTTAAATGTGTCACTGTTTTTAATTAGGAAAAAATCTGCAAAAACAAATAAACAAAAAAACTTTTATTTTAGGGTGTTCTACCCCAATTTTGCAGTAAGCATATTTCAGGGTTTGTCTATGACTCTCAGTCATATTCAATAAGCAGTATATTGAACAGATGTGCACAGTGAATATATTTTATTTGCCAGTTTGAACTAACTTGAAACTTGGGAATTTGTCATATTGAAGGAGGAGCTTCTTGTACATTTAGGACGAAATGCTACAATTAACATGCAGAACAAATGAAAGGGTTTACTATATATAATATAATATAATATACTATATATATACACATTAAAGCTGTGTAATACAGCATGCATAAGCTTAAAGGAAGCCATGTTTGATGATGGCTATGGAATGAAGAGCGAGGCATTTGTGGCCATATTTGAGTGTCCCAGCTCAACTTCCCAGAATGCAGTGTAATAACTGTTTTTCTCAGAACTCTGAACTGGAAGCAGGTTTTTTAACTTGCTTTAGACATTCGGATGTGAACACAGATGTACTTTTTATTTACTGTACTACTGTACGGTGGAGGGCTTCTATCGCTCTTTTGCCCACCATATTATATATGATTGTTGTGGTGAACTACCTACTCATAATTTCCACAACACAGGCTGAGATCCCGCTCCATGCTGATGATAGCCAGTAAGCTTGAAACAGCTGTACATGGATTGGATACTCAGCCTGTGTTTATTCCAACCTTGGCTTTGCATTAAAGCTGTGTAATACAGCATGCATAAGCTTAAAGGAAGCCATGTTTGATGATGGCTATGGAATGAAGAGCGAGGCATTTGTGGCCATATTTGAGTGTCCCAGCTCAACTTCCCAGAATGCAGTGTAATAACTGTTTTTCTCGGAACTCTGAACTGGAAGCAGGTTTTTTAACTTGCTTTAGACATTCGGATGTGAACACAGATGTACTTTTTATTTACTGTACTACTGTACGGTGGAGGGCTTCTATCGCTCTTTTGCCCACCATATTATATATGATTGTTGTGGTGAACTACCTACTCATAATTTCCACAACACAGGCTGAGATCCCGCTCCATGCTGATGATAGCCAGTAAGCTTGAAACAGCTGTACATGGATTGGATACTCAGCCTGTGTTTATTCCAACCTTGGCTTTGCATTAAAGCTGTGTAATACAGCATGCATAAGCTTAAAGGAAGCCATGTTTGATGATGGCTATGGAATGAAGAGCGAGGCATTTGTGGCCATATTTGAGTGTCCCAGCTCAACTTCCCAGAATGCAGTGTAATAACTGTTTTTCTCGGAACTCTGAACTGGAAGCAGGTTTTTTAACTTGCTTTAGACATTCGGATGTGAACACAGATGTACTTTTTATTTACTATATATATCGTGAAATACACGTTTGTAAATATTTTATATTTGCTGTTGATGTTCAGTTGTGTCCGACTCTCCATGACTTTATGGACTGCAGCACACCAGGCAGATCTATCATTCTGTCTCTGGTCGTGCCTATCCATAAGGTTATCTTGGCAAAGATACTGGAGTGGGTTGCCAGTTCCTAGACCGAGCTGGACACATCCACTGATAAAGCACAGGAAGGTGGAGAAAAGTTACTTGAAATGGGGCAAAACTGACCATTTAAAAAGTTTAAAAAAAAATGATTAACTTGTATTTATTTATAGTCTATACCAATACCTAAATATAAAAGCTTTACTTGTAAAAGCATTGCATTTTACTTACTAATATTTTAATATTTTCAAACACAGTAGTTTCACATGCATTTATGGAAATGGTACTTCCATGTTGCTTAAAGAAATAGCCTTTTAGAAACAAATAACATCAATGTTACAGCAAAGTCATGCTTTTAATAATCTACTGTATTCCTGGGAGACACTTTTACATATGGTATGGGGACTTTAAACTCGGTTATTCTTTGCAGATGTAAACTTTTATTGTGGGCAAGGGAAAAAAGGCAGTGGATCAGGCTTTACATTTGGTTTCATTCAAACGATTTTACGCAGACAAATATTTATACAGTTTTATTATTTGCCTGAAATAATGCAGTTACAGCAAATGTTTTCTGCCTGCCAGCAGTGTTGGCCAGCGGCCACTAGGTGGCAAAGTTGAGATTTTGGTCAATTGACTAGGGTTAGGATTAGGGTTAGGATTAGATTTAGGTGTTAGGGTTAGGATTAGATTTAATGTTAGAGTTAATATTAAGGTTAGGATTAGATTTAGGGGTTAGGGTTAGATTTAGGTGTTATGGCTACGGTTATGGGTTAGAGTTAGATTTAGGAGTTAGAGTTGTGGCAGATGATAAGCTTTACATTAACAAGACATTGTCGAAAATCTCGCCCACGCCACCTAGTGTCTGCTGGGCATCAGAAAACTGGAAAGATCCACAGGCATGTATTAGATCCACCCAAGGATGAAAAAAAATATTTAAAAAAGATAAAGGGAAAATTCCTTATGTACTTCTAAATATATTCTTTTCTTTTGCTAACTATTCAGTTACTTTTATCCAGAGATTTTTGTGTAACATTTTGCAGCTGGGAAACATTAGTAAGTAACATGTTTATGCTTTGGATGTGTTGCAATAGTTACAGATGTATGCAGTGTTGTTGCACCTGTTGGTGTCATGAGCTATGATCGGACTATCTCACGTGATAATTGTGCTTGGCTGTCACACTTTTTTTTATTTGTTAACAAATTGTGTAATTACGTTCTCCTGTGCTACATATCAATATATCACACTGCAATTCTCCATCAAGCACTCTATAAACAATTTACTTGAATGGACTTAAAAAGGAATATTACGTCAACATATACCTTCAGCATTGTCAAACAGAGGATGGAAAATATTTGAAGAAACTGTTTTCCTTTTTAAAATTGCCTCTAAATTAAGGTTGTGAGCATTTAAAGGTAGCACTTTTATGTTGCTTCTAACTTGCTTTTGCATTTTCAGAATACATAATGAGCTTCACCAGCTTCTGAAACTAATTACAATTAGGTGTGTAGGCTGTGGAAGGAACCATTACAATTCCAATATTAGCTCTAGACTACATTTATTGTTCTTTTTCACCAGTTGCAATGCATTTAAAGGCTTATCCCAGTGGTTAAGTCACTGAACTGTGGAGTGGCAGTAATTGGCTTAGAACTGGCTTAAATTCAACCAAATAATTAATTAAATCGTGTAATGATTTAATTGTTTAAGGACTCATATTGCCAGTAATTATGAATATGGCCAAGAAAGCATGACAATGTTGCATTGGGATTATGCGTTATTGTGTGTGGTTATATGTTGCCTGTACATGGTTATTATGTATTATAGTAATAATATATTATAAGAGGGAAAATGTGATATAGAACATATGTGGAATTGGTAGAAATGCTCTGCATAGAAGTTAGCTGCAGATCATTGCACCCTCACACATACAGACCGTGGGTCAAGACAGATGTATGTACTTCAAGTAGTCCTAAGCAAACACTTGAGTTTAACATCAAGGTTTTCTTCACTAGCCAGCTATAGATATCTGGTGAATTTGATCTCAAGAGCTTTGATAGCCCAAGGTTGCAAGCCAGATGGGCTGACATCACACATACACAAATGTACACAAGGGTGTGGTGTTGGAGAGTATAAATATGTTGATTCCATCAGATATAGTTTTCACATATCCACAGTGTGATTTCTGTGTGTTGTATTCTGACTTGGGGAGTGGTCTTGCCATGGGCCACTAGTAACCTGTATGCAGTATTCTCTGCCTGTACCTTTGGGTGTTGCCTTCTTAAGAAGCCATCTTTTGTGCCACAGAGAACAGGAACTACACAATTCTGCTGGGGTAGGTTTGAACTAGGTTCATATCAAGCCCCCTTGAAGAAGCAGATTGTGACAAATAGTATTGTTTACTTTGGTAATGATGAATAGTTCAAAATGTTATAGTTAAAATAATAGCTGTATGTGAACTATATTGTTCTTTTCCACCACTATAAAACAAGTAGGCACGTAGACACATATATACATAGAATTAGGTTATATAAGCCAAACATGGGAGTTATACTGCTTTTAAAATAATTATTTAAACTAGTTTAAAAAAAATAATGTAAAATTTGGATGTGAACTTAGAACATATAGATCTAGGAATCTGAAGATTGTACACGCTGGACCACATCTCAGCATGGTAAGCAAGACGTATAGAAATCAGTAAAGCTGAAATAGAATCAATGTGACAGTAACAGGTGGTAATAGGTGGAGGTGACTTGATGGGAAATAAAATTAAGGGCAATGAGAAAAAGTGTTTTGTTGGGTAAGAGAAAATATTATGCTAGTTGTGGGAGGAAAAAATGGGCATTGTATAGTGGAAGAGGATCATGCTTTTTCCTGCAACAGTAAACTGACTGGGGAGCATATGGAAAATGTCTGCACGCCGTATGTTACCCACAACTTTCTAATCCTTTACATATCTTAATTATAACAAACACGTTTTTGGTGTGCATTTTGCCAACGCTTTCGTTCAAGTAGAGACTTCCTACATCAAATTCCACTAGTTCTTCTCCCTGTACAGTACTTGGGACCAGCCTTTTAACTAGCCCACAAATCATGGGACTAGTAGGGCAGCTAAGCCATTCTTTCTGCTGTGTCTTATTACTTTATGTCTTTTATGTGAAAACTGAATTTATTCTCCAGCACATATTAGTTTGTCTCATTGGTTGGCAACAGAAAGAGTTTGGGCCATATGCATCCATGGTAGGCTTAAAGTAATATAGAAGGTTGCCTGTTTTTAATATTAAAATAAACTGCTTAAGTGTTTGTTAAGATATCTAAACATAATTTTATGAACAAAAGCTCACATAACTTAGTCCCTACAAAGGTCTGTCCCCAGCAGTTCATGTACACAGTGTTTATATTGGTACTAGATATAGTAGCCACCTTCTCAACAACATGATTAGCTTGTGCATCTAGTACTAACTATAAAGACATTGCATGAGTTACAGGGGGTGGACATTTTGTTGGGACTATTTGGAAGGATTCAGAGAGTAAAAATAGACTTTAGGCACTTGTGAATAAAATAATGTTTAGATATGCAAACAAACGTTTAAAAACAAGCAACCTTCAATATCCCTTTAATTTGTGACTTCTGCCTGTGGATTAAACTTGTCCCACAGCACACAGACCCTATTCTTCCCTCAGTAACACCATATCACCCTCTTTTATCACAAAGAGCATTATTGTTTCAACATCTGTGATTCTGTTATCCATGTTATACATGTCTCTCACAAATATTATAAACATGATTTCTAGTTGCAAAAAAGGGAATTATGGTGTGCAACACTTTTAAGGAATTAGTGGCCACATATGCAGTTGCCCAGATTGTCTAGTGGTGGGCAACAGGTGATCTTGGGGGCATGCGTGTTTAACTATCCCCACACTTTTGTACCAACTACCAGAGTTTCTACAGTAAACAGTAGTATAGAAATTAATGAAAGGCACTATACACATATGCAACCTCATTCAATTGCATGCTCGCGGCTCACTCGCAGAATGCCGCATGTCTAAGAGTGAGCTGCGAGCTGCATTTTTCCACTGTTTCTATGTAGTCTATTCAATTAGTCGAGGCCGAGACTCGCTGCCCGACATATGAAATCGGAAACCCATGTTTCCGACGTAAGCAGAGCTGGGTTTGCGAGTGCAAGTCCATAGCTTCTGCTCACTATCAGCCAATCACAATGATGGGGATCCCCAGCTTGGGGTTAATGTGGGCACACTGCGGGGTCCCCAATCATGACCCCTGCATTATTGGGGTCCTGAGTGGGACCCCCGCAGCAAGGGGTTAATGTGAGGACTCTGAGGGGGTCACGATCAGGACCCCTGCATCAGTGGGGTCTCATTTGGGAGTGTGTTGGGTGGTGTTATTTGCAGTGGGTACATTCGGGGGACAATGTGTAAGGGCTTCTAAAGCCCTTGTGGGTGTTCCTGAGCACAAGCAGGACTTCATTCATTTGTGCTTTGCGAGCTGGGATACTTTTGAGGAGTGGGAGGAATCGGGCAATTGAATAGGGAATTTGCGAATTTTGGCCTGCGCAAGTGACACATCAAAGGGTTCAGACTGGTGTAAGCTCCAAGTTGCACGGCAGCCATTTTCGCAGGGCGGTCTCTCGGAACCCGATCCGAGGTCGGAAAAAGACGCCAATTGAATAGCAACATTGCCTGCGAGATCCACTTGCGACCTCGGAGCTCAAATTCGCAGCAGTTGAATGAGGCTGACAATTTGCAAACTATTGATAACAGCAGGGCATTTTTGTATCACTCTAAACTTTCCATTTTGTGTTTAAAAATAATGCACATTTTTTGCAACCATTTCCATAAACCTTCATAAACAAAACATTTTGAGCTTCCAAGTCAGCACCACTTCCAACCCCTTCATGATGCAATGGTGGTGGAGAGAAATCTTTATTTCACAAGCTTTGCATGCTAGTGTTATTGCTTACAAGTTCTACTTACAAAACTTTACAGAGGCAGTTAAATATTTCAGCTTTTGTAATGTACAAGTTATACTACTAACAAGAAATTCGTGTAATAAACAGACCAAGTAGCTAAATGTGACAAATGCATTGCAAGGTCACTTGGATAATACTACCTAGAATCCCTTTCAGCATTTTAGCCATGACATGTAAAACCATTTATGACATGAAATATATTTGCTGTAAACAACATATTTACTGAAAATAACATTCTGCTTTGAAATACTGAACAGAGTTTCTGAAGGAAACAGGAATGAGAGAACTTCTTGACTTTATCTAAAATACTATAACTGGGGCATGTAGAGAATTTCCATAATGATGTATAAAATATTCTCTACAAGATTACAGAACTATTCCTGGGTCTCTAGTCATTGCCTACTTTGCAGTGTGGGGTCAAGAGTAGTATAAACCTACAGTTACTACAGACTGAAGAACTGTATATATAAGGTCCATTTATTTCTGCTGTTTTACTAGTGTAAATGTTTCTGAAACATATTTTAACATCCTGAGAATTTCTGAGTGGGCTGATGGTTTATATAGTAGCAAACAGTCTTCTAGTGTTTATATTAAAGAGGAGCGGATGCAGTGCAGGTGAAAGGAGCATCTGCAGAGTCAACATTCAGAATATGTTTAAAGACACTTGTGAATGACCATGAATAATGAGGGCCCTCTCTGAACTCACAGTGTTGATATGTTGGATTTATAATTCAAGTTCAGAGGTGGCCACTGAGTGTTTTCTCTCTGTGAGGTATAAGGCTTGATTTTCTTGGATGTAAAACCTCACAGATTGGAAGCAGACCTGTGCTTTCTGAATTTAGTCCAGCTTTAAAGTCAGATAATAACAATATGGAATGACTCATATACATAGAAGGAAAGACACAGTTTTCATCAACCCATATGCCTCTCCATATTTTTGCACTTACATCCAATATAAAATATCTCCAGACGTTAACAGAAACTTGAAATAAAGCCCTAAATAAAAATATGATTTTACCCTAATATTAAAAGTTAGAGAAAGGGGAAAATTATGCTATTTTTTCGTATTGGCTGAGGTTTTGCTATTTTTCATTGTTTATGCCATATATAATATCACCTTAGCAAAGTAAATCACAATATTTCCAGATACATAGAACTTGGATCAGTATTACTATTGCATGTTTTATTTTTATATATATATATATATATATATATATATATATATATATATCTCCTTCAATAAAAAGTAGACACTGAATACACAATAGAAAGAGGATAGTGTAAGTAACTATTAGACAATGGCATTAACACGCTACTGTCACAGCCTTTTTCTAGAGAGAGAAACTTCTCTAATTCCTATGCTACTGAGCTTTTTTCACTAAAGCAGGTGTGTCGAACCATTTTTTGGAACTAAAAAAATCAGGGGCCAAAATCAGGGGCCAAACATTACATATATAAATAGTATTTTTTTTTCTCTTATGGGTCTATCTGCAGTGCTGTTTGGCCATTGAGAATACAATTGTCCCGTGCAGTCTTTTGACATGGTGCAATAAAAGACGTTTACTTCTGGGGAGGAAAGATATGGAAAGCTTGGACAAGCTAGTCAAAGTAAAGATATATCACTATCAACAAAGGTCCGCATAGTTAGAACTATGGTATTTCCAGTAGTACGGATGTGAGAGCTGGACCATAAAAAAGGCTGATCGCTATAGAATTGACGCCTTTGAATTGTGGTGTAGGTATGATCAAGCTCAAATATTTTGGTCAAATCGTGAGATGGCAGGATTCTTAAGAGAAGATTCTGATGCTGGGAAAGATTGAAGGCACATGATGAAGCGGACAACAGAGGAGGAAGCAATGAACATGAACTTGATAGGGCTCAGACGGGCAGTGACTGACAGATGTACCTGGCATGCTGCATTCCATGGGGTCTAGAGTCGGACACAACTGAACAAATAAGCAACAACAAAAAGATGTGAGAGGCAATGATGGCTTCTCTTAGATAAAAGTACCCTTATGCGCTGGCTTAGAACATTCCAATGGCCACTTGAGATCTGGCTAAGGGCCACATTTGGCCCTCAATATGTAGGTTACTCACCCATGTACTAAAGTATGTAAGATCTTTAAAACTTGAAATGTGTCTAGAGGAAAACATAAGGAATTCTGCATTTCTCTGCTGTGTGCAGAGGAGTTAATTATTGCAAAGGTATAACGAAATCCAGAACTGTGGGAATGATCTGAGGCATCCATTACATAAGGATTATAGCACATTATGTTAAAGGTACTCTCAAGGACAGCAGTAAGTAGTTTTTGCTTTGGTTGTGTCACCTTAAGGGTGATAGGGGACTCCTTGCTCACTGTGCCTTAGAGAGTGCAGTTACATCTCACTGATGAAGCCCAAGAGAGGCCAAAACATATGTATGGCATTTGCTGTTTCTCCTGTTCAAGGTAGAATTGCCTGGTATTTCGGGGCTGGATTACTCTATTGGGTGAGACCAGACTGATGTACTTCAGGATATTTCTCCATGTGAAGAGCACAGGTGAGGTAAAAGAGGCTGCACTCTAAGTAGGTAACCAGACCTATAGAACAAACCTACTTAGCTTAGATGCAGTGCCTCTGACTATTTTTGCTTTGTTTTTGCTACTAATATGTAGGCCAGAGCTGTATGAGTTGATACAATGAAGTATTGCTCTTTCATTCACATTAGGCAGCACAAGAAAGTATTCACTTAGAAACACGTGTTTTTTCAAATCTTGCATAGTCACACATTTATGAAATGTGACGACCAAGGTAAGTGGTATATTATGCAAAATTAAATGCTTCTCTAAATTACCTTTCTTTGAAACAGTTTGCATCTCTCACTCATTATATATTTAAAAAGTAAATTGCTCGTCGGGTATAATTCAAAAATGTTCTCTCCCTGCCTCCTATCTTTCCCTTGTGTTTCTCCCCCCTTCTCTGTGTCTCCTTCCCTCACCTATGTCTTCACCCTCCTGTGTCTCCCCCCCCTTCCCTCCCCTGTGTCTCTCTCTGCCGCAGCCACGAGCTGTGCATGCTTGCGCACTACATGCGCACTCTCGCAGCGCCCATACAGAGCTGCACATGCGCGCATCTCTGTACAAACTTAGGGAGTAGTGGTAAGTGTGTACACTCCCATACACTTGTCCATTTAAGACACAAAAAGAATACACATTACAACACTGTTCATTGAACTTACATTTGAGACAATCTGATAGGAACAAAAATGGTGAGGATATAATAGAGCATCTGGCCTAGCAACACTGTTTTGTATTTATAGGACACGATTCTTGTCTAATATGTGAGCAACACTACTGTCTAGCCTGATTTACCTAGAAGGAATCCGACCTTGAACATTTACTGTATCTCCACATTTGACCTCTAGTGGGTGACAGCCTGAACATCCCAATCTCTGGCATTTAAACTTGCAAATGCCCTGCCAAACACATCGACCTTGACTAAATTGTCTACCAGCCACTTTTCTTTGCTGTCAGACTGCCCATTAGACACATCAAACTGTAGTGAGAAACGAGAGCTTCCTGACAGCTCACATCTATCAAGTACAGATCAATTGTACTTTTTATTGATGCTTTAAGTGGTAGATAAAATACTTTTATCTTTATGTACTTTGAGGGGAGAGAAAAATAAAGAGGCATGGTAAAATGTAAAAGTGTAGATATATGTAGATATTTATAGTAGGTCCTGATATGCAGATCTCTGTAGAGGAAACTTTGATCAGTCATTTCTGTAGTGTATCAATGAGAAGAAAATAAGTTATGTGTATAGTTAACTGTTTTGAGAATTTTAAATTGAAAAGAATTGTATGGTATTTTCTTTTTGTTGTGCTTTTTTACTACCAAACTCTAGATAAATGTCAAACTTGATGAACTCAATTAAATAACAAGGTAAGAGACAGGGTTCATGACACATGACTATAAAGTGCTCAACATTTTTTGAGGAAACTAGATTTCTGTAAGTTTCCACATAAGTAGCCTTATTAAATTGCGATTCTGTAAATTTAAAAGGGCTCTATTTAAGCACACATCATATTTGCTTTTACAGAAGTTTTTAGTTAGTGAAGACCTTGCTTTTGGATAGAAGTTCATTAACTAAAAACTTCTGTAAAAGTACTTAATGCTTTTGCAATAAAAGTTTGGATTAGAACATGCTGTACCCTACAAATATGGAGTTGACTCACAAAAGTCTCCTGCAACTTTTAGAAAACCAACATGAATGATAGGAGAGTACAGTATCAGTTTAATGAATGAATGACTCTTTTTAAATATGTAAGTTAAAAAGTGATTTAAAGACCATTCTTTAATTGGGTAACTATGGAAATTGAAATGTTTTGGCTAGTAAAGTCATATGGAAAGTGAATGTTCACAAATGAAGCTGGAATGGCAACATTAGATCTCCAAACACCAGTGACAAGGAATATGCTGTCATTGAGTTATGGGAGGTGTATCCAATCAATTTGAAAGAGCAGATTCTTTATTATAGGCCTAGACAGCTCTTTATGCTCCCTTGTCTTCAGATAGTTTGCTGATCTTGACATTTTCTATTTCATAGTATCCTGAGTAGTATAGATTGATGGTTCTCAACTTTTGGAGCCAGACACTAGCTGGCTGATAACTGGATTGTTTTGAGATCCAAATCATTATTATCAAGCTGTTCGTCACTATCAGTGTAATACTGTATCAGTGACATGTAATGGCTCAATCTCTCCATGTTATCAGTCTTTCTCGCTTCATTCACACCTATTTCTTTACTTACCCTTAATTTCTATTTCTCTCTTACTGGTAGATAAGGAGGTTACTAAGTATTTCAAGTGTATCTCACATTATCTCTGGATCCACTATGAACTTTTTCATATGGGAAAAACAGCCCTTCTCACCTCGTCTCAAGTGAAAAAGTGCTTAGTAAATTCACCTTAAGTTCTCAAGGACCAGTATCATTCCTAGGACTCACTTTCGAGAAACACTGGTGTAGATAAGTCAATGAAGATTCAGATGTATAAATGGTTGGGTTTTGTGTGCATATTAGTAAGTAGTCAAAATGTATTCAAAGCTTTAATAGTAGGAGTCACCAGGATGTATTTATCCAGCATGGATAAAAAAATAGTTAGTTGAATATCTCCATTTTCTATGTTTTATATAAAAGCTATCTATCAAATAGAAACACATTTTTATCCTCACTTTCAAAATAGGTTGCAAATAAAATATAGGAAATGTTATGTTGTAATAACTCTTTTTCCTCCCTATCCCCACTTTTATCTCTACCCTAGTGAGCCATCAAAAAATATGTGATTGTTGTAATATTTTAAAAGTTAGAACTGCACATCCTACCTAGCTTTTAAAACGTCTTTGATTATGCGATTGATGCTAGAACTTTTGTTACCTACCTTGCTAACACCAGACACAATGTTGTATTACACAAATAAACTTACAGTCTGTAGGTATAATAGAAGACAATGTTTGTTCTTTTCTCTTTTTTTTGCTCATATTTTTAGGCAAGAGAAATAAAAGTTAAGTTTTAATTTTCTTCTATGGGCTAACTCTACTTTATCCTCAGATACTTACAAGTATTGGTTTAGTGTATGCTCTCCTCTTTTGTTTTTTTGAACTCTCAAGTCCTGTTTGATCTTTGACTTTATTTTACATCCTGGAAAACCTTAGATATGTCACAAAATGGTTTAATTCCAATACTTTGTTAACTTCTAAAACTTTTCATGGAGTTCCAAAAAAACAGTAACAAATCTCATGGGCATACCATTTTAACAGATCCCTTTGATGCATTTCAATTACTTGCATTCCTTTTTAAAGTTAAAAACATTGTTTCAATGACCTTAAGCAGAGGAAGTAGTGAATCGTAAAAAAAGACATATCTGGTGTTCATTGAGTGGAACAGAAAATATATTGTATAGTCTCTCATACTAACATGTACTCATTTTTAGGGGATAATCATGTTGTATCAAATGTGTAGCCAAAAGATAAAAATGAATTATGAAATGTCTCTGGAAAAGCAGACTTGTTAAATATTTCAAGGTTGTAAAGCTCGTCAGACAGGAAAACAAATGCAAGCAAATGTGTGTATAATCTCAGGGTTACTCTATCTACCGCATTGACGCAATAAACCTTCAGGGAGGATCAGAGCTATTTGTGAAATAATGAAATGGAGGATTTGTGTTTGAGGAAGGTCAGTAAGGGAATAAGAGAATCCAATAGAAACAAAAACAAATGAATACCAACAGATTTTTCAGAGAACTGTATTTCCCTGTATGGTTTGTCCATTGGCAGTTTAAATAAAGTTTTCAGTACTTCTATAAAAATATTGTTCTGATATTATATTGAATTATAAAGATGCAATTATTTTTGTTCAAAAGATGCTGACAACGCAAAACTTCTTCTTTCTGGATCGTATCAGAAAGCATTAGCTTACAACGAATGTCTTCACCATTTCGACCCAAATTTGGTTTCTTTTAAAGTAAAATTGTTTTTAGATGTCATGTTAATACTACATTTACAATATATGACTTAATTCTGACTAGACTATTAGTAATCCCTGCCCGCATCCATACCATCTATATGGTGGCTTGTGATCACAGTTGTGTTGATGGGTGGTTTCTCTTTATCATGAAAAAAGCAGGCCCACTCCTACAACAGGCAATCATTTTGGTACTAGTGACCTTGGCCCTCATTCAATTGCAATTTGGTCAATTGAATAGGACTCTAAATAAGCACATAACATATATTTTTTAAAGAAGTCTTTAGTTAGTAAGCATCTATCCAAAAGCAAGGTTTTTACTAACTAAAAACTTCTTTAAAAAAAATATGCTATGTGCTTATTTAGAGCCCTATTCATTTGGCCAAATCGTAATTGAATGAGGCCCCTTATGAGCAGACATGAAACATGTTTTGATGTTCCTACGCATTATCTGTGAAACTGTATATAAACATTACCGAGATAATTGCTTGGTACACTATGTCTCGGAAATATGGCCTCATGGTGTTTAACTAAATAACAAGACTGTTATTCCGTGTATACATATTAATGAGTATTTTCTAAGCCAAATGCCAGTAAACTAATTCAATTGTTTAACTGCTCAGAGAGGCCACTGAACAGCAATATAGTTGTATGGGTCATACTAGTATGACAATAAGATGTATACAGTATACTACAGTATGGTCTGTGCACTTCTTGTTCGTTTCAGTGAACTATCAATAAGTTTCAGACAGCAAAGATAGCATGTGAAAATAAAACACCTAAAGTACCTTACTTAGAAAATGTAGAACTTTTTCTTTATAAATCACTGTGTCAGTAACCTCCGAGCTAAGCTCACATTCCAACATGGTGGAGCCAATGACTATACATTGTGCTCTGTTAGAATTGCTGATTCTTGCCACATAAACTGCATTGAGTTAATAGTTGTCATCTATGCCTGTGAGGCTGATACTCTTCTCATCTAACAGCAATCTCAGTCCAGTTCTCAGTGGTTATGATATTGGAAATGATTGGCATAGTTCAGTTGATTTATTAAGAACAAGTTGCACACATATGAAAGATAAGGTGTTCTTTGTTGTTCAGAATTATTTGTACAGACTCTTAGGCTCAGTCAGTGTTCCCTAACTTACACTTACACAGTAAGGGTGTTTTTCAAGGTAATGCACCTTTTAAATATTAAAATTAAATATTTACATATTCCTCCAAATCAATGATTGTGATTTTAAAACAGGAGATGATCAATAGTTTATTTGACTTTACATGAATCATTTATTTAATTACAAATTCTTTGCCATTTGGACGGAAGTAATCATTGGCATTGCAGTATTATAGCAGTTAAACAATTAACACTTAACGTGACAGAGATTATAAAGCTATACGTTTCTGATCAATCTTCTAATCACTTAGTGGAATATCTTTCTAACTGTAATTATTGCCAGTATTTAGCAATTATCCACTGGCATTCATTCTAAATCCATATGCAAATGAAAAGATTGAGCATGGGCAGGCCTCATGGGCATGGTCACTCTCAATTTTTTCATTTGCATATGGCTTTAGACTGAATGCAATACATTCAGAGCCCCCGGTAGTAATTGTCAACTACTGAGAATAATTATATATTAGAAAGAGTTTTCACGTTGTCCGTTGTTGGTGGATTCAGTTGATATAATAAAACTATCCTTTTTGTCATTTTATTAATAAAATGTGTCATAAGTTTTTAAACAAGGTGGCATGGAAGTTCTTCCAAGAAAAGTTTTAGGCTTCATTGAAAACAAAAAAAGAATGTACCCTTCCTCACAGTGAGGGCCATTATTAACTTTACTGGAATAGCCTATCATTAGCTATGAGCATAGGTCAGATGCCCTTCCACCAATAGTCAAGCCACTTATTAGGAAATACAGATTTAAAATAGACATTCAGCTTCTCAGACTAATTTACCAAATGAAGGACTATACGCTGTTATGCAACATACACATTGCTAGAACAAATATATCTCAGTTTGTCTTTGAGGTCACAAGAGGTCACCTTAATCACATAGAAACCTATTGCATAATCCATTGCAGTAGTTTATTTTGAGACAATAGCTCTATGGTATTAACAGCTTAATCTGAAAATATTCAGTTGGTTCACTAAAACATATTACTGTCTAAAAAGTATACTTTTCTCTCTAGGATTCATGTAGAAACCTATGACATTTCACTTGACAGTTATACAGTGGCCTGCTTTGAAATGCAAATATCTAATCATGCAGCATTAACTCAATGCATAAAAGCCTGCAGACATGGGGCTCCATTCCATGGCTCCTGTGGAGAATTTTATGAGAAAGTTGACTCGTAAATCATTACTTAGCAATCACTTCATACATAAAAACCAGCACTTCCCGCTGAATGCTGTAAAATATCAAAATATCGCAATCCATGTGTGGCTGTCCCATTGAAGTCTTCCAAAAGCCCATCACATTCTAAAATCTGAGAGCTACACAATAACCTATTAGTGCTCAGATTGTTCAGAAATGATTAGTACTCTAACCCACCCGTGGAGGCACAAAATTGTCTCTAAAAAGCATACAAGCATCAAATCTGACCCTATTATCAACATAAAAGCATCATTTTATCTAATTTGACGTTTGATTGCTAATTTCTGACACAACTAAGAGGTTAATACCAACACCCCCATGAGCCTTCCAATACCCAATATCTAATATGAGCCCAGGATACCCCCAATACCCATATCTACAATTATTCTGGGGGTCCCCCACATTTCTCCAATGCAAACTACAAACCAGGGAACCCCAGGGATTCCCACACGCTATGAACTAGGGGAACTCCGAAGACTTATGCACTATGCGTCGGGAATCGCCCTTCCAATGCACTGTCCACTATGAACCTGGGGATCACCCATCTACTTAAACCATGGGGGTCCCTATAGAACCCCATGGCATCTACATGTTGGGGTTTATGTAAGGACCTCCGTGGCATCTTTATTAACCCTTGCCACAGAGGTCCTTAACACAATAGGTCCTAAACCTATTGATGCTGAACATGTGCATTACTTTATGGCTACAGTCTACCCATCTTCTAATGGTTATTTCCAGCAGGATAATGTGCCATATCACAAATCACGTATCATCTCAAATTGGTTCCACAAACATGACAATGGGTTCAGTGTACTCCAATAGCCCGCACAGTTGCCAGATCTCAATCCAATATAGCAAGTAAGGAAGTAGCCACTGGGTGTATATTCTCATTGTGCGGTAGACTAGACACATGTAATTGAAGCTCTTCTGCTGACTTGTGTGTATTCCCTACAAAGGGTTTAAGAAGGGTAGCCCTGATATTGCCCCCCTATTACTATACTATTTATAGGCTGGAAGAGACACATCACAGATTACAATCATATCATTCAAATATTATCATTTATTAATCCACACAAAATAACCTCATAATTTGATATTATTCTGCTTGTAGTTGACCAGTTGGCAAACTTTAGATATCATCCAATAAACCTTTGACATCAATATATTCAGGTAATAACCAGAAATCTGTTCTGGATATTACAAATGTCAGATATTGCAAGAGGATGCAATAGTAACTTTCTTAGAAAACAAAACACGTTTTCTACGTTTAAATGCTTTATCATTATCTAAATAATGTCATAAATATTTATAAAAAACTAGCTGTATATCTTATAACTCTGCTGTATGTTATAATCGAAGGACATTGCACGCTGTTTTGAAAATACATTGTATTCTGTAACATAGAAGTACGTCTGTCAACACACTACAGGATTTCCTCTTAATGTGTCTCTCAAAGGGCGATCAAACATAACATCAGTCAACCCCAGTGAAACCCTTGTTTTCGTAAACTTGTATACATGATTGTACAGGTCATTTCCTTGTACGTGTGGCTCCAATTTTATGTTCACTGCCCTAAGAAAGCATCTTACTCCATTCTAATATCCTTTAAACTGACTGGAAGCCAGGAAAAGATTTTGTAAACATGGCTACACGCGAGCACGCATCCTGACATCATGTGAAAATCGTGTCTCATAAGTAACCTGCTAGTGCCACGAATAAAGAGCAATACAGCACAGGTGGTTCTTAAGTCAACTGGATATTAATTAAAAACATGTTTCCCAGAAAATAATATACACATTTCAAGTTTAAGTCATTTGACCAACAGTTTTAACTAGTAGATATTTGCTAATGTATTATATGCCAATATTATTTGGATCAGTGCATTACCACTATTGTATTTAAAGCACAGCAGATCGTAGAAATATTATTTTCTTTATCTGTCAGCTTAATAATAGATATGGGGCCTCATTCTATTATCTGCCGTAAATCGGCCGTAAGGCTGCGATTTCTTGCGGGGGTTCCGTTATCTTGCAATTCTATTAAACGGCCCCGCAAGGATCTCCTCTTACGGCCGGCCGTATATCTTGCAACCGGCCGTAAGCTCAGAAATCTTTAAAGTCAAAAATAAATTCAAGACAGCACTGTAAAGCTCTGTAAATGTTAGGGATCATATTGGGGGACATGAGGATTAATAGTAACCCACTCTCAAGCTTGCACATTAGCCCAAATCCGAGTTTACATTAACTGTTTATTTTCCGGCCGCAGCGTGGCCCGGGTCTGAGGTGCTCCAAGCACTCTGGACTTTTTACATGGATTTTTGACATAAATTAAAAAATATGTTTTTTACGGATTTGAGTGTAGGGGAATGTTGTGCTATTTTTGCTAACACCTACAATCACTTTTTAGTCTCCTCAGAGTGCAGGATGGCTTTATTTTGGCTTTATAATGTGCTTAATTGGTGCTAGCGGGACCTTTTTCCTGCAAGTAAGCTGCGGCTCGCTTTTAGCCTTGCAGAGATGGTTCCCGGAGTAATAGAATAGCAACCGGGCTTTTCTTGCGGCCGAAACGCTTGCGGCCGTTTTAGATCAAAGGCTTTCCTCGGGCGCGTGCGGCCGCAAAGGATAGCAAGGCACCGGCCGCAAGCCTGCCGGAATCCCCGGCCGGAGGGGAATAGAATAGCAGAATAGCTTGCGGCCGGTCCTTGCGGCCCCGCATCTCCTACGGCCGGTAATAGAATGAGGCCCCTGGCATTTATCAATTTGTCCCAAGGTCCTAGATGTAAGTACATGCAATTCTGACATATTTATTTGTCTTTAGAGGAAAATCAACCTACTTGTTATAGGTACACCATGTTACAGAGATAATTCATCAGTATAAAAGTTTCCATAGCAGGGATAGTAATATATGTGCAATGGTTCTCCAATTTGTGAGAAAGCAAAGCTGCGTTGTCTTTCAGCATCGATTGTATGGAAAGTCTGTGGTGTTTTAAAAAACTAAAACAGCCTCATAAAATATCCCAGAGCAACTCTGAAACAAGATAAGAATAACTGGAAGGTCAAATATCACGTTATGAATAACAAATATAGATAGGAAACAATGGTAGATTTGTGAAAT
This sequence comes from Discoglossus pictus, assembly GCA_027410445.1. Taxonomy (NCBI): domain Eukaryota; kingdom Metazoa; phylum Chordata; class Amphibia; order Anura; family Alytidae; genus Discoglossus; species Discoglossus pictus. Next base: position 198,022,045 of record CM050165.1, on the reverse strand, counting down.
GTGTCATTGATTATATGCATCTTTGTAAAGACATGCCATGGAGAAAAATTAGGTGTGCTAAATGAAGCCATGCCGACATGGCCGGATTACCCATTAGGCCAACTTCCCTGTGAGGTGCGCCACTTCTTAAAAAAATGGTCCCTGGCTTGAAAAAAAATGGCTGCTAGGGGGTAATCACCTAGAACAAGAGAGTTACAACGGGAAAGGGAACTTACACGCACAGAAAAAGCAAAAATGGGTCAGTGCATACCTTACGTATTCACTCGCAGGGGATCCTCCATTTCACTGCCTAGGGGCTCCAAAAAGGTAGATACAGCCCTGCACACCGAGTAATATATTGGGCTTGCTCAGTATTTTTAGAATTACATATAAATAACACATACAGAATGTTTGTTTTCTGTATTTAAACCATACCAAAAAGTAGTTTATGTACATGCTTTGAATACAGCTCACTTTTTTCCTTTCATGTAGTATCTGGACAGTGACCTCACACCTTGGGCCCTGCCCAAAGCCCCAATGCTTATATTAAGCACGCCCTGTGAGGTAGGGCCACGCCCACTTAGGCCAGTGGGCCGGGCAACTCACCTCCCGCCAAACCAAACATAGCAAAATATATACCACAATAATGCCACTTCTCCACTAAATTCTTTTATAAATCTCTTTCTCTTATATATATATATATATATAATTTTTAGTTTTTTATTATGTACAAACAATAACAACTTTAACACTCAACCAAATAATAGGGTGGGAGCGTGAGATTTCAGGCTGGAGACCGCGATGCTCTGCCCGACGCGCGAACACGAGCAGAAGTCCCGCCCTTGACGCTACCGATTGGCTGATTGCCTTACAGGCTTCGCTGGGTCACGTGACGCTACGTGCTGGCCCAGGGAGCCTGTGCATCCTCCGCGTCAATCACTTTTTGTGGTAAACATTGGAGATAAGTGGAGTCAGTTTTGTAAGTTTTAGCCAACTATTTGGTATAGACAGCTAATCATGAAACTGCAAAACGTTTTAAAATTTTAAAGGGACGTGAAAGGTTTCTTGAGTTCTCTGGGAATATAATATACCTATGCACCTATTTACTTTTGTGTACTTTATTTTATTAAGATGTGCTTATACTCTCTAAGGGTTTTTTTTCTACCTAAAATCTTGCAAATAGTTCCTTAACTAAGGTTTCTCCCATTGCAGCTCATGAAGATAGTGTAATAATACAGGGGTTGCAGGGATAGTACAGTGAGGAAGCAGTGGCAACATTTTGCAACATGCTGCTTGAGAGAGGTCTCTGATTGGCCAATTTAAAACACTGCACAGTCTGTGTATTCGTGAGCTTCATGAGCTACAGAGGGCAGACCCAAACAGGTACAAATTGTATGCTTAGGCAGAAAAAAACAAAGCTTTTAAATACTTCCTAAAAAAATAAAGTACATAAAAGTAAAAAGTAAAAGCCATATATTATTCCTAGTAAATTCAAGAAGCCTTCCATGTCCATTTATGTACAGGATTTTGCAGACAAAACAATGGATTAAACCAGTTGTGGGGATGGCTCAAGCATTGAATGCAGGCTTTTGCCTGTTACCATGTGGCTCTTGGCATGTTTTGGGCCAGCACATGTACAACTTTCTACATAGGTCCCTTATAATTTTTCTTCTCTGCATCCATGATTCAAATCAATGTAAAAAAGGCTCCAGGGTTAAACTATTTTTCTACACAATTATCAAGCTTCATTCAATAACTAATCATTTGGAAATATGCTTATATTCTTATACTCTTTTACGCATTACTCAATATATTAGGAAATTTGTACCTTATGGTAATGTTTCAGAGAAGGTTGATCATACATACACATTGGTTGAGTATGACACGAGAATGCACTGAGCTGTATCTTGTTCTTATACTCAAAGGGTAGATTCTTTATACTTTAAACGTAATAGTAAGAACTACATACATATTTATTTTGGACCAAATAGATGTTTATAAAAATAACTTTTAAAATGTGGCAGAATGTGATGAGCTTCAAACTCTGCTCATTGAATTCAATACTTGCAACATTTGTAAAGTCAACACATTGAAGTCTGCTTAAAGGTCACAATCTTTCAAATATTTTTGATAAATTGATGATGTTTTGTGATAATAAGTGTACTGAAAAATCCTTGTTGTCCATCATACAGCTAGAGCTTCTACTATAGTTTTGAAAATGTGGTGGGACGTTTACTGTCAGTAAAACTGTGTAGTACATAGATAGCTGCAGAGAAGTCTGAAGATTTTGTCACAGTTTAAAAAAGGTGGGAGGGGCTGCAGTCACGGGCATAGATACTGGAGAGGATGGAGGGGACATACCCTCCCCCCCCCCCCCCCAGGTTGAATGAATAAGGGACACAACAAAAGTACAAAATTAAACTTAATCATGCATTACCAGATTTGCGAATCAGCGATATGGAGCAGTATGTCTTTCCCATGAAAGATTGACCCATAATTTATCATGTATATATATATATATATATATATATATATATATATATATATATATATTGGCATATAGACATATATTGCATCAGGTGCATCAATGGTAGATCAGCCCCTGCTTTTTATCCTGGGGATAGAGTTGAATTATTCCCCCCAGATTCTTTTGGGCTCTTATGCCAATGGCTGCAGTCCAAAGATGTTGGGGAAACTATCAGCAATTTTCAATATAACTTTCTAACAACAGCAACTTTGTTTTTTAAATCACAATGAACTTAAAAGTTTATACTGATATTTACTACTTAAAAGTCGGACCATTACAACAAGTCTTTAAGTCCCTGATCAAACTGGGACTCTGAACCCTCAATGGGAGTAATATGAAGAGTTACTCTGCTTTCTCAAAGCAAATTGTTTCTTAATTTACCCAAATCTTACTAAAATGAATAATCTGCAATCACTTAAGCGTTAAATAGCACTGATGTGTATTGCATATTCAACTAGCATTTAAGAGGCCTCTCTTCTGGACATTAAACTAAATTTGTTTTTCACTATGTTTTGGAATCCAGCTGCTGTGGCAACTGCATTTTACATTTCAGGGAACAATAAAAAATGACTTTATCCCAGAAAAAATGCATAAATCTACACTAAGTATTTGTGAGGTCTGTGACACGGAAATTCCTTGAGTGCCATATAGGCAATGAATTACAAGAAGGAGCTGTCATCAAAAGTATCTGCAAACAGCACAATAAGGAGAGGACACAAGTAGGGAGTGTTTTATCTTGTTCCATTGTGGTAAAAATGAGAACCAAATGATAGGGGCACATTTATTTTACTACTCCACATTCTTGAACACAGCAGCCATTCACTGGTCTGCATTTTGTTCAGTAAATGCAGGTTTCCACTCAGTATAGTAGTTAGTACTATTCTGTTACTACAGTGCTTTAAAAAAAAAAGAATATATATATATATATGTTTTTGTTGTTGTTAAGTCATTCAGTCGCTCTCCGTGACTCTATGGACCACAACACGGCAGACACAACATTATGTCTCTAGTCGTGCTTATCCATAAGGTTTTCTTGGCAAAGATACAGGCGTGGGTTGCCAGTTCCTTCTCCAGTGAACCACAATCTGTTTGATCTCTCTATTATTACTTGCCCATCTTGGGTGACAATACATGGTATAGCTCACAGCTTCACTGATGTACACAATATATATATATAAATATATGTGTGTTATATATATCACATATAATAGTTGTCAAACTACGAATCGTTGTCACTCGAAGCAAGGGACCATGAGGGGCCGCATTTGCGGAGGTGGAGGCTCTATGGTGCCTCACAAGCAGTTACAAACACCCAAAAATGACACAAAAACCTTACCCACAGCAAGGGGTGGTGGGGGGCACCTAGGACCTCTGCAAGTGAAGTTACACCTCAATTTAAGTCCAAATTACCGAGTTTAGACACACGAAAATCCCCTAAGAGAGAGAAAAAATGGTCGCCAAAAAAACCAAAAACGATGCTACACGACCCTAAAGCCGCAAAACACCACCAAGCACTTACAGCTTTTAAAAAAAAACATACGAGGTGCAAGATACACTTTTAGCAAGGACGCTAAATCATCCACACCCGCGTACCACATACACATTCGTCGCCATTTTACAACACTAACTTACAGAATGCGGAACTACACAGCTACACTAACGGCTTCCCCTCGCGTACGCAGCCTATTTACACTACACACTGCACACATTGCTGACACTTACACCTCAGCTCCACAACAGTGCAAATCTACATTGTATGCTGCAAGAACATCAAAACAGATTGTCAGCTCTTCAGCACAATGATTCCTGCTTATATTACTTCCAAATAGGTAAAGTATATTAATTTATTAATTTATTAATTATTTAATTAGCATGCAAAAATACATATACACAAAAAAAAACTACTATCGCAATAAACACACAAGCCATTCACTGCGTGACTCACAACAAGCGCCAACGCTGCTCATAGCACACAAACTACACCAGGGGACAGCCTTGCAATAAGCGCAAAAAGCAGATCAGCGCCGACCTTACAATGACAGCAAAAGCGCCTCTGATAAAAAAAAAATACAACATCCAAGAGCCTCGCAATCTGTGCCGAAGGATCTCAAACCACCCAAAAAATTAATGTCTGTGGCAAACAGCATTACCTGCCTTACAATTTTATTGCCCCGTCATTTTTGACGGGCAAGTCGCTAGTATATATATATATATACTAGCGAATTGCCCGTCAAAAAATGACGGCAATGAAATCGTAAGGTAGCTAATGCTTGCGAGGTCGTAATGTCTGTTAACGTGTTTCGTATGTTGTTTGCGTGTGTAGCCTCGTTTTCGTTTTGTTCGGCTGCCATTTTTTCTCTCGCATATGACATTTTTTATTGTCCAAACTGTTTTATTTTTATTGAAAGGAAGGTGTAAGTTGCCTTTTTGAGGTCCTGGATGCTCCCTGTTGCTGTAGGTAAGTGTTTTATGTATGTGCTGTGTGTATGTATTGTGTTTTTAATGTTGTAATGTTCGCGAGTTGCGTCCGAGTGTTGCGAGTCCGTATTGTGTGTGATTGTGTGTGGTATGTTGTTTGCGAGTGTCGTAATGTGTGTACCATGTTATTTGCGTTGCAACGGGCCGTACGCTGCGGGCAAGGGCATGGAGGTCTGCTGCCTCTCTCCAGCGGCGGGGTATTGTGGGGAGGAGGTGGCTGCAGGGTCTGAGCGTTGAGCAACGGTCCGTACGCTGCGGGCAAGGGCCCCAGCAACTGAGGCCCGAGGGCCGCGGGCTCACTACGCGAGCCCGCAAGCGTGAGCAACGGCCCGTACGCTCACAACTATATATGTGATATATATATATATCTCAAAGGACCACTCAAGTCCCATATTTGAACCTGATTTGATAAGCCCTGGATTGAGTAACAGGTAAAATATGGGATCACAGTGAAATAACTTAATGGAAAATGGGGATATTTACAAAACTTTCTTAGGGGTTGCAATGTGGTGTGAAGTGATGCAGTGGCAATTTGCCCCATAGGAAACACAGCACATCAAAACACTGCAAAGCATAAGCATGAGTTCTATATAAGCAATAAGTTATCTCTACACAGAGCTTCATGCCACAGCTGATGTAGCAGAAGATAATAACGGCGTGGCAGTCTTCTGTCCCTGTTTTATGCCTAATAGTTTGAAAAGAAAGGCTTGCTATGACCATGTGCCTGCTCTTGTTACTATAACTAAATTGAGTAATGTCAGACTCAGGACTGGATTTCGAAATGTTATGAAATGTAGGTATTTGCGGCTGTAATCCTTTCCTTTCCTTAAACTCACAGAAGATGAAGATTGATAGGAACTGGCCCTGTTAGCAATACCACACACATTTCAAGTAAAATCCCACCATGTCAAAGGTTTACATTTGGATATGGTGTTAAAAAATAACTATCAACATGTTATGCAAACAGTTATAAAGATGGTAGTGTGCTAAATCTGGGCATTTTATGGCATGAGACTTACTATATTTAGATGGCTGGATTGGTTGGTGAGGTATGTCTGCAGTCTTATGGTTTTAATGGCTATTATTTTTTACCTATGAATATCCCATTACATATGCCACAAGTTAGGGCACAAGGTTAAGAGAATACTTTACTAGTTTTATTTATTATGTGGCTACAAGTGTGGGTGGCTTCGAATAACTAGCATGTACTGTATAGTAAAAAAACTATGTGTGTTTTAGAAATATTGGAACATTAAAAGGACAGTTTACTGTTTATATTTTTTTATTAAAGGGGCACTGAAGTCACCATATGCACTCTGCATCATGAGACAGTGGAAAATAAAGTGAAAAAGTTCTTTAGGTTTTATACATTGATCAAGAATTTACTTATTAATTTTATGTATGTACATTTATCTAGTGCTTTTATCTTTACAAAATTACAAAAACAGTACACATGCTGTGACAAAGCGGGGAGACAGTGTGCAGAAAAAAACTGTTGTGAGGATAGACATAGACGTAGTGGGGGAGTTTATGATTAGAGTATTATCACAGACACCCATGGGCCAGTCAGGGGTGTGTGAAGTGTTATCTTTGCACATGACCTCTAGGTCAAGGGATTCGCTGTACAGGTGGAACCTTGTTGAGCTCTGGGCATATTGACTTTACTATAGAGGTGGTTTTACTGTACTGTAATACTGGGTATATTATATGTGTGTGTAAAAGCTTGCTATAGTGATTGTATTCATGTATGCCTGATATTTGTATGTATTGTTTTTTAAATAGTTTTGTGATAATTCATGGTATACTGTGTGACCTAATTTACTGGGTGTAATCAAATTATTGTTTGCAAAGTCAGATCTAAGAGGTAATTGGTGGAGTGGACACAATGTTTCATCCACCTTTTTAACAGTAGGGCAGTTTATCATTGAAGGTCTCTTCTGGAGGGGTGCAGACAACCAGCTTACCAAACAGTCATATATTTTGCAACAGCTCTGAGTAATTAGGTTAGGTTAACTTGTATTTTTAATCTAGTGATCTTAATTATGTTACCAAGTAACAGTGTTTAATGGCACCACTGTTAATTACTTTTTTGTTAATGTGTTTCTATAATATTGGGTTTTATGAATATGACATACTTTGTTCAATAAGCAGATATTCTGCATAAGACATAGGTGGTAGAACAATGCTGTTTTGCTGGATGCTGGGGTTTCCATGCTCTGTTTGTGGCTGTCTGGTCTGATGAAAGGCTACTGAAATGTTGCTGTCTGCTCCAGCAGGTAAGGTGTAGAGAGGAACGGACAGAGAGAGCTGAACTTGTATTGTGACAAATATATTAGCTGTTTGTATATATCTGTAAAGTAAGACTAATTGGGGTAGGTGGGAAAGTAGCAGTGAAGGAGAGTTTCCTCAGAGCCGAAGCAGAAGCGTCAGATTACTCCTGTAAGAGAGAAGAGGATAAGTGTGAGAGACATAGATTGAGAGAGAGAACAAAGAGAAGTGTGTGAGAGAGAGAGCAGGGAAGATATTTGCCAACTCCAACAAGAATCTGCATAAAAAATATGTTTTATACTGTGACTGTCACAATGATTATGTTTTAGTTTTTTTGATTTATGAACTATTTTCTAACCATACTGTGATGTACATACAGCAAGTAAAAAACTCTAGTTTTAGAACTATAGGTCCTCAGTTTAATTTTTTTCTAAAAGGTTTACATTAATATTTGTATTTAGTTTAAATATTGATTTTACATTATGTTCCCCAAATTGTCAGATACCACCTTTTACAGTTCATAGATATTTGCTATTTCATCTTAAAGAATTGACAGGGAGAAGAATCAAACCAAGATGCTATACTTCAAAGCTACTTGCACATACCACTAAACTAAACACCCACATGCTTTCTATTAGGTGAAATAGAACAAGAAACTGCAACAACATTTACAGTTTTAGTTATTTATGTCTTCACCTTTATGATGGATACCGAGGTCTCTTACACATTAACATAATTATTCTGCTATGTTTCAGACTTCACATGGGTGACACTGATTGCCTTATGCACAGGCCTAGACAAATGCCTGATATACGTCACTGGAGCCATTCCTGATTACTTGCATTTGATATTGAGCCAAATTCCATAGTTGAACATTCAGGTGCAAATTAAGGATTATTTTCATAGATAGAGTTTAGGAGATGTATTCCAGGCATTTTCAAGATAAATAATGTAATGTAGTTTGAAGCCATGTAATTAAGTTTGAAGCCATTTATTTATTAAAGTGTAGTTGTAGACAGATTTTGTATATATAATATAATTTTACTCTTTTTATTATAATTTAATATATTTTATTTACCAGTTTAAAAGTTGTGCATAGAGTAATATATGAAATTGGGAAGTTTTTCTTCCTGGAGAAATAATTTTCACCATATTATTAGTACCGTGCAAGATTGAAAACTCGCAGACGTGCAATCTAAAGGTTTTCGGTGTGGTACAGGAGGGTGAGAAATGCAGTGTGCATGTTAAGGAGGCAGGTTATAGGCTTCTTTAAACAGGTGTGATTTTAGTGAGGTTTTGAAGGATTTGAAGCAGGAGGAGCAGTCTAGTGGAGCGAGGCAAGAAGATCCAGAGAATAGGGGCAGCATGAGAAAATTCCTGAAGGTGGAAGTGAGGAGAATTGATGAGAGAGGAGGAAAGAAGAAGGTCATTAGCAGATCCAAGATGGCAGGTGGGAGAATATTTGGAAATGAGAGCAGTGATATAAGGGAGTACAGTGTTGTTGAGGGCTTTGTAAGTTAGGGTCGTGATGTTAAATGTTATTCTGGAGGCTACGGGAAGCCAGTGGAGTTATTGAGAGAGAGATGCGGCAGACACAGAGTGTTTAATACGGTAGATTCAATATGGTTTGAAGGGGGGATAGACTGGTGGTGGGTAGGCCAGCCAGAAGTCAGTTGAAGTAGTCAAGATGGGATATGATGAGGGAATGTATTCAAATCTTAGTTTTGTCTTGTGTAAGGTAGTGGCGTATTTTGGAAATGTTTTTTAAATTGAAAAGACAAGATTTAGTTAGTGACTGTATGTGAGGAATGAAAGAGAGGGCAGGGTCCAGTAGAACCCGAAGACAACGGGCCTGGGAGGTAGGAGTGATGATGGCGTTGTTGACAGTGAGAGAGAAGTGAGGAATTGACAATGTAGTAGATGGTGGGAAGATTAAGAGTTCGGTCTTAGACAAGTTGAGTTTGAGATGGTGGGCAGACATCCAGGAGGATATGCTTGAGAGGCAGTTGGAAACACGTGCTAGAAGAGAGCTGGATAAATTAGGTGCTGAGAGGTAGATTTGAGTGTCATCTGCATAGAGATGATACTGAAGTACAAAAGATTGTATTAGGGTGCCAAGTGAGGATGTATAAATGGAGAAATAGGAGGGGGCCTAGGACTGAACCTTGGGGTACACCAACAGACAGAGGGTGAGGAGAAGAAGAGGTTCCAGAGAAGGAAACACTAAATGTTTGATCTTGTAAGTATGATGTGAACCATGAGACAGCAGTAAATCTGATTCCAAGGGAGTGAAGAATTTGGATTAGTTGAGGGTGATCAACTGTATCAAAGGCAGCAGAGAGATCCGGTAGAAGTAGAATAGAAAAGGGACCCTTTGACTTGGCAGTGTGGAAGTCATTAGTGACTTTTGTGAGAGCTATCTCAGTGGAGTGTTGGGGCCTGAAGCCGGATTTTAAGGTGCCAAGAAGGGAGTTGGAGGAGATAAATTGGGCAAGGCAATTGTAGACAAGCTGCTCAAGCAGTTTGGAAGCCAAAGGAAGTAGAGAGATAGGGCAGTAGTTAGTTGCGGAATCAGTGTCAAGTTTAAAATATACTACAAGCAATATGCAGAGCAAAGCATATCTATCTATCTATCTTTATGTTTTTGTTTTGTCGATGAGTCATAGTCGACTCTCCTTGACCATATGGACCCCAGCATGTCAGGCACAACTGTCAGCCACTGCCCCTCTGAGCTCCATCAAGTTAATGCTCATTGCTTCAATTACCTCATCCAACCATCTCTGTCTCTTCCGGAGCACCCTACAAGTTTGGAAACTCGCTACTTACAAGTATTGATTTGATCTTCTTGCAGTCCAAGGGATTATAAGCAGTTTTTTACATAATCACAATGCATAGTCATCAATTCTATAACGCTCACTCTTCTCTAATGTCCAGCTCTTACATCCAAATGTTACTACTAGTAATATCATAGTTCTAACTATGTGGATCTTTGTTGATATGTGGGACATATCTTTACTTTTTATTAGCTTATCCAGACTTGCCATTTTGCAGTAACCATCTGAAGAGGCCTTGAAGCCCAGGAAAATAGAATATGTCACTGCCTCCACTTCTTCATCATCTATTTGCCAGGAACTGAGATTGCTGTTATCCATGAATTCCTTCATTTTAACGCTGAGCAGCAGGCCAGATGTTGCACTCTCTTCTTTCACCCTATAGGTCCTTTAGTTCCTCCTCGTTTTTATCCATAAGAGTAGTATCATCCACATACGTATCTGAGGTTGTTGATATTTCTCCCAGCAATGTTGATTCCGACCTTGAATTTTTCTAGCCAGGCCTTACACATGATGTATAAATAAGGTGACTATATACAAACTTTTGACGCTCCTTTGTGAGTGAAAGGTTCCTGGGAACCAGAGCTCCTAAACATGTTTCCAAAGTTTAATGCATCTTTATGAAATGCTTCCTTCCAGGCTCCTATTAAACAACCTATAAAAATCTTCTTGGTAGGATGATGAAGACAATGTGATGAAGGGTGTTTACACACAGAACATATATTTGACTACAAATAAGAACCACAAAGGCCCATCTAGCTTCCTGTTCTAACTAGTTGAAAACATAAGTGGAATGGGCACTAGATATGCCTAAATATTAGACAATCCCAAATGTACATTTTCTCTACATGATATGAAATTGGAACACTCGTGAAACAGACTTGGATAGAACAACACAAAAAAGGAATTGAAAATAGGGACTGTGATCTCCACATATATGAGGCTATTTAACAAAGTGAGTTAAATAGAAAAGGGTAAGAGAAGTGGACTTAATATCTCCATTCTTTTATGTTCTATGTTGCTTGTTTAACATGTTATCTGCAGTTTTAATACGATGAATAATATAAAAAAGAGTAGTTATAAACTCTAAAAAGGAGAGAAAAGAGAAAGTATTTTTTTATTACACGTAACTTTCCCAGCTGATTAATGTTAGGGTTATTTTCATCCATTGTTGTTGAAATCTTTCACCACTTCCACATGTTTGACCTCTAGGGAGTGTAAGGTCTAAAGAGGTCATGCCATTTATAGTAGTTCTCTTTGACATTGACTTATCTCATGTTCTATGATGCTATGAGAGATTAGTTCATCCATAAAACTCTCTCTGCACCCACCCTGGCTGACAGTTTTACAGCAAAAAGTCATCAAAACCTCTCAGTCCTAGATTATTTTTATAAGAGATACAAAGACATTTCAGTACGAGACAGATATTTATAAGAGACGGATTATTTCAGGAAATGTTTCTCTTGGGAGGCCCTGTGGCTCTGTTCTTAGTTTATCCCTTCTCCCAAATTCTATGGGTTTGTTATATTTTACAGTGATGTGTTGTGTCTCACCTTTCTCCTGGTGGGATGTGAAGATACACATAGCGTCCTTCCTTTCCTTTCCATTTCTAAAGCAATTGTGCAAAACAAAGGAACAGCTGTCAAAGTTCAGTTTTTAGTGTCTACCATAAACTCTCTGTTTATGAAACAATTCTAAAAATGGAAAAAGAGAAGTTGTCAAAAATGTTAAAGAAGACTGTTTTGCAATTATTTATGTATTACTGTTTTTCTTCCACTTGTTGGCATGTACTAACTGCATTACTACACGGGCCTGTACTGACTTAAAGTTCATATGTTTAGAGTTTTTTAAAGCAAGTTCAAAATGTATGTATGTAAGAGTTATGTACAATTAGTATTTTGCCTTTTATTAGCCAAAAAGTCTATATTTAGGAAGCAATGCACAATTGTAATAAAACAAACCAAACTGTGTTTTGAAAGCCACAGTGTCATTGAATTGGTCATTGGTTATTAAACGTCATTGCTGTTTCCCAGTTTCACCATATTAGACTAGGAGAAAAAGAGCCATATGCTGATCTCTCCTGAGATTTATTATGCTCTAGAGCCACAGTTTGCTGACCCCTACAGTAAAATGTGAAGATTTTTTACAAACTTAACTTTAGGTAGGTGCATACGAGCTTTCCTCCTCTAAGGAAAAAGCTTGTATGTACTTTATTCACTATAAATACAGTGCCTTGCATAAGTATTCACCCCCTTGGCATTTTTCGTGTTTTGTTGCCTCACAATCTGGAATTAACATGGATTGTTTGAGGATTTGCATAATTTAATTTACAGAACATGCACACAACTTTTAAGATGTTTTTTTTTATTTTATTTTTTATTATGGAGCAAACAACAAGTAGGACAAAATAACAGATGCATAACTATTCAGCCCCTATAGTCAATACTTTGTAGTGCCACCTTTTGAGGCAATCACATCTCCAAGTTCCTTTGGATAAGTCTATATGAGCTTGCCACATCTTACCACGGGGATTTTTGCCCATTCCTCCTTGCAAAACTGCTTCAGCTCCTTCAAGTTGGATGGTTTGCGCTTGTGAACAGCAATCTTTAAGTCTGACCACAGATTTTCTATTGGATTGAGGTCTGGGCTTTGACTAGGCCATTCCAACACTTGTACATGTTTCTCCTTAAACCACTTAAGTGTTGCTTTAGCAGTGTGTTTGGGGTCATTGTCCTGCTGGAAGGTGAACCTCCGTCCTAGCCTCAAATCGTGCACAGAGTGGTACAGGTTTTTCTCAAGAATATCCCTGTATTTAGCACCATCCATCTTTCCTTCAACTCTGACCAGTTTCCCAGTCCCGGCTGCTGAAAAACATCCGCACCGCATGATGCTGCCACCACCATGTTTCACTGTGGGGATGGTGTTCTTTGGGTGATGTGATGTGTTGGGTTTGCGCCAGACAACGTTTTCTTTGATGACCAAAAGTTACATTTTAGTCTCATCAGACCAGAGCACCTTCCTCCATACATTTTGTGAATCTCCCACATGCCTTTTCGCAAACTCAAAACGTGCCATTTTGTTTTTTGCTGAAGGTAATGGCTTTCTTCTGGCCACTCTGCCATAAAGCCCAACTCTATGGAGCGTACGGCTTATTGTCGTCCTATGTGCAGATACTCCAGTCTCTGCTGTGGAACTCTGCAGCTTCTCCAGGGTTACCTTAGGTCTCTGTACTGCCTCTCTGATTAATGCCCTCCTAGCCCGGTCCGTGAGTTTTGGTGGGCGGCTGTCTCTTGGCAGGTTTGCTGCTGTGCGATGTTCTTTCCATTTGGTTATGATAGATTTGATGGTGCTCCTGGGGATCATCAAAGATTTGGATATTTTTTTATAACCTAAACCTGACTTGTACTTCTCAACAACATTGTCCCTTACTTGTTTGGAGAGTTCCTTGGTCTTCATGGCAGTGTTTGGTATAGGTGCCTCTTGCTTAGGTGTTGCAGCCTCTGGGGCCTTTTAAAAAAGGTGTGGTAGTACAAATAAGGAATAATACATAAGTAATTCTATTTGAATGTCTAAAAAAAAGTTGATGAAAACTTATTTCCTGCTCAGATTTCTCAGAAATACAGTATATGCACTGCAGTCTGGGAAAACTGGGCAGGACATGCAAATGAGGCCACATAATGCACCATCACTCTGTCAATCCAAACCATTTTAAACATGGCTCCTTTGAAGCATATGCTTACTGTATTTCACAGTTTTAGACATAGCAACGGATGGATTTTTCACAAACCGGGTCACTTAACCACATACAGTACTGTTTCACGGTTACTGCCGATCCTCAGTATGGTGTGAGTGCCTGGTTTGTGTGGTGATCGTTGTAGAGAGTAGTTCTATACAGCAATTGTGTGTATATGTAATGACAGATCATGTGACACTTAGATTGCACACAGGTGGACATAATTTCACTAATTATGTGACTTCTGAAGGTAATTGGCTGCACCAGAGCTTTTTATGGGCTTCATAACAAAGGGGGTGAATACATACGCACATGCCAATTTTCTGTTTTCTATTTCTAAAAAATAGCTTTATGTATATATTTTTATGATCTTCACCAACTTTTGTGTTCTGATCCATCACATAAAAATTCAGATTAACAAAACATTGAACTTAAGGCTATAATGTAACAAAATAGGTAAAAAGTCAAGGGGGGTAAATACTTTTGCAAGGCACTGTATATACATACACACATGACCACATTTGGTGGGAGCATGATCAGTTTGATTTGAATGCTACTATTATTAATGCTACTAGCATTATTATTATTATTATTTGTGGGGCCAAATTCCAAATCAATAGTACATATTTCTCATATTCTGCTTCTCATAAGTATGTTCAATAAAAAAAAGAGTCATGTCTACATGTGATGCTCCATTTGCTCATTAATATGAATTGTACAAATTAATATGAATTGTGAATTTGTACACACAAAAACAGCATGATTACTTGCTCACACAAAGTTGATTTATATATTTATTTCCCCTCTCTGTCCTTCAGAGTGTGAATGAGATTGATACCAAAGTTGTTTATGGCTTTGATAATGGCACATTATATCATGGCTACAGCTTTAATATTGTGTGCGTTTAAATCTTATTTAACGTCATGTTGTTAGTCATTGTAAAAATTAATGATCATTAATGAAGGTTAACCTCATATGACATGGTTTATTGTTCTACTGTATGTCAGACGCTTACAAGACAGCAGGCAAAAACATGTTTATGACATAATAGAACAAGAACAAGTTTACAAAACATAGGGGTATATTTACTAAGTATCATGGGAGCTGCAATGTGCTCCACAGAAAATTGCCATTGCAGCCTCTGTGAAGCACAACACTGCTTAGTGAGCATACGCCAAAGCCATTTTTTACACTTCTTTTTAGACTAGCCCGTATGGAAAGAGAAACATTACTACCATTATAAATAACCAGTTAGATGCTAATCATGTGTTGATCAGAACTTTCCATATTTCTGTAATTACTACCATGCAGTGCTGTTATACTACATTAAAACCCGGGGCAATTTCATCTTTTTGTTCCATTTGACAGATAAGTAGGGGGAAAAAAGCCTAAGTGAAACATTTAGAAAATGCATTTTCCTACGTTAAGCTAACATTACATTTTGCTATTTTGAGCAACAACAAAAAAAAAGTTTTACCTTTGATAATGAGAGATCATTGACATTAATTTACTGACAAGGCACTGAGGCATTGGTTCCCTTGACGGTATCTTGACTACATAGGAATAGATTTGAAGGTAGCTACAGTCAAACAATGGATTTCCATGCCTTATGGGTTTATCAGTAATTAACTCTCATTAACAAAATATATGAATCTTGGTTTGTGGGTGAACCATATGATTGGCTGACTGACAGCTCAAAATGGCAAATATTAATGTTATATTACTGTGGGGAAATTACATTTTTAATAACTTGATATTAACTATACTTTTTAATTCTACCAAATTTGGAACCTCAGCTGTGTTATGTCTAAAATGATTCATTTGTCTATTAAAATGTGTTACAAACTGTAAGGTTATTAATAAAAAGACATAATTTGATTTGTGTACTTTAATAATCTTTTGCTTTCAGTGAATATATACTTTATTTTTATGCCAGGAGTAATCTGCACTGCTTTGAGTTGTGATGTTACTGTGTACAGTGTCATGGAAGTGTTAATTAAAACAGTGAGTGAACTGGGCGCAAAAAAAAGTATTTGCCCTTACAAAGTACAGAGCCTACAAGATGGTGTCTCACCACCCAAGGTATTTGAAGGGAAACCAATTAATAATCATCACCATATCCTGTCTGTTGCTGTGCATTCAGTTCTGGTTTCCTGTTGCTCATCGCTCTAGTGTAGCAGTGTTTATGGAACCTGCGCATTGTTTCCTCTCTTTTGTCTCGAATTTTTTTTTTGCCCTTTCGCTCTTTGTATAAAAGATTCTATTAAAACTCTGGTTGAAAGCTTTCATGTATACTTTTCTTTTATATCTTACTAGTAACTTGCCTGTCATATAGCACAGTATCATATAATATTCTGTCTTCTATGTCTCCACTCCCTATGCCCTGTCTGTGCCTGTCTCTCTCTCTCCCTTCTCTTACTCCCTACCACCCTCTCTCTCTCTCTTCCTTCTCTCACTCCTTCACATCCTCTCCCTTCCTTCACTCCTTCCCACCCTCCTTCCCATCCTCTCCCTTCTCTTACTCCTTACCACCCTCTCTCTCTCTCTCTCTCTTCTCACTCCTTCCTAGTCTCTCCCTCTCTCCTTTCTCATACTCTTTCCCACCCTCTCTCTCTCCCTTCTCTCACTCCTTCCCATCCACCCTCCCTTTCCTTACTCCTTCCCACCCTCCTTCCCATCCTCTCCCCCTTCCCCCTCCCATCATCTCCCGCTTTCTCCCTTCCTTCACTCCTTCCCACCCTCATTCACATCCTCTCCCTTCTCTTACTCCTTACCACCCTCTCTCGCCCTTCTCACTCCTTCCTAGTCTCTCCCTCATTTCTCATACTCTTTCCCACCCTCTCTCTCTATCTCTTTCTCCCTTCTCTCACTCCTTCCCATCCACCCTCCCTTTCCTGACTCCTTCCCACCCTCCTTCAAATCCTCTCCCCACTTACCACCCTCCCATCATCTCCCGCTTTCTCCCTTCCTTCACTCCTTCCCACCCTTCCATCCTATTCTCTGCCTCATGTGCCACGCCCACTCTGTGCCTTTACCCCTTTTGTACATGCACATTAGCAAGATCCCTTTTGTGCAAGCACATTAGCGCAACCGCTTTCACAACCTCTTTTGTGCATGTACATTATCACGACCCCTTTCGCACATGCACATTACCATGACTCTGACGCGGGTTGCGCGGTTACCCACTATTTAGGGTTATTTGCTTGTAACGCCTGTGCAGAACACATCTTGCAATAGTTACTCCCAAGCTGACAACTATTATAGTGGATTACAGTCTACAACATGGCCATCACTTGCCAAAGCTGTGAACACTTGATTATTTTCATTGTGAACATTTTTATTTTGAATCTTTAGTGTGTTTTTGTACAGAATTTTAATGTACATGTGTGAAAAAAAAGTTATGTTATAGCACCATTGTAATTCACATTTCTAGCATGCATTTAAAAGGTTTGAGTTTTAAATGTTACAAACTATTTGTTTTTGTATTAGAAACAATTGAGCTATAATGTAGAAAATGTATGTTAAATATAGACAGTGTGGGATTGTTTTCTCCTCCCTTATCCTGATGTGGTACAGAAACAGAGGAACATGTCTGTACTACACCATATTGTGATTTTGTTTCTGTTGGTCTTGGTGTAAATCATATTATAAAACCAGGTCTCTTCTTAACTAACTGGAAAGATAAAGGTGGATCAACTTAATTTTTGTATATCACTGTCTGTTTTTTTAGTGATCATTTTATTTATTTAGTATAATACATGATAAACTTAACTGTATTTAACACCATATAGAATTACCAGTAGAGTATATATTACACTTAGACATTCTTTTTTTTTTTTAAAAGCATTTAAAGTAGAAATGTTACTGAGATTATTAATGGCTGGAGAAGTGACCTATAGGAAATGCTTCCATTTTCCACTAATTCCCAATATTATTGTTGCATTGGACAGCATTTTTTTCTGACAGGAAACTCTTTCTTCGTACCATGGCATGAATAAATCACTGATAACTAAAAAGAGTTCTGTGCTGTGTAGGGTAATAGATATCACAGGAATCTGCAGTTTGGTAGCTTGACAGAGCACTCCCTGAGAGACTACTGAGAGAGATTATTATTTTATTTTATTAGTATTATGTTTTATTTGTAATGCTCCAGCATATTCAGTAGATGAAAACATATTGGTTATACAGTGTTATTGGAGAAAACTTTAATTTAGAGTGCTGAACTTCAACAAATAAATTAGAAAGTAAAAAAGGATGAGAAGTAACAGACATGTGGGACAGGAGAAGCGTGGAAAGGGGGCATCATAAATAATGTAAAAGAACAGAAGAAGTATGTTAAGAGGATTCAGTAAAAGGGTATTACTGTATATTGCAGTGCTATTATTTTTGATAGATAGATATGTAGATAGATATGAATGTTTCATGGATTAATACATTTCTGCGGTTTACGTGTATGCAGCACATCTCAAAAAACATTTTATTTTTATTAATATCTAAAAATCCCTCTAATGATTATGTTGACACATGCAGGGGGTGTACACACAGGCACCTGATCCCCCAATCAGCATTGAGCACCAGGGGATCAAAATGAACCCACTATTTCCTGACGGTTGCATGCTCAGCCAATCTCCTTGCAGCTTCCTCTCTGTGTGTCAGCAGCAATACATAGCAAATATCAGTGATACACTGCACATCCCAGGCTTCTTTGCACCACAAAAAGGAACCCACAGTTGATTCAAAAGTTTCAGCTTACCTGATCGACCAAAACAAATCATTTTAAATTTGGTGCAAATGTATCCTGGGCTTGGAGGGTGTTAACCCTGATTTTCAACTGTCAAAACTTACAAAAGATTTTGGTGATTTCAATGTAAGGGTTTAAATGTTTACTTTGTTTTTTTTTCATGCAAACAAAATGTTTGCATGCACTACCAAATCTCCTCTGTCAAATGCATTCATAATCCAGCAAATTTACATATCCCTTTAAGGGATTTAAACATGCTTGGGTTAAGCATAAGGCTATCTTGAGGCATAATTAAATCTTATGAGAGATAGATTTTGCAGACTAGCAGCCTTATTAAATTGTGATTTGGTCAATTGAATAGGGCTCTCTATTAGCACATAGCATATGTTTTTTACAGAAGTTTTTAGTCAGTGAACTTCTATTCAAAAGCAAGGTCTTCACTAACTAAAAACATCTGTGAAAAATAGAGCCATATTCAATTGGTCGAATCGCAATTTAATAAGGCTGTAGATGGATGTTCTTGCTATTTTCTTCCAACAAATGTATGTTTCTATGTAAATACACAGCATGTTAGGAAATTACACTATATATATATATATATATATATATATATATATATATATATGTATATATATATTTCTGTGCATATGAACATAACATCCATTGCAGTGCACTCACAACTTAGAACAGGCTTTGACCCCCAAAAAAGTGCTGCCTGGACTTGTTGTCCTTGGCTGAAATCGAACCTTTTTTGGAGTAATGGTCTAATGAGAGAAAATACCTCTCCTATACCCCCGCCCCCAAAACGTCCTTCTTTTTAAGGGACAGCCCTACATTTAAAGACAAGTCATACAGCAATATTTGACCAAGCTTCTCGTTTTTTTGCTGAATTTAATTACAGGAAAATGAGGCATTCTATGTGTGTGTCGGTTCTGCAGCATATATGTGTATAACAAGCAGTGTGCAGCTCTTAATCTTGGTTTCATACAAGCGGCTGCCACAGTTAGTCAATTGATGTAAATATTACTACAAATGTAACACATATATTAGAGAAATAAAGGTTTTTGTGTATTACAACTTTGACTCTCCCTTCCAGTCACTCACATGCTCATGTTTGGTTATTCCATTATAGTAAAAATATCTGAGTTTAAAATGGAAATCAAAATATTACTTACAATCATGGCAAAAAGTATATACTAAACTGTGGCAAGTGTCTTTTCCAAGTGATGTTGTTGTTTGCTGCAACCTGTGGCATCAGTGATCTGCACCATATGTACCAAAATTACTTAATAGATTTTGTAAATTTGAAGCAGCTGCAAATTGTTTTGCACATTACTGTGGCATAAGGGTTATGCAAGAATGAACTTAAAAGAGTTGCATATTTAAAGCCTTATTAAATTGCGATTCAGTAAATTTAAACGGGCTCTATTTAAGCACACAGCATATTTTTTTACAGAAGTTTTTTGTTAGTGAACTTCTATCCAAAAGCAAGGTCCTCACTAACTAAAAACTTCTATAAAAAAATATGCTCTGTGCTTATATAGAGCCCTTTTAAATTTACCGAATCGCAATTTAATAAGGCTGTTAATGTGAGCAAACAAGGACATTTTTGTACCATATCACCAAATTTAAATTTAACCAAACAGAAATAAGAAATAATTTCATGCAACATATTTGTTTCTGCTAGTAATTAGCTTTGGGCTTGGATACAGAGTTGATTCACGTGTATATAATTTTTCAGTCATAACAGTGGTTTTTGATTTTATGGTTAAATCTTTACCTCATATTTCAGTGAAGTCTTCTCCTTTGTAAAACACATATGGGCAGAACACAAACTGCAAACAGATGGCGTCACCATTTTAGAATGAAGAAGTGTATATCAAAAGGAAGAATCACAGTTGAATACTGCATCTAATACACTGAGCAATATGCCTAACACTGCAGCTCTTTATACTTTGTCCAACAAATTAAAGGCTCTGCAAAATAGTTCCTTCAAAGTTTGTGTCACCCTTCTCCCAAACCTCCATAGCCCTTAGGGATACTGACACTCTGAAAGCAAGTTGTTTTTTTCTTAAAAAAACCATGAAAAACTAGCCAATTGTTTCTATAGATGTACTAATTAGGATTACAGTCTGCTTGTCAGTCTTTTTAGTGCCAAAACAGTGTCCCTTATGGTTTTCGTGCACCTAGATACAACCTTCTCAAGCACTCTGAGCTACAAATTGTGCAGAGCTGCACATTAGCAGAAAAAAATACACACATAGTGCTGAATATCTCCGTGCTGATATACAGTAGAGAAAATGGCTATTTCAATGTATAAACAGATTTTAATTATCATAACGAACTTGTGTTTGGGGTAACAATGTGCCTCTAAGCCAGGGGTGTCCAAACTCGGTCCTGCTGGGCCGCACACAGGCCTGGATTTGTGGATATCCTTGCTGCAAGCAGGTGAGACTATTGCTTCTTCAGTCATCCCGATGAACTCACCTGTGCACAGAAAGAAAATCTGCAAATTCAGGTCTGTGTGCGGCCCTCCAGGGCCGAGTTTGGACACCCCTGCTCTAAGCAACCCATCAATTATAAAAGAAAACAGAATGAATTAAATTATATTTACATGTTTCCTGAGCTTTATGTAGATTATCAAATGGAGATCAATTATATGTTAGATTTATCTACTTTTAGGATTAGGTTAAGATTAGGACTAGGTTTAGGCAAAATTCCATACCATAAATATAATTTATTGATTTGTGGTTCCTCCGTTGGATAGGATAATGTCCCATACAAAGGACATTTGCCTTGCTAGAGTGTCTGGTTCCCATGTACAGCCGATACACAAACAGTTAATGGCCTCATAGCTTTGAAAAACAACCTCTAAAAAGAAGATGGCAAGATCTTTACTTGTTAGGACTTGTATTACTGATTTAAGATGAGAAGCACAATGATTCCCTGTGAAGACATCCAAATGCCCGAATGTGCAGCAGTTGTTTTGATGTATTGATTTGTGTGAGTACTTGTACATGGCGCAGTGCCTTATTTACAGATAACAATACCAACACTTGTTTTTATTTTTGTATCTTTTAGGAGATGCTCGAGTGAGAGGTCCAACAGGGGTTCTCTCTGAACGCCGAGGCTCATACCCTTTTATTGATTACCGGCTTCTGAACAGTAAGTGTGACTTGCAACTTTCAGGCAATAATTCCCTAAAGGAATCCAATGCTCCAAACAATATATATTACTGATGTAATGCAATATACAACTGGTCTACACCTGTTTTTGTACTCTTCTTTATCTGCACTAAATAATGCTACAACTGTCTATGGAATGGTTCACAACTTGTCCATGGACCACCAGTGTGGTCCAGGAGCTTCACTCCATGGAACAAAAAAATGATTAAAAACCAAAAAATTATCAAACAAAATTACTAAAATGCAAAAACAAGTAGTGTTGCCTGGTTATTGTATTTTATTTAAGTGTTTAGATGTGTACAGTGCCCTCATTGGTCCTCTGGGGAAAAGGGGTTTTGGAACAACTGCTCTAAAATGCTACGCAAACACATTAGTTTTGAATGTTTTTTCTTATTTTTCTTGTAAATGTACATTGTCTACCTTAGATCATTACAAGATATTAGTTTGCAATAGTGAATCTGCTGATGAGCGGCACATAATATCCCTGAAGGTTTTTTAGCCTAGGGTGAATGAACATACTGTATTATCAACAATATCTGAGGATCAGCGGTAAATCATAAGACCTCTTTAGAGCCAGAGAGCAGTTTGTTAAAGAAGGATATTTCTTACTTCTGGAAATGTAACCATATCTCTCTTGAAATGTAAACTCCCCTCTCACACGCACACCTTCTACCTATGTTTCATGGATTCCCCCAGGGCCCAGCAGAGGCATAATTTTTCTAATTAAAAACTAGCTTAATTACTTTTTTCTACTTAATTATGCTTTTAGTTAGACAAAGATAGTTCTTTAACAGCTAAAATAACTGCCACTGAACTGAACATTTTGTTAATTTGTTATCCTCTTATGCTTAAACATAAAAACACTACATTTTCTTACTTTTATAGACTGGAAAACATCCATCTTTAGGTAATGGCAGACTATTATTAATTAGAACTGTTTGCCTATAACATAGCACTACAACCTGCATATCAATAAAGCTTCAATCATGCTAGTATGTATGAGGGTAATGCTCATTCAAATATAATAAAACGCATTTATAATTGCTTAGATCTCTTTCAAGATTGGATTTGACTGAAAGATTTGGCATGAAAGTGACTAAAAAAAGCTTTATAGGAGTTAGGCTTGTCATGCCAACAAGCAGAGTCCTAGGCCAGCTCAAGTCAGAAGTCGATTCCAACCTTTGCTGACGTCATTGCATTCAGTCACAGTGGGAGAAAATAATGAATACATTGTCACCGTTTCCATGGCAACTTTTTTCCTGGTGACATTCTGTGATTTCCATGTTGGTGGAAAAAAAAAGAGGCTTTTCTGCAAGCCATTGTACAGACTGTTTAACATGCCAAGATTACTTCATAAATAAAATCCTACACTTTCTTTGCAGTCCTGTTTTTTATTGAATCGCGTGCACACTCTGTAAATACCAAAGCAGAATTCCTGTTTATAATTAGGACTGTAGGCTTGCAGGTAAACCCCTTCCATTCACAGAATCAAGGCAATAAAGTGCTTCTGAGATGATTATAGTGACATTGACAAATTGTTCCTAAATCATTCTGTCACTTTACTATTAATTATCATGTTGCACACTTCTATAAACTCAATTTATATGCTCTATAGAAATGCAAAGCATACAAACCATTTTAAGTACTGCCTTTAATCCCTACCTAACATTAAAGGACCACTGCAAGAATATTTGTTTTCAGTAGGGTTTAGGACAGGCGAAGTTTCAGTAAAACTCAATTTGCTTTTATATGAAACAGTGTCAAATTCAAATATACGTTTAAAAGTTTTTACTACTTTTCTTTTATTGCTAAAATATCTCTTTTGAACCCAGAACGTAAATGTAATTCAAAAAGTTTTCAGATGTAGCTGTAGTCTGGTTGGCTCTTGAGCTGGATCTTGAACTTTTGACTCAATCAGCTAAGCATTCAAAGAGCTAGTGATAGGAACTTCTAATAGTGGCTTGTGCTCTCCACAAACACAGAAATGTAACTGGCAAATTAGGCAAGCTCCATAATTTTATGTGTATGAGAGTTATTTTCTAAATGTGCAGTCTTTATAATATCTCTATCTTTTTGTCTATTATCAGTCAGAGTTCCTTCCCTTTGTCGTTATGTGTGATGACTCTTTGTTAGTTCCATCACAACAGTATAGCATTACATATAGTTGAGATAGCAGAGGATACATTTGAGAGTTCTTTCCCTATAGATGAGTAACTGAGTGTCTGAAGGATTGTTGTTGATTGACCTAATGTGCATTGGAAAGGGAAGGGTGTGTTGGAGATAGCATTCCGGATATATCACATACATAGAGAAGGCAAATTTAGAAGATAGAGGGATGTGATTGTGAGAACAATGAAAAGTGCTTTTTGGTAACATTATGCATTTTGTTGACTAATTTTATTAGATAGAAAACAGAGAAGCAATTTGCATATAGTATATTGCTACAAATAGAAGCGCTCTATAGTATACCTACTGTGTTTACACAAAATAGTCAGAAAAAATGGATAAATTAAACACGAGAGTGTTCCATATGTATGAACTATATATATGTGTCTACATACAGTTCCTTTGGAGAAATACACAGATGGAAATCAGAGTAAATGTCCGTCGATATAAGTCCAGAACCACAATGTAAATGCCAGAGGTGCGCAGCTTCTTCTCAGGACACCGTTCTCACTGTGTCCAAGTAACTAGTAGAGATGATAAGGAGGTTAGGGGAAAGACAGCGCGCCACCTCCTAGTGCGATCAGAGTGTATAATAGTCACGTCAAAACATCAATCATATAGTATTTAACTCACATGTGATAACCCCAAAGTTATGAGGTATCTGTATGGATTAAAAGGGTAGCTCTGGAAGTACCCGATGTCCAATCCTCAGATCTCAATCCCAGGCACAGGATACAATCCAGATAATCTTGTAATAGGTTTAGTTGGATCACCAATGCTATAGGGTACACTATTATATAATGTCTGTAGAACAAAATATGATACCAACTCCTTATGTCTACTATAGGGGACCATTAAAACACACTATTACAAACAATAGTGTGTTTATCATATATTTATTGTACCATGCAATCCCAAGTACATGCCATATATGGCCAATAGGGATAGGCACAATGAAAATAAAAGAAAAGCACACTGCAAAGCTCTCTCTTTATCTCTCTCTCTCTCTATTTCTGTGTCTAACTTTATATTCAGTGCGTGATGGGGTATAAATTCTTATATGCACATACCAACTGGGCCTTGCTTAGATCATGAATTTATTATAATTTTTACTGACACAGAACAAAATTACAGCTTCGTGAATAGATCCCTGAAAGTTAAT
This sequence comes from Discoglossus pictus, assembly GCA_027410445.1. Taxonomy (NCBI): domain Eukaryota; kingdom Metazoa; phylum Chordata; class Amphibia; order Anura; family Alytidae; genus Discoglossus; species Discoglossus pictus. The sequence goes on along the minus strand of CM050165.1, from coordinate 197,996,975 downwards.
GCATGTAAAGTTACCATAATAATATTCATAAACGTGACAGAAATGCCACTGACAATGTGTTCACCCAAGTGCATGTGTGTATGATTCCACAAGGTACGTGACATGAGTTTTGGATAATTCAGATTTGTGTTTAAAGAGGCTTAGCTGCCGTGAATCTTGACAGGTCAACTGCTAATACATGTGTGAGCCACATGCTTTGATATACAAGTACAGGCCATGTTTAGGAGCTGTTGAAGGTGAAGTAGTGTGCTCGAGTGTACTAAGTATATTATTCTGATAAACCTGAACATGGTAATCCAACACACAATGCTTTTTTTTAGTTCATAAAAGATGGCTATTCTTATTTGATAAACTAATCACATTTCAGGCTTAAAGACAACATTTACTAATATTGCCCCTGCCCTAATAATCCAAGAAGCCAGCTGATAAGTGTCAGTATGCCAATTCATTGTTAAAGAACATTAACTCTATATGTTATGTCAGCCATTCTTCCTAAAGTGAACCTTTGTGTTATCATGCAGCTACAAACCATCCGTCATTTTATCAACCAAACCAAGATGGAAAATGTCATAAGGGGACCACACAAATAATGTAGTATATCTTGGGAATACTTTATTTTAGATAAAAATGGCTAGTATATTGTAGAGAACGTTAAAACCAAAATTTCCTTTAAATACCATTTTATTTTCTTTGGAGAACGCAAGTATAGGAATCACTCAATGTGTTCTTTAAGTTGCCTTAAAATGCTATAAAGATAAATACTGCATAACCTGGAATCACTTCTTTTTCTGTGTAATTAAATGAGCCAACATGAACAATGCTTTCCAAATAATATACTACCTTCAACCACTCTAGAGATGAGAGCTTATAGGACACTCCTATGTTACAATAATTTACAGTGCCAACAGTTTATCATGATGCAAAGCTGTCCAAAAGGAACATTTCCAGTTTTCTCCTTTTGTCATGCATCTCATTCGTGTCCACAGGGAACAACAATTTCAAAGCCAATTACTATTTGACAGTTTTATTTGAAGTTTTATTTTCTTTCATGTTGGTTGTTATGTAAGTGAGTTCACAGGACACATCAAATTTATGTTGCAAACCCTGAGGAGCAGTGCTTAGTTTTTGTGTGCAATCTGAGGCGCATCTTCATATATATATATATATATATAATACAAGTACAAGATATATATTTAAATGAATAATGGAAATATGAAGTAACTGACAGTTGCTGAAACAAAATGGCTGACTAATGTTTTTGAGTTTCAGCCATTTTGAAATGAAATTGCATGTTGAGGAATCGGCATTATGAAATTATTTTGATACAAGGGTTTGAGAATTTCAGCTTGACCCTGGTGAACTTTAAATTAAAAGGGTGAAATTAGTTATTGAATTTTGTTATTACGTTTGTTGGAGATTTCACTAGAAAATGTTTTTTTTATGTGGATAAAGATTTGAAAGGTTTATAGAAAAAGAGATTAATAATAATATGATTTATTTGATTCTTCTATTACAATGCAATAAGCAAGTATATACAGTATCTGCTTCTACAAATCTTTTGAAACCTTCCCATTGAACTTCTTTACGTTTTTTTAATGGGGTCATTTCAGGCAAGGCCGAACGTTCATTGAGACATTTTTTTCACCTGTTTTGTGCAGCTCTGCACTTCCTCCCTCAGAAAGTTTGGTATGTGGAACTCAGGACCCTGACTGAGCTGTGGTACAGTAAAAGCATTCTTCTTTCTCTGGGTAGGTGAGAAGGACTTTGCTATGAATGTAAAGGGAAGCATTTGTAAGGAAACACACCAAGATATGTTTGGCAGGAGATACTAGTAGATCATCATAGGAAGATTTTTATTAAAGCCACATGTGAAGTTAATGATTTATGAAAATATATTCCTGGTGGATTCCAATCACACACAAAATTTACATTTTTGCTTCCTTAAACTTTTTGGAACATATAAAATTGACTCAATTAGACTAGAGATCACTTTACACCACACTGCATTTCCTACAGCCTCCATATGGCCTCACTCAGCCTTCTATAGGTGGCCAATTATGATTTGGGCACACTACTTTGAATTGTGTATTCTTAGGTTTATGATATATGATTATACACTTAATTTTGTACATTTTACAATGTGACCTATATAAAAGCCTCAATGAGTATAGTATAAATTACAAAAAGGGTAATTTACTTTTTAAGTTTTATATGTCCTTTAGAAGACATTTATAGGAGTTATATAGTTTGTAGGATATAAGATGTGCTGGGCAGAAATTCCATTCCCATATCTTGTTTTATGCCTTAAGCTATTGCAGACTTATTATTATTATTATTATTATTATTATTGTTTATTTGTAACACACCTTCATATTCCGTAGCATGGGTTGTGTTCAAGTCAAAACACATTGCAAAAGATGGAGGGCCCTGTCTTTGAGCTTAGAATCGTGTCCATAGTGCTTTCCCAAAGCACCGTGCAAGGTTGAAGACTCACAGACTTACAATCTAAAGACTGTGTACACATATATTGCTATACAAATAATAAATTAATAAACATAAATATCTATATATGCTTGTTAATGGTTATCTAATAAATAAAACGGTATCATGGCTATGAAAACCTATTGTTTCTAACAAATTCCTCCTTTAAAGTTAGTTCAATACATTTTTGACTTCCTGCGTGCACTTGAGTTCTGTGTTCATTATTTTTTTATGCAGTACAAACCCAAAGAGGTTATTATTGGGGAACAAAGTGAGATGCTTCCTGAATGCACAACTGCGTTTTCTCATTAAAAAATAATGCAAATGTAAAATAATGGTGTGAGAAACCAGGTATGTTGCAGGAGAGGCTGTCTCTGGACAGCAGAGGTTTACATGCTGTCCATGTTTGCTGTTAGCTTCCGTCTATCCCTTGGTTATTATAACAGTCCTGATTTCCCATGGCACAGTGCATAATTCAGACCTGTAGCTTTACAGAAAGAACTTTGTATTCATGTCTTGTCCAACAAGCAGCTTACTTCTTCCTTGCAAACCGGGTTTCTGACAGTTTGTATTGGTATTGCATAGTCTCAAATCACTGTACCTAATGCAGCTCTTCCCTTGGTGACTTCCTGACAGATTTACTGATTAGCTTTGGCTCATTTAGATTTTATCTTGGATTCTCAGACTAGGGCATGGACAGCATATTTCAGTGCCATAGCCAATACTGTAATACAGACACTATGACAAGTTGAACCCTCAGGATTGTCCGTGATAACATCCTGGGCAGAGAATCTAAAAGCCACATTCTGTAAAGCAAAAAGGAGTCAACTGGGCCATATTCAATATGTTGTTTTGCCATTTGATTCATCTTTATTGCATATGTGGGACTCAGCCACCTTCACATGAATCTTACATTGCCATACCATGCATATATTTTCTGTCTTAGCTTATTTTATTTGGTAGACAGCACCGAGATAGTAGAAATGGGGCATATAAAAGTAATACTAGGTTGGTTTATGAAGGGATAAAAAATAATTATATAGCGAGAGGACTCATCCATGCAGCCTAGTCCACAACACATCACTAAGCAATGATTATCTAGGTTGGGTAGATTGCAATAAACACAGAAGAAGTGAATCAAACAGACACCAAATAGAACTGATGTTGTCCAATCTGGTCTTAATGTGTTCTGTAGTAGGCATGCCAATTTGGGATTGACAAAAGAGACATACATGTTCCAGTCACATTATTATGACTAATATCCAGAATAACCGATGTGTGCAGCACAAACAGCAGCTAGATGGCATGGTAATGAGTCAATACGATGCTGGAAGATTGGCAAGGGTATCTGGAGCCATGCAGACTGTAGTGCATCTGACAGATGCTGCATTGTCCCACTGGAAGTCCCTATCCACTCCAGGGAAGACAGTCAACAAGTATGAGTGTATTTGATCTTCAAGGGTGGATAGACAACCCAATCAGTTGAGAGTGCCTTCGAGAGATATGAGTGGACCCAGACAATGCCAAGAAAACATTCCCCAGATCATAACGCTGCCGCCATCAGCTTGTGTTCTTCCAACAATGTTTGCAGAGTGTTTGTTCTCGGAGGTTTCGTGCCTAACACATCCATCCAGTTGATGGTGCAGAAAACGTGAATCATCAGAGAAGACAACCCTTGCCAATCAAAAACGGTCCAATTTTGGTGTGTGTGTGTTTGTGTCATTCAGTTGTGTCTGACTCTGTTACCTCATGGACCCCAACACACCATGCTGATCCACTTGGTATTCATGGCAGTGATAAACGGTTTGGTTGCCACTTCTTTCTCCAGTAGGCCACAGCATACAACTTCTGGTATTCATACTGACCAGGCTCAACCCTGCATGGCTTCAGGGTGGTTCCCAGTCTGGAATCGAACCAAGGTTTCAGCGGTGTAAGCACCGAATCCTAACTGCTGGACCACCAGGGAATTGCGATACTGTCAAATTGGTGTGTTTCTGCCAATGAACCCTCAACAGCATGGACGCAGTGACCGACCAGCCGTTTGCTTCAGAATCCCATACGCAACAGGGTTTGCTGTATTGTCATTTTGGACACACATCTGGTGTCGTTTGGACGTTGAGTAACTCAACTGCAGTGTGTTGGTTGGCCCTCACACTCCTTTGCAGCCGACGTTCACCTCTGACATTACAGTTTTGATGCAGTTTATTTGAAATGATGCCATTTGTCCAGTCACAGTACACTTTAACCACAGCAGCACACGAACAGTTCACAAACTGCTTTCTTTCAGAAATACTGCCACCCTTGGCTCGAAGGCCACTGACCAATCTCCTTTTCAAAGTCGGATAAATTGCACGTTTTACCCATGAGAGTGATGGTTGATATGTTTGCAGAATGCTTACATGTCACCTTATATAACTACATCAAGCCAGCTCACGACAGGTGCCGTATTTCATTGCTACATGCTGTTGACGTCAAAAGTATTATAAGCTATATGAGCCTTCTTTTTCACTAGAGCTTTAGGTTGCTTGATTCTGATGTATAAACTGCAAAATAAATACATGTTTAATGAAGCGTTATATTAAACTAGGAACTTGCCCATCAAAAATGACGGGATCAAAATTGTAAGGCTGGCAATGCTGTTTGCCTTCGGCGCTCATTGTGAGCCTCTCCCCTGTGTACTTCAACTTTCTTGCTTTCCACTCATCACCTTCGGCGCTCACTGCAAACCTTTCTCGGTTTGCTCATCTCGTGGCTCACAATGAGCGCCTTCGACAATCATTGCAAGCCTTTCCTCCTGCCTATTGTATGGGCCGCTCATTACGTTTCGTTAACCTGCAAGTTTTGTGCTTGGGAGTGCCATGTGTCTCTTTCCAACATCTCCCCCCTGTCCCTTCCCTTTGTGTTTCTCCTCTGTGTGTCTGCTGAATGTTTGCGTGTCACGCGCTGAAGGCCGTTTTTTTTTTTTATTTCAAAGTCCTGCATACATACCTGGGGTTGTTGGTGTAAGTGTTACTGTCTTGGGTGTTGTATATTTTCTAAGTCCCGCGTGCCTGGCTTTGCTCAGCCTCGTTTTCATGCAGTTTCAGAATTTTTTACTTTTTTACTTTTTTCGTCCGCCTGCTGAGTGGCTGCTTCACCTCGCTTTACGAGGCTCACATGTGTGGTGGCGCCGCTGGCACGCCTTGCTTTGTTACCAATATTGCAAACGTTACGAACAGCATTCTTGGTCCACAACTATATATGTGATATATTAAAACTACAAATTCACAGTAGTAACAGTAGCCACATTTGTTACATAACTAATTGTGGAAATAGAAGAAATATATTTACTACAGATCTTCCAAACCACAGTCTTGCAGCTGTGCACTGCTAGGCAGACATAAAAACAAAGGACTACTGTAGGCCTACAGTGCCTTTTTTTTGTGTTTTGTTTGAGGATTACATCATTTAATTTACAAAACATGCCCACAACTTTGAAGATTTATTTTTATTTTTATTGTGAAGCAAACAACAAATAGGACAAAATAACAGAAAAAGTCAATGTGCATAACTATTCACTCCCCTAAAGTCAATACTTTGTAGAGCCATCTTTTGCGGCAATCACAGCTCCAAGTCACTTTGGATAAGTCTCTATGAGCTTGCCACATCTTACCACTGGGATTTTTGCCCATCCCTCCTTGCAAAACTGCTCCATCTCCTTCAAGTTGGATGGTTTGCGCTTGTGAACAGCAATCTTTAAGTCTGACCACAGATTTTCTATTGGATTGAGGTATGGGCTTTGACTAGGCCATTCCAGCACATTTACATGTTTCCCCTTAAACCACTCAAGTGTTGCTTTAGCAGTGTGTTTGGGGTCATTGTCCTGCTGGAAGGTGAACCTCCATCCTAGCCTCAAATCACACACAGAGTGGTACAGGTTTTGCTCAAGAATATCTCTGTATTTAGCACCATCCATCTTTCGCTCAACTCTGACCAGTTTCCCAGTCCCGGGTGCTGAAAAACATCCTCACAGCATGATGCTGCCCCCACTATGTTTCACTGTGGGGATGGTGTTCTTTGGGTGATGTGATGTGTTGGGTTTGCGCCAGACATAGCGTTTTCTTTGATGGACGAAAAGTTAAATTTTTGTCTCATCAGACCAGAGCACCTTCTTCCATACATTTTGGGAGTCTCCCACGTGCCTTTTCACAAACTCAAAACGTGCCATTTTGTATTTTGCTGAAAGTAATGGCTTTCTTCTTGCCACTCTGCCATAAAGCCCAACTCTATGGAGCGTACGGCTTATTATTGTCCTATGTACAGATACTCCAGTCTCTGCTGTGGAACTCTGCAGCTCCTCCAGGGTTACCTTAGGTCTCTGTGCTGCCTCTCTGATTAATGCCCTCCTTGCCCGGTCTGTGAGTTTTGGTGGGTGTCCGTCTCTTGGCAGGTTTGCTGTTGTGCCATGTTCTTTCCATTTGGTTATGATAGATTTGATGGTGCTACTGGGGATCATCAAAGATTTGGATATTTTTTTATAATCTAACCCTGACTTGTACTTCTTAACAACATTGTCCCTTACTTGTTTGGAGAGTTCCTTGGTCTTCATGGCAGTGTTTGGTTAGTGGTGCCTCTTGCTTAGGTGTTACAGCCTTTTTTTAGATTTAAACAATACAGCATTTACTTTATTATTGTCCATATGCAATTATGCCACAGTGGAATCAAATTCCTGAAGTGGGATGAAATTTTGAATACAGAGGAAGCTTTTATCTGCACAATGGGAATGTGACAGCTAATATTGCCAATGCTTTCTAAATAACTAGTTAAAATGTGTTCACTATCCTGAGAATATAGTATTAGAAATCAGCTCAGAAAATTGAACAATAGAGTAAAGAATACTTGCATGTAAAAGTTAAAATTTAAAGTTTGGGTTTTTGTTTTTTTGCTTAATAAAAACATTTTGCAGTTATCATTTAAATAAATGGCTATATAGAAAAAAATGGAACCACAGTGGTCTTTTAATCCACTGTTCAATGCCAATTTTATGATGTCCTGTGACCAGCCCGTGGAATATCACAGTTGGCAAGTGTCCTTGAAACATTATATATTATCTTTGACCTATTTGTTAATTATACTTGTCAAAATAACCCATTTATATTCAGGATGTTGCAGAAATTCTTTGTTGAATTGACAAGTATTTTTAGCATGTTCTGAAAACTCTGTATTTCCGAAGGTGCTGTATAAATAACATAACATTCTTGGCATTTTGATCCTTATTTTGTAATTAATATGGCATCATATTTACTACTGGAGCTTGGCTGTCTCTCACTCTTTGTTCAAGAGGAGTGTGAGAGGAACTTCACATAATAAGAAACATAGGTCATCTTTAATATAGAATATTTAATACATCTGACCATTACTAAAACAAAAAAGGGTTACAAAACAGAAGTTATATTTATCAGTCCGTGAAACAGATAAATGCTATTGGAATTCCATTCCTAACAGAATGGTAGGATCAAGCAGTCAACTAGCCCCTCATATATTCTAGAAACTGGCTCTTGGTGTAAGATTTAAAAATTCTGCAAATATAGCTCCTTTCCTTAACATCACTTTTTCATTCCCTGTTTCTTTGCCAGCTGAATGCAGCTGCTCTCAGTTGTAGGAGAATCACAAATCAACAAGAAGAATGGACTTCCAAAAAGTCTTAATATATAACAAGAACTCTGAGATCCCATCTAACTTTCCTTATTCACAGAAACCAAAGTCGTGTATGTATGAAACCACTGAAAGCCATATCTAAATTCCCTGGATTATGAGTGCATTTGATAGAGGAGAATCAGTAGTGTATGAAAATATTCCTTTGCATGAAAAAATACCAGAATAAACATTTAAACACTTACCTTGAAGTTAGCAAAATATCTTGTCATTTCTGACAGTTGAAAATTAGAGTTACGGTAACTCCCCATTGAAACCCAAGCTAAATTAGCAGAAATTTCATAATTTGTTTTGGCCAATCAGGAGGAGGCTCAGGCAGCTGATACATTTGTATCAAGTTCTAGGGTTCCTGCTTGTGCTGTAAAGCAGCCTGAGATATGTAGTTGTGCTCTTATTCAGCTGTGAGCTCAGACCCCACCCAACCATGTGATTCCACCCAGTACTTCCTTTGGTCTCTACCACAAAGGTTAAACTCCATATCTGGCTTCCTCTGTATACTTGATTATGTAAGCTCCCTGTGGCTGTGCAAAGGTGGTTTTTACTCTCCTGCCTATAACTTTGTAAGTACACTGAACTTTTCTATATAACACATATTTTTCTGATAATCACTGCCTGTTTCTTACCAAACATATATATATATATATATATATATATATATATATATATATATATATATATATATATATATACATTTAACAAACCAAATGAAACAATGTTTTAGCCTCTTCCCAAGTTGTTTGTGATCATTACCTTTCGGCCTTTCTAATCTCCCCGTCTACTGTTAATAATGATGACTATATTTGCTAGTTATTTCATGCACGCGTTGCTCTCTGGAGCCCAAACATAACTAATACCAAACTGATCTACTTTTTAATTTAGTATAATTACTATAAAATTCATCTTGCTTTTGTTTATTTATTATACTAGTTCCTAGTTTTTGTTACTCTTGTGGACGCTTATTTTATGGAAGAAAAAAAGATTGAGTGTACTGAAATTGAGAAACAATAGCCAAGAAAACAGTCCCATAAAATTATCTAAAGACAGTACATAGAAAATGGGGGAATACATTCTTGTATATGTTATACTTTTAAGCAAATGTATCTGAATGGGAACCGATGCGAATTAAATGCTACTTCAACTAATCATATTGCACATTAAGGCATTTACTAATTGTAATGTGATGTCTACATTTGCAAGACCATTCATGATTTACTTTATTTTCTTGTGTATGTTTCTCATTCTGTTTCTGAATGTTCATGACACTCCTGGTGTGGAGTCGTGACATCCTGACTCAGAACAGCCCGCTGTAGGCTTTTTCTGTCAATTCTATTTAATACCAAATTTAATGCTTTTCTGCTCTCTGCTGAAACTTTCTTCAGCGTAAGCCGTATTTTTCAAATGTGCAGATAAGCAAAAATTCTGCACAGTGCTTAAAAGTTCTTTACAGTATGAAAGTTGGTATTTTCATCCATCTGCTGAAATGCGCTTATGTTCTGACATGTCACAGTGCTAATGTAGCTAATGGGGTACTTTTAAATTCCAGTTTTCAAAATGTAATTGGATTCACCAAGGATCATGACTAGAATGCATTCAAATTAAATATTATTTTGTAATGAAATTAAAGAGACACACATTTTTTTTAACAGAGCTATTAAGAAACATTTATAAATTGTAATGGTCTTGAAAATTACTAGATTATAGTTACTTCATGTTTTAGGCAGTGCTGTCTGCTTATCATGACATAGCAGAAACTTCTTCTATTGTTCAAATCAAAGCAGTGTACAAGGGGGATATTCAAGTTCTTGTGACCGTTCACATTAAAGATATTTTTTGCTTTGTTAATTTCTTTTTGAACTGATCCGAAATCTTACTTTTACCACCAAAAAGCCCAGCAGAAACACTTTCACTAGTTGCATATGCTTATGAGGATATGCACAGTGCCATCACTTATAAATATGCAGAGTTCTCTTTTTAAAATACGCTTTGTGTTGAAAAATAATAATAATTCAGAAATGTTAATACAAAGATTACATAAAATGCAGCCATTGTGATAAAGAACTCATCCACCTGGTCCTGAACATAGGAGGGTGTATTGTAAATGGTGAAAAGATACTTCTCAATCCTTAAGACTTTTGCCATACCCCAAGGTTCAGTCCAAGGCCACCTCCTTTTCTCCATCTATACATCCTCTCTTGATAACCCTACTTTGGGTTTCAGTATCATCTATATGCAAATGACATCCAAATCTACCTCTCAGCACCAAAACTATCCCCTTCTAGCTGATGTTACCAACTGCCTCTCCAGCATATCCTCCTTGATGTCCTCCGTCAACTCAAACTCAACATGTCAAAGACTGAGCTCCTAATCTTCCCACCCTCGTCCACAGCTTCCACTCCTCACATATCTCCCAGTGTTGATAATGCCATCATCATTCCCACCTCCCAATCCACATTGAACACATCCGCTAGGCTTATCTACCATACTCAATGTTCAATGTCTGCCGCACCTTTCTGTCAGTCACTCCAGTGGCTTCCCATAGCCTCCAGAATACAATTTTAAATCATGACCCTAACGTATAAAGCTCTCAGCGATAATGCACCCCCTTATATCTTCTATCTTCTCAAAATACTATGCCAGTTGCTCTCTTCACTCTGCTAACGACCTTCTGTCCTCCTCCTCTCTTATCACCTCATCTCAGTGACACCTTCAGGACTTTTCTTGCACTGCCCCTTTTCTTTGGAACTCCTTGCCTCGCTCAACTAGACTATCCTCCTGCCTCAAAACCTCACTAAATATGGATCTATTTAAAGATGTTGATCACCGTCAGCCTTAATATGCACAGTGTATGTATTAACCCTGTACCTCACACATACCCTTTAAATTGTAAGTTTGCAAGTTCTCAATCATGTTAGATGCTTTAGAGAAAGCACTGGGTATGTTTGATTTTAAGCTCAATTACAGGGCCCTCCTTTTGCAATTTGTTAAAATTGTTTTTGACTTGTACTTTACTCCTGCATAGTACTACAGAATATGTTGACGCTTTACAAATAAAGGATAATAATAATAATAATAATAATAAAATAATAATTAACGCTGAGGCAGATCCCAGTAATTCACAGATAAAACAGTACCATCCTCCATATAAGGGATACACAGATTAGAAATTATATTCTAAAAATTCCTTTATGATTCTGCACTTTTCAAAACTAATTCTGGGACACTTAATCCACCGACTAAGGCATTCTTTGCAAAGATGATGACTTAACATGACTTTTTTACACTGCTGATAAAATGAGTTGCTTCTGCTTTCTGACTGTCTCATAAAAAAATAAAAAAACACTGATAAAGAGCTTTGCGTGCTTAGATTCTGTTTGTCTTTGCACTGACCCCAAATAAATCATCTAGTTTCCGGAAGTCTTCCTTTAGAAACAATTGAAAGTTGTGGAGTACAGTAGTTTTGATTCTAGCTACTTGTGACACTCCTTCAGCACAACATTGTACTGGCAATTACAAAAAGCTTTGTTACAGCAGGCAGACAAGCAATGTTTGATATATAAACAGTATCCAAGCTTTGGTCTGGAGTAAACTAGTTTTATCTAGTAATAATATAAGGTCGCAGGCTTAGGTTGAGTAAAGGGACAAACCAGTACTGATGACATGTAGATCGACGTTGGCTGTTGATGAGAATCCTATTTTCATTTTGTCTGATCTGATGATAAATTATAACCCAAAAAACATATTTTTTTTTATTAAAATGGAACATTTTATATATGGCTCCCAAAAGATCAGCAATTTTCAATATAAATATATATGTTAGGTTTAATCAGTGATGTGTACATACAGAAGAGTTTTTATTTTTATTTACTTTTTGGATTTATACCAACCTCATCTGGACCTAAATACTGGCCAAGAACATGGCTGATCAACAGGGCTTAAAAAGTTACATAACTTCATGAGTGAGAGGCAGACACATTTATACCAAATGTAGGAGCCAGTCAAACTATTGAGAAGCCAACTAAATTGTTCTTAGGAGCCAGGGAATAGTGATTGCCACGTTTCCAGACCTTGTCAAACCATATCACTTTATGTTTGTATTTGCATTTTGATCCAGATTAAGTTGAATTTTTCTGCTTAGAGAGGAAATGTCACCCAAACACAAGTTTTAACACTTGTATTTTATTGCTACAAGACTTTTCTATGTTAGGAGATGTGAGCTGTTGAAGAACAGATGAAAATGCATGAGGATATCACAGTTTAGAACTTGGTGGCAAACTAGGCAAGTTTTTAAAATTTAACATGGATACTTCATTTTAAAGAACCATTGCAGTGCATTTACAAGTAAAGTTGACATGATTGTTTGATGGGCATAGGCAATAAACATAAATATCTTCCTTAATTGCTTACTACATAGTTTAAAAGTAAGTTTATAATAAATGGAACTGTTCTCAAAATAAGCATGGTTTATATATACAGTAGAATCCCGGTTATCCGGCACCCAACTAACCGGGACTCTCAAGCAACCAGCACTGGCATCAATTCCCTTATTTTAATGAAACTCCAGCTAAACCGGCATAACCGACACTATCCAGGACTATCCAAAGTTCGAGACTGGAAAAAAAAGACTAACTTTTTTTCTTATTGTTTTTACTGGGCCTAAGGGTCGTTTAGACCCTTACATTCTGGGACTCACAATTAACCGGCAACTACAGTTATCCGGCAATAGGAAGTCCCCATAGGTGCCGAATAACAGGGGTTTTACTGTAATTGTGTGTGTATATATATATATATATATATATATATATATATTGTGCAGGTTTTACAAACACTTCTATAGGTATAGTGCAATTTGTTCTGTTTTAGTTATCATGTATTTACCTTTCTTTCACAAATAAGTGTTATGACTTTTACATTGGCAGCCATTACATGGTCACGTTCTGGCAGGAGAATTATACATCAATAAACTATGGTCATTACACGCTAGTTATATTTGTATTTGAATATCAGATGTTTTGTTAAATAACAATTCACATTTTAGTGTCAGATGGATAAATTTCTACTTAAACAGAATCCTGTAAAACTGTGTGAGCCAATGTTAAAAAAAAAAATACATGTTTTATAACCTTATGCAGCCATCCAACAATCACAGCTACTAAAATGAAGATTACTAGGTCCGATGAAATCTGGAATATATTAACAGGAAATTGATGCCTTGTATGGTTTCCATGTGAGTAATCACCTGCTACTTTAAATGGGGAATGTTCAGATAACTTAACACACAAACACATTAAATATATTCCCATATGTACAACAGCGAACAGAATATGAGTGCAATTTCTCAATATAATTATTAGAAACTGTGATCATTTGTATTTATCCGAAAAAGACTCTCTTGAGTTAGTCTTGATATCACAAGAAAAGCAAATTATTTCTTAAATGTTACCATTCAAGGTGTAGGGATGTGGTAAATGCATACTTTACTATCCAACAATGCTTGACCTAAGCAAGGCCCAGTTGGTATGTGCACATAAGGGTTTATACACAATCACCTATTAAATATATTGATTAGACACAGACTACTTCTTGGGGGAATAACTGGCCACAGCATTTATTGGTAAACACAAAATGACGTCATAAACATAGCAATAAATAAATCAACATAACCACGTGAGGGGAGGAGCCTGGCCAGAAACAGTACACCCTACGCCCCGAACCCTCATCCAGGGCCTACGGAACATCCGTACCAACGTAGAGTAGGATCTCACCCATTTTAGCACTGTCCCGGCGACTCCTCTCACCACACGCAGCTGTTACAACACTATGAACATCATAAGATAACATATAATATACACTTAAATAACATATCCAAAACAACAAGTGCTTAAGACAATAAACAAGATAATCCCTCCAACTTGCCATTATTCATTCTTAGTTTTTTTTTTTTATAAAGTAAAAATATATACATAACTTAAAACAACAACAACAATACTTTAGAGATGGGGGGGGGGGGGTATCTCCACCCATGGCTAGCTGGGGGCATAATGTTGGAAATGGCGCCAAAAGAGCCTAAAAATGACTCCACCTCCCCCAGCTAGCCACCTCCCATCCATACCCCGGTCCTGCCAGGTCAAGTGCCCCCTCCAACCCCAGGAGGCCTGGAGTGGCCTACGGGCCCTTCATTCTTTCTTCCTCAGTGTTTAACATAGTAAAACTCAAATTATGTGTTGAAAAAATATATGCTATGTTACATATTGAAATCAAATCATAGATCATAAACACAAGTTTTATTATCAGAATATGTAGTGACCAATGCAGTAAGTCAAACATGTTTCAGACTTGCACAGTGCTATTCTGAACTTGATGTTTCTTACACCTAAGAGAACCATAAAATTCAGGCTTGCTTTTGTTCTCTGGTACAATATAAGTGTGTGCCAACTCATCAGGTGCTTATTATTGTTATCCTTTATTTGGAACTCGCCAGCATTTTTTCATAGTGCTATACAGGGGTTAAGTACAAGGCAAAAAACTTCTTTGACACATTGCCGAACTTGCAGAAGGTTTGGCTTATTTGTACCTGACTTCCATCTGGTGTAGTTTTAGGGCATCTTCACCACTGGTTTCATGGAGATTCAATTTATCCATGGCTTTGTCCAGGGGCGTAGTAACTAGGGGGGATGGGAGGTCAAATCCCCCCAGATTAAATTAATATGGGACCCAAAAAATAGCAAAATTAAACGTAATCATGCATTACCAGATTCGGGCTATGGAACATTATGTCTTTCTCATGAAAGCTTTGACCCATAATTGATATATATATATATAAAGTCAGGTCCATAAATATTGGGACATCGACATAATTCGAATCTTTTTGGCTCTTTACACCACCACAATGGATTTGAAATGAAACGAACAAGATGTGCTTTAACTGCAGACTTTCAGCTTTAATTTGAGGGTATTTACATCCAAATCAGGTGAACGGTGTAGGAATTACAACAGTTTGTATATGTGCCTCCCACTTTTTAAGGGACCAAAAGTAATGGGATCGATTAACAGTCATAAAACAAACTTTCAGTATAAGCCGAAGAACCTATTTTACCACAAAATACTGGGAAAATGTAGTGACTCGAGTATAAGCCGAGGATTGGAAATGTGCTGCCCCCTGTTTCCCTCTTGTGTCCTCGGTGTCCCCCTCTTGTGTGCCCTCTGTGCCCCTTTCTTCTGCGCCCCCTTTCTCTCCCCTGTGTCTCTTTCCTTCTCCCTCCCCTGTGTCTCTCCCCCCTCTCCTCCCCTGTGTCTCTTCCCCTCCTCTCCCTCCCTTGTGTCTCCCCCCCTCTCCCTCCCCTGTGTCTCTTCCCCTCCTCACCCTACCCTGTGTCTCTCCCCCTCCCTCCCCTGTGTCTCCTTCCCACTCTCCCTCCCCTGTGTCTCTTTCCCCCTCCCTCCCCTGTGTCTCTTCCCCCTCCCTTCCCTGTGTCTCTTTCCCCCCTCTCCCTCGTCTCTCTTTCCCTCCCCTCCCTTATCATGCTCCTCATCCTCCTTCCTCAACCCCACTTTACCCCTCTCTAATTACCTCCCCCTCTCCCCTTTCCCTCACTTACTTTCCATCAGAAGCTGCTGTGAAAGTGAGGGGAGGGGAGAGAGGGAGGAAATTAGGGGTAAAGTGAGGAGGAGGGTTGAGGATGAGGAGGGGGCTTGAGGAGGGGGGTTGAGGATGAGCAGGGGGGTTGAGGAGAGGGGTTGAGGATGAGGAGGGGGTTGAGGGTGAGGAGGGGGGATGAGGAGGAAGGATGAGGAGGATGATAAGGGAGGCAGAGGGAAAGAGACACAAGGGAGAGGGGGTGAAAGAGACACAGGGGAGGGAGAGGGGGGGAAGAGACACGGGGGGGGGGGAAGAGACACAGGGTGACTCGAGTATAAGCCCAGGGGGCCCTTTTCAGCCTTAAAAAAAGGACTGAAAAACTCGGCTTATACCCGAGTATATACAGTATATATATATGTATATATGTATATATGTAATGTTTGTATATATATATATATATATATATATATATATATATATATATATATACATACAGTGAATATAAAAAGTCTACACACCCCTGTTAAAAGTTAAAATGTCTGGTTTCTGTGCTGTAAAAAAATTAGACAAAGATAACTTATTTCAGAACTTTTTCCACCTTTAATGTGACCTATAAACTGTACAACTCAATTAAAAAACAAACTGAAATCTTTTAGGTAGAGGGAAGAAAAAATATAAAAATAAAATAATATGGTTGTATAAGTATGCACACCCTTAAACTAATACTTTGTTGAAGCACCTTTTGATTTTATTACAGCACTCAGTCTTTTTGGGTATGAGTCTATCAGCATGGCACATTTTGACTTGGCAAGATTTGCCCACTCTTCTTTGCAAAAACACTCCAAATCTGTCAGATTGCGAGGGCATCTCCTGTGCACAGCCCTCTTCAGATCACCCCACGGATTTTCAATCAGATTCTGGCTGGGCTCTGGCTGGGCCATACCAAAACTTTAATCTTCTTCTGTTGAAGCAATCCCTTCGTTGGTTTGGATGTATGCTTTGGGTCGTTGTCATGCTGAAAGATGAAGTTCCTCTTCATGTTCAGCTTTCTAGCAGAAGCCTGAAGGTTTTGTGCCAATATTGACTGGTATTTGGAACTGTTCATAATTCCCTCTATCTTAACTAAGGCCCCAGTTCCAGCTGAAGAAAAACAGCCCCAAAGCATGATGCTGCCACCACCATGCTTCACTGTGGGTATGGTGTTCTTTTGATGATGTGCAGTGTTGTTTTTGCGCCAAACATATCTTTTGGAAAAAAAGGCTTTTGTCTTGCCACTCTACCCCATAGCCCAGACATATGAAGAATCCAGGAGATTGTTGTCACATGTACCACACAGCCAGTACTTGCCAGATATTCCTGCAGCTCCTTTAATGTTGCTGTAGGCCTCTTGGTAGTCTCCCAGACCAGTTTTCTTCTCGTCTTTTCATCAATTTTGGAGGGAGCTCCAGTTCTTGGTAATGTCACTGTTGTGCCATATTTTCTCCACTTGATGATGACGGTCTTCACTGTGTTCCATGGTATATCTAATGCCTTGGAAATTCTTTTGTACCCTTCTCCTGCCTGATACCTTTTAACAATGAGATCCCTCTGATGCTTTGGAAGCTCTCTGTGGACCATGGCTTTTGCTGTGGGATGAGACTAAGAAAATTTCAGGAAAGACCAACTAGAGCAACTGAACTTTATTTGGTGTTAATCAAGGGCACTTTAAATGATGGCAGGTGTATGCTGACTCCTATTTAACACGATTTGGAATGTGATTGCTTAATTCTGAACACAGCTACATCCCCAGTTATAAGAGGGTGTGCAGACTTATGCAACCACATTATTTTTCTTTTTTCTTTTTTTTCCCCTCCACCTAAAAGATTTCAGTTTGTTTTTCAATTGAGTTGTACAGTTTATAGGTCACATTAAAGGTGGAAAAAGTTCTGAAATGATTTATCTTTGTCTAATTTTTTACAGCACAGAAACCTGACATTTTAACAGGCGTGTGTAGACTTTTTATATCCACTGTATCAGACATGAGATTTTCCACAGCAGACAGTATACTTTGATGTTAAGTGTTTTTGGAACATTACTAGTGACAACGATACTCTTATGTGTAGACTTTTTATATCCACTGTATATATATAATATTTTATTTTTAATCAGGGGAAGGGGCATTCAGAATTTAAACAAAGAAATTAATAAAATGTTTTTGAGTGGCACTTCAGCAATGGGGCCCCCTTCTTCCTGTGAGTAGAGTTGTATTATCCCCCCAGATTTTTTATGTTCCTACCCCCATGCTTTTGTCTATCACTGCCTAGTTAGAGTCATGCAGATTCATCCTAGCCCAACAGTATTAAAGTTAATGTCCAACGCATGGTTGCTCTTTGATAGCTGGTATTCACGGTAACTACATGAGATTAATGGTGCAAAGACATGTTCTGTTTTTAAGAAGTTTAGATGAGCTCTGCGGTTCTTAGCTGTTGTCAAGATCATTGTCTCTAGTTGTCTCTTCTTTTTACTTTTAAGTCACATCCACTGTTTCCTATCTGTAAGCAATTTCTGAAAATATATATACTTAAATGAGTAAGGGAGGATGACTGACATGCATGTGTATTTGCATATGGATTTCTAACAGTGTTGTCTATTAGCTTGCATTGTTCATGTACTGAATATGGTTACCATGCTGTGACTTTATGGAGAGCTGTGCCAGAACTCGTGCTATCCCTCTAGAAGATGCCTCTGGCAAGCTAATATTGGGTATTTCTGAACAAAGTACAGTTTAAGTAATTAACAGCTGTTGTGCAATGACCTAAACAAGGTTTTATTGTTTGGTTAGCAGTTTTTAGACCATTTAAGCAAACACACAGTATAGTCAGATAATAATGTACTTTCCCTCCAAAGGGGTTTACATAAATTAGAGTAATGGGCATCTAAATGGCAGATGAGATTTAAAGGTATATGAAAGTGAGGTGGGTTATGAATGCATCCTGTAGAATGAAACATAACCCACCTAGCGAAAACAATTTGCATGAAAAATGCAAACATTTTTTGCATAAAATAAAAAAATGTGCTGGGGGTGATGTAGACACCCCCAGCAACTGAGATTTGCATATTGGATATCTCATTTGAGATATCCAATATGCAGCACATGTGATGCTGATTGGCTAAAGGAAAGGAAAGTGTCTGAAAGCATGTGACTTTCCACAGTAGGGCAGACTACAGGTGCTAATTCAGCATGTCTGCCCAATCCGAGGCCAAAAAGAAACATTGTATAAGTTATGCTAATTATCCCTGGGAATTTCAGGGGGTGTCATCATTGAGAGAAAACAGTTTGCGAAAGCTAGAAATTCAGAAAACTTCAGGCTAACGGTTTAACTGTTTACTTTGGATTTTTTTCAGACAATATAAATTCTCCTCTATCAGATGCATGAATAACCCACTTTCATATACCTTTAATACAAATAAATGTAAAGTTATGTATCTGGGAAGGAAAAATAGCCATGCAATATATAATCTTAATGGATTAAATCTAGGTGTATCTGATACTGAAAGGGATTTGGGATGAACTTGTGGACAACCACCTAGGTAACAGTGCTCAATGCAAAGACACAGCTGCAAAGGCACATAAAATGTTTTAGGAAGGGTATAGAAGCAAGGAAAATATAATTCTGCCACTATACAAATCTCTAGTACAGCCTCATTTGGAATATGGAGTACAATTTTGGGCACCACTACATAAAAAGGACATTTTAGAGCTGGAAAAAGTACAGAGAAGGGCAACAAAACTAATAAGGGGAATGGAGGGCCTGAGTTATGAAGAAAGACTAACCAAATTAAAATGTGTTTCTCTAGAAAAAAGGTCTAAGAGGGGATATAATTACCTTATATATATACCTCCAGGGTCAGTATAACAATTTGTCAAGTGAGCTTTTAGTGCCAAGAGGTTTTCATCTAACAGGAGGACATCCTTTGAGGTTAGAAGTAAAAAGATTCCACATTAAAGAAAGAAAAGGGTCCTTCACAGTAAGGGTGGTTAATCTGTGGAATTCTCTGCCAAAGGAGGTGGTGACAGTGGATTTGATAGATAACTTTAAAAAGGGACTGGATATATTTTTAATTAAAAAGGGCATTCAGGGTTATCCTAGTTAATTAGAGAGGGAATATTGATCCGGGGAAGAATCTGATCGCCAGTATCTGGGGTCAGGAATTAATTAATTTATTTTTCCCTTTTGAGACGATTGGCAAAGTTTCACTTGTTTTTTTTTCCTGTTTGCCTTCCTCTGGATCAATTAACAATTAATCCGCATATTCCAGATCAGAGGAGATCTAAAAAGATTAAACTTGGACTAAAAGTCTTTTTTCAACCTCAATTACTATGTAACTATGTCTCAAAACATTTTCCAAAACAATGAATACTTTGTATGTTTAACTGGTCCTCGGTTATAGTTTACATTAAAGCCTTCCACTTAAATATGTATTTAATCCTAGGCAAATAAAATAAGCAGATTAATTAATCTTCAACTAAGTATCTCCCTAACATTGCTGGACACTAATGGTAGACTTATTCTCCATTCATTACCATCAAAATGATTGGAGTGATCAAATCTTTCAATGTAATTATGTATTTACTTCATTTTGTGTTTCTTCATTGTTGCAGATACAACACACTCAGGAGAAATCGGCACTAAGAAAAAAGTAAAGAGACTTTTAAGTTTCCAGAGGTATTTTCATGCATCAAGGCTCTTGCGTGGAATTGTACCACAAGCTTCTCTGCACTTATTGGATGAAGACTATCTTGGCCAGGCACGGGTAAGAAACCACAAAGAATGAACCTTTGTAAAGTTGTACAGGCAGTTCTATTTAATGTGCTGTGAGCATGTTTTTCCAATGTATGCCCCAAAAACATTTAAAAAGATGTCAGCAAAACAAATAAAGATCCCATCGTGATATAACTACTATTGTGCTGCATTACAGAATGTACACATATAAAAAGTTTTGTTTTTTTTTTTAACAATAAAAGCAGCAACATTTGTCAGGAAACACTGAGATTATATTTGCTCCAATGGCAACTGAGTATAAAGTGAATCGATTCTTTATCTCTCAGGGTTAGTTTTATTCTATACTCTATACGGAGATTGGATAAGTTGAGGGCTTATATTGCACCAAATGGAGCTCACTTTCATTGGGTAGGTGCAAGGTTAAACTCAGATGAAGGATTGATTAAATTTATAGTTATTTATTTTAGATCTTTCAGTCTCTTTAGAATGTGCTAAATTGATGTGTCCTTTAAACTCTAGGCTTGAATGTTTATGTACAAACCAGTGCAGTGGAAATAGCTCACAAGTATTCTGAA
Source organism: Discoglossus pictus (assembly GCA_027410445.1). NCBI lineage: Eukaryota > Metazoa > Chordata > Amphibia > Anura > Alytidae > Discoglossus > Discoglossus pictus. The sequence goes on along the minus strand of CM050165.1, from coordinate 197,975,886 downwards.
AAACTCAAATACAACAACAACCTGAAATGTAACATACATTTTCTATAGCTACAGACAAAAGTGTTTATATATAATATGGTAGGTAGTAAACTGATTAAGAACTGCAGTGTGGTATAATACAATATATTTTTTTATTTTATTAACAGCATATGCTATCTAAAGTGGGAATGTGGAATTTTGACATTTTCCTGTTTGATCGCCTGACAAATGGTAAGCTGAAAACATACTTGTGATACTAAACATATTTTGTGTTCATAGCAAAAACAAATCTTGATTTAAAATAATTTGAGTTTTACTAAAGTTGGTTTTCATTCAAGAGAACAAAAGGTAGAGAGCAGGCAGATAATGTTGAACTATAAATACGTAAAAAAGCAAAGCTAATTGTTCTTTGCTATTACAATTTCCTAAATAAAGATTCTACTATTCATAATTTAATCTTATTTTGTATTCATCCACATTGATAGCAACATTATTGACCATAAAAAACGAAAAGATGCTGTTATTATAACTTTAGTGTAGTTCTAATACTTTACTAAGAGTATTCTGTACCTGACAACTATGAGCAGCACCTTGTTATATTGAAATAGCATTGAAGTAGCTGGTAGACACAAGTGTTGTTGGATTCCAGTGCTCACAGACCAAGAGCAGACCTTCATTCAAGGAAATCTCTGACTTGTCCAAAACCACTGATGCTGTTGAAATCACTGTCATCAAGTAGATAGATCCATAAATCCTGACCTCAAGGACGTAAGTTTGAAACCACAGTTGTACGGCATTACTAACAACCTCTAGGTGCAAAGCTTACATTGCTTATGCCATAATTGTTGTAGTTTAGTCATTCAGTCGCGTTCGACTTTCCATGACTCTATGGACCACAGCATTCCAGGTGTATCAGTCACTGCCCCTCTGAGCTCCATCAAGTTCATGCTCATTGCTTCAGTGACCTCATCTATCCATTGTCCCCTTCTTCTTGTGCCTTCAATCTTTCCCAGCATCAGAGTCTTTTCTAGGGAATCCTGCCGTCTCATAATATGGCTAAAATATTTGAGCTTCAGCCTCATGACCATACCTTTTAGTGAACAGTTTGTCTTGATTTCCTGTAGTGCTGACTTATTGGACCTTCTTGCAGTCCAAGTGACTCTAAGCAGTCTTCTCCAACTCCACAATTCAAAGGTGTCAAATCTATGGCGCTCAAACTTTTTTATGGTCTAGCTCTCACATCCTTATGTTACTACTGGGAATACCATAGTTCTAAATATGCCTACCTTTGTTGATAGTTTAATATCTTTACTTTCTACTAGCTTGGCCAAGCTTGCCATAGCTTTCCTCCCCAGAAGCAAACGTCTTTTAATTTCATGACTACAGTCACCATCTGCAGAGATCTTGGATCCAAAGAAAATAAAATCTGTCACTACCTCCACTTCTTACCCGTCTATTTGCCAGGAAGTAGGCCAATTTTTGCACTCTCTTCTTTTACCCTCATCAATAAGTCATTTAGTTCCTCCTCATTTTCAGCTATCAGAGTAGTATCATCGGCGTATCTGAGGTTGTTGATATTCCTTACAGCAATATTGATTCTGGCTTCAGATTCATCCAGTCGCGCCTTACGCATGATGTACTCTGCAAGTTGAATAAATAAGGTGACAATATACAACCTTGTCGCACTCCTTTTCCGATCTTGAACCATTCTGTTGTCCCATGTTCGGTTCTGACCGTGGCTTCTTGGTCGACATATATATTCTTTAGGAGGAGGATGATATGATATGGTACTCCCATCTCTTTAAGGACATGCCACATTTTATTGTGATCCACACAGTCAAAGGCTTTAAAATATGAAGCAGAAGTAAATGTTTTTTTTTAGAACTCTCTTGCTTTCTCTATTATCCAGCGGACATTGGCAATTTGATCTCTTATGCCTCTTCCTCTGCTGAACCCAGTTTGCACATCTGGTAGTTCCTGGTCCATATATTGTCGGAGTTGAGCTTGTAGAATCTTAAGCATTACCTTGCTGGCATGAGAAATGAGTGCAACTGTTTGATAATTGGAGCACTCTTTAGGGCTGCCTTTTTTGGGGATTGGGATGTAGACTGACCTTTTCCGGTCTATTGGTCATTGTTGAGTTTTCCAAATGTGTTGGTATAAGGCGGGTAACACTTTCACAGCATCATCCTGTGGAATTTTGAATAGTTCAAATGGGATTCCATCACCTCCTGCAGCCTTCTTATCAGCAAGACATCCTAGGGCTCATCTCACTTCACTCTCCAAGATGTCTGGCTCCAGCTCACTGAGCAAATTATTGAGGTCATCAGTGCTGTTAAGATCATTCCTGTATAGATAGTACCCCCCCTTTAATTTATTACACACGGAATTGATGACAATTGACATGTTCTATAGGTGGTTTGACATAGTCATACCTTAGAGTTGTTACTACAGAGATATGTTACTACAGCACCATGGCTAGAAAGGTTAGTGAGGTAATGCTGGATCATCTACACAGTGATAATTCAAGCATGCCTGTGACCCATGGTTTAGTGGGTTCAGTAATATTAGCAAGTTATTCAGTTAGACATGGAAAATGGTAACTGAATGAGCTGTGGTGGTAATAATCATCATAATCCTGATTTAATACTACATTATACAACATAACTATAATCAGTTTTAATCTGACAGCAGATGGTCATAGTTTAAAACAGACATTCATCAACTGAAATATGTTGATTTCTCTGTCATGTGTACTGCATGTAATTTACAGTCAGGCTATTTACTTAAACTGTCTAAAGCTAATTATGATTGTGCCTTTTCTGCATATGTGTGCTTATGTATATGTACAATATGTACAAAAATATTGGGTATGTTTATAGACAGCAAAGTTTATAGAAATATCTGTGCAAATACATAGGGATTCTTTAGCACTGCATTGAAAACATCAGCTTATTGCCCCTCAAAATATGCTGTCCTAGGCCTGGGCCTCATGGCTTGGGCAGAAATACACCAATGGACTGTACTTTATCTTGACATATTTTTCATATCAATGTTGCACAAATTTTAAGGAAAGAAGAAATAAATGTTATACTGAGATATAGTTATATAAAAAAAACTTTTTGTTGTTGTTGACCTTTAAAATGAACTAAAATCTCCCCCAGTTCCACAATAAAAAGTATATTGTTAAGTTTAGAGAATATTGACTTTTGTTGGTCCGTAGCACTTTCATGAAAAGAAAAGCCTTTCTGCAACGTTATTACCTTTCAGACAGTGGATGAATGTGATGCTGTGGTGCTAAACAACAGCTCCTTTATTCACTGGTTCCCAGGCAGTCTTAGAGTCAATGGACATGTTGTATACTGAAAATGCCAAGGCTGACAAAAGTAAACAATTCCTCACCTGGATGCTTTTTGAGGAGAGATACAGGAGGATTACGAGTCTCTAAATAAATACAAAATACACAAACGAATTGTCATATGAATTGTACCACTAATAATATCCATTTTGAAGATAACATATTTTTTGTCAACTCCTTTAGGTAACAGCTTAGTAACATTGCTGTGTCATCTGTTCAACACCCACGGACTCATTCATCACTTCCAGCTTGATATGGTGAAATTACACAGGTTTTTAGGTAAGTAAAATATTTATCATATTACACTTTGTATGACAGCTGATTAGCTTTATCAGAGCTTTTCAGGATGTCAAAACATTAACCTTGCACATTATATATATATATATATATATATATATATATATATATATATATATATATACTGCATATCCATATTTACTACTATTTTGTAGATGTAGAAGGGATAATAAAGAGAAATTACCTTTATTAGAGGGCAAAAATAAATACATCATGAGCCATTATTCGAAAATTAGCCAATTTAATTGTATGTTCATATGTTTCAATAGGTGGCCTGGAACCAAAGATACATTTATCTGTTTTTTATGGAATAGATAGTTCCTTTTTACCTGTGCTTTCATTTGGTCTAGCTAGATTTACTATGCTAAAAGAATGATTGCTGTAGAAATATCTCATAAAGTTTGAATAGCAACTTTATTTAAGGTGGGGTGGTACACAAAAAAACCTAAAACACTTGTACACGTGAAACATATCACTTTTAATTCATACAATACTTTTCTTTTACAAAAAACATTGTAGGTATCAAAAACATACATGTCTTTGATGTATGTAACAAACTAACAATATCTGAAGCCAATTAAACCATGAGGGTAAAATCTGTTTTAGTGGAAATCTTAATTTAACAGACTCTGCAACAGTAATTCTTACCATTCAAGGTATTTTTCGGTGGTACAGAGCAGGGCAAGCAGTATTTGCGAAATTTAAGTCGTTTTCTGCTTCTGAACATCTGGATTAAGATAGCAAAACTCCCTCTCTTCTCTCTCCATTGGTGGACAGGAAAAAAATTAGGCATGAGTTGGGACTCATATAGGTGCACATGGGTTACACAACTGTTAACATACATTTGTTACATAGCTCACAAATATGATTTGTTTTTTACAAGCCACAGTGCTTTAAAAATGTGTTCCAAATAAGTATGGCGTGCATTTTACTGTCATTGATTGTACAACTCTTGGTGTTATACAATTGTGCTAAATATATTTCTCTAAACATATACATACACAAACATTTAAATATGAAAAATTTATCAGTTTGAAAGAAGTTGGACCATTTATAAATATTAACAAAAATATCACTTTTAAACCAGGGCCGTATCTCTTATTTTCATGAAATGGCCAAAAGCATGAAATAAAAGAAATCACTTTTGTGTCTCCCTTAAGTCATGGTTCAAGAGGACTATCACAGCCAAAACCCGTATCACAATGCTGTCCATGCTGCAGATGTTACACAAGCTATGCACTGCTACTTGAAAGAGCCAAAGGTACAGTATGACTGTCTAATTACTAGAACTGGGGTCTAAGGTGCTCTATCAGCAAGCTCACACTCCCAGCAGTAGAGCTTTATTACAAAGCTTTACAAAGAAGTAGCATAGACTAGGCCATTTTTGCATGCTGTGAAATTCATCTATTTCCTCACAACTATGTGAATGAGTGTTTCATAACGTAAGTAAAAGATTCCTTAAAAGAAACAGTCTAAAAATTTTAAAATATCAATTGATTTAATGTTATTAAAAATCAAGTGTTCTGTGATGTTAGGTGTCATAATACAGTTTATCTCCAAGATCCCCCCACTGTTTCATCAAATGTTTGTAAAGTGAAAGCCAGGTATACTAACACTGCATTGTGGCAGTAATGGAGCCTATTCCTGTTGTTAGTGGTGAGATTGATCCAGCAAATGTGCAGTGGATCGGTGACCTTTATGATGTTGCTAGTCTACGTTGTGAAAATGAGTGTGCTCTAGGTAATCTAGAGTGTCACCTCTAATTTATAAAGCCAACAGTCATTCTCCATTAACACTATGTAAACCTAACTAGACAACAGTCAAAACACAAATGCACTCTCCAGCGGTCACATTACAATTTCAGACAGTTAATGCATGTAATAATTAGTCGGAACCTTTTTAAATATTTGGTGGAGCATAGTGGGTGCATAGAGGGTGAAAAAGCATGTAAAAAATGTTTTCCTTTTTAAAATGAATGCTGAATTCATGGAGTTATGTGCCTGTATGAGTAGTGAGTTCTGTACCACAGGGATGTAATGAATAATAATTAGAATCAGGTGTATAGGCTTTGAATCAGGCAGAGGCTAAGTGATTTGTAAATATTTGATTATATTCTAGCAGCTAGTGTAGCAAAAGATAGCACAGTAGGTTAGGCTGCAGTCTGTGGTGGTGAAGGTCCTGAGTACAAATGCCCAAAAGACTATTTTTTTCTTTACAGTTTAAAATATGCCCTTTAGGTTCTAAAATAAAGCACATGTTAATATGAAGTAATTGTGTTGATTTTTTTTTTTTTATTGACTAATGTATTTATTAGCACATATTTGATATATATATATACAGTAGACTTTCAGTTATCTGGCACCTTATGCCAAATAAGTTTAGTTTCTGGTTGCTTGAGAGTTACTATTAAAAGAGGCCTAGATTAGCTGCACATAAGATGCTTTGATAAGTATATTTGTCAGCGAGGGCTGTTCTAGCAGCAGCAGCTTTCACTCCTCACTTACACACAGGTAAATTCGGCTGGAGGGTGCGGTGCTGAACCCACATACAGTGCCTTGCAAAAGTATTCACCCCCCGTGACTTTTTACCTATTGTGTTACATTACAGCCTTAAGTTCAATGTTTTGTTAATCTGAATTTTATGTGATGGATCAGAACACGATAGTCTAAGTTGGTGAAGTGAAATGAGAAAAAAATATATTTAAAACTATTTTTTAGAAACAGAAAATTGGCATGTGCGTATGTATTCACCCCTTTTATTATGAAGCCCATAAAAAGCTCTGGTGCAAGCAATTATCTTCAGAAGTCACATAATTAGTGAAATGATGTCCACCTGTGTGCAATCTAAGTGTCACATTATCTGTCATTACATATACACACCTTTTTTGAAAGGCCCCAGAGGCTGCAACACCTAAGCAAGAGGCACCACTAACCAAACACTGCCACGAAGACCAAGGAACTCTCCAAACAAGTAAGGGACAATGTTGTTGAGAAGTACAAGTCAGGGTTAGGTTATAAAAAAATATCCAAATCTTTGATGATACCTAGGAGCACCATCAAATCTATAATAATAACCAGATGGAAAGAACATGGCACAACAGCAAACCTGCCAAGAGAAGGCCACCCACCAAAACTCACGGAATGGGTAAGGAGGGCATTAATCAGAGAGGCAGCACAGAGACCTAAGGTAACCCTGGAGGAGCTGCAGAGTTCCACAGCAAAGACTTGAGTATCTGTACATAGGATGACAATAAGCCATACGCGCTCCATAGAGTTGGGCTTTATGGCAGAGTGGCCAGGAGAAAGCCATTACTTTCAGCAAAAAATAAATGGCACGTTTTGAGTTTGCGAAAAGGCATGTGGGAGACTCCCAAAATGTATGGAGGAAGGTGCTCTGGTCTGATGAGACAACAATTTTACTTTTCGTCCATCAAAGAAAGAAGAAAATTCTATGTCTGGCACAAACCCAACACATCACATCACACAAAGAACACCATCCCCACAGTGAAACATGGTGGTGGCAGCATCATGCTGTGGGGATGTTTTTCAGCAGCCAGAACTGGGAAACTGGTCAGAGTTGAGGGAACGATGGATGGTGCTAAATACAGGGATATTCTTGAGCAAAACCTGTACCACTCTGTGCGTGATTTGAGGCTTGGACGGAGGTTCACCTTCCAGCAGGACAATGACCCCAAACACACTGACTTTTTCTGTTATTTTGTCTTATTTGTTGTTTGCCTCACAATAAAAAAAAAAACATCTTTAAAGTTGTGGGCATGTTCAGTAAATAAAATGATGCAAATCCTCAAACAATCCATGTTAATTCCAGGTTGTGAGGCAACAAAACATGAAAAATGCCAAGGGGGTGAATACTTTTGCAAGGCACTGTACATTAGATGTAATCTCAGTGCCTGTAGCACTTTGCGGCATGACAACCTGGCTCCTGGCATTTATTAAGTACTGTAAAATGTATTTTTTATTTAAAGTACAGTATTCAATGTTTTTTCTGGTTGCTTTAGAGTTCTGGTTGTTTGAGTTCTGGTTAACTGAGAGTCTACTGTATATATATATATATATATATATATATATATATATATATATATGTACATTAGTTGAAAACAAATGCACTATAATTGTGGATTTCAATTAGAGTTATTGTGTTAATACATAGGTAGATTTTTTTCCCACAGTAATTACTATACATGGTATGGAACTGGCTTCAATGCCCGAATATCATAATAAATATGTTACTCCCTTTACCCATGCTAGAGTGTGCATAACAGTGAGCTTCTCCCCAACAGCTTGCCAGTTTTCTTACACCGCTGGACATAATGCTTGGACTGTTGGCAGCAGCAGCACATGATGTGGACCATCCAGGGGTTAACCAGCCATTTTTGATTAAAACCAAACATCACCTTGCTAGCCTCTATCAGGTAAGTAGATAATGTTTTACTATTTCACATTTGTAATAGGAGAGAAAGCAATATTTTTGGCCAACATAGTCTATAACGAATTGTGTGCCAAGTGGAATGAAACATATGTAGCAAGTAGGTTTATATTTGTGGTTACATACAGGAGGGAGGACAAAGATCCTATTATAGGGCACACCTACTAATCCAAATCTAAGAAACAAGAGAGTAAACTAAATAATAAAACTTAACATTTAATGGTATTTAAAATCCTAATTAAAATATATGCACATAGGTAGCAGAGAGGTAGTAATGTTCTAATTGGCAGTATATATATATATTAAGTCCTAAAAGGACCAGCTTGTATGCAAGCTATATACAATATAAAGTGCTAGTGTAAATCACAGATAAAGTGATAGTCATGCAAAAAAGGTGCAGAATATAAAGTGCCAAGTGCTAATAGTTTGTGAGGTACACAGCTATTGGTGTGCACCAAAATAAGTGATTGATATATAAATATTGTAAATATAGCAAGCTGTATGGGTTTAGAACATGAGGTAGTCCAGCTTCAATGCTGGAATTAAATAGCAACCACTGTACCCTATATAGGGGAAGAAATGCCCCAAAAATAATTACAAGTCCCTAGGCTGGACCCTAAATTAATATGTATTACTGTCCTAGAGTGACAGTGTGGACCATTAGGAATGTAGACCCAATATTGCCTGAATATTGAAAATAGATACTGCGTGGTTCTACGTGAACCCGACGCACGTTTCTTGTATTTCAACCCTTGATGAAATACAAGAAACGTGCGTCGGGTTCACGTAGGAACGCAGTCGCGAGCGGATGACGTCACTATTGTGCGTCTAGACCGCGGCGTGCTAAGCAAAGAGCTAGCGTGGTTTCCTTCTCAGGCCCATAGTTTAAAGTCCCTTCCCCGATGGTTAGAACCAGCTGTTTAGCATATTTATATTCAGAAAGGCATAGCTTTACTAGTTAGATCCTGTAGAACCACGCAGTATCTATTTTCAATATTCAGGCAATATTGGGTCTACATTCCTAATGGTCCACACTGTCACTCTAGGACAGTAATACATATTAATTTAGGGTCCAGCCTAGGGACTTGTAATTATTTTTGAGGCATTTCTTCCCCTATATAGGGTACAGTGGTTGCTATTTAATTCCAGCATTGAAGCTGGACTACCTCATGTTCTAAACCCATACAGCTTGCTATATTTACAATATTTATATATTAATCACTTATTTTGGTGCACACCAATAGCTGTGTACCTCACAAACTATTAGCACTTGGCACTTTATATTCTGCACCTTTTTTGCACGACTATCACTTTATCTGTGATTTACACTAGCACTTTATATTGTATATAGCTTGCATACAAGCTGGTCCTTTTAGGACTTAATATATACCCATACTGCCAATTAGAACATTACTACCTCTCTGCTACCTATGTGCATATATTTTAATTAGGATTTTAAATACCATTAAATGTTAAGTTTTATTATTTAGTTTACTCTCTTGTTTCTTAGATTTGGATTAGTAGGTGTGCCCTATAATAGGATCTTTGTCCTCCCTCCTGTATGTATTCATTATTTATCCTAAGGAGCACCCTACTCTTATAATTGCATTTGGTACTTTAGCAGTATACCTGAGCCACCACTACCCACTGTTTTATATTTGTGGTTGCTTAAATAAGAATTTGCCAGATACCATAATGATAATCAAGATTTAAATATTCCTACTGCTTCGCCATTGGGCCTCATGTTAGACCCAGATAGACTGGGCATATAAGTTATTTTAACAGAATTATTATGCACTCAAAAGATTGTTTTTAGAAACATGAATTTATTATATGTATAAATTCTTGTATGTATTTAGAAGTGGTTTGGGATTTTATAAGTGAGCACATTCAATTATTTTATCTTGGCAAAGGTCCTGAAAAGGGGAAAAACATTCACTGTGAGAAAGGTCTTTTAAGGGGAAAGAAATGCTTATCTTAGTGATGCACTTTTTTTGTATACTGAAAAATTCACTCATATGTGTATAATATATAGTATAGTTTTGTGTTAATGTTATTCTCTATAACTAGCATAGTTAAGATTGCTTTTTATTACATTGACATATAGTAATGACTCTTCTCTTTTACTAATGTCTCTAATAATGACAGAAATAATCTGTACTTAACTTCCAAAATCTTCTCTGTTCCTCTCAATAGAACACTTCTGTGTTAGAGAACCATCACTGGAGGTCCACTGTAGGCATGCTGAGGGAATCTAGCCTTCTAGCACATCTGCCTAAGGAAATGACGTAAGTAGCATTAGACTATATAACATTTATCCTTATGATCAATTGTAAAAGGTTATATTCAGTATTAGTTCATTAAAGGATAGTTTATATTATCTTTCATTAAAGTCCATCTCAAAATTGCCTGCCATGACCAAACCAAAATAAAAACATCTAATTGCATGTGATGGAATCCTTTACACTAAATTGCATTGTGCTATGGTTTCCTTTAATTGGTCTTGATTTTACATCTGGAAGATTTTATCCACAAGCCACACAGTCCAGTTCTACAAAAATGTTCTCAGCAATTTTTGTCCTTTTATTTATCGTTATCAATTTTACAGACGATAAAGCACATAAATAGCACTATAAAGAACATTATGTATAAATTTCTAATGCACAAATTAAGAAACAAAAGTCACATGAAAGTTGCCAAAACAATATTAATTATCTCAACTATTCCATGAATCACAGATTGATTTGGGTATAAATAAATCCCAAGGTTGCCATTTTGTATCTAGCCAATTTTTATAGACTGATTTAGCATCAGATCTTTTTTCTAATTTATATTCCTATATACTATATGTAAAACATCTTCCATTTTGGAATTTGTTTCCATTTCCATGATTTAACAAAAAAACATTTTGCAATCAATAGAATATGGGAGATCAAAAACTTGGTTTGGGGAACAAGGCATCACTACATGGAATTTCCTTACCTATTATTTAAAAAAATTGAAATATACATTTCTTACAGAATAGTTGGATTCTTTCACAATCCCACCACATATGAAGCAAAGTGCCTTGTTTTCCATAAATGTTCCAACATAAGTCTTATGTGGATAAAGAAAGAAAGTATTTAAAGAAAATGGTGCCTAGTGCCATCTCTGTATTACTTTAAAAAAGAAGGAGCACATAGTTGATTGTTAACTAATCTAAAGGATCTGTCCCAAATATCTTCAGACCACAACATGCCTACGTGTCCTTATTACATTGTGGCAATTATTATGAGAAGTTTATTATATTCTTTACAAAGCATCTTTTCAAATAAAAATAATTCTCTTATATTTTCTCATTGAAAATCCATCCTTACTAAAGAACTGAAAATCCAGCCATGTAATGGCCTCTTTAAGGGGATATAAGTTTTTAAGCAATACTAAATTTAACAAAGATCCATTGACATACAGATCTCCCATAATTCTTATGCACCCTCTCTTCCTTGATAACACATTACAATCTTTATTTACGTATGTCAGAGAGATCAAAGAGTGGTTCTCAGCAATTTTAAGACACCATACACTTGAATCCCTTTCTGTGAATGTGACATATTGAACATTCCTAGAAGAGTCAGCAAATATAATTTGTATTCATATTCACAGGTGGATAAGTATAATTATTAAAACAGGGATCTCCAAGCAACTAAAGTAACTAAAACAAATGACATGTTCTTAGAGCAAAATAAGTCAGACAGTAAGCATTTCCTACACTCTGGGTGGGTTGATTTCTTTATTGGGGATAGCAGAATTGTCACCATTGAGTGGTCAGCTACAGAGAGCAGCCTGAGAGATACCAGCCACTCCGCAGCCCACGTTGGAGACCCCTGTTCTTACTAATAGCCAATACCCTGTTTTATACTAGGTAAGCATTGGTTTGAAATATATTTTGGTAAAACAATAGTATAAGCATAGTATATTATGAAGTGATCAGTGTTTCAAGGTAGGGGCTTTTCTCTTTACTGATGTAATATTTGCCCAATTACATTATGTTATTAGGCCTATTAAGTTTTCAAGATGTATTTTTCAAATTGAGGTGACACTTCAATACCCACACTTGTGGAATAAATTCAAAATTGAATACGCTTCATTGGTATAGTTCTTTTCAGCTATGGTAGTATTAATATAGAATTTCGAAGTGATAGTGTTTTAGTCAGAATTATCTGAAAGTAATGAAAACCCCTCTAGCAGGGCATCACATTTCCAGGGAACAGTCTGCCTAAATATACCGGGAAGTTCCATGGAAAAAGTGCTAATATGCACAAAGAATGTATATATCCAGTGACATTTCTGTCTGTAAGTGTACCTTTATAATATACATATGTACATGTAAACCTATGATCTGGAATATAGCAAGGGGATAAGAGAAACTGTAATTGGGGTTTGGGACTTTGTGGTGCAAAAATAACTGGGGCTTGGGGGTGCAACAGTCTGAATATGCACTGGACAGCATAACACCTAAATACAACCATGCCCGAAAAGGCACCAATGGTTAAAGTACATTAATAAGTGCATTAAAATCTTGCTCTCATTCAACTCAGTGTTTGCATTGGCCAAAGCACTTGTGTTGACGTGTAGATACCTCCATTATTTGACCTCTCCCATTTCTAACCATGAGACGTTGCAATTTCAGACAGGATATTGAGCAGCAGTTGGGATCCTTGATCTTGTCAACAGACATCAATCGTCAGAATGAGTTTCTCACCCGCTTTAAAGATCACCTGAACAACAAAGATCTCAGCCTGGAGGACGCAGAGCACAGGCACTTTATGCTGCAGGTTAGACCAGTCAAATGGAAACCTTACACACTTTCTTTAGGACAGCATTTCATACCTTTTCATGTTTAGCCTGCTGATAACTTGCAATTTAATTATTGAAAGCGTTTTGTCTATTAAAGCTTTATCATCGCCTATTACAAGTATTTGTGTGTTTGGGCAGTGAAGGGAGGTTATACAGATTATACATCAATATAATCTCTATCAGATAGATAGTTTCACAGTTTCACATGTGCAGCTGATAAATACTGATAGTACAGAGGAACAGATCACAACGTTGTTATATATAAGTTCACAGACCACAATGTATCTTTAACACAATTGCTACTGAACTTTATTTAAAAAAATCACCAGTAAATAGTATTGTCAATAGCAGTTTTTCAAGAATAAACCACACACACACATATATATATATATATATATATATATATATATATATATATATATATATATATATAAAATACAAGACTGTATGGAATGCATTTTTTTTACTCTGTTGTGGTATATCACAGTCCAAACCAGTGCTTTGGTGGTTATTTCTTTAAGAGATGAAAGCTTTAATATAGGAGGGAATGTATCTGGTAATATTTTTGTGGTACCTACACTGTTGACTTGGACATGAGTGCATAAAGCTCAGGCAGAAGCAATACTTTATTGAAGTGATCACATCCTAACCTACAATGTATATTTAGCATGTACCAATTATAGTATAAAAAGACAAAATTCACATTGACTTAGTGATTTTTTTACACCATACACACCATGAGTAACTCTTACATGTTGGTTACTTCTATAGTACTTCTATTTTCCTCAAACCAGATTGGCAAAGTGTTATGAAGGTAAATGCTGGGTTTAGTTATTATAATTGGGTGCAGTAACATGCAAAGTGCTGTGGTTTTACTTTACTTAAAGAAACACTGTAGTGCATTTACAAGTAAAGCTCATGTTTGTTTGTTGTGCACAGACTACTAAAACAGTATGTTAGTTAAAATAAATACACTTTTTCTCTTACTTTTGAATGTATCGGGTTTCCCCTCAAGCAGAGCTGCTATCTCTATCTCCCTATGCCTATCAGGGGGTGTGGCCAATTATCTCTGGAAGCTGGACTAAAAACAAATGCTGACGAGTCAGACTCTGGTTCAGACTTGGCATGCTCAGTGATGGGGGTGGGGCTATGATTGCTCATGCACAATCACTGCACCTAAGGGGCAGCTGTTTGTGGGGTGGAGCTAAAGCTGTTACGAGTGAAACAATTAATCTGCATATTGCAGATCAGAGGAGGTCTTAAAAGGTTGAACTTGATGGACTAAAAGTAATTTTTCAACCTCAATTACTATATAACTATGAGTGACATCATAGCCCAGCCTGTGTCCAAGCTCCATGATGGTCCAGCCCCCCTGTAGAGCTGCCCCTGCCCCTTGACAAGACAGAGGGAGAAGGAGAAAAGCAATTCTGTTTGAGGAGAAAACAAACAACTTAAAAAGTAAGGACATGTATTAACTTGTATTTATTTTATCAAGCAAACATAGGAGCTTTAGTTTTCAATGCATTACAGTGGTTCTTAAATCTTTGCTGGAGTTAATTAGGTCCCTACTGCTACGTTATAATGATAAATGAGTTATGAGGAGTGCAGGTGCTTGTGCTTTATACCATATAAGAAAAAGCAAGTTAATGATTCAGTGATTTCTCAGCTCAAATCTAAAGGATGTCATAAATCCAAGTTTCTTAGGGGGATGTAAACAATTAGATAAGTACCGTTTCTAATTCTTAACTGAGATGTTGGCTCGGTGTTCCATAAACATGAATGCATCTTATGTAAACATGCTAGCATTATGACTAAAGAAAAAATATATGTTTTGCAATCATGACAGCTAGCTTAATGCATGAATTAAATTGTTTTATGTTTGTGTAAAGTAGTTTATGTGCAGATTAATAGGTAACATTGAACCCACCCTTATGTTTTGCAGATTGCCCTGAAGTGTGCTGACATCTGCAACCCGTGTCGTGTCTGGGAGCTGAGCAAGCAGTGGAGCGAAAGAGTCTGTGAGGAATTCTACAGACAAGGTTAGGAGCCAGGCTCCAGCATGTGCACCTCCTCACATGGTGAAGAAATCAAGGCAGCAAATCCAGCACCACTGTTCCAAAGCAATACCTTCCATCTGTTTATTTAGACAAAGGTTACAAGATCCGGTCAGGACAAAGCCATGGATTCAAACCAGTTAGCTAATGAAAAGTTAGTTTGCATGTGATTGTATCCATTTCTAAAATGGACAAGAGTTAGGAAGCATAGGCTGTTCATCACAGCCTGAGAGATTTACTGTTCCCGTTGCACTGAGCCTTAGGCTTTCCATATCCTTGCATGTTGTCAGCTGAGCTTACCAACAATTTATGTTTTGGCAAAAAATCTTTCCTTGTTGCTTCATCTGTTTTGTGTCTATTCATTTGCAACGGAAAAAAAAAAGCACAAATCATTGGTCACGTAGTTCATTAAATAAATACATTCATTAGTCTTAGACAGTGGTGCTAATGCAACATTGTAGAAACAAAAAAGGAGCAAATCAGTCTCAAAATCCAATTCATATAGTTTATCTAAGTATTAAACTATAATTATTTTTCATTTCTGTTCTCATCTAAATGTGTTGCACATATAGCAATAATCCAGACAAAAAAAAATATGGAAGCTCCATAGGGACTGCCAAGGTCGCTTACTTTAATTATTGTGATTGTGGTGCTAACAATGTTACTTTACATGGAAAAAATAAATAGAAATTGGAAATATAGCACTAATAACAAGCCAGTTAGAACAGTTAATTGTGTTTTCTATGTGTAATAATAGCACCTATACAGCATTTCTCCATAGAATATATGTTTCAGTGCAGAATATATGTTTATAACGTGTAGATTACTGAAATAATGAATTGCATTAGATATGTGAAAGAAAATTTTAAATAATATTCCATGTTATAGGCTATTCTAGTTTGAGCATATTAATGTATAGTCCTCCATGTTTTAAAGTGAGGCACTATATTTTTCCTCATAAACTTGTATACGTGTGTGTGTGCCAGCAATGTGCACAATCCCATGTTAAATCCATGATTATGTGTTTTCATTGGTTTATAATTATTTACATTTACATTTATCTGTAAAAGGTACTAACTCAGAGAGATATGTCTTGTTTTTGTTGCAATTTTCAATGGACAGGCATGCATCTTTATCACCCTTGTGAATTATATATATATATATATATATATATATATATATATATATGTGGCAAATGTAGGATTTCCACAATGCTGGTGTTCCATGTCAGATATTTGCCTTTAGTACCCTAGGCTCCTGCTGATCATGTAATGTGTAGCAAATCAGTTATTAAACTAAAGTCTCCCAGAAGTGCTGGCTCCTGAACCAGGTTTCTTTCTTCTTATTAGGAGACCTTGAACGAAAGTTTGGTCTGGAAATAAGCCCACTCTGCAACCAACAAAAGGATTCAATACCTAGTATACAAGTTGGTAAGTACAGCATGATCTTAACATGAGTTTAACCAATGCCCATTTTATTTATTGTTCTATCAAGAGCACTACTATTAATAAAGACACATGATGGGTGTTATGCCACTATTCGTGAAGTTATTACCTCATATATTATCTTCATATATTACATTAAAGTCTACAAGGATTTTATGGGATATCCACTTCACAAGTAGTGGAATATACCTTTAACCCATTTAAAGGCATATCCGAATGTGCTGAGATCGCCACTGTATGACTTACAACATTATAGAGACCTCTCCTTTATCAGGAATTACATTATCAGTAGAAGTTATAAAGTGAGTTTTATCTGGTAACTATGTCATAGAGAGTTTGTTTACCTGATTTTAAATATGTTATGTTGGGTACAAAGGTGATTGGAAAACTCTCCACTGTATGTCCAGATAGGAAATAAAATATAATTCTGAGTACACTTACATATCTCACACAGGTCATAAAAATGTTTTTCCACCACAAAACTTCTCAATAAAGAGTATTGTAGTATTATTTATTATTTATTTCCTTTTTTGGATATACGATGGAAGGTTTTTCAATCGCGTTTCTACCCACCATAACATATTGAGTGTTTGGTCGCAGTCTCTCTCCAGCCTCATCTCAAAGATGTTGGATAAACCTCACACTGATGAGCCCCAGAGAGGTTGAAACTGCAGTCTGTGAGAGGATGCTGGCTTTGTAACCTAATCCATGGCTATGTTATTAAGCCTGTCTGAGAGCAGGGCTCATTGTCCTAAATGGATACCTCCATTACTAGGTCTGAGGCACAAAGGTGGTACCGTATTTTTCGCCCTATAAGACGCACCGGCAGATAAGACGCACCTAGTTTTTAGAGGAGGAAAACAAGAAAAAAAAAATCTGAATCAAACACAAATATACTTTACACACAGATACACACCTACATTACACACAAATATATATATATATATATATATATATATATATAGATACACATACACACATAAATATACATACACACACATACATGCACATACATGCACACATACACATACATATACTGCAGCATTTGGGAGCATTTGGGAGCCCTTGACCCTCCCTGACCCTCCTGATCCTCACCTTTCTTCTGATCTCTGCCATCTTGATCTCACCCCAGCTCTTCCTACCAGCACTCCTCGTTTATGCAGCGTTGCGTGTGTGACGTCACTAGGACGCACCGGCCGACGCGATGCTGGTAGGAAGCGCTGGGGTGAGATCAAGAGGACAGAGGCAGTTTGAAAAGGTATATTCGCCGTATAAGACGCACCAACTTTCCTCCCCCAGTTTTGGGGAAGTAAAAGTGCGTCTTATACGGCGAAAAATACGGTACATTTTGAATATTCGTTCAGAATCCTTAGCTATGGGGGAAATACTGTTTTGGTCTGTGTGAGACATGTAAGTGTATTCAGAATGATCTTTTTATTTTTTTACCTGATATTTATTATAGGAAACAAGGGTAGATCTCACACCGTTTTCATACTGGGGAACAGTATTGCATGCACTAAAAAAAGCCCTGTAGTCCTGTATACCATTTTGAAGAACTAGGTTTAGTAATGAGCGAAACAAATGTAATTTCTGTTTATCTGTGTCTACAAAAGGTAGTGGACCTTGAATGTAGATAACTATTCAGCTATTTCTTTTGACAGATGGCAATTGTTATTATTATTATAACCTGGAGAAGAACAGATAGGGAATAGCAAGTGTCAAGAAGGAAGTGAAATCTTACATAGGCAAGTGTGGAAAGTTAGAAAGGTTTTTCAATTAGTAGGAGAGGGAAGAGATATGATAGAAAGTATTTGAGGTGAATGACTTTAGTATGTAATATGTTATCTGGATATGTCAATCCTTAGTACTGGTGATAAAGGAAGTATGATCAGTTCACAGGGTCACTTTTCCATGTTGAGAATGCAGATGCACAAACAAAGCACTGCCTGCTTCAAATAAATAATATTTGCATATATTATAAGAAGATATTATCATATATTATGTAATATAATATATTGGAGAGTATCACAGTTAAGTGTGTAATAAATACATTTAACAATGCACATAATGGATTTTTTCTTTAGAAAGACTCCTGGGTTAAAAATGCTGTCACAATCGGCACAAATAAAAGTATCACATAGTTAAAAATATCAGTAGCAATAGGGTTTTTTCATGGATAAATTTCCTATAAAATACTTTTATTGTGCCTTTCAAATTAGTAACCTCATAAAAATACTTTATTTTACTGATTACATAAGCATTTTTATTTGTTTTGCAATTTAATGAAATTAATTTATTCTATTTTCACAGGCTTTATAACCTACATAGCTGAGCCCCTCTTTGTGGAGTGGGGTCGATTTACAGGGGACACACCTCTTTCTGCAAATATGTTAAACCATCTCAGGAAGAACAAGTCGAAGTGGAGGGCAATGCTGCACAAACCGCGCAGCAAGAGCAATGAGCGCTTGGGACAAGTAACTGAAGGCAAAGACGACCAAACGTTCAGCAAAGGTGAAGCTCCTTAGTGACAAGATCAAACTCTTCTCTGTAGCATTGCTGCCCTTTCCTTTGCAGCTTACAATGAAGAGTGATTGGAAAAAAAGCTCAGGTGGGCTGCTGTTGATTTTAACAACAGCTTGGAAATAAACACGGTTGAGGAAGGTAATAAGGGAAGCAGAGCATAGTAATCAGGGTCTGGCTTATAGGCCAACTTCACATATTCTGGTATCTTGTTGTGTCAAAATTTCCAGCATTTCTCTGTTATCTCAATATTGGTTAAACCAACACCCCGGACTGATTAATTGATGGAAGGAGAAGAATTGTATGTATCCCACTATGTATTTTCATGGAGGAACTGAACAACTGGCACCATGTGGCTGCCATACCTCTAGACTATAGGAGCAGCAGTCAGTACCTTTGGAGAACATCTATCACAACTGCCCAAACCTCTAGAGCAACACATTATCCAGCCTATGAGAGCAAATACACATTGACTAAACCACAAGAATGAACACCAGCATCAACTGGACTCACAAGAGATATGCCTGAGAAACAAACATTATTTTATTAATATCTACAGGAATCACACATAAAATATCGTTTTTGTTTTTTTTTTCATTTTTATATTCTTAAAAACTAAGGATTTGAACTGAGCACTACCAACCGTACCCTGCAAGAATACAGACATTATTTCTTAACACCACTTTGAATTATGGTGTTTCAGCCATTTTGTGATGCAGTGTGTACAATCCAATATGATGTTTCTGATGGCCAGATAGACTGTGGGTTGCATATCTTTAACCCTCTGCAAAAATGGATTCTTTATCATTTGTATCGCAGAGGGTTTAAACATTTTATTGCGACATGACACACCTGTACAATTGCTGTATATACTGAGCTGCTGATTCCCATGCCAAAATAATGATCCGTTGTGGAACTGCTACCTGTACAAATAATGGCACTGTGAACAGAATACTGTTACTTTTAACAACAAAAAAGTAGAACATTTGTAAATATGTTACATAGACTATTTCTAATAATGCTCTCATTTTCAGAAAAAGGCCTTAAATTTTAACTTGTCATGTTTCAATGGTTGTACACTCCACATATTTCACTAATGCCTTGTGTCAAACCTCCAGTTCTTGTCAGCAGTCACAAAGAAACCAGACAGAGGGTATTTAAAACTTCACAAGCATTCCACAAGGGCTAGAAAATGTTGTGATTGTGGGTATTAGATAGAATACCCACTGGACCTGAAGATGCTTTAACAGCAGAAGAATTCAGTGCAGGGCTGTTTGCACTGAGCAGTTAGACCCAACCGTTCCTCAGTACACTCTGCTGCTCCTCAGGCTGGTTTCATGTACAGATAGGAGAACAACTGTCTTTCAGATATCACTCAATGCAAACAAGTGAACACTACACGGTTAGATGTCTCACTAGTGGACCAACCACTGACTTTGGATCTCAGTATTCAAACTTCATTAAGTAATGAATAAAGAGTAAATGGTAGCGCACAGAAGAGTTTGTTGTTGATTTTTTTAATTATGTTTTATGGAAAGAGAAATGTCTCTCGTATATGCAGGGTTTACGATGTACTTACATATCACAAAGAGCGCCACAATGCACATCCCACCAAGTAAATTAGACTAGATACTACCACACAGGACTAGGGCCTTTCATCCATAAGCTTTTTATATTAGGCTTGATCTTTATAACAGTTTTCACACTGTACATATACAAATCAGAAACAAAATGATTCTGCCGTGTGATTATTATAGAGTCTCAAGGTTAGATGTACTTATGTGTTGTTTTAAGATCAAATATAAATACAGATATTGATTCTGGTTACTTTTCAGTTTTCATAATGTACTTCGATCACTATTAATTTAATGATCACAGCTTATTTTGAGTCACATTTTATACTGTCAAGGTTTGTTGTACCTATTAATGACGTATGTTCTATAAACTAAATGGCATTAATGGCAGGTTCCATCATCATAAAACCTCTCATCGGAAGTATTGAAAAAACGTCAAATGATAATAACAACCCCTTTATAAGTTTACTGGGACACTCAACTTATTAAAGAAATGCATTATTCCAAATCACTCATTTTGTCAGATTCCTCCATGTGAGGAATGGTTCTGTTCTAAAGGGCTTTAGTCATAAACAAAACGTAACGTAAACTTGTATCCAAAACGTATATGTTAGATTCAGATTAATAGACTGGTCACTTCTATGAAATTGCACGTAAGGTGTCTACCAATTCTGCAATGTGAAATATTGAATAACAGAAAATATGAGCCTGTATGGTAACAAAATATCGGAGTAATGAAATCTAAGGGTTGACTGATTTATTGGTAATATGTTCTTTTTTTTACTGGGAAAATGTATTGTTTTATACATGAAGCACTGGGTTCCATATGTTGTATATCTTATTAAGCACTCATTTACATGTAGCACTTGAACCAGCTTTTACCAACTCCACTCTTCGGGGTCAGCTAACAGGCAAGGATATCCCAGATTGAGTAGAGGTAACTGAGTAACTCACACATGCTCCAGCTGGGATATGCTTCGGAGATGTCTTGGTCATTGTCCTGCAGGTCTGGAGCTGAGAAACACTGACCTAGGCATGTGATTCTATGAATAATATACTATTTACAAGAAGGACACGTAGATGAAAAGCCATATATTATCTTCACCATATGGTACCTAATACATGACTTCAGTAGGTGACTATTTTTTAAATAAAAGTGCAAAATCCTTTGTAAGACAAAACAAATAAATTGCAGAATCATCTTAAAGAGGCAATATAAAGAGACACACTAAATATAAATTAGCATGTATTACATATTAAATAGCTTGGGTGTTATAATACCTATTTTTATGTTCATTATAGTCTCTGTTTTGTAGCCAACAGTGTTAATACATTATTATAATGTATACATTGAGCAAGACAGATCTGGACTGGACTGATAGGCCTTTCAGAATGGAGGGGAAAGAGAGGGTAAACATGTTTAATCCAGCACTTTGCTGTGCTGATTAATGATTGAGGCTTACAACAAAGACACTCACTGTTAGATAGTAACATGTAAAACACAACTTGGTCATTGAATACAAGCTAATAAGTACTGAATATTTTTTAAACAAATTATGCTTAAAGCCAGTTTGTTTTAACATAATTTTAAATGGCCTAATTGTTACTGCCCTTTGCTACTTGATTACAGACATAAACTCTAAAAGTACAGAGTAAGAATAAAAATTAAAAGGCATATTTAAATTATTAGATAACATTTACACGTTATAGAAAAATCTTAAATGAAGGCACTTTGTGTAAAAATAACTAAGGCTCTCATGCTAATAAAAATAAATATGCAAAAAAAAAAACATAAAGTTTATATTTTATATCCACCTGTCATTCAATGTTTTTATAGGTTATACGCTACCCAAAATATTAATATATAACGATATTAGAGTATTATTTTCAATTATGAAGAGCCTTTTTGTGTTCTTCTGTTTGGGGAAAAAGCCATGATAAACCATACCAAGAGAATGTTGATAGTTATTTAAATATAGATTATTTCAGAATATTACACTGTTAGCAAAATAGCTTCTAAATGCTTGACAGTGCCAAAGAGTAATTTTTTTGTAAAGTAGCAGCAAGTCTGAGTTTACCAAATGCATTAAAGCTTTAAATTAGGGGGCTGGTTCAAGGGTTCCTCCTTTTATAGGGTACATACAACATCTGTGCCCATTTTACATCAATATAGGTGAAAATTAGAGAAGAAAAATAAATATTACTGAACAAACAAATATTTTTATGTCCCGTGGTTCTAATTTGTATGATAATGATTAGAATAGAGAACATTGATAACTAGTCATAAAACCATTTGCATAAAACTAAAACATAAAAAAAAATGAGTAAAAACAAATATGTGCGTGTGATAGTCTCTAAAAGATAGAACATTAGTGCATTTTCTAACTAGATATACAGTTCACTTCTATTTAACTTAACACCCTTTAAAGCTTGGGATCTAGGTAACTACTTAAATAAATTATATGGTAGAATTGGTCCTGAACACTCCTGAATATTTTTGTCTAGAAATACTGCTGTACAGTACAAAACTACAATAATCTTTCCATCAATTTTAAATTGAAGTATATTGATTTCCTACAAATTGTGTAATATAATTATTAATTAAAACTCAAGACCTTCCATTCTTATAGGAGGGTGTGCTCTACAGCCATGAAGAAAAACACACAGTAACAGAAGAAAAACACTATTACTCATGAAGAGAAAAATGTTAGCTTCTTTCACCATCAATTGGTCAGCATTGAATTGAATATATATATAAATATAAAAATATATATATATATATATATATATATATATATATATATATATATATATATACATTAAACCAAAACATTCCCACAGTTATTAAAATTATTTAAATTTCTTGTGTATTCTATGGATTTTTCTTCCTGGACTGAAGGGCTTTTCATGATCAGATATTAAGATAAATCTTTAATCTTTCTAGATATAAATATGTGTTGTATGATCACATTACAGAAATTGCATATTCTTTACTTGCTATACAATTGTGTTTACCTCTTTTTGGTAACTTGTACATTTATTCACAATAACTTCCCTTGAGTTTTCAAGAGGGGTGATACTTGGACAAGCATCAGACCATTTCAGTAGTAACATAGAAATTGGCATGTAAAAACATTTTATTAGCCAATATTTTTCAACATCTTTTCTCTGAGGGTCACATTGTGCCATTTAGTGGTATAACATACAAATTAGTGTTAAAGTAAACTACTTAATTTCTCTAGTGAACAAAATGATCTACTCTATAATTCACTTCATGTAAGGTTCATTTCTTCATGCTACCACACTATGACAAAAATTAGCATACTATATCACTAATTAGCATGGAGTGCCACTTTGAGAAAAGCATTTGTATCTTGACAATTATTTCATTTAACAAACAGCTACTAAAATATATAGCCATGTTTAATGCCCTTTAAAAATAATTCAGAATTCATATTTATGGCTATATCAAACATGGTACAACCTTTTTATAAATACACTTTGTAAAGCAAGAAAAAAACACAACCTTACATGGACACACAACCATCCTTCAGCCTCTTTCATTGGTGGATAAGAGGCTAGACTTCAAATAGAGGCACTAATGCAGGAGATCCTGAAAAGTAGACTTGGATCAGTAGATTTCTAAATGGTGACCAGTAGATCTTGGAGATACCGACTGCACAGCATATATCGAGATTTAAATCTCACTATGCCAAGAGAAAAGTATCCCCATTGGATGTGGAGCTGTTAGTGCCTATACGAGAGAGGGGGATACTTAATATCTTCTCTGAATGTGACTGTGAGGGTTAGTTGACACCTTACTAATATGATGAAAAAAAAGCAGAGCTGATCTCATCAACATTGGGGCATCTCTTAACTAATGGAATACATTTTATTTAGCAGAGTTGTTTAATATCATATAAAATACTTACTAATATAAGAAAATATTTGCGTGTTCATGAGCTGTAACCAATTTGGGTGATCACTTTTTCTCTCACTTTTTTCGATTTAGCTATTGCAGGATTTGAACATCTTTTAAGAGTTATTCTTTGGGTTTCGAATAGTAGGTTATATCAGTATGTATTGATCTGTCAGATAATTCATTATTTGCTACAAAAAGTTTCATTATCTGTGGGTAAAAGTTTCTGAAAACTTAGGAGATAATTTGGGAAGTATTTTATGATGAAATTCCACATACTTATTTCTCAAAATATTTCTCCCATTTTGTGCCCATCAATACATGCTCATTAAGTAATCATCTGAATTATTAATTGATCCTATCCTGGAATGTATGTATTAGGTACACTGAAATTGTTGAGTTGTGAAGCATTTCCTGTTGTTCTCTGTACAGAAAATTATTTTTTTGTATAAAAGCCATGTTTATTGGTAAGCATTTTATATGTCACATAAGTTAAGTTGAAAGGAAAGCATTGTTTAACAATGTGGTGGCTGCTATGCAGTGTTGCCAAGAATTAAACCAGAGACTTAACTGTATCTTTCAACAATACTGCTGTAAAATATCAATCAAGTCAAGAGATGACAACTAATAAAATTACAGGAGGAATTATGTGTGGAACTGCAATTTATTTATGTTGGCAAAAGAGATTGGAGTGTGGAAGCAAGTTTATTTTTTGTGTGGGAGATGCGTTCTTTTCATAGGACAGTCCTGTGAAAGATTACAATACATGTTTACATGAGTCTTTGTTTAGAAATATAATTCTAATGTTCTGTTCCAAGGGGATTTCAACACAAAGAGAGTGAGAGACAAAAACAAAGGCCTACATCTCAGATATGGTATATTGAAATTTGTGAAATGAACAAAATATGACATGTTGTTAACTACCTACTCATAATTTCCACAACACAAGCTGAGATCCCACTCCATGCTGATGATAGCCAGTAAGCTTGAAAAAGCTGTACATGGATATGATACAGCCTGTGTTCAATCCAACCTTGGCTTTGCATTAAAGCTGTGTAATACAGCATGCCTAAGCTTAAAGGAAGCCATGTTTGATAATGGCTACGGAATGAAGAGCGAGGCATTTGTGGGCACATTTGCATGTCCCAGCTCAACTTCCCAGAATGCAGTGTAATAACTGTATTTCTCGGAACTCTGAGCAGGTTTTTTTAACTTGCTTTAACCATTCAAATGTGAACACAGATGTACTATTTATTTACTATATATATATATATATATATATATATATATATATATATATATATATATATATATTATAGCCTCCATCTGTTAAACTAAAATGAGTATGAATCTCAGATATTTGCATTATATATAAATATTCAAAAGAAAACATGTTGCAAAGTTTAAAAAAACATGCTTACTAAGGTTTTGCAATTTGCATGTCCTCTCTCTGATAGACTTGTATTTGGGTGTGTCACTTTCATCCCAGGGGTTCCAGGGAAGGCCTAGGAAGCTCAGGGGAGATCCAGGGGGGGGGGGGGGGGGGTCCATGAAGGGTTGGCCGGGTTGAGGGGACCCCTACACTACAGAAAGAAAATCAAATGGGAAATAAATAATTCCATAGCTCTGTGAACAGTGATGTGTTTCTTCCCACAAGGCCCATGCAAACTAGGTCAGCACATTTAGATATATATTAGATGTATATTAGCAGTCATACACTTATGATTTTATATGTAGGTAATCATATGACAGGAGTATAGAATGGGATAAAGAGGATAAATAATGTGATAAGGAGTGTGCAAAAAGCTGTATTGGTCTATGGCAGCATGAAACCTAGATATGAAGCTGAAAGTCTTTACTACCCGAATAAACAGTTTAGTTCATGTTCTGTTATGTGAGGAATTGATTATACTATTTTGCCTTCCAAGTTTTATAATTTATTGCAACTTCAAAATTTTACTCATACACATATTGGACACTCATACATGACCCAACTGGCATAATATGAACAAATGTGTTGGTCAACCTGCAGCTACAACTGCTCCATATCTAGAATCCACAAACTATTAATTGTCCCAAAATCCACAATGAGCAGTCAGTTAATGGCAACATGAGAACAATGCTATATCCAAGTTTGGCTGGTTTGAAATCTTTTAGAGCCTGTTACATAGTAGTAGGTACCCAAGTAATAGAAGAAACTCACTTAATGTATCTTTGGGGTGGTCAGGCTGTGTATTGTAAAACACTGGATGTACCTCACCATTCCCAGGAAATCAAGACAAACTGTTCACTGGAAGGTTTGATCATGAGGCTGAAGCTCAAATATGTTGGTTATATCGTGAAGAGACAGGATTCCCTTGAGTCTAATGCTGGGAAAGATTAAAGGTAAATGAAGAGGGTGGCGTAGATGGATAGATGAGTTCATTGAAGCAATGAACATGATTTTGATGTAGCTCAGTGTGGCAGTAGCTGGCAGATATGCCTGGCGTGCTGCGGTCCATAAGGTCATGGAGAGTTGGACATTACTGAACAACTAATCAACAACAACAAAATGGCTTCAGGTTGGCTTAATAAGGCTATGCTTCTGTATTGCCCAGTTTCACGTTTTCCTGTTTCTTCCGTCCCTTCCTTATCATTTTTTACTGTTTTCTCTTACTTTTTTTCCTGCCATATTTGAATGTTTTAGCCTTAGCTGAATCCTGCTTACTATGAAAATGGATTTAAGAGTAGCAGCCTACAGTGCACTTTCTGTAGGGTGTGTGTTTTCTAGACCAGTAGTTCACATTTTTTTTGAAAAGCACTTCAAAATACATTAACTTTTTTGTGGACCGGTTAATTAATTTATGAGCATTCTTATACCATTGTAATGTGCTAAAGTATATTGGAGAATAGTTTGTGCACTTACAAACACTGCATCTTAACACATAAGTACTACTTGTTTATGTATTTACATTGATTTTCTTAATTTAGTTTCATATTTGTTATGAATCCTAGTTGTTCTGAATGAAGTTCTGACTACTGATCCCAAAATCAATGACATGCATTGTACATCCTTGTGGTAATAACTTTAATTTTCCTTTGTACTGCTGTTACTACTGCTACACTGATTAAAAATACACATATATACAGTTGTCTTTAAAAGTTTGCATACCCTGGCAGAAATTGTGACATCATGCAAAAAAAAATATTTTATTGAAAGATAGTGGTCATATGAAGCCATTTATTATCACATAGTCGTTTGGCTCCTATTTAAATGACAATGATGACAGAAATCGCCCAAACTGCCTTGATCAAAAGTTTGCATACCCTTAAATGTTTGGTCTTGTTACAGACACACAAGGTGACACGCACAGGTTAAAATGGCAATTAAAGGTTAATTTCCCACACCTGTTGCTTTTTAAATTGCAATTAGTGTCTGTGTATAAATATTGAATGAGTTTGTTAGCTCTCATATGGATGCACTGAGCAGGCTAGATACTGAGCCACAGGGAGCAGAAGAGAACTGTCAAAAGACCTACATAACAAGGTAATAGACCTTGATTAAGAAGGAAAAGGATATAAAAAGATATCCAAAGCCTTGAAAATGCCAGTCAGTACTGTTCAATCACTTATTAAGGAGTGGAAAATGTGCAGATCTCTTGATACCAAGCCAAGGTCAGGTAGACCAAGAAAGATTTCAGCCACAACTGCCAGCAGAAAGATTCAGAATACAAAGAAAAACCCACAGGTAACCTCAGGAAAAATACAGGCTTCTCTAGAAAAAGACAGTGTATTTGTTAGAAGCACAATACAATGATACTTGAACAAAAATGAAGACTTTTCTGCGCCAATGCAACAAAAAAGCCCAGTTATAATATGCCCAACAACACCTTGACACACCTCACAGCTTCTGGCACACTGTAATTTGGAGTAATGAGACCAAAATAGAGCTTTATGGTCACAACCATAAGCTATATGTTTGTAGAGGGGTCAACAAGGCCTATAGAGAAAAGAATACCATCCCCACTGTGAAGCATGGTGGTGGCTCAGGAATCTTGTGAAAATTGATGGCAAGATGAATGCAGCATGTTATCAGAAAGTACTGGCAGACATTTTGCATTCTTCTGCACAAAGGCTGTGCATGGGATGCTCTTGGACTTTCCAGCATTACAATGACCCTAAGCACAAGGCCAAGTTGACCCTCCAGTGGTTACAGCAGCAAACGTTGAAGGTTGTGGAGTGGCCACCACTGTCTCCTGACCTCAATATCATCGAGCCACTCTGGGGAGATCTCAAACATGCGGCTCATGCAAGGCGACCAAAGACTTTGCATTACCTGGAGGCATTTTGCCAAGACGAATGGGCAGCTATACCACCTGCAAGAATTAGGGGCCCTAATAGACAATTATTACAAAAGACTGCACGCTGTCATTGATGCTAAAGGGGGCAATACACAATATTAAGAACTAAGGGTACGCAAACTTTTGAACAGGATCATTTCATTTTTTTGTTTCTTGCCATGTTTTGTTTTACGATTGTGCCATTCTGTTATAACCTACAGTTGAATATGAATCCCATAAGAAATACAAATAATGTGTTTTGCCTGCTCACTCATGTTTTCTTAAAAAATGGTACATATATTACCAATACGCCAAGGGTATGCATACTTTTGAGCACAACTGTATGTATATATATATATATATATATATATATATATATATATATATATAGAAGACGCACTGTAATACCATTGGCATTCAAAAAACTAAGTAGATTTCACACGCCTTGTTTTTAATATTACTGTTATTAAGGAGTTACTGAATAATTAGGCTTTCATGGGACAGAATATGGCTCTAGGACCTATCTTGAAAGTAAGCCATGAACTAAATCCAATGTCACGAGGAAACACTAATGAACATAACACACTGTACTTGAAACACCACCACAAACTGAAAAACATCTGCATTCCCAGCTGGCTTGCAAGCCCTTGGTCATACTGGTTGTCATTTTGTGAAAATTGTTAACTGTTTGCTAAATACCTCTGCAAATCTTAGGTTAATGGGTCTATACAATTAAACAGGTATAAATAGTATTATAAAGAAAGTGCAAGGCCAACCAAAAGAGTCTGATATTAACAGATCGCAAATACCTTACTTGATTTAAAGGACAGCAGTTTAAGAAAACCTTTACATTTTACTAAGTATTTAATCCATTAACATACAAGCATTTTAGAGAAAACACTACACTACTGTCTAGAGCAGTTGTGGGGCGAAAGGGTCCATGTGTGGCCCCAGCCTATTATCTGGCATGGGAGAGAATGCCATTCTTCAACAAAATCCAGTCAATTGTCTTTCTCTCTATATCATACAATAATGTATCTCTTCCTCTTTCCTACAAATTGTAACATGTAGCTTTGGGTGAAATTAAAAGGTTAAAACACTGTTCGGCCCTTTTAAGGACATATGGGCTTAAAATGAGGACTTACAGTTGAAATAGGCCGTCTCTCACTGGCCTATATGCACAGTATTCTTTTTATTCTGTACATTGAGGAGGTGGGTGCAGAACAGGGGAAGTATGTGCAGAAAGAACATTTGAGAATGCCACTCAGGCTCAAAGTCAACACACAGCAGTCTAGCTCTTTTGTCAACATCCATCCTTACTTAATAGTACTCTTGTTTATTTTTGCAGTCACTGATCTGAAACACCAGACCACAGAGTCATTTATCTTAATAAGAGGCCTATTATAGGTAGATGCAAAATAAAAGTAATGAGTTAGCGATTGAAGGACATTCTGTCTGAAGTAAAAGCACTGGCCCCAAAGAAAAGGAGCATACCTGGGTGGGACTTCCAACAGGATGTTGGGTAGGTATGTTTTATCATGTGCAGCAAGTGGAAAATAGGAGATAGTTGCTTTATGTCCTTGTTGAACCCCATCATCTACACCAGTACCAGCCAACTAGCGGCCCACTGGCCTGATGCAGTCCACAAGCTGATTTCTTACTCCCAGGATAAATTTCCTCATAAGCCTAATATTATTAAAATAAGCATGTGGGACAGTTTCAATATTTGACATAACATATATAAATTCCCAAACGTTTAACTGTCATTTAAAATCTATACATATATTGATGTATATATTTATACATACTTAATTATTATTATTTTAGATATGACCCACTAGCTAACTGGCTGATAAAAAAATATTGTATTGAGGTGACCTTGGATACTGAGTTGACACTGAGAGAGTTCTGGAAGGACCATTTAAATATCCTGCACTATGTCACTCCGATAGATAAGGCCTGGTGTACAGTCTCTCACAAGACCATGAACTGTGGCTGGAGGAAATTGTGGGCAGAAGCTGTAACTCCAAGGAACTTGGAGGCTGAACCTAGCCCAATAGTGGAGGACGTTGTGTCTGGGCATGTCCATGGGACTGGAGGTCAGTAATGAAGACATTGAAGATTTAGTGGATGAACACAGACAAGAGCTCAGCACTGAGGAGCTGCAGCAACTTCAAAGGGAGCAGTGGCTGAGGAAATTTATGCAGGTGAAGAGGAGGGAAGAGAGGAAGCAAAGACTGAACTGATCAACAAAATGTTTGCTAAATGGGCTGAATCACAAAGCTCTATCAAGCCGCAAATTGTTTAATGATCAAACAATGTCTCACTTCAGAAATAATTTGAAATGAAGGCAGAAGCAAGTTAAGTTTTCTAGTGGAACTTCCTACATCAGAGTCTCCAGCAGGGTTCAGGGGTATTAAGAGACAGAAAAGAGAAACATTCCCTGTGCAAGGGCCTGATGTTTTAATGGAAGATGATTCCCCTTCCAAGCAAAAACATGTGTTCTCCTTCTCCTCCCCTCCATTGCCACCATCCCATTGGGCCCTAAGTCCTCTCAGTACAGTTAAAGTCTATGTTATGTGATCTAATTATTGTTTTTTTTATTTATGTCTGTTTAGTGTTAAGGTTTATTTATCAAAAAACAATACCATTAATACAAACTAAAATGTGAAATTTCTGGGGCTCAGAACTGATTATTTCACTTTACATTGATTCCTATTGGAATTGCTACCTTGGAACTCAACCTTTTTGGAACTCAACCTGCCATCTGGAACGGATTAAGGTTGAGAACTAAGTATGTATACTTAAAAAACCATAAATATGTATACTTAAAAAAAACATAGATACATTGTGAAGTTAAAACATTGCTGCAGCTGAGAAGTTAAAGAGTTACACTCTGCATATCCATTCTGTTTTCTGTAAATGGTATGGTAAAGCTGTATCTTGTATAGTACAATACATGTTTAAATATGTAGACTTTGAGTTTATTGTCATATGATTTACCAAAATCCAGCTGCATTCAGCTAGCAACAGTGAACAAAAAAGTGATGGCAAGGACAGGAATAGATGAGGCTATAACCACAAGATTTTAAAATCT
The DNA here is from genome assembly GCA_027410445.1 of Discoglossus pictus. Lineage (NCBI taxonomy): Eukaryota > Metazoa > Chordata > Amphibia > Anura > Alytidae > Discoglossus > Discoglossus pictus. The sequence continues at coordinate 197,944,042 of CM050165.1, read as the reverse complement.
TGCACCAAGGAACTGTTTTTTGCCTAAACTGGAGAGCAACAGTATTAATATATGATGTGACCAGCTGTGTGCATGACCAGCCCATCTTATATTCACAGATAGTGATGTCGCGAACATAAAATTTTCGGTTCATCATCCTCCCCTGTGTCTCTTTCCCCCTCCCTCATCATCCTCCCCCCTCCCTTGATGATAAGGGGGGGAAGAGACACAGGGATAAGTGTGAGGGGTGTTAGGGTAAGGGGTGTTAGGGATAAGGGTGAGGGGGTTAGGTGTTAGGGTGAGGGGTGTTAGGGCTAAGTGTGAGGGGTGTTAGGGTGAGGGGTGTTATGGATAAGTGTAAGGGGTGTTAGGGTGAGGCATGTTAGGAATAAGTGTGAGGGGTGTTAGGTCTTAGGGATAAGTGTGAGAATGTTAGGGTTAGGTGTTAGGGTAAGGGCTGTTAGGGATAAGTGTAAGGGGGTATTAGGGTTAGGTGTTAGGGTGAGGTGTGTTAGGGATAAGTGTGGGGTGTTAGGTCTTAGGGATAAGTGTGAGAATGTTAGGGTTAGTTGTTAGGTTGATGGGTGTTATGGATAAGTGTGAGGGGTGTTAGGGTTATGGTAAGGGGTGTTAGGGATAAGTGTGATGGGTGTTAGGGTAAGGGATGTTAGGGTTAGGTGTTAGGGTAAGGGCTGTTAGGGATAAGTGTAAGGGGGTATTAGGGTTAGGTGTTAGGGTGAGGCGTGTTAGGAATAAGTGTGAGGGGTGTTAGGTCTTAGGGATAAGTGTGAGAATGTTAGTGTTAGGTGTTAGGTTGATGGGTGTTATGGATAAGTGTGAGGGGTGTTAGGGTTAGGGTAAGGGGTGTTAGGGATAAGTGTGATGGGTGTAAGGGTAAGGGATGTTAGGGTTAGGTGTTAGGGTGAGGGGTGTTAGGGATAAGTGTGAGGGATGTTAGTGTAAGGGGTGTTAGGGATAAGTGTGAGGGGTGTTAGGGATAAGTGTAAGGGGTGTTAGGGTTAGGTGTTAGGGTGAGGGGTGTTAGGGTTAGGTGTTAGGGATAAGTGTGAGGGGTGTTAGGGTTAGGGTAAGGGGTGTTAGGGATAAGTGTGAGGGGTGTTAGGGTTAGGGTGAGGGGTGTTAGGGATAAGTGTGAGGGGTGTAAGGGTTAGGTGTTAGGGTGAGGGGTGTTAGGGATAAGTGTAAGGGGTGTTAGGGTTAGGTGTTAGGGATAAGTGTGAGGGGTGTTAGGGTTGGGTGCTAAGGTGAGGGGAGGATGATGATAAGGGGGGGAAGAGACACAGGGGTGTCCTTGCAGCAGAGATCAAAAGAGTCCTTCAGGACTGTATTGCACACTGTGTACAGTAGCCTAGCTATGGTTTTCCCTATTGATGCAGTATCACCTACACTCAGCCTCCTCTCAGTAAGACTGCAAGTTAGTTATGATTCCAAATGGCTGCTGTCCATGAAGTAGAAGAGTGTGGAAGGCAGGGTATGATGCTGATTGGCTGGAATGTGTCTGCTGACTGTGAGTTGCAGGGTCAAAGTTTGCTCAATGATAAAGTATAGGGGGCGGGTCGAATATCGCATATGTTCGCAGTTCGCCGCGAACGCGAACATGCTATGTTCGCCGGGAACAGTCCGCCGGCGAACTATTCGCGACATCTCTATTCACAGAGAATCCATCTATTGTTCACCTCTTAACTATATCTGATATATAGGATCCTCTATGATTTATCCTCAGTTTATTTTAATAAGGAACGATTTTGCTAATTATCATTGTATATCAATGTATGGCTCTTTTTTATATATACTTTGCTATTAAGAACCTCACAATACTTTAGATATAAACAAAGGTTAAGTTTTCCCTCGTGACCAAATTGGGACTTTGTATATTTTTTTTAGCTCTAGGCAGCCACAGCACATAGATTGTTATATATTAAATTGGCTTGGTGGTGGCAGTGTTATATTATTGGTTTTGGCTGTAGGTGATTATTAATAGTGTTTTACAATCATTGTAGGAGACTGCTAGCTTGGATAAGCTGTTTTCTGGTTAAACGTTTAACCCACAACACCATTTTAGGCAGGTACAATCTCCACCTGCCGCACACTACCAGTGGCACTCCTGCTCCATTTTCATAGGCTCCCTCTTCCTCCCCAGCCCCCTGCTCTCGCCTCAGAGTCCTCTGACCTGGTAGAGGAGGAGCCAGAAGAGGAAGGAGCGGTCAGACCCAGTGGTACCCATCAGATGTGAGAGATAGGGGAGAGAGAAGTGCGGGTGGGGAGACAAGGGTGAGAAGAGTGACAAGGGGGGAGAGAGAGTGAAGTGAGGGAGAGGCAGAAGGGAGAGAAGAGAGAGGGAGAAGGGAAAAAAGGGAGAGAAGGGATGGAGAGAGAAAAGAGAGAGGAGAGAGAGAGGGAAAAGGGAGAGGGAGAGAAGGGGGATAGGCAGAAGAGGAGGGATAGATGAAAGAGAGAGGAAGAGGCAGAAGGGAGAGAAGGGATAGAGAGAAGGTAGAGGCGAGACAGAGGGAGAAGGGAAAGAAGGGGGAGAGGCAGAATGGAGAGGGAGAGAAGAAAGAGATAGGCAGAAGGAAGAGGAAAAAGGAAGAGGCACTTGAGCTGTTTGCACCTCTGCTCATTCTGACTCTATGTTCTGCAGTTTGCTTCTCAGCTCTGTCATCTTCCTATGCCTGTTCATTGTTTATTTTCTTCTCTCTGTCATTTTCAGCTGTCTCATTTCAGCATCTGTGCATATCTCATCATAACTGCTTGCCTTGCAGCTTCTCTATTTCCTGCCTTCAGCATCTGTGCCTATCTGCTCGTAACTACTTTGCTTGCCCGAGAGGGCACTCTCATTGCTGGAGAGCAATGGTTTCTTTCTTTCCTACTATAGATCTGGGCCTGAACATACTTGTCCACGTCCAAGGTAGCACTTCGGCTTCCCTACGCCTTATTCATGTGATTTCTAGCACAGATCTACTAAACGTCTACCCTCCTTACACTCTCTACTCAGCCCTCTCTGGGCACCACTTCCGATGCCTCCATAAATCCTATATTCGCCTTCGCTAGGTACCGCCTCAATCACGCTTTCATAGACCTATTCCCTAGGCTCAACCAAGCCACATCAGCCTCCGCAAGGCTCCAACTCAAACACGCTTTCATAGTCGCACTTGCCTTCGCTAGGCTTCATCATACTCGCAAGCCCCACATCAGCCTTCACTAGGCACCACTGCACCACTCTTCCTCCTACATCCTACACTAGCCCTCTCGTCTATCACTGCTAATGTCTTTTCATGTACCGCCTAATACGCTTTCCCTCCAGTAGCCTCCTCCACAGTCGCTGCGGATACCGGCGGTTACCGTCCGTATGTAACTCCTGAGGCCCACTTTCAGGTCTCTAGCAACTTCATCCACTATCGCTGCTGTTCCCGGGCGTATCAGCTGCTTTAGTGCAGGGACGCATCTGGCCCTCTGAGCAGACTGGATGCCCGGTAGCAACCGGCACTTCTGGGCTACACCTTGCCTTGTTATTCCACTTGTCCAATAGGGCATTCCATAGCCGGAGGGCCATGGTTCTTATCGCTACCCCGATAGTTCGACCGTTGGGAGAGGTCCCCTCCCACAAATACCAGATAACATTCTTTACCTGGCCACATATATATAAGTAAGGAGTCCCAAATGTTTTTTTTTTTCTGCACTAGGCCCTCCCATGTCCCCCTCTGGTGCAACATTATACATTTTATATATATAAATAAATATATATATATATATACATTTTTTTTATATTTTTTATATATATATATGTATATATAGAAGGGCGAAAAGGAAGATGGAGACAGGGAGAAGGAAGATAGAGAAGGGAAAGAGAGAGGGAGGGGAGGAGGGAAAGAGAGGAAGAGAAGGGAGGTATAGTACTATACATTATGGGTATGTATATATATATAAAATGTATAGTATTATATTTTTTTTTACATCTGTGGGCATGATGTTGAATATATAAGAAGGAACTGTATTTGTATGTGTGTATAATGTTGGCATCATAGGGGGACTCCGGAAGGCCCAGCACAAAAAAAAAAAAATGTTTTAGTTGCTGGAACTTTTGTCGTAAAATATAATAGAGTCTGTGGAATCTACCATTTTAGTTTCTTCTGATCAACTTTCTGAGGTGGGACGAGACTTTGATCGCACAGGAAGTTTTAAAACCACGGAGGAGGAATATGGATTGGAGGAAGGCTCTGTTTATGCATATCCTCAAGTGAAGAGCTATTTAAATAAAGTGAGGTGTGAGTTATTTTGGGAACCTAGCAAAAAGTTAAAATGATTCAAGACTATGCTAAGGCGACAGTAGCTATGCCAAATATCTATATTATAATTCAAGAACAGTATGGTAAGAAAGTGAAAAATTAAATACAGAAATAACTATTTTCCGTGAGATCGGTGATAATCAGAAAGTGTTCAAAAGTGTCTCAGAAAGTAGCAAGTATATCCTCCCTGTTACTGTGAACAACAATTACATTTTTACATCAAAACTATTAGTTACCCAGTGTTTCTAAATGTAGAACGTGGGATCCCAATTTTGACAACATATTCCATATCACTAAGTACAGTAATACAGTTAATATACAATATATCCCTGACAAAAATATACATACTGGTACAGTAGGCACTCCTCCAAACTTTCCCTCTTTTTAGGGGATAGCACCTGTTCCTCATCACGTCCCAACCGTCTCTCCATTGTAAGAAAGTCCCACATGCCCTGACCATTTCCCATTTTTTTTGTTAGTCCCTCGTGCTCGTTCTATCAAAGTCTGTTGGCATATACAGTATATATGTGTATTGAGGATTGTACACATTAAATGTGTATATCTCTAGGAATGTATTTACACAATAAAAAATGTAAGTATTCCTCTATGGCCATTTGAAATATACAGATAAAGAAATATACAGGTGTTGAGGGCCTTGCCCTACTAGGATTTTACATGATCGTTTGCCTTTATTTCTGCAGGACATCTTGTCTTCAGTATAGGACATCTTGACTCTAGTGCTCAGTGCATAACTTCTAGTACATTAGTCTACCCACCTATTGCCTTTAGTGAGGGACTCTGACATTTTGTGCAGGACCTCTAGTTATTGCAAAGGACACCTTGCCATTAATTCAGGGGCCTAGCATCATGTCTACAGTACAATACCTCTAGACTTCAGTGTGTACTGATAAAATAAAAAAGAAAGAAAAACTAAAATCAGAAAAACTGCTGTGTTGGAGCAGAGTAAGATTTGTAATATTCTCTGCAGCTCTCTGCTTAATTAAATTGGAGGCCAGAAATAAGAGTGGAATGCTTTTTTTTTGTGCAGCTTACTACTGCACTCTAGTGGTTTTTTAAAGTCACGTTAACTCTCTTTCCAGTAATAATAAGAAAAAAACATGTATTTCAGGACAAAATGGCTATTAATAAATATTGATGGTTAATTTTACATGGAGGAAATAAAACAAGTACAACTACCTATAGCATGTGCAAAAGAAGATCACATCAGCTCGACTGTTAAATGAAAGAGCCGCTATAATATATATATATATATATATATATATATATACACTGCTCAAAAAAATAAAGGGACCACTTAAACAACACAATGTAACTCCAAGTCAATCACACTTCTGCAAAATCAAACTGTCCACTTAGGAAGCAACACTGAGTGACAATAAATTTCACATGCTGTTGTGCAAATGGGATAGACAACAGGTGGAAATGATGGGCAATTAGCAAGACACCTCCAATAAAGGAGTGATTCTGCAGGTGGTGACCACAGACCACTTCTCAGTTCCTATGCTTTCTGGCTGATGTTTTGGTCACTTTTTAATGCTGGTGGTGCTTTCACCCTAGTGGTAGCATGAGACAGAGTCTACAACCCACACAAGTGGCTCAGGTAGTGCAGCTTCCCCAGGATAGCACATCAATGCGAGCTGTGGCAAGAAGGTTTGCTGTGTCTGTCAGCATAGTGTCCAGAGCATGGAGGCGCTAACAGGAGACAGGCCAGTACATCAGGAGATCTGGAGGAGGCCGTATGAGGGCAACAACCCAGCATCAGGACTGCTACCTCCGCCTTTGTGCAAGGAGGAACAGGAAGAGCACTGCCAGAGCCCTGCAAAATGACCTCCAGCAGGTCACAAATGTGCATGTGTCTGCTCAAACGGTCAGAAACAGACTCCATGAGGGTGGTATGAGGGCCCGACATCCACCGGTGGGGCTTGTGCTTACAGCCCAACACCGTGCAGTATGTTTGGCATTTGCCAGAGAACACCAAGATTGGCAAATTCGCCACTGGCGCCCTGTGCTCTTCACAGATGAAAGCAGGTTCACACTGAGCACATGTGACAGACGTGACAGGGTCTGGAGACGCTGTGGAGAACGTTCTGCTGCCTGCAACATCATCCAGCATGACTGGTTTGGCAGTGGATCAGTAATGGTGTGGGGTGGCATTTCTTTGGGGGGCCACACAGCCCTCCATGTGCTTGGCAAAGGTAGCCTGACTGCCAATAGGTACCGAGATGAGATCCTAAGACCCCTTGTGAGACCATATGCTAGTGTGGTTGGCCCTGGGTTCCTAATAATGCAAGACAATGCTAGACCTCATGTGGCTGGAGTGTATCAGCAGTTCCTGCAAGACAAAGGCATTGATGCTATGGACTGGCCCGCCCGTTCCCCAGACTTGAATCCAATTGAGCACATCTGGGACATCATGTCTCGCTCCATTCACCAACGTTACGTTGCACCACAGACTGTCCAGGAGTTGGCAGATGCTTTAGTCCAGGTCTTGGAGTAGATCCCTCAGGAGACCATCCGCCACCACATCAGGAGCATGCCCAGGCGTTGTAGGGAGGTCATACAGGCACGTGGAGGCCACACACACTACTGAGCCTCATGTTGACTTGTTTTAAGGACATTACATCAAAGTTGGGTCAGCCTGTAGTGTGTTTTTCCACTTTCATAATGGGGGTGACTCCAAATCCAGACCTCCATGGGTTGAAAAATGTGATTTCCATTTTTTTATTTTTGTGTGATTTTGTTGTCAGCACATTCAACTATGTAAAGAACAAAGTATTTCATAAGAATATTTAATTCATTCAGATCTAGGATGTGTTTTTTTAGTGTTCCCTTTATTTTTTTGAGCAGTGTATATATATATATATATATATATATATATATATAGTAAATAAAATACATACATACATACATACATATACAGTAGACTCTTAGTTAACCGATACCCATGGGGATTGGCAGATACCGGATAAATGTAGTTTCTGATGGATTAAAAGTTACTATTAAGAGGCCTAGATTAGGTTGCTCTGCTAAGTATATTTGTCAGTGAAGGCTGTTCTAGCAGCAGCTTTCACTCCTCACACACAGGTAAGTTCGTCTGGAGGGTGAGGTGCTGAACCTGGGGAATGTAATGCCAACACTGTCCTGGCTCAGTCCCTCATGTCTGTCTGCTTCCAGGTAATATTGAATTGTAGAGACGTACCGTGGATGAGCATTTTGTGGCATGACAACCTGGCTCCTGGCATTTGTTGAGCCCTGTACATGCACATTTGTATTTAAAGTACAGTATTCTATTTTTTTCCTGGTTGCTTGAGTTCTGGATAACTACAGTATATTTATAAAAAAACAAAAACTTGTTTTTAGAAAAAAAAAAAGCGAACAAAAAAAACAAAACAGTCTTTACATGTTTTTTTCTGCGTCCCTCGGTTGTTTCCGACTTTCCATGACCTCATGAACCTTTTTTTATGTTTAATTTAATGCAATTTCTCTTTAGTGTGCGTTCCACTGTCTTCTCTCAGCCGATTCTGTTTTCTCTGGAAGGTGTGTCATTGTAAACTAATGAGTTTTCCATTAATTCTGTTGAAAAGACTGGCATTTTGTAGCTGCTGCATTTTTAAAAATATTTTATTCTATTCTATTTAAATATTACATGATTTCACTTGAAGTCAGGAAGCAAATATTTAACATACACAATAATACATCCTAGATTATATCACTTTAGAATATTAAAGCATTAATGGGCCTGAGTCAGGTCTTGTATCTTCAATTACATTCTTAATATGTCCCTACAGGTTATCCCACAGCCAGGAGAGGGTATCTAAAACCCGGAGAAGGAACAGGGCACTAGGGAGAAAAGAAGTATCCACATTGAATATTAGACTGGGATTTATCTATTTTATACTCTTTAGTCGGTCAGGACAGTTTTAGGGTTCATACATTCCTCTATTTTTTATTTAGAGATCTAAATTACTAATAGCTTTGATGTAAAAAAAAAAAGTCTAGATTTGTATTTATCGCTGTAGTAAATAATAGTATTGATGTAAAAACTAATCATCGTTCATAGTAACAAGGAGGATAAACTTAATTTTTGAGACACTTTTTAAAACTTTCTGATTATCACTGATCTTAGAAAAAGTTTTAACTTTCTGTACTATTTAATTTTCTAACCATACTGTTCTTGAATTATACTTTAGATATTTGACATAGCTACTGTCCCCATAGCATAGGCTTGAAGCAGTTTAACACTTTGACTATGTTCCCAAAAATAATCCACCTCAAAACTTGCTTTATGCATATAGGTCTTCACTTGAAGATATGCAGAAACAGAGCCTTCCTCCAATCCATATTCCTCCTGCATATATTTATTTCCCCCGATCAATAAACAACTTTGTATTATACAGTTCTTTGCGTTTCCAGAGATTTACTCAAATCTCCCTTCCAACCATCTGGATTTTGCCTAACATTTCATACATGATCATCTCATTAGGCAATAAACTCATATAAATATTCCTCCACCCCAATTTACAATGCAAGATTTACATAGGTGTGAAGGCTTGACTAATTTTAACATGTAAACAGATGTCCCGCATGATTATTATTTCCTTTATCTAATGGTCACAACAGTTTTCTGTGAGGTCCATTTCAAAATGAAGGAAACCCAAGCACACAGCTTTCCAACAATGGATTAAGGATGGCATAAGAGGCAAAAACACAATAAAAGAATTTAATTTTAAAACCGTATTTACATTAACAAAGCTTAAACAAATATGTACAAGATGTCTTGTAAGTTTCCTTGTGCAATAGTAAACAAAAAAGATAAAAGCAGCCTTTCACATGTATCATTTATAGCACATTTACAAATCTGCATGATGGTTAAATATGAACAGCACTAGACATTTGGCAAAAATCACTATGGTGAAAGCTTTTTCTCGAGGGAAGGAGACCTCTCCAACTCTTGCTAACCCACGGAGCTTTTTCAAGCAGAAGAGTTCTTGCGTAGATATCTGCCAACAAAATGTATCTCTATAGTATAAGGCAGTCAGAGAAGTCTCTCTTCCTGGAGAGAAAGTTTCAACCCCAGAGAATGTATGCCATTATGGTTTCATAAATACCCAATAAAACAGAGATAGAAACAACAGACAACTTCTAAATCACATTGAGTGTGTAATAGTGCATTTGGACAAGCTTGTGTCCTAAAATATTATCTTCACATTTAAGAACTTTTTAACCAAATAAGTCTAGGAAAATAATAAAAATAAAAAATTACATTCAAATACAATAACACCTTGTCAAAAAATGTGTCAGCTGGATTCAGCAAACAAACACTCTTTTGCAGGATTTTTTAGAATTTAACATGTGTATGTTATTTAAACTCCAAATAAAAAAAATAAAAAAAGAAAGAAAATAAAAATATTTAATCTCTCATTAAAGATTATATCTGAAGTATGGTCCTTTGGTAATGGACAGCTGTACCATATTGGAATAATCGCACAGAGAAGTAAAAATAAATGTTGAGCTCTGTTTAGATTACTCACTAAGCATTATGATATAACATGTTGATAATCTTCCATAATTTATATCACTGAAGGGGGTCATAGTAAAGAAACCTTAAAATGATACTGAATTTCTGTTTCTATAAACTGCTTTATTCTACCACAAAAAAAAAAGAAAGATGTTGCAATGACTTAAATAAAAAATGCATCTTTTGAAATGTCAGGACCTTAATCCGGAAAACTCAGATTTGGCACGTCAGGTATTGTTGATAACTACAGAACCGGAATCTCAAATAGTATCAACAATGGAACATAATTCCGACTAGTCATGATATTGTGAGTTACTAAAACATATACAAATATTAATAAGTAACGGAGTGTCTGCATTAAATAATACCAGGCTGCAAGTTTTATATAGGTTTGTTGGGATTATATGGCTGAAACTAAGCAGTGGCTACCAGTAGATGTCATGCTACTTGTTGGAGACAAGGGGGAATAATAGATACCTCCATAGTGCTCAAGTGATACAGTAATCTGAACCAGCCAAAACTGGAGTACAGTATATCGCAGGGAGATCCTGACATTTGGAAAAAGCTGTCATTGCAAAGTGATGGAAAGCAAGTCACTTTTTTCATGTAGAAAAGGTCTATGGTGTTTCTAAAAACTCTCTAAATTACATGATAGAAAGTATTACTACAAAGGTTTAAAAAGTATATTAGAACTGTGTAACTTTATAAAAAAAAAGAAAGAATAAAATTTGCATCCTTATAATTAACAATTATGTAGACAACCACATAATTCTACTAGGGGATAACAATTTCTACAGCTGCACAACATTTTAAAACAAGGAGTATTCTGAATGTGCATATAGCAACAGGGAACAAGTTGAAACATAAAAGATGAAAAAAAAAAACTTGCATTTAAAACTTCAATATACTGGCACTAACAGTGCTGCTTCTCAACTCCCATACTAGATGTCTAGGGGTGTAGCAGATCTGCCCAGGATGCGGTCACAAAAAAAATACAGACTAGTCTCCATGGTCCACATTAGCCAAAGCATTCTGGACACCTAATATGAGGAGAGAAGTAAATATTGTCCACAATGAAACCCTAAAGTTCATAAAGTAGATTTTAAAAACCCTTAGTGAGATTTTGTCTTCAAATAAGTATTTTTTTGCTTATCAGTTATTAAATAAATAGATAAAAAAACTCTAGTGTATGGGCACTGTTGTTATCCTTTAACCTATATTGAAAACTGTATTTATTTGGTATTCTGCTGCATGAAGAAAATCCATTTGCAAATCAAGCAATACCAAAATGTACAAATATGTTATATGATGGATATTTGCCAAAAATAAAAGCAGAAAATATATTTCTTTACAGTGAAAAGCTCTTTCAAGTTTAAATTCAGAGTGTTTGTGACAAATGAAGAAACACTAAAAAGTTCCCAGGATATAGGCAGATACTAGCAGGAAAGCAATGCTCACATGGCTATACAGTGGATGCATTTCTATACACAGCAGTGCTTCAGGGTGAATAATCCACGGCACTCCAGCCAACACTGTGCTCCAGCACTCAATGCGCTTAGAAACTCCCCTTGTGTATGGTCCTCATTATTAATATGCTTCTTTAAACATGTGGTCCAACTTTCACCAGCACTTGTTTTCTTTCAAGGTTTGCCTTGGTGCGCTGTTCAATTGGCTTCAAGAGGTGGCGGCCAAACTAAAGAATAAAAAGTATCGTCAGGAAATGATAAGGTGGCTATCAAAGGAAAAACAAACACTTATGATCAATTTGCATTTGCAAAATAGCTCTACTTATTACATTTATTTCAAAAGTCAGTACATTATTATCAGTCCAATAGATTAGCAATTGCAGTTGTAAATGTTAACATACAGCTTTGAACAACACGATATTGTTACACGTGATCATGTTACTGCAGAGTGTACCTGAAGGCTAGGACGTAAATGAGCTAAAGCAGTGATTCTCAACTTGTTTGGTACCAGGGAGAGCTTGATTACATGGATCTCCTAGGAAATCTTACAAGTAAACATTCCCCCATGGGAGCTACATAGATATTATATTCCTCTTGCAGCAAACCCCTATGAGTGATCGCTACTTGGGATATGTTCCATGTGCTAAGCGAGTATTTACTTAATGTGTGATTACATGGACATATAGGTATATAAGGATATGGGGAGAGGTTAGGGCTAGTGTAATGTATTCCCATAGTATGTACGGGTGTGTGGAGTTGCCATGAAGACTGCTGAGATTTAGACTAAGAGTCTCCTATAGGTATACTTAAGGCAAGTTATGAGAACCCTTTAGAGCAACAGGGTCAGTAAATCTTCTGGAAGTTTTTTTTGTGGGAGACATTTAATAGCTCTGCAAAGTTGTTTGTAAGAATCCTGTAGCTACAGATCAGCCTTGCAGGAGATCTTACAGCAACCATGCAATCAAACTGTTGACAAAGACCATTTAAAGTAGTGGAATGATACACAACCCCAAACATTATTATTGCAGTCATTTGAACAGAATACATAATTTGTATATATATCACATATTAGAATTATCAAACTGCAAGTCGTCGTCACGCTTTGCAAGCTCGCAGAACAGAGTCCCTCGGGAAGCGAGGGACACAGTTTGGGCTGCAAATGCGGTTGAGGTTGCATGCAAATTTAAGCATTTTCGGCACTTGAAAATCAGGTAAGCGAGAAATAAAAATGGCGGCCCAAAAAAAAAGAGGCTACACAACAAACGCCAAGCACATAAGACTTTTACCCAGGAACATACGAGGTACAAAATACACTATTAGGAAGGACAGAAAACGATCCAAACCTGCGTAACAAAGACAATCGCCGCAATTTTACAACACTAACTTGCAACTAATAACATTACAATTCTAAAATGGCGATTTACACTGCACACTTGACACATTGCTGACACTTACACCTCAGGTCAGCAACAGTCCAAATGTACATTGTAAGCTGCAGGAAAATAAAACAGATTGTTAGCTCTTTAGGATATTGATTGTTGGATATATTAATTACAAATAGGTAAAGTATATTAATTTTAGTTAATTACCATAAAAATAAAAAAAAACATAAATATATATATATATATATATATATATATATATATATATATGTGAATCCAAACCCAGATCTAGGGCACTACATTGTTAGGAGGGCTGCGGGATGTCACAAGTTGTAAAGGCAGTGCCACACGGTATTGTATCTAACTACACAGAAATGTCTATATGCAGCGACATTTCTATCAGTAAGTATACCTAACACACTGTATATGTACAATAGTTGTGTGATGCAGACAAAGTAAACAAAAAGGAGTAGTAGTGTGAGTGGGCATAGAAATCTGAACGGCCTTGGAAAGCATAAACATCCATGGAATATTTGTTAAATTAGTTCTTAAATAATCTGTCTACAAAGTGACAACCGGTAGTGGTATTTTTAGTTTAAATTCAAGCCTACCCACCAATGTGTGTGCTAATGACACATACATGTTTAAAATATTTGTTTCTGCTCATTTCAATTAAAAATATTATACCGGTTGAGTTTCTGGGCTGGAGAATGGAGACTCTTCATGAGATCTGTTCTCTTTTTCAAATGAGTCCTCCACATGTCTGTGTGCAAACTTTCGCTTCAATGCATGAGCTATAATAGCGGCTGGATCATTCAGAGATCGTCTCTTTTTGTCTTTTTTAGTGAGGGGAGTACCGCCTGGAGACCTAAAAGAAAGATCAGACCACATAGTATATAAGAGCAGTGTATAGCAGAAGAAAAATTACCAGTGTAGTATAGAGATATAACAGAACATAGTTTAACAGAGCATTAAAATGAAACTAAAATACAAAATGGGGCATACATTTAAAATCAATCCGAAGCATTGCACAGAGTAATCTAGTTTAACATTTGAAGGTCTTGAGCTACTCTCACTACGGATTCTTCCTTAAAACACTTACACTTAAATCACGGAGAGATCTGAAATAATATGGCAATACCATTTTGAGATACATTTATGATAACAGCAAAACAAAAATACAAAATTATGCTGTTCTGTACTAAACAATTGACGAATTCTGGTGCCAAATTTCTCAAATTCGTTAATCCTTACCTCTCAACAGCACGTAGTCTGATTTTGTTCATATCTTTCAATACATCCAGCATACTAGGAAACACATTCTCGTTATTTTCTACATCTTTCCCTTCCTTCGGGCTTTGCTTGTGAGTTGCCTTGCGCTCTTTGATGAGGTCTATTGCGGATTTACTGGAGTTCAATTTTGCTGATGGGGGAGGGGGAGGAGGTGGTGGTGGAGGTGGCGGCAATGGTGGTGTAGGTGCTACAGAAAGTAGAAGTTGTGAAGAAAGGGGCGTTGATGCTAGAGAGGGTGGTGGAAGAGCATTACTGGGACTGCCAAATGAACACAGGGTTTCAGAACCTATATGAAAAAAAACGAATGAGTTTTGTACAAAAAAAAAACAAAAAAAAAAACCTAACCAACATTTTAATTATGGTCTTTTATAATAATAAACATTTGTCAATATAATCATGTGCAACTGTAAAGTTACATTTGCGACTGAATTATCCATTTCGGATATATTTTGAAAAGTATATGCATTTCGAAGACCATTGTAGAAACGGCCACAATCTAACTTTTGGTTAGATAATTCCAGCAATTAAAACTTAAGAAGGAAAACAATTTATACTACATAATCCATCCTAGGCTTTGCTTAAAGCTATATAGTAGAGCAATACAGCAGGCATATGCTTAAAGCACATCATGTTTAGAATGGTATTGGATTACAAGAGCGAAACTTTTGTGGGTATATTTGCATATCCCTGTCCAGGTTTCAAGAATGCAGTGGAATAACTGTATTTCTTTTTGTTTTACTTATTTTAGACGTTTAAACGTGAGCACAAATGTACTATTTATTTTATATATATATATATATATATATATATATATATATATATATATATATATATATATATATATATATATATATATATATATATATATATATATATATCTATCAATTAATATGTTTGCTCAATAAAAAAAAAAGGTATCACCATATACTGCAATACTCTTATTAATCATGGCGATTACCAGGCACTCTGCTACCTCGTTTTATACACACTAACGTGAAAAAGCAATGACGAGTGAAATATGACTTACAAGAGTTCACGTTTCTGGTTTCTTGCATAGCGACAATAGCAGCAATCTGTGCTCGTAGCTGCATCAGTTCATCTTCCAGAGCTGCTATTTTCTGAATTGCATTGTCTTTGTGGGAACTAGGGCCCAAATCAGATAGTCTGCTATCTGAAACTGTTGTTACCAGGTTTTCATCACTCATGCAGGGTCTTGCCAAAAGCACTGATTGTTCATACTCATTTGCTGGAAGATTATACCTGATAAAAAATTATATATTAAAAAGCACTAATGACAATTGAAGAGATTAATATCAGATATAAGACAGAGATAGTAGAAAAAGGAAGATAAGGAGAAAAAAAAAAAAAAAAAAAAGACATGCATGGGAAGAAAATCACAGGACGATACATATCACACAGAGAAATAGCAGAGACACACAAAGAGAAGGAAAGATATATATATATATATATAAATAAATAAATAATAATAAATATGACAAGTTACTAGTTGTACTATAATTTAAAGCCTACTAAAAATGTTAAATATACAAGAATTCAGTCAACAACCCATTTAAATAACACCAGGCAATGGTTATTTTTTATATTTTAACAAACACGGGATGTTAATCACAGCATTAACCCATTATTTTAAGAGCTGTTGCAGTTACCTAAATCTAGTATAAGACATGGCTTCATCATCTGAAAGCCATGCGACATCTGTCAGAGCGGGAATTCCAGACTTGCAGACTGCTGTAGAACTGCGATCTAGGACATGCTGCAGAAACAAGATATATTAAGATTTTCTATGCGGTTACGTTTTGTGATTATAAATTGAATACTCAACAAAATATGCTCAACAACGAAAATATATACATCAATAAAAAAAATAAAAAAAAACATATTTTTTTCTTACTGCAGTATGAAAAATGCCATGACCTCTAAATGTAGAATTCCAAATATATATTCATATTTACTTGTTAAAAAGTGTGAAAGTAATTATATTTAGTAAGAAAGTATAACACAATCTCACAAAAGCAGAAATGTGACTAAGACACAAACCTGAAAATGAGGTCTTGGGCAAGGGTCCAGAGGTAGTAAGCTGCCAATAATGCGAACAATGCTGCGCGTCCTGCCATACTCCTTAGGCTCCCATTCCTGCATAACCTGCTCAAAACATAAAAATGTTACAATAAATAATACAGTACATCTGTTGTACTTCTTTCTCCTCATTTTGCTATGTCCTTTACCACAAGTTCAATTCCGACTGGAGGCTTCATAAACAATGAAATTGTAGTTATAGAAATTACAACGATACAAAAAGGTAATAATGATCAGATACAAGTTTTTACAAATATGTATTATTAAACCATTATAAAATGTTATTTATTCATTGATTTATAACAAAATAATCAGTCTATGAATATTCCAAAAGGATATATGCTATTGACCATCGGTTACCAAATTGTGATCATTCAAATTCCAAAAAGTTTACATTTTGCTGAAAAATGTGTATGTGATGAGTGATTAACTTACAATCATTTAAAAAAAGACTTAGTCATTTGTATAGACATCTTCATGAACACATAATTACATAATAAAAATGTAATTCCTGCAAACATACCAAAATGACACACACAAAATAACCAAGCGTCATCAGAACAAATATGGTTTGTGTATCAAAATACCTGTAAATTCATTCGTGGCATTAATGATTGAAGTGGAGACCCTAGAGCACGAAGAACACTGCGCCTGCTGGTGTAGCTCTCCCATATTTGTGCAATCTGGCAAAAACAATAAATTAAAATAAATTAAATAATGAATATGAATATATATATATATATAATTAAACAGTATTCCTTTAATTAGACAGACCACAACGCAAAAATAAGAACAAATTTAATTTAAAATTATGCTTGTGTACTACACCCCTATCAGAGCAAACAATGTTATTCTGATCTAATCCTGCACATATATGTACCTAGAAATAGTGACCAGTAATTACTAATTTCTAGTTGAGACGTTCATGATATAGCGAAGAAAGGTTTACACAAATTAACTGTATTAGCCTATAATAATTATGAACCACCTAATACATAAAGAGAGACAAAATGTATCCAGGCAGGTAGAGAAAATTTATATGTAAAAATTGAAATTACGAGGGGAATTATGTATAAAGGCAATCCTCATCCGTGCACATGCAAATCATCGGATATGCTTTGAGTAACACAATTAATAAAAATGCATATAAATGCTATTAAAAAAAATGTACAATCACAGTATACACTGGGTATGGATATTAAGGAATTCCTTGAAAGGATCCCTAGGTATATCCTTAATGGATTGAAATATAATAGTGTATACAAAATGCAATGATTTTGAATGGTGAAAGAAGAAAAATGGGGGTTGTGCAACTCTCCTCTTATCTACAGCACCTCGCACAAGGAACCGGATAGGTGTTTGTGCCTTAATAGGCCACTGGCTTCATTATCCACCTGTCAATTGCATTATCAAATAATCCAAAATATGTATATAAAGCTGATTTGAAGATCAACTTATAGGTATATCTTAAGGCTTCTAAATAAGCCAAAATTCCATCCCAGTGACTGTGATTTCATTTGCCAACCGGTTTCACCATAGCATGGCTTCCTCAGGGCATAATGCCAGGAGTTTTATTATCCACACGGCACACAGTAACATGAGGTGACAGCAATAAAAATCCTTGAGATTGCTAAATGCTCCAATCAAGCACATGACAGCATACTCAGCTGCCCATGTTAAAAAAAAATTCTAAAAACATTGAGCCTGATTCAATTCCAAGATCGCAACTCTATCGTAGTAGGACGTAAGTCTGTGGGCCTGCATGGCTTACAAGTTAATGTGCTATTCAATTGGCCGGGGCCGCAAGTCCCGGCCCGATAGCATTGGTTGCGATGTGGCCTATCGAAAGTAGAATTTGCGGGCTTGAACATGATAGCCGACGCAAGGCCATAACTCGCGGTAAGAAACAGCCAATGTAATGTGGATCCGATCGTGACTGGTTGTTCAAGCCCATATGACTTTGAAATCCAACCTCCATTTTTCACTGAAGTCCTACAGGCTTGAACCATGAGTCACGATTGGACCCACAATCCATTGGCTGTTTCTTACAGCGAGTTACGGCCTTGCATCAGCGATCACGTTGAAGCCAGTAGGACTTCAATGAAAAATGGAGGTTGGATTTCAAAGTCCTACGGGCTTGAATTGCGAGTTACGATCGGACCCACATTCCAGATATAGTGCAATATTGATAAAGCCGTAAATATGATATTCTTTTACATGCAAGTTACATTATATGTGTAAAAACATTGATTGCCGGGATCAAGATAACACAGAAATTGAACATGAAATAAAGTATTTTTTGGGGCCGATTTGCAAGCTTGAGAATGTTGTGCTATTAATTCTAAGACCTAACATTACTATCCTTTTAGTAAAAGGGAAAGTTGAGTGTTTATACAGCGAGTGCAGAATTATTAGGCAAATGAGTATTTTGACCACATCATCCTCTTTATGCATGTTGTCTTACTCCAAGCTGTATAGGCTTAAAAGCCTACTACCAATTAAGCATATTAGGTGATGTGCATCTCTGTAATGAGAAGGTATGTGGTCTAATGACATCAACACCCTATATCAGGTGTGCATAATTATTAGGCAACTTCCTTTCCTTTGGCAAAATGGGTCAAAAGAAGGACTTGACAGGCTCAGAAAAGTCAAAAATAGTGAGATATCTTGCAGAGGGATGCAGCACTCTTAAAATTGCAAAGCTTCTGAAGCGTGATCATCAAACAATCAAGCGTTTCATTCAAAATAGTCAACAGGGTCGCAAGAAGCGTGTGGAAAAACCAAGGCGCAAAATAACTGCCCATGAACTGAGAAAAGTCAAGCGTGCAGCTGCCACTTGCCACCAGTTTGGCCATATTTCAGAGCTGCAACATCACCTGAGTGCCCAAAAGCACAAGGTGTGCAATACTCAGAGACATGGCCAAGGTAAGAAAGGCTGAAAGACGACCACCACTGAACAAGACACACAAGCTGAAACGTCAAGACTGGGCCAAGAAATATCTCAAGACTGATTTTTCTAAGGTTTTATGGACTGATGAAATGAGAGTGAGTCTTGATGGGCCAGATGGATGGGCCCGTGGCTGGATTGGTAAAGGGCAGAGAGCTCCAGTCCGACTCAGACGCCAGCAAGGTGGAGTACTGGTTTGGGCTGGTATCATCAAAGATGAGCTTGTGGGGCCTTTTCGGGTTGAGGATGGAGTCAAGCTCAACTCCCAGTCCTACTGCCAGTTCCTGGAAGACACCTTCTTCAAGCAGTGGTACAGGAAGAAGTCTGCATCCTTCAAGAAAAACATGATTTTCATGCAGGACAATGCTCCATCACACGCGTCCAAGTACTCCACAGCGTGGCTGGCAAGAAAGGGTATAAAAGTAGAAAATCTAATGACATGGCCTCCTTGTTCACCTGATCTGAACCCCATTGAGAACCTGTGGTCCATCATCAAATGTGAGATTTACAAGGAGGGAAAACAGTACACCTCTCTGAACAGTGTCTGGGAGGCTGTGGTTGCTGCTGCACGCAATGTTGATGGTGAACAGATCAAAACACTGACAGAATCCATGGATGGCAGGCTTTTGAGTGTCCTTGCAAAGAAAGGTGGCTATATTGGTCACCGATTTGTTTTTGTTTTTGAATGTCAGAAATGTATATTTGTGAATGTTGAGATGTTATATTGGTTTCACTGGTAAAAATAAATAATAGAAATGGGTATATATTTGTAAAACCTACTTCCAAAAATATTCAGCTTTGATATTAATGAGTTTTTTGGGTTCATTGAGAACATGGTTGTTGTTCAATAATAAAATTAATCCTCAAAAATACAACTTGCCTAATAATTTTGCACTCCCTGTATATGCATTTACAGTGCTCTTAAGCCTTTTTGCAAGACCTTCTTGGTACCAGTAACTTGTGGTTCAACTTTTGCCATTTGCGGGCTTGACGGAGTGGTTAGCGAGGGGGAAGTCTTGCGGCCATGAAAGATGCTTTAAAGGGAAAGTAACTTTAAAAACTGCAACGTAAATCACCCGTAACTCGATTGGAGGCCTCAAACGAAGGCTAAATGAATAGCAAATTAAGTTACGGGCTCCATTTGCGAGCCCGGATCTCCAGAAAGGCTCAATTGAATGAGGGTCCTTGTATTCAGCACCTGATGAAATGTGTTGCTGTTATACAGTATATGACATTAAAAAGAGAGAACGATAAGAAAGTGCACCTTTAGAACTAGTGGAGCAGTACAAACCAAAATAGATAACCGGACATTTTAAAGGCTAAGGA
The DNA here is from genome assembly GCA_027410445.1 of Discoglossus pictus. Taxonomy (NCBI): domain Eukaryota; kingdom Metazoa; phylum Chordata; class Amphibia; order Anura; family Alytidae; genus Discoglossus; species Discoglossus pictus. Next base: position 197,923,706 of record CM050165.1, on the reverse strand, counting down.
ATAGGATGCGAACTCAAAAAATTTAACTTTTATCAATTTCATAATAAAACGACAATTAAGAAAAATGATACAAATCATCTGACGGTTCCCTCTTCATATCGTTATAGTACTCTCTGGCAACAATAGTGTTTCATATCATAGGAACAATATAACAGTAATTGTACTAGAAATTCTCTATGTGCTTCATTTCATTCAAAACGGAAGGAGAGATTTCCCAATGCTAAAGCAGACTCCAATACCACTGTACACACTTCTATTGTAGCAGAGTTTGGACTGGGAATCCGCCACTTGACACTTCACGAAGTGAAAAATACTACACTATTCTAATAGTATTCAGTGGTCTTGAAAATTCTCATTGGACTCTGTAAAAAATTATTATTGGTATTTAGAAAAGAAAAATACTACTGCTAATAATACCCCAATATACGGTAATATTCATATACTTTATAACAATTAATATGGCATTGCACAGGGAAAATTACCAGTAACTTACTATATACAGGTTAACCTACAAAGTATTTACCCTTAATAAGACAGAAGATACATAAAATTTTAATGCTACAGTTCTCATAATGTATTAGTAAATATAGAGGTCTCATAACCATTGGTGTGCATAGTAAAGTGTCATTATGTCCTATAAGGAATCTTACACTCACAAATAAATAAAAGATATAGTCATGGGGTACAATCAGACTCTTTAACACGTTAGCCAGTATAACAGTGCCAACAAGTAGCCGCTAGATGGCGCTACCCAGTTTCAGGGAAGGCCCCAATTCTTCCCTCCTCCGACGTGGCACAACTCTACGGCGCTGAATCAACAGCGGGCCCATCGCTATGTTCGACGTGGGCGCTCAGCCCTCGAGTACGCCTCTCATAGCTCAAGACCTCTTCTGTTGGTGCGCCTTATATGCAATGTGCAGCACTACTCTGAAAAACCGACGCACCATCTAGCGGTTGGCGGCAGCACTGCTGCCGCCAATCTTTTGCGTAGGGGAAGAGGGAAAGGACTTTCGGTGCTTTCACCGCTGTGACCTGGGTTTGATTTCAGTCAGGGAACCAAGAGGTCACAGCACCCTGTAGCCATGCAGGGTTGGGCCTGGGATACCACCTAGGAATACCAGGAGCTGTATGCTGTGGCTCACTGGAGAAGGAACTGGCAACCCACTCCAGTATCTCTGCCATGAATACCAAGTGGATAATCATGGTGTGTCGCTGTCCACAAGGTCACAGAGAGTCGGACATGACTGAATGATGCAAAAAATATGGTAAAGACAGCAAAATTAGGATTACAGAGTTTATATAATTATTTACTCCACTGAATAAGTAAACAACACAAAAAATATATCCACTTACCTGATCAGCTGGCACTCCAAAATATTCTAGCAACTGTCTGATGACTTCCAACAGCAGAGACATTGAAGCAGCTGGAGGAGGATTCTCCACGAGGAACACAAACTTTTGTTAGATCCCAAACATTGCCTGGAGAAAAAGAGGTACCAAATGATTCATCAAACCAAGATCATCAGCTCACAAAATAGAAATCTACTAAATTTCTGTAAATATGAATGTACCCACTTTAATATCTGCACGAACAAAGACGATTGCAAAATACTTTATTATATGCTGAGAGTAAGGTAATAAAAGAAGTGTGTGATGCAGAAATGTTTCACCCATTCATCAGAATAAAACTGATATTAAATACATTTAAAATATTTAATTTGTTTAATTGTATTTAATATGAGTAAAGGTGTCATATATAAATATGTGTTAAATGGTATAAACAAGTAAAATCAGTAATTAAATGCAGTACTCTCTCCCTGTACTTTGGTGTAATTAGGAGCAAGAAGTGATATTTTACATTTCACACATTTTCCATTAAATATGATATTTTAGGAAAATGGGTAACGGAAGATAGAAAACATTTTTTTATTATATAGGCCAAAACACATGGTTTTACATGATGACAACAACAACAACATAAGGAAAATATATCAGATAAAGGCTTTAACAAGGCTCAGTTGATAAGGAATATAAGCTGGGCATTATTATTTAAAGTTTGATGAGCATGTAAAAGTAGAACAGTCTTCTAGGAAAAGTGATTATAAAAGTATAATGAGCCTGTTAGATGGGTCAAATCTGTGTTTCTAATAAGACAACAGACTCATTTCATAAATGTGTTGTTCAGTCCTTCAGTTGTGTCCAACTCTTGGTGACCATATGAACACAGCATGCCATGCACTTCTGTCTGTGTTGCTGATTGTGCTAATGTTTTCTTGGCATAGATACTGGAGTGGGTTACCAGTTCCTTACCAGTGGACCTGCAATTTGTCTGACCTCTCTGCTATGTCCTGTCTATCTTGGGTGACCCTACATGGAATTGCTCACAGCTTTAGATACAAAAGTCCCTTCACCATGACAAGGTAGTGATCCAGATTCGGATTTCATAAATTAGACAATTTCATATGGAATTTAGAGCAACCTATATTAGCCAAATGTTTCTCAGGAGCCAGGCAAGAGATTACATTTAGAAATATAGTTAGAATTATTAAAAAGTCATGGGCCAATAACATTTTAGGAACAATGGCTACTCTTATGATCTCCCGGTGCCCTAGACATGAAATAAATAATTAGGAGATGGGACAGGAATAGATACATAGTTTGATGCTGCCTGAGCAATTCCTTGCACAAATTGTTACTCAAAGTGCAAGTATTTTCCACAGTGCTATTTACAAAAGGTACAATAAAGTAGAGTGGGTAAGATATGCAAAGGTAAAACAAGTAATGTAGAAATATAAATACAATACGGCTATATATATATATATATATTATAGATGTTTAGTCGTGTCCAGCTCTTTGTCACCATATGGACCACAGCACACCTGACACATCGGTCCTTTCCCTTGCGCAAAACATTGGCTGAAGCAGTGCCGTCGCCAACCGCTAGATGGCGCTGCCGATTTTCAGGATACTGCTGCACATTGCATATAAGGCGCGCCAACAGAGATGGCCTTGAGCTATGAGAGGTGCGCCCGAAGCCCGTGACGAACATATCGATGACCACGCTGTCGATTCAGCGCAGTCGAGTTGCACCACGTCAGAGGGGGGAATAATTATAGGCTTTCCCTGAAACTTGACGGCACCATCTAGCGGATACTTGCTGGCACTGCTGCTGTCAGTGCTGGAGATTTCATGCGCATACACAACGGGATAGATCCGGCACCTCTATCATTATGTCTCTGGTGTTATCCATGAGGTTTTCATAACAAAGATACTGCCAGTTCCTTCTCCAGTGGCTCATGATTTGTCTGTCCTCTCGGGTATGACCTACCCATTTTGGTTGACCTTACCTTGTATAGCTCACAGCTTCATTTAAGTACACAAGCCCCTTCCCCATGACAAAGTAGTAAAGTATCATTAACATCAGTTAAGACCTGCGATGAGGAATACACAGCTCGCAGCATGACTGAGGGGCTGCTGCTAATGCTGGCACTGTACCACTCTGCGGGATTATACTCTTATATTACCTTTCCGTACTTGAATACTCACCGACCGTGCCCGTTGCCGTAACCACACGCTCTACACTTCCTGCACAACCCGGAGGCCGGGACACATTCAAACGTAGCGCCGCGAGACCAAACCCCGCAAGCTGATTGGTCAGTGCTTTGTTGTGAGACGTGAGCAGCCAATCAGCAGTGCTTGTGTGCTGCTCAGTCAGGTGGCGGCTGTAACGGTCGTGCTGCGGGCTGTGAGGTGAGTGAGACAGACCTGAAGCTCCTAGTGCCAGGTTATCACACGGGAGGTCGGTATAGAATCGGGTAATACTGTGTCTGGCTGTAATAAGTCGTGTGGCTTGATACCGTGTGTACTTTTATGTAGTACTTCAGTGTAACATGTGTGACTCTTAGTGTGTGCTTTACCAGCATGTTTCGGTTGCATGTGCAGCTTATGTTTGTGTGTATATAACTATAACAACAATAATAATAATAAAGTAGCTGTTATATAATTAAATGCGCTGTATGCAGTATATAGTTTGTTTCCAGAGGTCCAGTAGAAATAACTATATATTGTAAAGGAATACAGTATGTTTGTCAGGCTCTCAACACCTGTAACTGTCAGATATACAGAATGGTACACTCTGATTTGCTGACAGTCCTGTGATGCAGCCAATAGAAACAGGGGGCGGGATATGGAATGACTGGTTGAGATGTGCAGTTTTGAAATACAATACATTTCTTCACCATGTATTTACATGAGCATTTTCTTAATATCGGGCGACTTTGTCAAAATTCACGCTAAAGAGGAAGTCTCTTGTTCGTCTCAGTTATTGTATAAATAAATTAAAAATATAATTACAGTCGGTTATTAGTAAAATATTTGAATTAAAGTGTTAGACAAGTGAGCTTAAAGGGACAGTTCATTCAGCACATCTTGGAGCACACCACTGTAACATACTCATAAAAACATTTTGCCCCCAAGAACCCCCATTCTGATCTCCTGTCCCTCGCCACCCACAGGTCCCCCATTCCGATCTCCTTCCCTCGCCACCCACAGGTCCCCCATTCCGATCTTCCCTCGCCACCCACGGTTCCCCCATTCCGATCTCCTTCCCTCGCCACCCACGGGTCCCCCATTCCAATCTCCTTCCCTCGCCACCCACGGGTCCCCCATTCCGATCTCCTTCCCTCGCCACCCACGGGTCCCCCATTCCGATCTCCTTCCCTCGCCACCCACGGGTCCCCCATTCCGATCTCCTTCCTTCGCCACCCACGGGTCCCCCATTCCGATCTCCTTCCCTCGCCACCCACGGGTCCCCCATTCCGATCTCCTTCCCTCGCCACCCACGGGTCCCCCATTCCGATCTCCTTCCCTCGCCACCCACGGGTCCCCCATTCCGATCTCCTTCCCTCGCCACCCACGGGTCCCCCATTCCGATCTCCTTCCCTCGCCACCCACGGGTCCCCCATTCCGATCTCCTTCCCTCGCCACCCACGGGTCCCCCATTCCGATCTCCTTCCCTCGCCACCCACGGGTCCCCCATTCCGATCTCCTTCCCTCGCCACCCACGGGTCCCCCATTCTGATCTCCTTCCCTCGCCACCCACGGGTCCCCCATTCTGATCTCCTTCCCTCGCCACCCACGGGTCCCCCATTCTGATCTCCTACCCCGCGCCACCCACAGTTCCCCCATTCTGATCTCCTACCCCGCGCCACCCACAGTTCCCCCATTCTGATCTCCTACCCCGCGCCACCCACAGTTCCCCCATTCTGATCTCCTACCCCGCGCCACCCACAGTTCCCCCATTCTGATCTCCTACCCCGCGCCACCCACAGTTCCCCCATTCTGATCTCCTACCCCGCGCCACCCACAATTCCCCCATTCTGATCTCCTACCCCGCGCCACCCACAGGTCCCCCATTCTGATCTCCTACCCCGCGCCACCCACAGGTCCCCCATTCTGATCTCCTACCCCGCGCCACCCACAGGTCCCCCATTCTGATCTCCCACCCCGCGCCACCCACAGGTCCCCCATTCTGATCGCCTACCACCCACAGGTAGAGACAGCATGCAAATGCACAAGTGCTGGCCGGAATAAAATTTGAAAGCAGGCAATGCTGTTTGCCAGACAATGCTTGGCTCTTCCCCCTGTAACTTGCGGGCCTCACCCAGTGTCCACTTTACGGGCCTCGCGATGAATGCCTTGGGCGCTCATCGCTAGACGTAACAATGATCGGCTTTGCCGCTCATTGCTGGCCTTGGCCAACCCGTCCCTTGTCTTGGCCAACCTGCCCTGTCTCCTTTCCCTGCCTCTCCCTCCCCTGTGTCTCCTTTCCCCGCCTCTCCCTCCCCTGTGTCTCCTTTCCCCGCCTCTCCCTCCCCTGTGTCTCCTTTCCCCGCCTCTCCCTCCCCTGTGTCTCCTTTCCCCGCCTCTCCGTCCCCTGTGTCTCCTTTCCCCGCCTCTCCCTCCCCTGTGTCTCCTTTCCCCCCCTCTCCCTCCCCTGTGTCTCCTTTCCCCCCCTCTCCCTCCCCTGTGTCTCCTTTCCCCGCCTCTCCCTCCCCTGTGTCTCCTTTCCCCGCCTCTCCCTCCCCTGGGTCTCCTTTCCCCGCCTCTCCCTCCCCTGGGTCTCCTTTCCCCGCCTCTCCCTCCCCTGGGTCTCCTTTCCCCGCCTCTCCCTCCCCTGGGTCTCCTTTCCCCGCCTCTCCCTCCCCTGGGTCTCCTTTCCCCCGCCTCTCCCTCCCCTGGGTCTCCTTTCCCCCGCCTCTCCCTCCCCTGGGTCTCCTTTCCCCCGCCTCTCCCTCCCCCTGTGTCTCCTTTCCCCGCCTCTCCCTCCCCCTGTGTCTCCTTTCCCCGCCTCTTCCTCCCCCTGTGTCTCCTTTCCCCGCCTCTTCCTCCCCCTGTGTCTCCTTTACCCGCCTCTTCCTCCCCCTGTGTCTCCTTTACCCGCCTCTTCCTCCCCCTGTGTCTCCTTTACCCGCCTCTTCCTCCCCCTGTGTCTCCTTTACCCGCCTCTTCCTCCCCCTGTGTCTCCCCACCCTCTCGCTTGTCTCCCTTAAAGTAGTACCAGCCAGAGGACAGGAGCCGCAGAGGAGAAGACGGAGTGCGGCGCTGGCAGGGTTGCATCAGGTACATGCTTGAGCTACTGGCAGGAATCGGGTACTGCAGGGTGTTGCGAGCCCGGGGGGCCTTGTCATGGGCACCTGTGGCGCTCTTAGCAAACCCTCCACTGGCAGGAACCAGGCACTGGGGGTGATGCTATATCTTGCAGCTTCGTTGTGTTACACAAGCGCCTTGACCATGACAAGGTAGCAATCCAGGAGCGTGTGTGTGTATATGTATGTAAATGTGTGTATGTGTGTGTGTGTGTGTGTATATATATATATATATATATATATATATATATATATATATATATATATACATACATACATACATACATACATACATACATACATACATACATACATACAGTCAGGTCCATAAATATTGGGACATCTACACAATTCTAATCTTTTTGGCTCTATACACCACCACAATGGATTTGAAATGAAATGAACAAGATGTGCTTTAACTGCAGACTTTCAGCTTTAATTTGAGGGTATTTACATCCAAATCAGGTGAACGGTGTAGGAATTACAACAGTTTGTATATGTGCCTCCCACTTTTTAAGGGACCAAAAGTAATGGGACAGATTAACAGTCATAAAACAAACTTTCACTTTTTAATACTTGGTTGCAAATCCTTTGCAGTCAATTACAGCCTGAAGTCTGGAACGCATAGACATCACCAGACGCTGGGTTTCATCCCTGGTGATGCTCTGCCAGGCCTCTACTGCAACTGTTTTCAGTTTACATCTTGTGGTGAACCCTCTGTATTTACTCTGGTGAAGTCTTCTCTTGATTGCTGACTTCGTCACACATACACCTACCTCCTGGAGAGTGTTCTTGATCTGGCCAACTGTTGTGAAGGGTTTTTTCTTCACCTGGGAAATAATACTTCGGTCATCCACCACAGTTGTTTTCCGTGGTCTTCCGGGTCTTTTGGTGTTGCTGAGCTCACCGGTGCGTTCTTTCTTTTTAAGGATGTTCCAAACAGTTGATTTGGCCACACCTAATGTTTTTGCTATCTCTCTGATGGGTTTGTTTTGTTTTTTCAGCCTAATGATGGCTTGCTTCACTGATAGCGACAGCTCTTTGGATCTCATATTGAGGGTTGACAGCAACAGATTCTAAATGCAAATAGCACACTTGAAATTTACTCTGGACCTTTTATCTGCTCCTTGTAAATGGGATAATGAGGGAATAACACACACCTGGCCATGGAACAGCTGAGCAGCCAATTGTCCCATTACTTTTGGTCCCTTAAAAAGTGGGAGGCACATATACAAACTGTTGTAATTCCTACACCGTTCACCTGATTTGGATGTAAATACCCTCAAATTAAAGCTGAAAGTCTGCAGTTAAAGCACATCTTGTTCGTTTCATTTCAAATCCATTGTGGTGGTGTATAGAGCCAAAAAGGTTAGAATTGTGTCCATGTCCCAATATTTATGCACCTGACTGTATGTGTGTATATGTATGTATGTGTGTGTGTGCTTGTATATGTATATATATATATATATATATATATATATATATATATATATATATTATACACACACACACACACAATCATTAAATAAAAATGTTAATTTTACCACATCAGTTTTTCATTAACAATATGGATATTATCAACAATTCTTTACTAGATAAAAGGACGGGACATGTATAAGACTTTCAAAATGTATATGTCTCTCAATATAAAGAGAGACCAGTATGAAAATCAAATGACATAAGTATGATATCCGTTTGTAGAAACATGTTGGTGAATATACAACCTGACCAGTATAGTGATTTATTTAAAATTGCACACATTTAAAAAAAAAAAAAAAAAAATCACATGTTGTCTACATCCTAGGTTGATGCCATTGAAGATGGACGCGGTGCCTGTGGTTATGCACCTCAGAAACTTGGCTACAGATCCACAGAACAGAGCAAGCATTGTAACTGATAAGAGCTGTCTTGCAGGCCTTATTCTGTTTCTAAGTCATCAAGACACACGTGTGGTACAGTCGTCCCTTGAGGTGAGCTGTAACAGGGTCTCCATTTCTTTTGTGGCAAGGAAAAAATAGCAATGTTCCCAGAGCAAAAAATTATTTAAAAAAATCCTTGGAATACGTTTTTCAAACTTTTTTGCCTGTAAAGGGGATTTCTTACTGAAATATGTTGCCTTTAGGGATGGTGAGAAGCTTCAAATATGCTTCTTTAAATTGTGGTAATAATTTTTTTTTTTATTATATATTCTTAAACAGACCATTCACCTTCTTTGTGGAAATCCTGCTCATTGTGAAATTATGAAAAATGAGCTTGGTATGATGGTGAGCTTGGAAAATATCATGAACAGGTAAAAAAGTAACCATGGCTAATTAATTGGTACTAAATGTATTTTTGGTTGTTAATGCTGTTCTTTACGTATGAAGAATTAGTTATCTAATCTCTCATCTCTATTTACATTATGTTCTTTTGAATTATTAAAATTGAAAGTAAGTAATCTTTTTAGAACAACTAAAAAATAAAACATACAGCAACTCCATTATGCCCTATAAAACATCCTCTTTTTTTATCTGTCTAGTGAGAGGAAGCTGTTCAAGATGAAGTAAGTTAGTGTTGTAGCAATGCAGCACTTTCTGCAGTTTTATAACAGAACTAAGTTTTAACTTGAAGCATGCATCCTGCTTGATAAGACAGGTAATCACACAAATGATGTCTTATACATATTATTGGAGCTACTGAGTATATAATATAAAATATTTTCAATTATCATTCTTTAAAAAGCATATTGTAAATATGGAGCAAAACTAGTGAAAATATATCATAGCTTGACAAATCTTGCAGCCATAGCACCTAACTACTTAGTTTTTTATATATATATCAGAGTATTGCAGTGAATAGCGATACCTTTTTTATTGGACAAACGTATTCATTATTATTCAACTGGATTACTGGACATTCACGGCTACCTCCTGGTGCCCCCCCTAAAATAAACCATGCAAGCAGCCAGTGACCTTGCATTGAAGGTGGGTCAGGACTAGGTCAAAGAGAACAAGATAGATGTCTACAATATCCCAGATTAGTTGTTAAAACAAGTAAGTAATTCTAACTAATTTTAACAAAATTATTTTCAAAGGCATTAATTCATTAATTAACACAAAACTTTACTCTGTTTATGCTACTTTTCAAAATATAATGAAAACAGTCAGAGGGGCTCAATCTAGGAATGAACACCTAAGTGGGTTTGTTCTATAGATCTGGTTACCTACTCAATTAATGTATAACTTTCATAATGGAACACTGTACTGCACTGCTACTCTCTTGCAGTCCCTAACCATATGTAACAAGGCTTCCCCTAATCATATGCCCGCTGTATCAAACCACTTTGAGCAAAGCTAGGGGTTGGATTATTCACAAGCCAGGAATCACACCCACGTACAGCTGTTTCAAGGTTACTGCGTATATATACAGTCAGGTCCATAAATATTGGGACATCGACATAATTCTAATCTTTTTGGCTCTATACACCACCACAATGGATTTGAAATGAACAAGATGTGCTTTAACTGCAGACTTTCAGCTTTAATTTGAGGGTATTTACATCCAAATCAGGTGAACGGTGTAGGAATTACAACAGTTTGTATATATGCCTCCCACTTTTTAAGGGACCAAAAGTAATGGGACAGATTAACAGTCCTAAAACAAACTTTCACTTTTTAATACTTGGTTGCAAATCCTTTGCAGTCAATTACAGCCTGAAGTCTGGAACGCATAGACATCACCAGACGCTGGGTTTCATCCCTGGTGATGCTCTGCCAGACCATCTGTCTTCAGTTCCTGCTTGTTCTTGGGGCATTTTCCCTTCAGTTTTGTCTTCAGCAAGTGAAATGCATGCTCAATCGGATTTAGATCAGGTGATTGACTTGGCCATTGCATAACATTCCACTTCTTTCCCTTAAAAAAACTCTTTGGTTGCTTTTGCAGTATGCTTCGGGTCATTGTCCATCTGCACTGTGATTCGCCGTCCAATGAGTTCTGAAGCATTTGGCTGAATATGAGCAGATAATATTGCCGGAAACACTTCAGAATTCATCCTGCTGCTTTTGTCAGCAGTCACATCATCAATAAATACAAGAGAACCAGTTCCATTGGCAGCCATACATGCCCACGCCATGACACTACTACCACCATGCTTCACTGATGAGGTGGTATGCTTTGGATCATGAGCAGTTCCTTTCCGTCTCCATACTCTTCTTTTCCAATCACTCTGGTACAAGTTGATCTTAATCTCATCTGTCCATAGGATGTTGTTCCAGAACTGTGAAGGCTTTTTTTAGGTGTTGTTTGGAAAACTCTCTAATCTGACCTTCCTGTTTTTGAGGCTCACCAATGGTTTACATCTTGTGGTGAACCCTCTGTATTTACTCTGGTGAAGCCTTCTCTTGATTGTTGACTTTGACACACATACACCTACCTCCTGGAGAGTGTTCTTGATCTGGCCAACTGTTGTGAAGGGTGTTTTCTTTACCAGGGAAATAATTCTTCGGTCATCACCACAGTTGTTTTCCGGGTCTTTTGGTGTTGCTGAGCTCACCGGTGCGTTCTTCCTTTTTAAGTATGTTCCAAACAGTTGGCCACACCTAAGGTTTTTGCTATCTCTTTGATGGGTTTGTTTTGTTTTTTCAGCCTAATAATGGCTTGCTTCACTGATAGTGACAGCTCTTTGGATCTCATATTGAGAGTTAACAGCAACAAATTCAAATAGCACACTTGAAATGAACACTGGAGCTTGTATCTGCTCTTTGTAAATGGGATGAGGGAATAACACACACCTGGCCATTGAACAGCTATGCAGCCAAATATCCCATTACCTTTGGTCCCTTAAAAAGTGGGAGGCACATATACAAACTGTTGTAATCCGTTCACCTGATTTGGATGTAAATACCCTCAAATTAAAGCTGAAAGTCTGCAGTTAAAGCACATCTTGTTCGTTTCATTTCAAATCCATTGTGGTGGTGTATAGAGCCAAAAAGATTAGAATTATGTCAATGTCCCAATATTTATCGACCTGACTGTGTGTGTGTGTATATGTATGTATATATATATATATATATATATATATATGTGTATATATATATATATATATATATATATATATATATATATATATATATATATAAATTAGTACATTGTTGCTTTATCCAAGAACTATAAGGTGACTGTTCTTTTGTACTGTTAGTTTCTCTGCTTATTTAGTTTGATAAACGTTTTCGAAGTAAAATTATTATTCCACCTTGTTAAAAATGTAAAGGGACTCTGTCACCACAAAATAAATTAGTTTTTGTTAATTTATTATAATTTATGAAAAAGATGTTCAACATTGTGCTGTCCATTTGATCCTACATTGAACCAATCCTGACATAATCTTTTTTTTCTGCTGTATTCCTTTGCAAATTAGTTGCTTCTGAATATTAATTAGCTGCTTGGATGTGTTAATTATGATTACAGTCTGCTTGTCTGTCTGTCTGTGTTTTGGCACATTGCACCCCTATGGTTATCATGCATTTAGATCCCCACTACCCTCATAAAGCACTCTGAGCAGCACATTATTCTATTGAGATGCACACTGCCATAAAAGAGCCATAGCATCAATGCAGAATATCTCAGAAATGATTTACTGTAGAGAAAACATGTTGTACAATGAATACATACTATTTATAAAGCCAACCGTTGTAGTGACAGTCTCTTTAATCTCTACTTCAGTTGTTTTGTGTAAAAATGAAACTAAATTCATTGTTTACTGCACTTGACATTAAGATTATTATTATTATTTTTTTTGTAGCTGTGATTTGAGTGAAAAACTCCAACAACTCGCACAGAAAATTTATATCTCTCTAAGTCCGCCTGCTCATATGTGCACACCAGAAACAAACAGTAGGAAAAACAAACCCCAGTTTTTCATAACAAGTTCCAACAAGAGAGCTAAAACTATAACATTTCATATCCATGGACTGGATAATGTGGTAAGTACCATTGGGTTGGAAAAGACTGTAGGTCCTCATCGTTATCCTTTGTATTTATTCTTTTACCTAATTGGTGAAGGAATGCTACTGTATGTAAAACAAGAATATGCCAAGGCTTTTGGCCATTACATTTGTAGTATACATACGTACCATTGGAAAAGAGTACTATTAATGTTTTTTTTTCTGCTATAAAGGATACTTGGTCTTTTTGTGTTTGTAGTATAAAGTGCCATCTTTAACATTTTATTTTAAGATGGGCTTCTTGTCCCTGCTTTAACAGTAATTATAATGCCACTTATTTTTCACATTGTTTATATCCAAAACTGTCACATAGTCCCCACGCTTCCTGAGTGATACTATTACTTTAAAGAAAATATCTAGATTTCAAATGTACAGTTGCAAGCAAAAGTATGTGAACCCTTTGGAATGATATGGATTTCTGCACAAATTGGTCAAAAAATGTGATCTGATCTTCATCTAAGTCACAACAGTAGACAATCACAGTCTGCTTAAACAAATAACACACAAAGTATTAAATGTTGTCATGTTTTTATTGAACACACCATGTAAACATTCACAGTGCAGGTGGAAAAAGTATGTGAACCCTTGGATTTAATAACTGGTTGAACCTCCTTTGGCAGCAATAACTACAACCAAACGTTTCCTGTAGTTGCAGATCAGATGTGCACAACAGTCAGGAGTAATTCTTGACCATTTCTCTTTACAGAACTGTTTCAGTTCAGCAATATTCTTGGGATGTCTGGTGTGAATCGCTTTCTTGAGGTCATGCCACAACATCTCAATCGGGTTGAGGTCAGGACTCTGACTGGGCCACTTCAGAAGGCGTATTTGCTTCTGTTTAACCCATTCTGTTGTTGATTTACTTCTATGCTTTGGGTCGTTGTCCTGTTGTAACACCCATCTTCTGTTGAGCTTCAGCTGGTGGACAGATGGCCTTAAGTTCTCCTGCAAAATGTCTTTATAAACTTGGGAATTCATTTTTCCTTCGATGATAGCAATCCGTCCAGGCCCTAACGCAGCAAAGCAGCCCCAAACCATGATGCCCCCACCACCGTACTTCACAGTTGGGATAAGGTTTTGATGTTGGTGTGCTGTGCCTCTTTTTCTCCACACATAGTGTTGTGTGTTTCTTCCAAACAACTCAACTTTAGTTTCATCTGTCCACAGAATATTTTGCCAGTACTGCTGTGGAACATCCAGGTGCTCTTGTGCAAACTGTAAACGTGCAGCAATGTTTTGCTTGGATAGCAGTGGCTTCCTCTGTGGTATCCTCCCATGAAATCCATTCTTGTTTAGTTTTTTACATATCGTAGATTCGCTAACAGGGATGTTAGCATATGCCAGAGACTTTTGTAAGTCTTTAGCTGACACTCTAGGATTCTTCTTCACCTCATTGAGCAGTCTGCGCTGTGCTCTTGCAGTCATCTTTACAGGACGGCCACTCCTAGGGAGAGTAGCAACAGTGCTGAACTTTCTCCATTTATAGACAATTTGTCTTACCGTGGACTGATGAACAGCAAGGCTTTTGGAGATACTTTTATAACCCTTTCCAGCTTTATGCAAGTCAACAATTCTTAATCGTAGGTCTTCTGAGAGCTCTTTTGTGTGAGGCATCATTTACATCAGGCAATGCTTCTTGTGAAAAGCAAACCCAGAACTGGTGTGTGTTTTTTATAGGACAGGGCAGCTGTAACCAACACATCCAATCTCATATCATTGATTGGACTCCAGTTGGCTGACACCTCACTCCAATTAGCTTTTGGAGATGTCATTAGTCTAGGGGTTCACATACTTTTTCCACCTGCACTGTGAATGTTTTCATGGTGTGTTCAATAACAACATGGTAACATTTAATTTTTTTGTGTGTTATTAGTTTAAGCAAGTGTGCTTGTCTATTGTTGTGACTTAGATGAAGATCAGATCACATTTTATGACCAATTTGTTCAGAAATCCATATCATTCCAAAGGGTTCACATACTTTTGCTTGCAACTGTATATGTATATCTCAGGTTATATGAATTGTCTTTCTTCATATTCTATGTCCAATGGAGTCTACAGTAGGGTTTTGATAACACTCTGAAACCTAACTTTGTCAGACATACCAACTAACATTTTACCTTCTGTTTCAGTTGGCTGTTTTTTGTATTTTTGGTAAACACTGACATATGGCTAATGGAAATTAATACCAAACTAGCTCATATTAATTGTTTCGAAAATACTTTTTCACATATATTGCCATTTCAAATTGGTTCATACTGTATTCTTAGTTTTTATATGGGTGCTAGTTTGAGTGTGCATTGCGCCAGATGTGAATTTTAGTAGCCAAGGAGGGTGAATATTCTAACAAAATATAATATTTTGTTAATTTAAAATGTTCATACAAATTACCCATGCTTTATATTACAAGTATGCATTGCACTTTTTTTTACTATAGATTACATCTGCAGATTTATTGAAATTAAGTGTACTTTTCCTTCCAGAAAAATAGTGTACGTTCTATCTGTAAACAAATATTTAGAGACAAAAATAAACCTTTTTAGTGGCATACTTTGTTTTGAAAACCACATAATACTACCCAATGTGGCAAATTGTATTTGTATGTGCATATGCTTTGACAAACTATGATAAACCCCAAATGTATTTTTGAAAGCCCACTCATTTTTTAAACTGCAGGGAAGGAGGGGAGCATACACATACAAGAGTGATTTGAGATGGGACACCCCATAAGTGAAAAGGTTGTTAAAATATATTTTACGTTTTTTTTTCAAAGTGCTTTTTATTGTTCATGTATATTCATTCTTATTACGGAACAGTGTAAATAAGCCTGTGTTAGTGTCCCTTTAATTCATATAGGAGATAATTTGCAACTCTTGCAGTGGGACAGTGTGTTTTTGCTAATAACTCTGTGAGCAGAATCTTAAGTCTAGCTCAACACCGTTTTGTGCTTATTGCAACAAACAGAATTTTGTAAGTTCTGATGCATATAAAACAATCTATTTCTAGTTCAACTGTTCTAATACATAGACTTTGTACAACCTAGGAAATGAAAGCGCTGTGTGAAGAGGCATTGCTGAAAGTCAAGGGTGTTATCAGCTTTACGTTTCAGTTGGCCATACGAAGGTGCACTGTCAGAGTAAAACCTGACTTGGCAACTGAGGTAAGAATCAACAGGCAGGAAAATACTAAATTGGTATACTGAATGCTCATACTTGCTGGAATCTGACTTATTTAGTAATTGTTGTGTTCTCTAGTGACCAAATTAGTGAAAAAGCAAACACATCTGAAGAAAATAGTGCAACCAAAGTAAAAACAATCTTGCCCATATGCAAGCCAGGTCCAAATGCTCTCTCTACATTCTATTGACAATGATCAGCCAGTTACTGCATTCATGAAAAGAAATCCCTGAATATATTTCTGATTGGATTCTCATTGTAAAAGAGAACAGCAAGGGGTGGAGGAAGCTTTAAACTAATCCAAAAATCTTTAAAAAAAAATGTTTTAATCCTTTTCCTAAATTCATAAAGAGAAAGGACACATTGGAGACTCCTTAATGTTGCTTTGGCAATATTTGCAGTTTGATATGCATATTACTTGCAATGGAATTAACTGATCCTGTAAAACGGGCAATATGAATTGGTATATAAAACTCCTTTAGCAAAATATAATCCACTCCTCTTAGAATACAGAGGTTATTTTAACCTAATCAATATAACCGTTCTGTTTGATAATGTAATTGTATAAAACCTACAGATTGTGCATGGACATAGACTGCTAGACATACCCAACTTGCTGTACGAAACAAAAATTTAAATCTCTGTCTTTCACAGTGCTTAGCTTCAGCAATAGCCGAAACAAAGGTTCTAAGGCCACAGCAGGTGATAAAGACCGAATCTGGAAAAGAGGTATGTTTAGCTCTTCGAATATAGCGCTACCCAAATATACTGCAAGGGTTATGAATTTGGTAGGTGAATGGGTAAAAAGTGCAAGGCGCGAATATAACGGGAGGGTTAAAATTTACTGAATTATAGAAAAAATGTGCTGAATCCTGTTCCAAAAGCACCCAAAATGGTGCATAAATGCTTTAATATTCAATATAACAAGTAAATACAACAGAATATTATGGTTAATGTCACTTCCATATACATATATAATATGTATTGTATTCTTGAGACCTCCACTCCCATTCTGCCTGCCCCCGCAGGACTCAAAACACAATGGCCGCAGCCTGTGGAAAATGCAACACACTGGCTTCATTGGAGTGCATCCTGCAGACATGACCGCGAGGAGCCGCTTGTTCCTACATCGGTGGGAAGATTATAAACTTCATTCAACAATAAGAACTGCAGGGAACCTGTTTACCAAAATTTATAACCGTTGTATCTCGATTATATCGCAATCCTCTGATTATTGGTTAAAATGGGAATATAAAAAACTAGCGGTATTCTCCAGTATCTCCAGTAAAAAGATTCCACATTAAAAAAAGAAAAGGGTTCTTCACAGTAAGGGTGAATGATCTGTGGAATTCTCTACCAAAGGAGGTGTGGTGACAGCGGATTCGATAGATAACTTTTAAAAAGGAGTGGGATATATTTTTGAGTTAAAAGGGCATTCTGGGTTATCCTAGATAATTAGAGAGGGAGTATTGATCCAGGGAGCAGTCTGATTTCCAGTATCTGGGGTCAGGAAGGAATTTAATTTTCCCCTTTTGAGACAGTTGGCAATGTTTCAATGTGTTTTTTTCTTCTGTTTGCCTTCCTCTGGATCAATTAACAACTAATCAGTATATTGCAGATCAGAGGAGATCTAAAAAGGTTGAACTTGATGGGCTACAGTCTTTTTTCAACCTCAATTACTATGTTATATCCAAACAATATCCATGTCTTATATGGGTTACTCTGTTTCTAAGTCAGTGGTTTTCAGAAGGTATGCCATGGCACATTCGTTTGCCACAAAGAATCGCTAGGTGTTCCAAACTTTGGGTGAAACTTAGGGTGTTATTGCTGATAAAAGAAAATGTATAAATAACTTGGTTTAATAAACATTTTCCATTCCAAGCATACATATTATGGAGTAAGTAGATATTTAATTCACAAAGAAGGCAACTGCTGATGAGAAAGAACCACTGGCCGAAGTAATTTTGTTTGAGCCATGTGTGTTCATGCAGATAAAGAATCGTCTTGACACCTGGGAGGCATGTTATTGGACAGCACTGATGCAAAGATTTGCACACAATTGTAATCAGGTTTCCATTTTGTAGAACAGTAAACGTTTTTTTATGTGGGGTAGATTGAAAACTTACAATCTCTTGTAAGGTGCTTTAGCGGACACTACATTATAAACTCAAAGACCGCACTCTCCACTCTTGCAATGGGTCAATTTTGTTTTACCTTGTACTATACCCTTGTTCAGCGCCACGGAATCTGTTGGCGTGTTACAAATAAACATAACAATAATGTGGGGTAGAGGGTTATTGTACTATATAAATATTGTGGTCTGTATTAGTTTAATATCCACCTTCTATTTCATTTGTTTCACAATCTGGAAAAAAAAATGTTTTTCTGGTTGGACTGTAAAAGAGCGCTCCTTTTTTAGTAGTCTTCTGTCTTGACTTAACTTTCTAACCATGGGGTGCTATCAAAATATAAAATGTGAGGCACTAACATAACTGTCATAATTCAGAAATCCAACATTCTGTTAATTCTTTCTATACGTAGATGTATGTTCCTCTCACAAAGATGCATATAGCCAGTGAAAATAATCTGCATTTACCAGACTACCTGCCTGAAGAAGAGAGTCCTCCAAAAGAGCTAGAAAAAGCTATAACGCGAACTGGATCAAAGGACGACAGTCGGGGAAGCTGGATTAACACTGCAGCAACTTTTCTCACAAAAACATTTTATTGGTGACATTCCGTGATCTACATGTGAATATGTTCTTTCTTGTCTTTTTTACATGTTTAGTTGTTATATGTAAATAACTATTATTGTGTGTACATTTCATGTTAGGTTTCTACATGTATTTAAACACTAATTCCAACATGCTGATCAGTAATGAATATGCACATTACTGTGAATACCTAAGGTATATACATTCTCTTTACAGTAGCTCAAAACTGAACCTTAAGACATAAAATGATGTGTATTGTACTAAATTATTGCCCTTTAGTATGATACAGTTTATTCGTGAGTAGTCATTACAATTATTTTGTTTTCATTACACTAATCAAAATTTATAAATTACATTTGAGCTGGTTAGACAAATGAGAAGATTACAAGAAATTCTACCTCTAAATGGAAAACATTATTCTCTTTTATCTTATCTGTCCTTGCATTTGAATTGAACATGCTTTCCACACTATGGTGAGTGCATTACTGACTTTCAATTAGTTTGTTTGTAGAAGCTAAATGAAATTGCTTATTCCTTACTGATGAAAAACTTTTCTTATGGTTTTGAAATGACAGTGCTGTAGCAGCAGGATTAAAGTAACGCTGTGTTTTCATAGTTCTAGACTTAATTCCTCCCAAAATGCATATTTACATATAATAAGTAGAATAAAATGGAGTTTCAAAGCAAAATGTTGTTTTTTTTTGTTTGTTTTTTTGGTGTGGAGATGAGAGACCCTGCACAATCTTTACAGGAAGACCTACAAACAAATTTACACAAAAGCCTTATATATAGACAAAGCATCTCCTGCTTTTTTTGAACATGACTCGTGGAAGTCTGCTTAGAATATTCTCAAATTTATTACAAAACACTTTACAATATATTCAGACTTGTTATACTTTATTTGTACAGCAGCAACATATTCCATAGAGCTAATTATCTATTGTACTATGACAATACATATTTGGTAGAAGAGGAGATTGAGGACTATGCCCTTAAACCCAAAATCAATAGTAATTAGTGGTTATACAAAGTGATTTTAAAGGCTTTCAGGCTTACAAACTAGAGGAAACAAACTGGATAGATAGATTGGAGGGGCCAGGTAGGTATGTTTTTTCTTTTTCAGTTTCAGGAGGCATGTAAGGGGAGGATTAAGAGGTGTGTTTAAAGTGACGTGCATAATTGCAGTTAAATTACCACTATGATCTATTTATTTTGCATAACTAAATTTGATAATGGTCAAATGGGTTTAGAAAGTATATATAAACATTAACTTTACTGTGTACTCAAATATTTAATATCAAATACTAGCCATTGTCATATACAATTTTATGTTTTAATAAATGAGCTTTCACAACGTCCCTTTAACAGTCTTAAACAACTCTGATAGATTCAATGGAAATTTCAACTTCAAATCTTGGCAAGCAAAACAAAAGCATATACAGAGTGATATGTATCTGGCCACCATCTTAATGCAAGTACTCATGAGGTAGGAATTTTGGGATAGTACTATTTCACAAGGAATTACACCACCCACCTATAGAATTGACTTAATATTTAGTACATTGTCAACACCAGTTTGCCCTTTGTAGAAACTATCTAATTGTCCTTTACATATCAACCCAAGAGAGCATCAGATCTATTGACACATTAATCGTGGAAATGTAACATTGAAACAACATTGGATTATCTAGGGGCAGAGAAATGAAAAAAACAAGTCTGATAAAAGAAACATTGTAGGGTCCAATACATTAGGCTGGATACTTATTTAAAGGGACACTGTCACATTGAGGATGTTGGTTTGCCTTTTTCATTACAGTAAATCATTCCACAGATTCATAGGTTATATATGTTTTAATATGTTGGCCACTTTCATTGCAATGGTTTCAGCACATAAGAGTATTGTTGTCACTAGTAAGGTTCCAAAAACACTTTACATCAACGTATACTGTCTGCTGTGGAAAATCTCATGTCTGATACAGTGGATATAAAAAGTCTACACACCCCTGTTAAAATGTCAGGTTTCTGTGCTGTAAAAAGAGACAAAGATAAATCATTTCAGAACTTTTTCCACCTTTAATGTGACCTATAAACTGTACAACTTACTTGAAAAACAAACTGAAATCTTTTAGGTGGAGGGAAGAAAAAAAAGAAAAGAAAAATAATGTGGTTGCATAAGTCTGCACACCCTCTTATAACTGGGGATGTAGCTGTGTTCAGAATTAAGCAATCGTATTCCAAATCATGTTAAATGGGAGTCAGCATACACCTGCCGTCATTTAAAGTGCCTCTGATTAACCCCAAGCTGCTCTAGTTGGTCTTTCCTGACATTTTCTTAGTCGCATCCCACAGCAAAAGCCATGGTCCACAGAGAGCTTCCAAAGCATCAGAGGGATCTCATTGTTAAAAGGTATCAGTCAGGAGAAGGGTACAAAAGAATTTCCAAGGCATTAGATATACCATGGAACACAGTGAAGACAGTCATCATCAAGTGGAGAAAATATGGCACAACAGTGACATTACCAAGAACTGGAGCTCCCTCCAACATTTATGAAAAGACAAGAAGAAAACTGGTCTGTGAGGCTACCAAGAGGCCTACAGCAACATTAAAGGAGCTGTGTGGTACATGTAACAACAATCTCCCGTATTCTTCATATGTCTGGGCTATGGGGTGGAGTGGCAAGACGAAAGCCTTTTCTTACGAAGAAAAACATCCAAGCCAGGCTACATTTTGCAAAAACACATCTGAAGTCTCCCAAAAGCATGTGGGAAAAGGTGTTATGGTCTGATGAAACCAAGGTTGAACTTTTTGGCCATAATTCCAAAAGATATGTTTGGCGCAAAAACAGCACTGCACATCACCAAAACAACACCATACCCACAGTGAAGCATGGTGGTGGCAGCATCATGCTTTGGGGCTGTTTTTCTTGAGCTGGAACTGGGGCCTTAGTTAAGATAGAGGGAATTATGAACAGTTCCAAATACCAATATTGGCACAAAACCTTCAGGCTTCTGCTAGAAAGCTGAACATGAAGAGGAACTTCATCTTTCAGCATGACAACGACCCAAAGCATATATCCAAATCAACAAAGGAATGGCTTTAAGTTTTGGAATGGCCCAGCCAAAGCCCAAACGTGGTGGGTGATCTGAAGACGGCTGTGCACAGGAGATGCCCTCGCAATCTGAGAGATTTTTTGCAAAGAAGACTGGGCAAATTTTGCCAAGTCAAAATGGGCCATGCTGATAGACTCATACCCCAAAAGACTGAGTGCTGTAATGAAATCAAAAGGTGCTTCAACAAAGTATTAGTTTAAGGGTGTGCATACTTATGCAATCATACTATTTTATTTTTTATATTTTTCCTTCCCTCTACCTAAAATATTTCAGTTTGTTTTTCAATTGAGTTGTACAGTTTATAGGTCACATTAAAGGTGGAAAAAGTTCTGAAATTATTTATCTTTGTCTCATTTTTTTACAGCACAGAAACCTGACATTTTAACAGGGGTGTGTAGACTTTTTATATCCACTGTATATTACAGGAATTGCAGGAGAAGGGTGGTAAAGGGAGAAAGTAAGTCTAGGAGAACATGGTAATAGATTATTATTTTTATTAAGATGCATATTAAAGGTCTAGTATAAGCACCAGATAAAGAGATGTGAGTATCTGGTTAACTTTATAAAGTCAACAATAAGGCTGTCTTCACATAACTCACATTGTTTGCCTGCAGGTCAATGATGTCACCAAGCAGCTCTTTAAGAATTATTAATCCAGAATTGTAACTCCTCTCCCTTTATCACTGCACTGTGTGCATGTGTGAACATACCTCCACCTCATGTCAATATTTTTTGTTCCTGATTTCCCAAAAACAATGTTTAACTCTTGTAAAATTAAGCAGATGGCCCCTTCTCTTTCGCTGACAAGTCAATTTAATTTTAAAACTGTTGTGTTTACACATGACTTTATTGTTGACTTTAAACACTTGTTTTTTATTTCAATAATTTTTATTGACTCACAAGAAAAAAAAAAAACAGAGAAAGAAAGAACAACCACTTCAAGCCATGACATATAAGATGTTGGTGTAGAAAATTTAAAGAAAAGAAGAAAAAAAACAAATAAAAAGCATGGTAAGTGATTGTACATTAATGATTCCCATGTAAGCAACACCACTAACTCTTTTCCGTTTTCAACAATAAAAAACTTAAAACAAAACAAGAGTAATTAGGTAAGTGGAAGGGAAGGAAGGAAAGGCGATTTAACCTTCAATATATTAATTTTCAGTTCCCCCTCCCCCCCCCCCTTTTTTCCGACTATGAAGCAGATTCAATAATTGTAGAGCATGTCAAGTCACATTTCAGTCCGTTCTCCAGTAAGGGCGCCATGCCCCGCGTCTCCGGACCAGCCTGCCTCGGACCCACACATGTCAGCCTCATATTTCTTTATCCTTGCTCTATACTATGGGTCGAAGAAATCCAAGGTTCCCAAATGGTCAGGAAATTAGAATAAGTGTCAGAGACAACATGTATGAGTTTTTTATTGATCATTATAAAGTTTATCTTATTGAATATTTATTTTAAGCACAGATTGGCATTCTTCCACCTACTGGAAATATGATTTTTGACAGCTAGTAAAATATATTGGAGTAGTTTATCCTGAGGTTTAGTTAGTAGAGGTGAATGGTGTCCCAAAAGACAAACGTCAATGGAAGGTATTATCTGAGTATGAAAAAGATTTTAAGCCAATTTGATTTTTTCAGACCATATAGTTTGAGCTTTTGGGTAGGTCCACCAAGTGTGTATAAAGGTCCCTATTTCTAAACATCCCTGGGGGTTCATCTTGGGAAGTCTCTCTAGGGTAATATAGGTTTTATGGAAAACCTTTAGTGAAGTTTCTAGTAAGCTATAATTATTAGAGCCCTTAGCTAGTGTCCGGCTAATTCGTCCCCATTTGTCCATATCCCAAGTCGGACCCAGGTCTTCTTCCCATCTAATCAAGGGCCTAGCTTTATGATTATTGAGGGGGGTTTTGAAATTCTCCTAGATTTGACCTAGAATACCCTTTGTTAGTGGAGAATCTTTGCAGATATGAGTCTACCAATTAACTGTGGGCAAACCAAATGTCCTCTTCAGGGTCAATCTAAGTGTCTAAACTTGCAGAAAATTAAGTGTTCCTTCAGAGGGAGATCAAAGTTATCCCTTAGGTATTCAAAATTGATAATTTGATCGTCTGTTATCCATGCATCTATTCTATCAAAACCATGTTTAATCCACCAAGCCTTTGTGTCTGTGGAAAAGTCCTTTGAAAAGGGGGGAGTCAATTGATGTTTGGAGTTTGCCCAGGTCCAACATGCCAAGGACAATCTATGCATGGGTTTGAGGTAATCATTTTTTTTGGGGGGGGGGGGGGGGTGGCTTTGAGATTTATGATGCTATATTATTGTATCCCACCCTAGGGGTTGTAACTGATGGTTCTCAATAAGAAGCCAAATAGGTTGATGTTCTAAGGATTGAGCTTGCAGTAGAAATGAGAGTTTTGCTGCTCTGTAGTACAGCTTTATCTTTATGTCTAAACATTGTAGACTTAGTAATTCTAGGGGGTTTATTAAGCCAAATAAATCCCATAATTTGCTTTTGAAAGTTGTCTAGACCTTTAATGGGAACTTTGATAGGTAAGGATCTAAAATAGTATAAGATTCTAGGGAGGATGTTCATTCTGACCGTATGTATTCGGCCGGACCATGAGATTTGGAACTTGTTCCATTTCTCTAGGTCGGCTGATAGTTCTTTTAAAAGAGCCAGATAATTACCTCTGTACAGATCTGAGATATTAGGGGTAATTTATATTCCTAAATATTTTAAATAAGTTTTGGGCCAGAAAAAATGTAAAGAATTCTTTAAGACTTTCTTTTCAGAGTGTGGGAGATGAGACCCTAAAGCTTCTGTTTTATCCTCATTGACTTGTAAGCCTAACATTGATTTAAACCTATTTAATACATCCATAAGAGCCGTGATATAGGTGGAGGGGTGTGTTAAATTACATAATGTAATTAAAGTACATAATGTAATTTTAATGTAATTTTGATTAGTGAATGTCAAACACTGAATCTCAGGGGAGATCCTAATAGTCTGTGTCAATGGTTCCATTGCACGACCAAAAAGTAGGGGGGGGGGGGGGAGGGGCATCCTTGCCGAGAGCCTTTGGATGTTTAAAAGTGTTTTCTCAGGGCCTGGTAATTTTAGAGTAGCTTTAGGAAAATTATAATAAGTTTTGAGGATATTTAAGAAGTTGCCTTTGAAACCAAAATTCGCTAAAACAGCATAAAGATATGGCCATTCCAGAGAATCAAAGGCTTTCTCAATATCCAAAGCTAGGCTGCAGAGTGGAGTTATCCCCAGCCTGCCTTATGGATAAGCTTAGGCAAGAATCTGGAAATCGTAGTCGACATTATTTTAGCTAATAATCTAATATCCCCGTTTAGCAAGGAGATTGGGCGATAGGTTTTAACCTTAAGTTGGTTTCTCCCTGCCTTGGGAAAAAAGACCAAATTTGCTTCATTTTGCTCCGGAGGCATCTGTTCCCTTCGTAAAATAGCATTGCATAATGTTACCAAATGAGGAGTCAAGACATCTACACATTTTTTATAATACAAATTAGAAAAGGGCGATTTGCCCAATTTGAGAGATTTAATAGTGTCTTTGACTTCTTCTAGGGTCATGTCAGAGTTAAGCAAATCCAGATCAGCATTTTCCAAAGTGGGGAGGTTCAGTTTACCTAGAAAGTTAGCTAGGGAGTCCTCATCTATTTGTGCTTGGGAGGTATAAATATCCTGATCAAATTTAAGGAAGGTGTCCTGAATCTTCGCCTGATTCATTGTAACTGAGCCAGATGTTGTTTTATTCTGAGTGACTTTAGATTGCTGATATTAATAATTTATTAGCTAAAAAGGGACCTGGATTATTTGCTTGTGCAAAGAATTTGCTTTGGGTTTTCCTCAAGGCCTTCTCTATTTGGTCAGAAAGAATACCATCTTGTTCCAATCTAATAGTGTCAATCTGCTGGCGGGTTAAATCTGACTGATGTGGCTGGTTTTGTTTTGAGTTTAAGGAGTTCTTTCGACAATTAGTTTTCTCTCTCTCAGGTTTTTCTTATAAGAGGAGGCTAAATGTATGCATGTACCCCTTATAAACGCCTTGTGTGCCCCCCAAAGCCAGCCTATGCTGGTGCAGGGGTTAGTGTTTGTTTGAAAGTAATCCTTAAGTTCCTTTATAATTTGGTCTTGTATAATAGGGTTCGATAGGAGCCTGTCATTTATAAGCCACGCATAAGGCACATTTAAGTTGGGATTTAGATTCAGAACCAATGACTCTAGACTGTGATCTGGCAAGGGATAATATCTGAAGAATTGGTTTGTTCTATCAATGTGGCGTCTATTATAAGTGTGTCAATCCTAGAATAGGATTTGTGCGTAGACGAGTAAAACGTGTACTCCCTCTCCTGCGGGTGGAGCCCCCTGCAGGCATCAACTAAGCCCAATTTAAACAAGAGATTCCTAATTTGTTTAGTTTTGCCCAGAAATCGATGAGTGCTCGGCCCTTTGGACCTATCTAGATCTCAGTTTAAAACAAGGTCAAAATATCTGCCTATGATTATCTTGCCCGTTTCCTGAGAATCTAATGTCTCCAGTAGATTTATTAGGGCCTTATGTGGAGCTGTAGTAGGGGCATACATAGATACAAGGGTAAGCTTAGTGTTTAGTAAGGTTCCAGTGAGAATAATAAAGTTACCCTCCTTATCTATTCTTTTATGGGTTACATTAAAAGGGAAATTTTTGTGGATCAGTATAGCTGCTCCCGCTATTTTGGTTTTCTGATTAGAGGTATACAAAGTTGGATAGTCTTTATGCAGGAAAGAAGGTGTTTTGTTTTGTTCAAAATGGGTCTCTTGGAGGAAGAGTACAGAGGGTTTGTCTTTCTTATAAAGACAAAAGCCCTTCCTCCTTTTATTAGGCGAATTGAAACCCCTGACATTGTGTGTAATAAAAGTATATTGTGCCATTAGGAAGTGTAGAAGCCCGCAAGCACGACAAATGTGTTATTACTCTAGTAGGTTCCGAGACAAGCCGGCCATTGAGCAACTGCGGGAGCCCCCGCAACGCTCCCTGGAGAATCGGAGGAGTTAGACTGGAACATTTAGGAACGCCTTTAAGAAAGGAAAAGGTAGGGAAATTGTTCAGTACATTGAAGTATGTAACCTTAACTTTTGAAGGGAAAACAGTGTGAAAACCACTATAAACAAGCAACTTTGTCATATACATTCCTGACACTAAGAATACATAGGTAGGACCCAGTAAAGGGCTCAGACAGGCACTAAATTAGTTACCACAAACAGCTATATCGCTACAGTCCAGAAAGACAGAAATGAAGTCTAGCATAGTAAAAGAGAAAGGCATGAACAAGATAACTATTGAAAGCATATGAAACTAGAAGTCTTAGACATTATGTTATACTATTCTGACAGCTATGCTGGGTCAACCCAAACTGCATCGCAATTAAATCCTCTCTCTTAAACTGTAAACTAGACTAGCAAAATATAGTTGCTTGAGCAGGTTCCAGCCTGCTGGTAGAGATGCTCATGGGATCCAAAAGAGGAGTCGGTTGAAGGTCCGAAGCAGAAGTCAGGCGATTTGGTTTCTTGGATGTCGACCAAATTCTGGAAAGTTTTGGGTTGGGAAATTGTTCCTGGATAGTATAGATCTCATCTGGAGCTGCTAAATGAAGGCAGTGTAGAATGTTGGCGCAATCCTCGGGCGAATGAATCGAGTAGGAAGTCCCCTATGTTGAAAAGAAAGGGTAAAAGGAAATCCCCATCTGTATTATATTTTGTGCTTAATAAAGATGGCTAGAGCTGGTTTGAAGGTTCTGCGCTTTCGCAATGTCAAAGGAGATAAGTCCATATAAACTTGAAGCAGAGAGCCATCTTGGTGCTTTGATGGTAGACATTTTCTTAGTTGCATTAAGAATCAAGTCTCTGGTTCTTTGCCTTAAGGAGCGTACAATTATGTCTTTGGGGAGCTTTTGGTTTCTTGAGGCCCCCAGAGCTCTATGAGCTCGCTCGATCTCCCAGGAACTATCTGCAAGGTCTGATAAAATACTAGAAATTACAGCAGTGATATATTGTACCAGATCTGGAACTGCTTTTGGTACCCCACAATCTCTTATGTTGTGTTGCCTCTATCTATTTTCTAGATCATCTATTTTCTCCTCTTGAGCTAAAACTTTAGATGCCAAGGCTGAAGTTTCCGCTCTATCATGTTTTTGAGCTTCCAAGATTTGATCTCTCGTTTCCTCTAGTAAATTAGTTATTTGACCCAGTTCATAAAGATCTTTCCTGATGTCTTTCACTAGTTGCGCTGATTGGGCCTGTAGCATTTGCCCTATTATAGCAATTGATTTGGCCGAAAGGTTTATGTCAGACTTTATATTTGGGTCATCTCCCTCAATCTCTGAGGATTCAGATTGCCCGGTGGGAGAGTTTGGAAGTTGAGAGGGGGCTACCTCGAGTTTATTAAAAAGCTCCTGTATGCTCTTAGAAGGTAGATTCTTCTTTGATTTTCCAAGATTTGATCTCTCGTTTCCTCTAGTAAATTAGTTATTTGACCCAGTTCATAAAGATCTTTCCTGATGTCTTTCACTAGTTGCGCTGATTGGGCCTGTAGCATTTGCCCTATTATAGCAATTGATTTTATGTTTTTTTATTAAGGTTTATGTCAGACTTTATATTTGGGTCATCTCCCTCAATCTCTGAGGATTCAGATTGCCCGGTGGGAGAGTTTGGAAGTTGAGAGGGGGCTACCTCGAGTTTATTAAAAAGCTCCTGTATGCTCTTAGAAGGTAGATTCTTCTTTGATTTTCCAAGATTTGATCTCTCGTTTCCTCTAGTAAATTAGTTATTTGACCCAGTTCATAAAGATCTTTCCTGATGTCTTTCACTAGTTGCGCCTGTATGCTCTTAGAAGGTAGATTCTTCTTTGATTTGCCCATTTTAAGCAGATGAGGATGATTGCTTTTTTCACTTTGTTATTCAGAGATTGTTAGAAAGTGGGGTAACTTATTCATGAGGGGTCTCCCTTAGGTTATATCTTTAAAGCAAAAAGAGTGTAGCAACTTCAGGGAGAGTCTTGGAGATGAC
This sequence comes from Discoglossus pictus, assembly GCA_027410445.1. Taxonomy (NCBI): domain Eukaryota; kingdom Metazoa; phylum Chordata; class Amphibia; order Anura; family Alytidae; genus Discoglossus; species Discoglossus pictus. Next base: position 197,895,009 of record CM050165.1, on the reverse strand, counting down.
TAAGGTTTTGCCCATTTAGAGCCCACTGCCACTCAACTTCTTACCCCATGGTGATTGTGAGGGTTTTGTGAATGTTCAAATGCTGCTCAGCCATAAAAAAGTCTGTGACCCTTTTTAATCTTTTGACAAGATCTCGAGAAGGTCTAGTCAGGGCTCTTCAAATGTGTTTGAGGTATTTCTTATAGAGGATGCAGTGTACACGGGATTGGATATGCTTGTAAGTGAAACTCCAGTGCGTTTAGCAACATATGGCCAGTAGATGGCAGCAGAGTAATATGAGAAATGTTCAAGTTGCAGCGAAAAGATAGTTATCTGACTTAGGGTGGGTCAGACGGCCAACAACAAGCTTGTGTATCCCAAGTTTTGCAGAGTTGAAATATATTAGATAAAATGGATGATCTCTATGAGAGTAATTCTTATGGCACTCAGGAGAGCCAGAGATAAGGGTTTTAGGTAGTTAAACACAATAATAGCCCTTATTGAGACTCAAGCTGTTAGGAAATCAGCTTTGATCAATGCTATAAACTTCCCTTGTTGTCCTGACCAAGGATCAGGGTATGTAGATGAAAGGTTTAGATATGTGGGAAGCTCTCCCAATTTCCAGGCTTGAGTAGTGCAGGTAACACTTGGCAGCGTAGGGATGTCACAGCCACGTGAGTTGATCAAGATGGCTGCTTTAATATGTTGGGGGCCCTCTCCCACTAAGATGTGTCTCTCCTCAGGTTGGGGAGAATAACTGAGGGCAGCAGGGTCTTTCCTCCAAGGGAAGGGCTACAGGAGTCTATTGGGGTGTGTTGGGTGCAGGGATATCCCCAACTCACTTGCCTCCTGATTTGGGACTTCCTGAGTTGAAGTCCAGAGCCTCCTTCCCTGTGCCCCTTCAGTCTTGGGGTGCCAGGTACCTGTATTTGTTGTTATTATAGGCACTTTTGTGCTTATTGTAAGGTCTGCAGTGATCTCATTTTGTTGCTTATTGCCAGGCTCTCCCCTGGTGTAGTTTGTGTCCTGTGAGCACTGTTGGAGCTCCTTGTGGGTGGCGCGATGAAGATGTTTGTGGTTGTTTGCGATAGTGTGGTGTCCACATCTATGGGCTCTTTAGTGGCTGAGGAGGCCAATGCGGGACAGACAGACTTGACCACAGTGGTTACACAAAAAGGTTTGTTCTTGGTTGGGTGCTGTAGTGACACCATTTTTTTCTATGTTTTCTCTTGTCCTCAAGACCAGCCCTGCGTGTGGTCTCGATAGAGGAGACACCCTGGTGTATGGTACTACTCCATGCCTTTCGGTCTAAAGCTAAGGCAGACCATCGACGATGGTCAATTTGACAGGCATCAAGGGACTGTTTCAGTGAGTCCTTGTACCTCTTCTTTGGCTCTCCTCTGTCACGATTGCCAGTGGTGAGCTCACCATATAGCACAATCTAGTCGATCATCCTCCATCCTAGAGATGTGTCCTGCCCAGCGTAACTGCTTCTTCAAGAGTATGGCCCCAATGCCAGCTATTCCTGCCTGTTCTAGGTCTTCAGTGTTGGGGATGTGGTCATTCCAGTGAATGTTGAGGATCGTGTGGAGGCAGCGTTGATGAAAGCACTCAAGAAGTCGTAGGTGGTTGCAGTAGCTAAGTCGTAGGTGGTGGCAGGAACCGTACAGAAGGGTAGTCAGCACAACAGCTCTTTACATGTTGACCTTTGTGCACTTGCTTAGATGCTTGTTTTTTCAAACTCTTTTATATAACTTGCTGAATGTACCCTTTGCCTTTGCCAGTCTGTTGTCAATTTCCTTGTCAATCTTTGTGTCCGAGGAGATGATGCAACCCAGGTAGGTAAACTGTTGGACTGTTTTCAGCTTAGCCTCGCCAATAGTGATGTGAGGAGGACAGTAATCTTCCTGAGGTGCGGGATGGAGAACTTCAGTCTTCTTCAAACTAACTTCTAGGTTGAAGAGCTAGGCAGCCTCGGCAAACCAAGATGTCATTTACTGCAAAGCTGTTGCTGTATGGGAAACAAGGGCCGCATCGTCCGCGAAGAGTAGCTCTCGAACATGTCGTCCCACTGTCTTGGTGTGGGCCTTTAGTCGCCTCAGGTTGAACGGACTGCTGTCTATGCGGAATCGCATGTAGAGTCCATCCTCAACATCAAGGTCTGTTGTGGCCCTTTGCAGCATCATACTGAAGAATAGCGTTAATAGAGTGGGTGCAAGAACACAGCCCTGCTTCATGATGATGCTTATAGGTAAGGGCTCAAATAGGTCATTGTTGTGCCTAACTTGGCCATGCTGGTTTTCATGTAGCTGGATGATCATGTTGAGGAACTTGGGAGGACATCCTTCCTATACGTTCCAAGATTTGCCATAAACTCTTCCTGCTCACAGTGTCGAACGCTTTGGTAAGGTCGACAAACGTCACATAAAGTCCCTTGTTCTGTTCTTTGCATTTCTCTTGGAGCTGCCTGAGAACAAAAAACATGTCAGTGGTGCTCCTGTTGGCTCTAAAGCAACACTGACTCTCTGGGAGGAGTTCTTCTGCTATAGTGGGCACAAGTCTGTTGCGGAGTACTCTTGCAAGGATTTTCCCTGTGACGGATCCCATTTTCTTGTACAAGGTAATTATGATTGCATCACAAAGGACCTGTGGCAGTTTGCTTTGGCGCCAGCACCTAACAAAGAGCTCATGGAGTTTAGAGTGAAGTGCTGGGCCCCCATGTTTCCAGATCTCAGCTGGAATCCTATCAACTCCTGCAGCCTTACAATTTTTTAGCTGCTCAATGGCTTTTTACAGTCTCTTTGAGAGTAGGGATTTCATCCAGTTCTGTTTTCATTGTTTGTTGTGGAATGCGACGGAACGCTGAGACTGAAACTATGCAGTTTGCACAGAATAGAGTCTGAAAGTGGTCAGACCATCGGTTCAGAATCAACGCCTTGTCTGTAAAGAGTTTTGGACCGTCTGCACTGCGCAATGGGCTTTGAACCAGGTGTGAAGGGCCATACACGGCCTTCAGGGCTTCATAAAACCCTCTGTAGTCACCGACGTCTACGCAACGCTGAGTTCTTTCAGACAGGTTGGTCCTCCACTGTTTCTGAATTTCTCAAAGCTTTCATTGGAAGTTGCTGCAAACAAGACGGAAAGACGGCTGAGCGAGATGCGCTTGATGGGCGGATCTTTTTTCCAACAGTAATTCATGGATCTCTAGACTGTTTACGACAAACCAGTCTTTGTTTTTCTTTGTGGAGAAACCTAGGACCTCTTCAGAGGTCAAAAAGGATGCTGGCTTTGAGATGATCCGTGAAGCATCTGCGATCATCTAGTCTTGACTTGACACTGAAAATTGCAGCATGCTATTTGTTTTGAAGTGGGAGGCGCATAAAAATGATGCGGTCAGAATGACCCTTTGGCAGTTTAACAAGTTTGGAGGCGATATGGTTCCTGACCATGAAGCCCACACCAGAGAGATGTTTCTCATTTTCTGGCTTCCCTGACCAGTAGAGGGTATAGCCTGCCCAATGTTCCTGTAGGCTTCCTTCCTTTGGGAGGCGGACTTCACTGAGGGTACTGTCGAATGATGCCATCGTCTCCTTGGTCAGCATCAGGTAAACCATACACCTGAACCGCCTGCATGCAGGATTGAGACTGTGGCTTCCAGTGACATCTTCCACCTGCCGTTTCACCCATTTCCCATCGCTGCAGGGCTTTAAAATGTTGACTACTCTTCCATAACTGTCATTTATATAGGCAGATAGATGCTTATATAAACATATGCATCTCTGAGGGTGCATATTAACAGGCACGTTTATATAACAATGGTGGCATCATCCCTTACATAGGAAAATATTTTTTTCATAGCCACAAAGGTGTGGACATTTTATAGTGTTCCACATGTATGATCAAATTATTTAATCAATGTCATGAACGAGTGCATATTCAGATAGCATCAATTAAGCGTTGTTAAATTTGAAGCACCTAGATGATATTGATGGCTCCCGTTTCAGGGCATCTTTACAATATATGTGTGCAATTTCTTAATACACGTTAGTATCTTCAATCTTTATCAGGAATCGAATTCTGATATAAAGTGGATCTCTTCAAAGATGACATTTATATTGCTCTTAAACTGAGCTTATCCTAGATGACCCTTATAGATAGGTTTCATAACAATGTTTTTAAGCTTTTACTTAATCACTTACACAATTTAGCACAAATCATAGTCACATATCCTTTTAATTTGGGAACAACTCAGATCTTATTATCAGCCAACTGTGAAAAGAAATAACATTTATAAGGATTTTGTCTTCATGTTCGCTCTGATACCAAATAATTATTCATCCTTGTACCCATCCATTGAATATTGAAGTTATATTATCAGCACCTATATATTCCATTTACTGAATCTGTGGCTACTGTGATGGTGTGTCACCAGAGGGCAGTAGAGAGCCCTTCAAGAATTCTCCCCCGGAATGAAAGGGTTAAGAAGATCCTTAAAAAGCTTGGCTGTGGCTGCAATCAAGACCAGCGGTTGCTGTCTCCAGGTGGAAAGCTGTTTGACAGTGCTGGAGTGTTGAAGTGTGCAGGGCCGAAGTCAGAGGCCGCACTGAAAGCTAATGGAACAAAGCCAGAAGCTTTGAAGAGAAAGTACGCAGATAAGAGGAACAGAAAGTCCCTCAAGGTGATGAACGAAGGAGGGATCTGCTTTGGAAAGAGAGGCCGGAGATACAGAGCCTAAGAGAGGTGAGAGGAAAAGACACCTCTGCTACCGTTGTATGGACTGTATGTTTGCACGCCTACATAAGACAGTAAGGGAAACTACAGTTCAGTTATGCAGGGCTTCAATGAGAAGCTAGAGTTTTGTTTCTGCCTTCAGTTTTATGTTGTATGCTGTAAAAACAACCAGTAAAGTGTGGTTAAATATTTAAAGAGCTCCTGCGTCCTCCATTTTATTGAAAAACCAGGCACGGATCCTGAGAGTGACAGTGAATCTGTCACATTTATGGTGGCAGTGGTGGGATAGAAAATTGTCTGTGTTTAAGAAGACAGCCCACAGTACAGTACAATAATGGAGGAACTATTGAAAGCCCTGGCAGATGCCACTACATGCCAGAAAGTGGGTGGAGCTTGTCAGCAAGAAAGCCAGCAGAAAGGGCTGAAAGAAATTGCAGAAGACAGAGCCCTTGCTGCAAATGATGCTTGACTAAGAGATGCTGCTGCATGTCTGAGAGAGGCCACAGAGAAATGGCAGAGACAAGTGGAAATGGACAGAGTCCAAATGAGAGAGGTTTTGGAGGCACAGAAAGTGCAGCTGCAGAAACTGAAGTCTGCAAATAATACTGTGGTTACAGAAGCAAGTGGAAGCATGAATCCTAATTGCTTCCTAAAGAGGATGACAGCTCAGGATGACATTGACACCTATCTCCTGAGCTTTGAGAAGATTGCCACTAGGGAAGGTTGGCCTAAACAGCACTGGGCCACAGTCCTGGGTCCCTATCTGTGTGGAGACGCTCAGAGAGTGTATTGTGATCTGCCTGAAGAAAAGGCTACAAATTATTGTATCCTGAAGGAAGAGATCCTTTTCAGACTGGGAGTGAAAACAGTACAGAGACTGCACTCCTGGGATTTTTTTGACAGACCGGCTTATTGCTATCCAACGGACATGCTTGTCTGCCCAAGTTTAAAATGCAGTTTCCCTGTTAAGAGAAGGCAAATCAAACCTGATGAAGAAATAAATCAGGAGTTAGAGACCTGGTGGATAGCAGAGAGAGTGCAACAAGCCACCAAGAGAGCATCAAAAAAGACTGCAGAGCAGACGAGAGAGACTGCAGAGCAGACGAGAGTGACTGCAGAGCAGACGAGAGAGACGGCAGAGCAGACGAGAGAGACGGCAGAGCAGACGAGAGAGACTGCAGAGCAGACGAGAGAGACGGCAGGAGCCGCTGCAAGTGAGACGGCAGGAGCTGCTGCAAGTGAGACGGCAGGAGCCGCTGCAAGTGAGACGGCAGGAGCCGCTGCAAGTGAGACGGCAGGAGCCACTGCAAGTGAGACGAGTGAGACGGGAGGAGTCGCTGCAAGTGAGACGGCAGGAGCCGCTGCAAGTGAGACGGCTGAGAGCGGCGCAGAGAGCGCCACTGTGACGGCTGAGAGCGGCGCAGAGAGCGCCACTGTGCCAGCTGAGAGCGCCGCAGAGAGCGCCACTGTGACGGCTGAGAGCGCCGCAGAGAGCGCCACTGTGACGGCTGAGAGCGCCGCAGAGAGCGCCACTGTGACGGCTGAGAGCGCAGCAGAGAGCGCCACTGTGACGGCTGAGAGAACCGCAGAGAGCACAAGTGAGATTGCTGAGAGAACAGCAGAGAGCACAAGTGAGATTGCTGAGAGAACAGCAGAGAGCACAAGTGAGACTGCTGAGAGAACAGCAGAGAGCACAAGTGAGACTGCTGAGAGAACAGCAGAGAGCACAAGTGAGACTGCTGAGAGAACAGCAGAGAGCACAAGTGAGACTGCTGAGAGAACAGCAGAGAGCACAAGTGAGACTGCTGAGAGAACAGCAGAGAGCACAAGTGAGACTGCTGAGAGAACAGCAGAGAGCACAAGTGAGACTGCTGAGAGAACAGCAGAGAGCACAAATGAGACTGCTGAGAGAACAGCAGAGAGCACAAGTGAGACTGCTGAGAGAACAGCAGAGAGCACAAGTGAGACTGCTGAGAGAACCACAGAGAGCACAAGTGAGATTGCTGAGAGAGCAGAAGAGACCGATGATGCTGCTAAAGTCATTGAGGAAGAAGGGAACCCAAACAGATGCGGAAATCTTGTGGACAAGAGCGATGAGAAGGCCTCCATAAGAGACCTGGACAGACACAGCTACCTGTCCTTGGTGAATACTCCTGAGCTGGAGAGTACTAGAGAAAGAAAGTGCCTGACAAAGATCTCTGACCTAGAGAAAGGAGAGACCAAGTGGAAGAATATAGCCAGTGTTTTTAGAAAGGAAGAATGTCATAAAAATGATAAAGAAACTGGAAATCTTTCCAAAGTAAAAGATAAGGAAGAAAAGGGTCTGGAGATTGAGATGGAGAAAGACAAACCACTGTCTCTGAGAGAACATATGAAGCAGGGCATGGAGATGTGTCCTTCTAAAACTATTAAGTGTCCCGAGAGCGTTCTGTCTCAGTTTGCCATAGAACAAAGTGCTATGGATAAAGAGAAGCAAGACGGGAAACAAGTAAAGCAAGGAGTACAGTTGAACTCTATCCCAGTGGGTTTCAAAAAGCCGGAAGTAGAAGACAGGCAAGTTTCTACTGAAATCAAGTGGATCAGGATGATGCCAGGTTATATTCCTGAATGGAGAAGGAAGCCTGCGTTTGAGGACAACAGAGTGTCCTACAGGAAGAAGACACCGATGTCTAATTGGGAGCAGTGGAAGAGTCCCCCCAAGTACAAGATGAATGAGAGAATTATGCAGAAGCGGCTGCACAGTGGCGAACAGGTGAAGCGAGACCTCCTCACTGACCGTAAATCCCAGAGGGAAGCAGCTGTAATAGAAAAGGAGCTCCTGTTCCATACTCCAGAAAAGCAGAGGGTGAGCACACTCCCTGATATTGAGGCACAGTTGAAGCAGAGTGGAGTTGGTTCAGAAGAGACTAACCCTGATCTTCAGGAACTGTGTGCACAAGATGCTACCTTTAATGCAGAGCGATACTTGCAGAAAGCTCATATGCGAGGCATAGTGAAGGAGCTTGTACAAGAAAGACAGAATGGTGAAGAAAACACGGCTGAGCAGCCAAAGATATTTGGGGACGACCTGATAGAAGAGTCAGAGGAGGTTCCTCCTCTGTTGATCATGCAGCAAAAGATCCAGTACAAGCAAAGTCAACTGGATTTGCAACAAGCTAATGAGGAGAAACTGGGGCTGAAGGAAGCCAAAGACGATGAAAAGCTGGAAGCCTTGGAGGCAAAGCAAGTGGACAAGCCACTAAAAGAAGATATAATATGGATGAAGGCTGAGGATGCCGGAAATAAAAGTGTTTTCCAGGAATCTAGGATTCAAGAGGCCACTAAGAAGTGTACTGGCCTATCTGCTGATTGTCAGCCTGGAGTTGGTGAACAGCTGGAGATATTCCAGCAAAACCCAACATCTGAGAGATCATTCCTGGCAGAGGTAGAGCGTTGCAGACCTTACAGGACTGAAAGCACAGTGGTAACGAGTAGGCCTGCTGTGAACCGCAAGAAAGAGGAGGTGCGGACCCAGGCTCAAGAAGCAGCCCTGAGAGAGGACATGCTTTTGTGGAGCCTCTTAAGGATGCTGTACCAGAAAAGAAGCAAGATGACTGGATGAGGCTGATGCGTTTTGGTGAGAGTTGTCAGCCAGCCAATAGGAGCACCTGGTACCGAGAGAGCCAGAAACAGAGGGAGGAAAAACAGCCCAAGAAGTTGTTGTTGTTCCATAGTAAAGTTGAAAGAGATGAGAAAGCTGTGGATAATCTCCTGGAAAAAGAACGTTTAACAGGAGGATTAAAGGAGCAAATGAACTCAAAGCATAAAGAGGCCAAAGTGAGGCAGCTCCAGTCCCAGGCTCCCGGTCTGCAGATGAGGCATAAATACTGTCGGGGTGACTTTGAACAGACGAAAACACAGCGTCTAGCCACAAACTGGCAGGGAGTATGCAAGCTGGAGAGTGAACTGGTGAACGTCAGTCCTTACATTAAAGATATAAAGAGGATAAGTCAGAGCTGCGAGAATAAGATGACGGGTCTAACAGAAAAGATACATCAGCTGGAACACAAGGTCACGGAAACCTGTGATGTACCCCCAGGGAAGCGACTGTATGGAGAAACATATTCTCATACCAAAGTACAAGAAGTACTTTTCAAGGGTCCCTGGGGCAGGACACTCGGAGAGATGGGTGGGCCGGTGTCCTACCAGGAAATATAGAGTGAAAGGAAGAGCAGGAAAAGGAATCGTCTCTTCACCCAGAAAGGAAACACGGTTCCAAGGAAAGGCAAAGGTATTTGAAAGCAGTGATGAAGAAGGTAAGCTGCGAAATTGGAAAAGTCCTATGATGGAATTTAAGATGACAATAGAGACACATGATGTAGATGCTCCTAGAAGTATAAAGACAGATGGTGCAGCTCGAAGAGCGGTAGCTCTGAGTAGAGTAAAGCCTCACTGGTGTCGCCGTAACGAGAAGAGTGCGGAGAGAACACAGATGGTTCAGAGGATTTGTTGGATCACAGATACGGCCTCACGGCGTCGGACGCTCAACCCCATGGTGTCGAGCTGGGGTGGGGGATATGTGATGGTGTGTCACCAGAGGGCAGTAGAGAGCCCTTCAAGAATTCTCCCCCGGAGTGAAAGGGTTAAGAAGATCCTTAAAAAGCTTGGCTGTGGCTGCAATCAAGACCAGCGGTTGCTGTCTCCAGGTAGAAAGCTGTTTGACAGTGCTGGAGTGTTGAAGTGTGCAGGGCCGAAGTCAGAGGCCGCACTGAAAGCTAATGGAACAAAGCCAGAAGCTTTGAAGAGAAAGTACGCAGATAAGAGGAACAGAAAGTCCCTCAAGGTGATGACCGAAGGAGGGATCTGCTTTGGAAAGAGAGGCCGGTGATACAGAGCCTAAGAGAGGTGAGAGGAAAAGACACCTCTGCTACCGTTGTATGGACTGTATGTTTGCACGCCTACATAAGACAGTAAGGGATACTACAGTTCAGTTATGCAGGGCTTCAATGAGAAGCTAGAGTTTTGTTTCTGCCTTCAGTTTTATGTTGTATGCTGTAAAAACAACCAGTAAAGTGTGGTTAAATATTTAAAGAGCTCCTGCGTCCTCCATTTTATTGAAAAACCAGGCACGGATCCTGAGAGTGACAGTGAATCTGTCACACTACATAGATAAGTAATGCACTACGATTACAATGTCATGTAACAAAACAATGACAACCCCTGTGTATTTTTTACGGTATTAGCAGAGATATTAACAACAAGCGACTTGCCCGCAAAAATGACAATAAAATTGTAAGTCAGGCAATGCTGTTTGCCACGCAATGTGATGCTTTCGCTTCTCTGAGCACCTTCGGTGCTCATCGCGAGCCCTGCTCATTGCAAACCTTTCCTCCTGCCTACCGTATGGTCTGCTCATTGCAGGGTTCATTAACCTGCATGTTTTCTGTTTGGGAATGGCATGTGTCTCTTTCCAACATCTCTCTTCTGACCCTTCCCAGTGTGCTTCTCCTCTGTGTGTGTGCTGAATGTTTGTGCGGCGCGCACTGACTGTCATTTGTTTTATTTTCAAAGTCCTGCGTGCCTGGCGTTGTTGGTGTAAGTGTTAGAGTCTTTGTCGTCGTGTATTTTCTAAGTTCCGCATCCCTGCCGTTGTCTGTGTAAGTGTTACTGTCTTTGCCGTCGTGTATTTTCTAAGTCCCGCAAGCCTGGCTTTGCTCAGCCTCGTTTTCATCCAGTTTCAGATTTTTTTAAGTTTTTTGTCCGCCATTTTTTTCTCACTTAGCCAATTTTCGAGTGACGAAACACTGCAAATAAGGCTGCAAATCGCTTGCCACCTTACATCCAGGCTTCCTTGCTCTCCCCCTGTGCTGTGTGTGAGTGTCTTTTAATTTTGTTTTTCTGCTTTTTAGATTTCCGAGGTTCGGCCTTTAACTTCTTATTTTTCAGAGATCAGATTTTTTTGCCCCCGAGATTCCAAGGTCATTTGTCATTCCTCAGCTGCTTGCAGCCAAAATACATCCCGCGTTGCTCAACTGCTTGCAGTTTCTTTGCCATTGTATATTTTCTAACTCCTGAGTGTCTGGCGTTGTTCGTGTGTGTTACTGTCTTTGCTGTCATGTATTTTCTAAGTCCCGCGTGCCTGGCTTTGCTCAGCCTCATTTTCCTCTAGTTTCAAATATTTTTTTTCGTTTTTTGTCCGTTATTTTGTTTCTGGCTTAGGCAATTTTTCCCCTGTGCTGTGTGTGTCTTTTAATTAAATTTTTTATAATTTTTTGGCTTTTTCGATTTACGCAGTTCGGCTATTAACTTTGTATTTGTCCGAGGTTGGATTTTTTTCCCCCCAAGATTCCGAGGTCGGATTTTTTTATCTAAGTCCCACATTCCTCAACTGCTTGCCTCCACTGCTCACTTCGCTTTGCGAGGTATCATGGGCGCCTTCGGCGCTCATTTCAGCCTAAGTCCTGCGTGCTTTTATGGCTCGCAAGAGTGACGACAAATCGCAGTTTGACAATTATAACAGCAATAGCTGTTGCCAAAGCTTAACACCAAACAAAATATATTGCACTCCACCAGCAGTGATATACTTAATTTATTATACTATACCTATAATGGTGTATTACCTTTACTACATTGTACCAGCAGCAATGTAGTTAATGAGGCAAACCGTGTGATATACTGGACTTAATACACCATATCAGCAGTGATACATTACACTGTACCAGCAAGGATTTAAAAATAAATAAATAGCTACCATTTCAATTCAATATGGATCAGAAATAAAATACTGATTAATAATCAAATATAGATTCACACAAACTCATTGAAAACTATAATCATATCCTGGAGCTTTTAATTACCTCTCAATGTAACAATAAAAGAACTGTCACCACAGTTAGTCAACAACACCAATACACTAGGTTCTCTCCCTTTGACTATCTACATGTCCTATATTTTAATAAGTAGAATTCGAGATTCTGTTTTCTGTAACTAAATACATAAAGGTTACTAACCATAACTATTCATCTTATTGCTGTCAAAAATATAAATACCTGGACGGATGCAGCAGACTCCTTCCTTCCCTTTGACAAAGCCGCATAGAGTGGTAAAATGCGTGTGGTTCCTAACAAATCACTTTACTCCAGTCCTACTAACAATTATGAGCAGCGTCAATTTGCAACATTATTAGAACTGCTGTATACGTTGTTTCCTTCATGTAAATTAAATGGCACATTATTAGACAACCTTTAGGGTTCAATAAACAGTGTTACAACTGCCAAAGCGTAAGTATTTTGCAACAATGTAAACTACATGGGCTACAGATTAAATTCAATATGGCAAAAATATTCACATAGAGTAACTACTAGAGGACTAAATATATAAATTTCAGGTTATTTAAACAGAATTGTCTCAGAATCCTTGTAACCATAGAGAGTCCTAATAGACTCTGCTGTGTCTGAGTTAACAACCTACATAGGAAAGAGCTCTTAAGATCATTTATGCCAAATAATTAAAATGTTAGAATTGTTATAATAGGGACTAGTCAGATTTGGGGTGACTGCACCTTATACTTCAGAAGGAACCAGATTTAGGGTCAAAGTATTATCTAAGAGTTTCTCACTCCTATGTTTTTAAATGATTTTACAATTGTTTTTAAGTGCTCCTCTGTCTGTATTTAAATAAAAATCTTGTTATTTTTTCCCACTGTTTTTTTAAGACATTGTTTTGGACAGACAAGCAGACTGTGATTCTATTTAGCGCATGCACAAATTTGCATATGAGGCACAGCAATGATCCACTTTAGAATAAAATGGGTAATATTATGTAGAGCTAGTCTTTCAAGCTAAGAACAAAGATAGGAAATATTTAAGAACAACCTAAATAGGGCTGACACCGTCCCTTTAACATCTGCCATGCTTAAATGACTTTTGGAAGCACAAGGTTGGCAAACTTATGGCTCTGGATCTAAATGTAATTCAATATAAATCAGCATATGGGCATTTGGCAGACATATGGATGTCAGCAATTCAGGTGGAATATCAGTCTGAATTTGAAAGTTTAAGAGCCAGATTCAATTTAGCAATTGTAACTTACAGTTGCCCGTAATGGAGCTTGTAAGTTATTTTACTATTCAATTGGTGTCTTTTTGCGGGTTACAACCGGATTACAGGCTTGAAATCCTTGCAGTTGTTAAAACCGGAACTTACAGCCTATCGAAGCCTTTGATCTTTCACGTCGGCCATTGTTACAAGTGCCAAAATCGCAAATTGTTATTCAATTGCTACAATTCCCCAAGTCGCAAATGTTTTCACACCCGTAAACGGCAAATGTAGGAGGAAATCCTACGAGTACTAGAGAGGACTCGCAAAGGGTGTTTAACCCCTTTCCGTAGCACTATAAATGCAAATAAAAAATCAATACTGCACTGTAAATGATGGGGAAAGCGATGAAAGACATTAGAATTCATTGCACAACAGTCTCAAGCTCGCAAATCGGCAATAACATTTTTATTTTTTTATGTGTCATTTCGGGGTTATATCGATCTTGGGAATCAATGAGTTAATACATATCAGGCCACTCATCTGGACTAGAACAGTATTGGCATTCATTTTGATTATTTTGTGTTTTTTCTGAGTAACCTCCATGTTTCACTGACCTAATGATGATGGTCTCATTTTCTATTGGCTGTTTCTAAATGGGTAGTTACGGCCTTGCTTCATTGATCATGTTCCTGCCCAGAAATGCTACATATAAGTGCATGGCTTACGCTTTCGGATTTCGGGCCATAACGTGCACCCTTGTTTAATTGAATAGCACCAGAATTATAGCAGAGTTCAAGGCTGCATCAAGCCCGTAGACATACAGCCTCTACACCAGGGGTCACCAAACTCAGTCCTGGAGGGCCGACCCAGGCCTGGATTTGTGGATATCCTTGCTGCAAACAGGTGAGAATCTTGTTTCTTCAGCCATCCTGATTGACTCACCTGTTTGCAGCAAGGATATCCACAAATCCAGGCCTGGGTCGGCCCTCCAGGACCAAGTTTGGTGACCCCTGCTCTACACCATGAGATGCAGGCTTCTAATTGAATCATGCTCCAAGACTCTGCAAAACAATATATATAGTCAAATATCATGCAAATAGTTCAATGGAGTATAAAAGCTAAACAATTCATTTTAAGAAAGAAAATAAAACTGATGGTCAGCCTTGATATATCTGACAGTTACTTGAACCTTGCAACATGAACATTCTCAAACATTCTATTCTTGGTGGTTGATTTGAGCAAAGAAATAGTACATTTGTGTTCACATTTGAATCCCTAAAAATAAGTTTAAAAATACATATTTCCTGTTCAGAATTCTGAGAAATACAGTTATTGCACTGCACTCTGGGGATCTGGGCAGGCACATGCAAATGAGCCCATGATGCATTTTTCCTCTTAAATCCAATACCACTTTACACAACATTTTAATCATATACCTGCTGTATAATACAGCTTTAAAGCATTGCATAGCATAGGATGGATTATGCACAGGTTAGGAGACATGCCCACAGACAATACTGTTTCAATCTTAAATGGATCTCATCAGTGTGGTGGTGGTGGTTCCTAACTTGTGCTATAGCTTTTGTGGGAAGGCTATTAACCACAACATCATTTAGCTTATGTTCTGCAAATGAGTGAAGAAGTGGTTGATATGAGATTGAAGATAATACTTCTCCACCCCCTTAATGGAAAAAGAGGCATTATTGACATCTGCTCCTCAAACAGTGTAAACTCATCAATTTAGCCATGCAAGCCTTAGAACTGCTGGGATGGGCTGCAGGTACTAATCATGGGCTTGGGTGTATGCCTGTTAAAGCTAAAGTAATTTGACCAGTTGGGTAGCTCTGGGAACCTAGGACCAGAAGGTTGTTATAAGTATGGCATTTCTTGCCCTGTGATCATAGGGACCACTCAGAAAATGCACTAGGACATGTCTATCCAGTTATGTAGGGGATTCCATGGGATTGTGGGTTAAAAGACCATAACATATATAGTTGGCAGTCCAAGGACGTTGGCCACATTGTGGCCCATAGAGCCGCAACAGCCATCCTCGCGGACTTGAGACGCTCATTGCACCGCGAGCCTCGCGGGACTTAGGCTGCAATGAGCTCCAAAGGTGCTTTTTGCACTGCGAGCCTTGTGAAGCGAGGCGAGCAGTTGAGGCTTGCGGGACTTAGGCTGCAATGAGTGCCAAAGGCGTGGGTTAAAAGACCATCACATATATAGTTGTCAGTTCAAAGACTTTGGTCACATTTCGGCCCATAGGGGTGCAACTGCGATCCTTGCGGAGTGAGGTGAGCAGTGGAGGCACGACACTGCAAGGCACGCGAGACAGGCTGCAATGAGCACCAAAGACGTTCATTGCACTGGGAGCCTCGCGAAGCAAGGTGAGCAGTTAAGGCTGGCGAGACTTAGGCTGCAATGACCACCAAAAGCACTCATTGCAGGGCATGCAATGAGCGCCACAGGCGCTCTTCGCAAGGCCAGTAGGATAGCACAGTTAAAAAAATTGTGGCCCGTAGGAATTAAGAACCGAAGCACGTACATGGACTGTGGACCTCGGAACATAACAAATGTAACGGCCGAACCACAAAACTCAAAACACATGTGAAACACAACAAATATGCCTCAAATTAACTTACACACTTATACAGACCACAGGGGGAGAGCCAAGGAGCCTGTGAGTAAGGTTGCCAGCTAGTTTGAGCCATATTTATCATTTTTTCGCATACAAAAAGCACTTAAGCGAAAACAAAAATGGCGGCCGAAAAATCTCAAACATGACGAAAACGAGGCTGAAGGACGTAAAAACCATTACAAAGCCACTACGTGTTAAACAAAGCCAGTAACACTTAGCCGGACCACACGAGGCACGCTACCGGTTCACGCAAGTCTCGCAAAAAATAGAAAATATCCGCCATTTTGTAGTATAAAACAAATTGGCAGAAAAACAGTAAATTGCCCATGCTAAAGTTTGTCCTCACGCTAACACTCTATAAATACTCGACACTTTCCAGAATTTTCTCTCTTTCTCCTCAGATGATTAACTGTGTGACTGACAGTTTTCTGTGGACTGTTAACTCTTGATAATTTCAAAAAACTACATCTACACATAATAGGTAAAGTAATAGTATTTATTAATGTATTCATTAATTATTTGAAACAAAAATATTAACAAATTATGCTAAATATTATACTTCATGGTGATGTAATTTTACACATTGTAACCTACATATTTAGTACTTTTACCAAATAGATTGAAATACAACACAATAAACTATTTATAATTTATTAATTGAATAATTAAAACATTTTTTTGTATAAATATTACAATTTATGGTAACGTAATTTACCAGATTGTGAGCTGTATCTGTTTGTTAATGATAGTAAATGTACATCAAATTTAAATTAAAAAAAAGGATAATATCTACAAAATATTATCATATAGAGGAGGCGGAGCTAGCGTCCAAAGCTGACGGACGTGTATGCAGAGTGCTCCACGGACCTGGCTGCTAATCTGGGTCCATCACCACCTAAAAAAGGCCAGAAACCCTGAAATTTCCCCACCACCATCAGGGGACAATGGGGGTAGCTGACCCATCCCCCCAAACTGACAGAATCAGACACAGATACAAGGAGGCAGAGGTGGAGCAGCTACCTGCAAGTCGGAACAGGGAGCTGCGCCGCCGCAAGAAGACCTCCTGCCTGGTGCAGCACCAGTGGAGGTGCTGGAAGCGGGGTACTCAGCCACGGAAATGGAGGCCCCAGACGCCCGGTCCTTCAGCAGAGGAGGTGAGAGAGGTGAGGGCGGGGGCCCGAGAAGAGGAGGAGGCTGCCATTTTGCGAAGCCAACGGCGAGGGCCGACGACCACAGGAGATACCCCCGGAGGCACAGGCTGACGGGCCTGCGACAAATAAGTTGACCGGAGGGTCCGGTAGTGCCCTGCAAGGCTGGTGGCCCAGTAGCTCGGGGCTGAAGCGGGCTGGAGGACGAGGGTCCGGAAAAGCCAGCGAAAGGAAGGGCGACTGCCATTTTGCGGCTTCACGAGGTGGGCCTGAGGCCTAAGCTTGGGGCAAAGCTACCCTTATCCCCACTGCAGACCACCAAAGGGCACTGAAAAGTCCTGGCAGCTTGAGCTGGGCCCATGGTGCCTTTATTCTATATAAGCTCCGGCAAACTGTCAGCTCAGGAGGGCTGGAAGAAGCCCTTTACTACTTTACACTGAGCCAGATGCTCTGGGAAAATAGGAAAAGGAGTGCCCTGCCAAAACCCTGCATCCTCTTAAATCCCTACCACTGCTTTCATTTTCATAACATCAGGCCCAGGGGCTGTGGGCTCACTTGGGCCAGAGATATTGCAACTTTAACTAGCCCTGAAAATCTGACAGACTTGTTGGCACAAAAGTGTGGATCCACCTCTCCCTTATATAAGAAAGTCAGCTACCTCTGCAATTAAATACTTTACAAAGCTAATTGAGTGGTGCCTGCTACAGGTAACTGAAGTTCTAAGCCGCCCCCCCCGTGGCTATTTAATAAAAGTACAACTGACGGGCAAAAGCAAGAGCCTTGCTGGCTGAATTATGTATACCTACTTATGGTAGAAGCTGCCAAGTAACATCAGGACACTGAAAGATTGGTTCTATGCTAATTATCTATACCCTTATTAGGGCAAAAAAGATAATCCATTAAAAGCTACCTGAGCCTTGTCTATTGGGACTCTCTAAAATCCAGCAGGGCTGGAAACGGTGAGAATGTCTCTCTGCAATCAAGAATTATTGAACCACGAGATGCAAAGGCTACCCAACAGGAGGTTTTGACTAGCATGGCTGCCAAATGCTGGAAGTTGATCAAATTGGAGAAGCGCAGCAACATGACCGGTCTGCCATAGATCAAAACACTTATAACATCATGGAGCTGACAGACAAGATTAAGGACCTGGAAAATCGGTCACGCCGCCACAACGTTTGAATACGAGGAGTGCCAAGGGCCGTTCAGGATTTGATGGCGTATCTGAAGGAGACCTTTACGGCAATACTCCCTGACCAGGCAGAAGCAGTGCTCGAAATCGAACGAGCTCACAGAGCACTTGGAGGTGCTAGAAACCCTGAGGCCCCCAAGGATGTGATTGTACGATTTCTCAGGCAACAGGCCAGGGATCTCTTACTTTCAGAGACTGCAGACTGTCAAAGGCCCTGACAACTCCAATCTACAAATCTATGCAAATTTGTCACCCAACACACTAGATAGGAGGAGACAGATGAAACCTACTCTAACAGTCCTCCAGCAGCATAAACTGCAATACCGCTGGAATTTTCCTTTTGCTAGCACCTTTAACTGCCAGGGCACTCTGCACAACACCCACACACTGGAAGACTGCTTAGCAGTATTACGCCAACTTCGCCTTTGCCCAGCAGAAATATCGGTGGGAGAACAAGATCGCCCTCCACCACCTCCTATCCCAAAAAGGCAATGGACTCTAGTAGGCTCGCAACTTCCAAAGGAAGATCCGCTCCCACCTATAAATCCCAGGGACAAGAGCTCTCCAGAGTTTCTGGACTGCTTTGTCTATCTTTGCTGCAGGAGGATTAAAGTAGAGAATTCAAACTCTAATTTGTACTAGTCAAAATCTTGGACGTAGGGAGAATTAGAAGTTAACGCCTGATTTAGATAAAGTATTTTCTAGTTTAAGTTTGAAAAACTGATATGTTGTTTAGTTATTTTGCTACTGACCATGGAGAAAGGGAAGGGCTTAATGTACCGGCACAGCAAATGAAAAGCCGGGCTATACTAATTAGGGCAACTCCAGTAGCGAAGGCAAGCACATTTATAAAAAAAAGTGTAGCTACAGTAACTGTTTAATCGAAAGCGATGGTGGCTGTGGCCCAGGCCCTCCGCATACCGGGGCTTTGAATATTGGAAGATCAGTTTTCCTAGGGGTTCTAAGGAATGATAAATCCGTACAAACTGTAATACTAATGCTGTTTGTTTGTGCTTGCTTTCATGTTGACAGAGATCAGACTTTCCAGCAACAGCAGACTCCCTCCGGGTCGTCCTCCGTCCTGGGATACTTCGAGAACTGGGATAGACGAAAGCCAGCAGATAGTCAAAAATCACGCACTGATCCAAAACTAAGATGAGTGGGTCAGAAAATACGTTTATTACCCATAATGTGAAAGGGTTTAACTCGCCCTACAAGAGGAGGAAGGCTTTTAGATATTATAGACAATTTAAGCCCTCAGTTATTTTCATGCAAGAAACCCACTTCTCGCATGGGAATAAGCCAAATTTTATTCACAAAGATTACCCAGTAGCATATACGGCCACCCAACCCACTAAGAAAGCAGGGGCAGCAATTCTCATACACAAAACCTTTCCGCTCAAGCTAGAACACACTAAGATAGACAAAGAGGGACACTATGTTTTGGTGACTGGAGTAGTCTCGGGTCAAAGAGTCACGTTGATCTCTCTCTACTCTCCCACTACCTCACCCCACAAAACCCTGATCAAGCTATTGAAAGGTCTAGAACCATTAGACTTAGGTAGGCTGGTGATTGGGGGGGACTTTAATCTGACTTTAGACTCGAGAATGGACAGATCGGGGGGCACTTGGGAAACAAAGTTTTCCAATAAGCTGGTTACTGATGAAAAGGAGCTTAGTAGACGCCTGGAGGGGCCTAAATCCAGATGGTAGGGAATATACCTATTACTCGCACACGCATGACACCTATTCAAGGATAGATATGTTTCTGGTGGACTCCCTTCTCTTTGATAGTATTCGGGAATCTGACATTGCCCACTGCCCCTGGTCTGACCAGGCTACAGTGGCCGTCAAATTATATTTGGGACCTAGCATATCCCTGTTTAAGAACTGGAGGATTAACGAGCACCTGATGTCTGACCCCAATACCTTAGCAACACTGGCGGAGGATATTAAATTGTATTTTGAATGGAATGCTTTGCCTGGGACGGGGGCTGGGTGGCTCTGGGTAGCCTATAAGGCTTTTATAAAGGGCTCCTGTATCAAACTCACTGCTTTGCACAGTAAATCCCTCAAACAAAAGGAGGCTGAACTGATGGCTGCCATCAACAACTTAGAAAGACTTAATTAGCATCGCCCAAATCGGAAATTACGTAACCAAATTGATAAAGTCAGGTTAGAACTAGATGGGGTATTATCATACCGGACAGAGAAAGCAATGAGGAAAACGAGACATCTATATTATTGGACAGCCAACAAACCGGACAGGATGCTAGCCAGGAGACTAAAATCTAAAGAAGTTCAATCTAGGGTCACCCAGATTAGAAAGGCTGACGGCAAAGTCACCTGTAGCCCGAGGGACATACAAAGGGAGTTCCAGTACTTCTATCAGCAGATATATTCATCACGAATGCAGACTGAAGGACTGGACCTTGACTCCTTTTTAGGAGACATAGATCTCCCCACGATTACGGAGCAGCAACTATCTACTCCAAATTTAGATATTTTTTCGGAAGAAGTGAGAACAGCCATCCAGAGTCTCAAAATAGGTAAGGGCCGGATGGTTTCACAAACTTATACTATAAGAAATTTGAAACCTTACTAAATCCTCACCTCACATCTCTCTTTAACGCAATTCTGAAGGGGGAAAGTATGCCCCCAGAGTTAAATCAGGCGGATCTAGTGGTGTTCCCTAAAGAGGGTAGGGATAATCTTGAGGCCCATATCCCTACTGAATGGGGACATCAGATTGCTGGCTAAGATTATGGCAACGCAGATCTCCAGATTCTTACCAGAGATAATACATAAAGATCAGGCAGGTTTTGTACCTCATAGGCAGGTGGGGGACAATGTCAGACGTATCCTAAATATCCAATATCTGGCTTTCAATATGAGCTATCCGATGTGCCTACTAGCCCTTGACATTGAGAAAGCCTTTGACACGGTTGAGTGGCCGTATCTGTTTAAGGTGCTTGACAAGTTTGGTTTCAAGGGTTGATTTTTTACTCTACTTAGAACATATTATGAATCCACACTAGCTAACCTGAAGTTACCAGGTGAGTATAGAGCCCAGATTCGAATACAAAGGGGTACGAGACAGGGATGCCCACTCTCGCCCCTATTATTTGCCCTTGCTGTTGAGTTGTTGGCACAACTCATTAGATTGGACACAGAAATTCAAGGGTTTCAAGTGGGTTTGCAGCAGTATAAGTGCTCTTTTTTTGCTGATGACATCTTATGTACTCTAACAAATCCGAGTACTCCATACCGGCACTCATGTCGGTTCTTGAGAAGTTCGGCAAAATATCGGGGCTTAAGCTGAACTTGTGGAAGTCAGAGACTCTAAGCCTGGGCATGAAGCAGAGTGATATAGAACTTCTCAAATCTATATATACAGTGGATATAAAAAGTCTACACACCCCTGTTAAAATGTCACAGTTCTGTGCTGTTAAAAATGAGACAAAGATAAACCATTTCAGAACTTTTTCACCTTTAATGTGACCTATAAATTGTACAACTCAATTGAAAGAAACTGAAATCTTTTAGGTGGAGGGAAGAAAAAAAAAAAAAGAATAATGTGGTTGCATAAGTCTGCACACCCTCTTATAACTAGGGATTTAAGCAATCACCTTCCAAATCGTGTGAAATAGGAGTAGGCATACACCTGACATCATTTAAAGTGCCTCTGATTAACCCCAAATAAAGTTCAGCTGCTCTAGTTTGTCTTTCCTGAAATGTTCTTAGTTGCATGCCAGAGCAAAAGCCTTGGTCCACAGAGAGCTTCCAAAGCATCAGAGGGATCTCATTGTTAAAAGGTATCAGTCAGGAGAAGGGTACAAAAGAATTTCCAAGGCATTAGATATACCATGGAACACAGTGAAGACAGCCATCATCAAATGGAGAAAATATGGCACAACAGTGGCATTACCAAGAACTGGAGCTCCCTGCAAAATCGATGAAAAGACAAGAAGAAAACTGGTCTGGGAGGCTACCAAGAGGCCTACAGCAACATTAAAAGAGCTGCAGGAATATCTGTCAAGTACTGGCTGTGTGGTACATGTGACAACAATCTCCCGTATTCTTCATATGTCTGGGCTATGGGGTAGAGTGGCAAGATGAAAGCCTTTTCTTACGAAGAAAAACATCCAAGCCAGGCTACATTATGCAAAAACACATCTGAAGTCTCCCAAAAGCATGTGGGAAAAGGTGTTATGGTCTGATGAAACCAAGGTAGAACTTTTTGGCCATAATTCCAAAAGATATGTTTGGCGCAAAAACAATACTGCACATCACCAAAAGAACACCATACCCACAGTGAAGCATGGTGGTGGCAGCTGGAACTGGGGCCTTAGTTAAGATAGAGGGAATTATGAACAGTTCCAAATACCAGTCAATATTGGCACAAAACCTTCAGGCTTCTGCTAGAAAGCTGAACATGAAGAGGAACTTCCATCCAAATCAACAAAGGAATGGCTTCACCAGAAGAAGATTAAAGTTTTGGAATCGCCCAGCCAGAGCCCAGACCTGAATCTGATTGAAAATCTGTGGGGTGATCTGAAGAGGGCTGTGCACAGAAGATGCCCTCGCAATCTGACAGATTTGGAGTGTTTTTGCAAAGAAGAGTGGGCAAATCTTGCCAAGTCAAAATGTGCCATGCTGATAGACTCATACCCAAAGAGTGCTGTTATAAAATCAAAAGGTGCTTCAACAAAGTATTAGTTTAAGGGTGTGCAGACTTATGCAACCATATTATGTTATTTTTTTTATTTTTTCTTCCCTCTACCTAAAAGATTTCAGTTTGTTTTTCAATTGAGTTGTACAGTTTATAGGTCACATTAAAGGTGGAAAAGGTTCTGAAATGATTTATCTTTGTCTCATTTTTTTACAGCACAGAAACCTGACATTTTAACATGGGTGTGTAGACTTTTAATATCCACTGTACCTTTTCATGGCATGCCAGACATATAAAGTATTTGGGGGTTAACATTACACCCAAGCTATCGGATTTGTACAGGGCAAAGTATCATCCTATGTATAAAAGATTGAATGAGGACCTGTTGAGATGGAGGAATTACCCACTCTCGTGGACCGGTCGTATAGCGGCAATTAAAATGAACATATTACCAAAGATGGTATACCTTTTTAGAATGCTTCCAATGCCAATTTTGCTTAGAGAGCTAGACTGGTTCCAAACTAATATCTTTAGATACATATGGAGAAATAAAACCCTTGCATATCCTGAAAAATTATGTTCAGGCATAAGAAGGAGGGGCGGCTGTCATGCCCCAATTTGCGGGACTCTTTCAAGGCGGCACGATTAGCTCAACTACCACTAGCACACTCAGTCAAACATCAGCCAGGTTGGGTTTTCCTAGAACAGCAACAAATGCACCCTCATAGCTGGGAGATACTAATATGGGTACCTGAGGGGCTGAGCCTGATTAAATCCCACCAGAATCCTATAATAAACTTGACAATAACCTCTTGAAGGTGGGCTAGGTCCAGGAACAGGCTAGACGTAGGTGCATCCCCTCTAATGTAAGTTCTCTCCTCCCCTGACATTTTGGCAAATATGAGTACAACATCAAAACACTGGTGGACCTCTAGGGGCTTGGACAGGTCAGGTTCTTGGTACCCGGAAGGTCATTTGATGACTTTTGAGCAATTCAATGAAAAATTTGCCCTCCCCTCTAAAGAGTTTTACAATTATCTGAAGATAAGAAGCTGGGTCAATGGGTTGCTTAAAAGATTTGGGCCTCCGAAAACTTCCTGGTTCTCTGTAACATGTAAAACCCTTCCACTTGCTAGAGGAATAATAGGCTCTTTATATGATATATTTTCAAAAGCCAAACATACAGAGAAACCAACATTTATCCGTAGGTGGGAGAGAGAGCTTGGGGAGGAATGGGAACGGAAAAAAGGGCAAAAATTGTTCTCTTAAGCAAGGTAACCTTTAATTACACACATCTAGAAACATCAATCAAAGTCCTACAGAGGATATATTGTACCCCTGATAAGCTCCACAAATACGACCCCAGAGTAAGCAGTAGCTGTTTTAGGGGCTGCCAACAGATAGGGGACCATATTCACCCTTGGTGGCTGTGTCCGGTGGTGCATAAGTTGTGGGAAGATTTAGCACTACTCGCTGCATCATTGTTTGGAACAACTGTCTTGGCAACCATGGAGTCCTGTTTGTTGGGGATTGAGCTTCCAAATTTATCATTGAGCCGGAACAAGTTGTTCCAAATAATGGCAAATAATGGCAAGTGCACATTGCCAGCCCATGGAAGTTGGGGACTTTAAATTTGCTAAAAGTTATTAGGAGACCCGCACTCCCAATCAGGGAGCGCCCATCCCGCAGGAGATTTACATTGCTGATTGGTTCTAGAGTTGGAGGAGTTCACCTAAGAATGGCAGGAGAAGACCTGAGACGTCCAGATCCAGGATCAGGAGAGCGGGAGGTGAGAGAGGAGATAAGGAGGTGGCCCGTGTGGGGACGTCCGCCATTTTGTGGAGCCTAGAGAGAAGGCCTGCTGCCTACACCAGAACCTGCACGCTGTAGCCTTGCAACCTAGGGGGCCCTTATGAGACTCAAAGAGTCCTATGGTGACAGCTGGTTTCGACCAGAGGGATACAGGAGCGCCCAGGGATGCATCAGCATCACAAGAAGGAGCGGCAAGCGGAGAGGAAAAGCCTATGAATGGGCGGCCGCCATCTTAGGAGACCACACACGAGGGCCTACAGGCACTACCTCCCATCACAAGAGCTCTGGCACTGCTGATGATCCCTGGAGGGACCATACTGATCTCTGTCCCAGCTAGAGACTCTCTGAGGTGAGGCTCCTCTCCAGTGGCTCATAGGAAAATGTACACAGGGAGCTAACAAGGCTGAGACTGCCATCTTGGAGAGATTTAAGGTACCTCTTTGCACTGCAGCACACATGTCTACTGACACAGCCTTATCACAGAAAGGTCAGCTAAGACATAATCCAAAGCTCAGCCTCAACTGCTACAACAGGGCCACCTTTCCGAGGCCCTGGACTTCCTGGGAGATGCCTAAAGTTCCACAGATCTGACATTAGGGTATCATGCTTACACAAAATACCTACTCATTACTCAAAGGCCCTATCTCAGACAAGACCCAGGGGGTCTGATGCAGAATAATTCATACAGCTATTACTTCAGAAAACTATCCTTCAACGGGTACTTTTACAAGACTTTGTGACATCATATTGTACAATTATCAGAGTGACAAAGATTTACTATACTTTGCTGTCATATAACCAGGGTGCTTCTCAATCCAGCTTCATCCTGCCACCTTGTGGCCATTCAAAAATGTCCATCTGATATTTTGCACAATTAAGAATATCTGAACTGTTGGTGCTAACCTAACCTACTGCAGGCAGTGCTACTAAAGTAAACACCCAATTCAGGTCCATCACCATTCATCCTGGACTCGGTGGGTTTCTATAGAGTCATTGGTTATAAAATCAAACTACAAGAAATGTCTGACACAAATTGGGTCTACACAAAGGCCTAACATTCAGTGTTACTAGTCAAAAGACTCTGAACTAAACTACATAGTTAACATACAAAAGGCTCTAGACCGATTTTATAGTCACTGATACTCTTCCCTTGCGGCTATGCCTGCTGACCTACTTCTCAAACAGTATTCTGTGAAGACTCTAAATCAAAAGATGTAAAAATACTTCTCAATGGGGCCCAGACTAGCATCATAGCTGTTAATAGTCTTTCCTTTGATAAAAGCAACCGATTTCTGCAAGTTTTGTTAAAGAATTATTGTTCATAAACTATCTATGCCCGTTTTTTAGAAATAAAACTCAAGAGAGGTGCTGATTGCCTCCTTAACCAAGAAAGTCTCCAACTCCAATCATGAGGAAAGGCAAACGGGGGCCCTCGGCAAAAGGCGTTCGGACCACTTCACGCATAAGGCCACCAGGCCCACGTCTCAGATAGACTCTGCCTCTGACCACTCGGACTCTTCAGACCAAGAAGACAATCCTAAAGGATCTTGTCAACATATTGACCTTTCGGACAGATCAGTAGCAACGTCAAGCTAAGGCGATAGAACCGCTATGGAAGCAATTGAAGGAATTGCGGCAACGAACCCACCTGCTGGAAGAGACATCTGATCAACTGTTAGAGACTCAAGAACGAGACAGGTCTTCAATCAACCAAACCACTTTCCACTTAATGGAACTTACTGACAAGATAGAGGACTTGGAAAACCGGTCCCGTTGTCAAAACGTCAGGATCCGTGGCATACCACGAGCCGTTCAAGATTTAACTGCATATTTGAAAGAGAGCTTTGCTACTATCCTTCCAGGGTACAGAACACGCCACCCGTACATTGGAGGACTGTCTCGCCATACTACAGAGATTCCACTTATGCCCTGCAGAAACAATGGCAGGGGGGCAAGATCATCCTCCCCCACCCATTCCCAAGAGACAATGGACTTTGGTTACATCACATTCCCAGAGCGAGCAGCCTTTGCCACCTAGAGGTCCCAGAGACTTTACTACTGGCCGTAAAGGGCAGAGTATTTGCAGCTCCCCTCGCAAGGGTGAATCTTGACTTGCTACTGATCCAGCACCTACCACAAGATCTGACTAAAATTAATGTATCTTGACTCTGCTAAAACAAAGCGGAATGTCAGGAATGTGCTAGATGCTGACTGATTTGCTACCTACTGCTTAGAGCCAAGATTTAGGAAGGTACAAGATGAAAGCTAGCTTTAGCTCTTGCTAGTTAGGCCCCCAGTTTCTTGTACAGCACAGTTCTATTTGTTGGAATCTGACGTAAGTTTTTCTTAGTTAATGGTTAAAAATGTTAGAATGTTTTCTAGTCTTTTATTTACTAGTTATAGTGAAAGAGAAACGCTAATCTTTTTGTTGCTGCTATGCAGCTCCCTGATATGCGAAGTTCCTTTGAATGATATAGAGCCATCGCTTAACAATGTCATTGCTTTAACTGACTACTTATATACTGTGTATCTAGGAAAAGCAACACTAATGCCTTATATCTTTGTTTTACTCCTAATCTATGCTGAAAACTGGTTGACATCCCTGTATACTCAGACTCCTCCTAGTGTATGGTGTTTGGATCTTCAGGCTTTTCTCCGCCTCGACTCATCCCAAGGGTTTAAAAAAGGGAAAAAAGCAGGTAATGGACAACATGTCACACACACTGTTCCTCACCTAGAATGACTACATCAGACTATACTTTTATAACCCACAAAATGAAAGGGTTTAATTTCCCCTTCAAGAGAGAGAAGGCATTTATATTTTATAAAAAATGTAAGCCCTTAGTTATATTTATGCAGAAAACTCACTTCCCACATGAGAAAAGGCCAACCTTTCTGCATAAAGACTACCCCATTTATTTTACGACCACTCACTCCATGAAGAAGGCTGGGTCAGCAGTTCTTATCCAAAAGAACTTTCCATTTCAACTAGAACATAAAACTATAGATAAAGATGGACATTATGTAATAGTAACTGGGACGGTCCCAGGTATTAGAATCTCCCTAGTTTCTCTTTGTTCTCCCACAACCTCTCCCCATAAAACTCTAATTAACTTGCTAAGGGACCTAGAATTGATAGATACGGGAAGATTGGTGATTGGAGGTGACTTCAATCACACCTTTAATTCAGCGATAGATGAGTGAAAACTTTGGGTAATAAATTCTCAAAAAAACTAAGCCAAATGAACTTGCTGCTAAATGGATTGGGTTTGGTAGATGCTTGGAGGAGAATTCATCCGGATCGGAGAGATACACTTTCTACTCCCCCACTCACGCAACATACTCAAGGATTGATACTTTCTTAGTAGACTCCCTCATCTATGATTGCTCCCACGACTCTGATGTTGTACCCTGCCCCTGGTCTGATCATGCCATGGTATCTATTAGGCTAACACTTGATCCTAATCATACCCCGTTTAATGATTGGAAAATTAATGAGTATTTACTGTCTAAGTGGGGTATTGTTAGCTGAGGATATACAAATTAATTTTGACATAAGGCTTTTATAAGGGGTTCCTGTATTAAACTTGCTTCTCTACACGAAAAATCCCTTAAGCAAAAATAGATAGACTTGACAGCCACCCTTAGTCACCTGGAGAAGGCCAATCAACACAATCCGTCTATTAAATTAAGTAAACAAATTGACAAGACTAGGCTAGAGCTAGACAGGGTGCTCTCTCACTACACCGAAAGAGCTATGAGGAAGACAAAGCATTTATATTACTGAAAGGCTAAGAAACTGGATAGGATGCTGGCTAGGAAATTCAAATCCAACAAAACTAAGTCTAGAATTTCTCAGATCAGAATGCCCACTGGTAAGGTTTCATTTAGTCCAAAAGATATTCAAAAAACATTTCAAGGTTTCTATCTACAGATATACTCATCTCAGTCTCGGGATGGAGAGTTAGACCTTGACTTCTTTTTGGGGTCAATTGATCTCCCCTCAATAACGGAGCAACAATTATCTAGCTTGAACTTAGACGTTTCCCAAGAGGAGGTGAAGGCAACCATCCAGAGCCTTAAACTCGGCAAGTCCCCAGGGCCGGATGGTTTCCCAAACCTATATTATAAGAAATTTGAATCTTTGCTTACACCACACTTAACGTCTCTATTCAACGCAATCCAGAGGTGGGATCATATTTTGCCCAAGATCTTTTATCTTTTCAGAACTCTTCCTTTCCCAATCTCCCTAAAATAATTAGATAAGTTTCAGAATAAAATGTTCCGCTTTATTTGGAAAAATAAAAGACCCTTTATCTCTAAAAGAATAATGAACAGGCATAACGGTAGAGGGGGGCTCTCGTGCCCAAACTTAAGGAACTAATTTAAAGCAGCGCGACTAGCCCAGCTTCCCTTGGCACATTCTACTAAACATCAACCAAGCTGGGTATTCCTAGAAAACCATCAAATGTTCCCTCACAGCTGGGATAAGATAATCTGGGTTCCGGAAAGACTGTGTCCTTTTAGATCACAGCAAAGCATAATTATAAATCTAACCCTGACTTCTTGGAGATGGGCTAAGACCAAAAGCCGACTTGATCTGGATATTTCTCCTCTGCTGTCGGTTCTTTCCTTCCCACATGTACTAGCAGATTCTAGCATAGTTTCCAAACATTGGTGGATCTCTAGAGGCCTAGATAGGTTTGGTTCATGGTTTCGTGATGAACATCTTATGACCTATAATCAATTCTGTCATAATCTACCTCAAGAGAAATTCTATAATTTCAAAAAAATAAAAAGCTGGGTCAGTGAAATGTTTAAAATTATGGGGCCTCCTAAATCCTCTTGGAGGATTTAGGAGGCCCCATAATTTTAGATCTCAGAGGGAGATTTGTAAAAATCTCCCACTCTCCAAGACTACAGTAGGGTCATTATATGACATTTTCACAAAAACAGATAATGACGAGAAGCCCAAACTTATGATTAGACTAGCGAATTGCCCGTCAAAAAATGACGGTCATAAAATTGTAAGTCAGGTAATACTGTTTGCCACACAATGTAAAGTTTTTGGTCATTGTGAGCCTCTCCCCTTGTGTACTTTTGCTCCTCTGAGCACCCTCGGTGGTCATTGTGAGCCCCGCGCTGAGCGCCCTTGGTGCTCATCGCATGGCTCGCAATGAGCGCCTTTAGCGCTCATTGCAAACCTCTCCCCTGCTCTTTTTTTAATATAAATATATTTTTTAATAATAATTAATTAATCAAATAATAAATTAATATACTTTACCTATTTGTAATTAATATATCCAGCAATCAATATCCTGAAGAGCTTATAATCTTTTTGATTTTCCTCCAGCATACAATGTACATTTGGGCTGTTGCTGACCTGACCTGTGTAAGTGTCAGCAATGTGGCAAGTGTGCAGTATAAATAGGCTGCGTGCGCGAGGGCAAACTGTTTGTTTAGTTGTGTAAAGCGCCATTTTAGAAAGGTAATGTTATTAGTTGCAAGTTAGTGTTGTAAAATGGCTGCAATTGTGTATGTGTTAAGCAGGTCTGGAGCATTTTCCGTGTTTCCTAATAGTGTATTTTGTACCTCGTATGTTCCTGGGTAAAAGTCTTATGCACCTGGCGGTGTTTTGCGTGGTTAGGGGTCGTGTAGCCTCATTTTCGTTTTTTTTTCCGTCCTTAAATTTTTTTCTCGCTTAGGCGATTTCCGAGTACCGAAACTGGGCAAATTGTGTCTAAATTCTCGTGCATCCTCACTCCCAGACGTCCTGTCTGTCCCACCGTGGTGTGTGTCATGTTTTTTTTATGTTTCTTTTTATTTTCTTGTTTTGTGTTTTTGTTGTTTTTGTATGTGCGTGATTCGCCTGTTAACTTTGTATTTTTTTGGACCTTGTATTTTTTTTCTAAGTGCTGCGGGTCATATTTTTTTTTCTAAGTTCCGCTTTTCTTTTTGCAAAGTGCTACGGGTCTCGTATTGGGGAATTGTCTAATTGAGATTTCTGTTGATCTATAGTCCCACGGGTCGTAGTGATGAATGCCTTTGGTGCTCGTCTCCACCAGAGCAGTGAGCGCCTTCGGCGATCACTGCCTAAGTCATGTGGGGTCATACGGCGCTCATCTCCACCAGCGAAAGGCTCTTCTTGCCAGCATCTGCGTTAGCAACAACCCGCAATGCTCACAACTATAGATGTGATGGGAGGAAGATATGGGAGCGGAACGGGTGTGGGAAAAATGGGTAGAATCCTGGTCAAATCTAAGTAGAGGATCATTTAATTATTCCCACATAGAAACATCTCTGAAGGACTCCAGAGAGTCTATTGTACTCCTGATAAACTACAGAAGATCAATCCCCGTGAAAGCAACAAGTGCTTTAGGGGATGTCAACAGATAGGGGATTACATTCACACTTGGTGGTCTTGCCCGTCAGCCCAAAATTTGGGGGGAGACCTAACCAAACTTGCCACGTCACTCTTTAAGAAGGCGATTCCAATCAATCTTGCCTTTTTGGAGTCCGTATAAAAAATGTATCCTCGGCTCAAAACAAATTATTTCAGCTAATTGGCCATTGCTGTTAAACTACATATAGCCAGTAGGTGGAAATCTAAAACTCGAGGCGGAGGAGGCTAGACTCTGGATTTCTCTTACAAAAGGTGGTTGGAAAGGAGGTAGCTATTTTGATACTTTGATAGATAAAACTAAAACTACTTCACCAAAGTTCATACTCAGGTCTTAATAAATGAGCTAGAGATCTCATTTAAAAAATGTCTGTGGGAGCTATACTGGAAAGTTCTAGACTTAGACTAGTTTTCTCTGCTATAATTAGCTATGTTGTTTATATTGTTGAGTTTATATGATTGTTTATTTTATACTTTCTTATAAAGAGACTGTTATTGTTTATTAATAATCAAAAACATAAAATGAAAAGGCTTGGTCAGGTTAGAAAATATTGAAAATAATTGAAATATTTTATTGTGAAAAATGAAGCTTGTCTGAAGTAAAATCTGTTCAATATGATGTAATCTTGCATATGCCTTTCAATAAAATTATTATTAAAAAAGGGCAAAGTAAAACAAAGAAAAGAATTCCACATACTTACAAAATATAATGAGTGACACAATTTTCACAAATTACCAAAATTTTAAAGAAAATTTACGATCCTATAATAGTGCCATTTAATTTGCATATATGGGTACTACATTAGCTGCTAATGTTGAAGGACATGGCCCTTACTGCTTTAAAGTACAAGGGCAAATTTATCATCGTACTTCACATTTACACCCTCAGGAAGGAGAGCAAAGAAAATTTGCTCAACTATATGTACTAGATACAAACAAAGCTGTAGAACAACGGATGCAGCTTGCTGAAAATAAAAAATGCTTAACCACTGTTTTTCATGAGCTTGATAAAATTTGGGAAACAAATCCATACACCCAAGCTTATAAAAAACTGTCAGAGGTTGAAGAAGAACAACTTATTTATGCCCTCAAAAATCAGTTGCCAATACTTAGAGTCATTATGGTTCTTAAAAGAGATTGGCATTCAGATAAAAGACGTTATAACTTACCAACAGCAAATGAGGTTGCAATGGTCTTTCAAAATGATGAGGGTGAACCACCCTTTGAAAGGGATATTAGAATATATCCAAGAAATGAACATGCAATTTTGTAGCCCAATGGTGAAGCAGGATGGCAACCAAAATTATTACTTGACAGTTATTCAAACACTAAAAAACGTGTCAGAAATAATATTTCCATGCTTGAATTTAAAGCGGCTCAAACTGCCATCAGGGATGAATTTAATCCCATCTTAAGTGCTGGAAAACTATGGATTCATTGATTCATACCTGCAAATAGAAGCCAATAATTTAAATTTCATCAAATTTCAACAAAATAAACTATGTGTTGAATAGTATTTTGGACTTATGTATTATGTTGCTGAAGCCGCTACAAACCGAGAGCTTGCAGCTGGCCGAGCCATAATCTTACCATCTTCCTTCCAAGGATCTCCTCGCAATATGTGAGAAAGATACAATGATGCTATGGCTATTGTATCCAAATTTGGCAAACCAGATTTATATTTATTTATAATATTTACATGTAATCCTCAATGACCAGAAAATGTAGATAATTTCAAACCTGGACAAAATGCTTCAGATAGACCAGACTTAGTGACTAGAGTCTTCAAAATAAAATTAGCAGCCTTAATACATGACATAACCATCACAAGGAAAAGTGTTTGGCATATGTCTATACAATTGAATTCCAGAAAAGAGGACTTCCACATGCACATATTCTTATAATACTGGACGAAAACCATAAGTTGAATACTGCAGAGAAAGTGGATTCAGTAATTACTGCTGAACTACCACATCCACAAAAACATGCCACACTATATGAGATTGTAACAGTATGTGTGATTCATGATCCATGTGGAGAGCTAAACCCACAATCAACGTGTATGGAAAATTAAAAATGCACCAAAGAATTCCCAAAAGAATTTAGAGATCAAGCTTTGGCAAATTGTGATAGATATCCATTGTATAGAAGACAAAAAGGTCCAAAGGCAATAATACATGGGAAAAGTTTAGATAACACATATGTGGTGTCATATAATCCACATCTCTTAATGAAGTATAATGCACACATAAATGTGGAAGCTTGCACTTCTAATAAAGCAATTAAATATGTCTACAAATATATTTATAAAGGATATGATGCAGCAACTGTAGTGGTGAAAAGTGGACCAAATGAACAAGACAATGAGTTAGTGCATCATGAACTGGCATCTCATATAGATGCTCGCTATGTCAGTGCACCTGAAGCAAAGTGGCAGCTTCTAAAATTTGAAATGCATAATCGCTCACACGCAGTATATCGATTAGCTGTACATTTTCCACAAAGATATCCATTGTATAGAAGACAAAAAGGTCCAAAGGCAATAATACATGGGAAAAGTTTAGATAACACATATGTGGTGTCATATAATCCACATCTCTTAATGAAGTATAATGCACACATAAATGTGGAAGCTTGCACTTCTAATAAAGCAATTAAATATGTCTACAAATATATTTATAAAGGATATGATGCAGCAACTGTAGTGGTGAAAAGTGGACCAAATGAACAAGACAATGAGTAAGTGCATCATGAACTGGCATCTCATATAGATGCTCGCTATGTCAGTGCACCTAAAGCAAAGTGGCAGCTTCTAAAATTTGAAATGCATAATCGCTCACACGCAGTATATCGATTAGCTGTACATTTTCCACAAAGACAATTAGTTTACGTTTATACTGGGAATGAAGAAAATGCTCTTGAACAAAATGAACATCGACAAACCACACTTACTGCTTGGTTTATCCTAAATTCAGAGGATATTGAGGCAAGACAATACTTATACAATCAGATTCCATATCATTACGTCTTCGTCAATGGGTTATGGAAACAGAGAAGCCACGGTGGAAATAACATTATTACAAGAATGTATCATTGAACGTTTCTGCTTACGTTTACTACTTTTAAATGTTCCTGGTGCACAAAGTTTTGAAGACTTGAGAACTGTCAATGGCAGACTTTATGAGACATTTCAATTAGCTGGCAGACACAGAAAATTCCTTGCTGATGAGACAGAATGGGAGAGATGTCTACAAGAAGCAGCACAATCTAAAATGCCACAGCAGATGAGGGACCAGTTTGCATACATTTGCATATTTTCAATGTTCCTAATGCTTTAGCTTTGTGGGAAACATTTAAAATACATATGTGTGAAGACTTTTTGAAGAGGTATAACGAGACCAGTGCTGAATTAAAAGCATTAATGCAAATTCAACAAGTCTTTCTATGTCATGGATTAAGTTGTTCAATTTTTAATCTCCCAGATCCCGAAATTATAGATTATATAAACTTTGAGGATTATGACGCTGATATGGAAAATCAAAAAACTGAAGAAAAAATTGCCACTTTAAATAATTTGCAAATGTAAGCTTTCAATGCAATACAAAAAGCACAAGATGATAACTTGCTCAAACAGCGTTATTTTTATCTAAATGGACCTGGTGGATCTGGAAAAACCTATCTCTATAATTTGTTGATGAGTTCAATTAGAGCTAAAGGGGAAATTGCACTTCCCTTTGCAACAACTGGAATTGCTACACTATTGTTAGAAGGTGACAGAAAAGTACAAAGGGGATTTAAGCTTCCTGTTCCAATTTTAGAAACATCAGTGTTGGATATTAGAATGAAATCATCTCAAGTAAATACATTTAAGAAATCCAAATTAATTATCATAGATGAAGCCACTATGATTTTGTGCCATGCTCTGCAATGTATTGATCGTTTATTGCGTGAAGTCATGGGTAAAGATTTGCCTTTTGGGGGAAAAGTCATATTATTAGGTGGAGATTTCAGACAAACATTACCTGTGGTTGTTCATGGAAATCAAACAGACATTATGGAAACATGTATAAAGTCAAGTCCACTATGGAAGGAATTTACACCTTAGATTAGAAAAAAATATGAGATCTGAAGACCAAATCGATTTCAATGACTGGCTAATTAAAATTGCCGAAGGTAAAACCAGCAAAATAACGAATGTACCAGATGATACTGTTGAAATCCCAGCACAAATGATTTGTAAAGATTCACTCAAATCAGCTATATTCCCAAATGGAATAATTACTGAACATTATTCTTAGCTTGCACAAAAAGTAATATAAACATCCAAAAATAAAGATGCTTTGGATTTCAATAACGACATACTAAAATTAATAGATGGCACTCAAAAAAAATGATTACTGAATTTATAAATTCTTTAACTCCATCTGGAATGCCACCCCATGTTTTGATGTTTTGCAATGTAAAAAAAAGGAGCCATTTGAGAAATATGAAACCAAAAAAAGGACTTTGTAATGGGACCAGATTAATTGTTCAGGATTTAAGAGACCATTTCATACATGCAGAAATTCTGAATAGTACCCATAAAGGTGAACCAGTTTTCATACCAAGAATTGATTTGGCTCCAATGAAAATAGTTTGCCTTTTGAACTTCAAAGGAGATCATTTTCATTATCATGGCATTTGCTATGACCATCAATAAATCACAAGGACAAACTTTCAACTCTGTTGGTCTCTTTTTACAAGAACCAGTATTTGCCCATGGACAACTGTATGTGGCATTTCCAAACTGCAATAATAAGAAGAAATTAAAGTTTTCATTAAAAAAAATGAAAGTCAAGGTGAATTATTAGATGATGGTCGAGTATTTACAAAAAAATATTGTCTACTATGAGGTGCTGTCAATTCCATGACAACAAAAAAAAAGGAAAACAAAGTATGTGAAAAAAATACAAAATACAAAAAGAGTGGTAACATCCCAAAGACACAAGTGAACGTCTGTTGGGCTCTTTTAAGAGAAACCACTATTTCACATAGACAACTTTTAGTGACATTTTCAGGAATGAAAAGCCTAACAAAAAAAATGTGTTTACACAAAAAAAATACAAAAACAACAGAAACAGAACAGTGGTTAGATGTGGAGGACAAATTTTAATCTTTTTAGAGGAACCACTTATAACTTCTATATCAAAATAATAAAATAAAAAAACAGCCCTTAACAAAACTTGATAAAGCATGCCACACAAAAACAAAAACATTGTTAAAAACTTTATTAAAGAAGAGAACATGTTTTGCAAATTTAAAAATTCTTGGTTTATTTGAATATAGTTTGTACTTTCATTGTATGTACGTATGAGTTTCAATCTATGTACTTTGAGTTGCTGGAATGCAAATATTAATTGGATTGTAATTACTTATGGGTTTCATTTTATGTATTTAGTGGCTTGGAACATTTAATGTACAATGAAATACTTAATGGTTTTATTGAATATAATTAGTACTTTCATTGAATGTACTTATCAATTTTCATGTATGTATTATGACTTTGTTGACGCTGTTGTTCTGTGTTTCAGTGATTCAAATTATCAATTGTATTGTAATTAGTTAAGGGGGTTGGTTTTATGTATTTAGTGCTTTGTACCTTTTCATGTATAATTGCAGAGTGAGTATTAATCCAGGGAGTAATCCAAACACCTGTATCTGGGGTCAGAAAGGATTTTTTCCTCCCATTTGAGATAATTGGCT
Organism: Discoglossus pictus; assembly: GCA_027410445.1. Classification (NCBI taxonomy): domain Eukaryota; kingdom Metazoa; phylum Chordata; class Amphibia; order Anura; family Alytidae; genus Discoglossus; species Discoglossus pictus. The sequence goes on along the minus strand of CM050165.1, from coordinate 197,858,677 downwards.
ACATTTCAATTGGGGTTTTTTCTGTTTGCCTTCCTCTGGATTAAATATAAACATTTACACATGTGTTATACAACATGTAATGCTTTACAAAATACAGATTGTTTCAAATCAAATGTACACACTCTTATAATATTCATGTATAGCTTACAATAAAAAATGTTACAACGTTATGAAACCATGGTTTAGGAGTTGCTTACAAACATAACTATAAAAGTTCCATGTTATAAAAATAAACACATTAACTACTAAATCCATTTATTTGGTGGAGTTTTCAATACATTTGGAATATGACAGCAAATGTTTAAAGATCAAAACAATACAATAAAATAAAATTAAGGTAACAGGGGGAGACACAAGTTGCATGTTATAAAAGCTTATACATTAACTACTAAATCAAATAATTTTTGGGGTTTTATATACATTGGGAATATGACATGAAAAGTATTTAAAAAAAAAAACTAATGTACCTAGTATACATATATTGTTTACATTATATGATTGTCTGTTGGTTTTGTTGTTACCATTCTAAACACATACATGCTTATAGTGTACTAATTTTTCACGTGAAGGGTTAATCCTTCTCCCTTTTACACACAAATACTTTGAGTTAATATCTGTTCTATCAGGCAGGACTTGGGCCGAGGCCACATAATTTCAGATGGCTAAGACGAGGCCTTCAGAATGAAACATGCAACTGTCTGAAGATGAAGAGTATGCACAGGCTTACGCATTTGTCCTCAACTATCCATTGTTTTCACCAAGTGTTATCAAAACAAGTGCTTGATAGTGCACAATAGACTATTCTAAAAACTAAGATACTTGGCAAAAATATCTTGAACAAAAGTCACATACATTCCATAATAATCCATTTATTTAAACCACACGTTTATTGTCATATTATAATTATGCATATACATGTAAACAGGGAGGAACCTATTGCAATTGGTGAAAACCAACCCTGTGACAATGAGTAAGAAATAGTTTATCTAATAGGCATAGAGGGGGATTGGTGCTTGTTCTGACTGGTCGTTTCTCTGTGCTATTTTTTGTCTGTCACTCTGGCATAAACTTCTCTAAGATAGCTAAATATATCTGTCTATATCCAATTTCTATCCAATCTTTCCTAAAAAGAAAAGAACAAAAAGGATTACTTCATACTATCTTAAGAGGGAGTCACATACTGAGACAGGGTGTAACTCTGCAATCCTATACTTGGTAACATATAAAATGGTTTTACGTTGTAATAGAGTTAAAATAGTCCAATAACTACAATCATTCTGTTACATTTCTGAAATGGTGTTAATCAATATATTTCTATCTGTGCCCATTTTCCCTAAAACACACTGATTGACTTTATTAAATTATATTACCATTTAACTCTGTTACAAAAACAATTATTAAAGACACCTATACACAAAACCGACTTAGCACTTCTCAACACATATATTCTTTTATAACATAATCAACAAAACTGTTTTCAACTTGGGTCCATTCTATCAAAAACAAACTGATTGGTTTGAAAAATAAAATGTAATCAATTCTGTTATAAAACCCCTCATCAAATAATCCAATACCCAAATAAAAAGGTTATTTAGCTTGCCATTTAGATACTTTATAACCTAAGTAGTTTTATATTGCTTCAGTATGGCTGCCATATAGGTTGTTGTACCTTAGTTTGCTATTTACTGCTTTCATAGAGTAACATGCTTATCACTAAATATAAATACCAAGTATATTCTATGGAATAGACATCTGATTGTTTATCCAAGTGTGATACAACTTTATACACTTATTATTATTTGTGTATTGAACTAACCAAATATATATTGTTTTAAAATAGATTGTTAATCCCAGCTTGATAAGATTATAAACAATGCTTACTGATTTCTATATTGATCTAACAGAATATAAAATGTGTTAAAACTAATTGTTATCCAGTCATTTAAAAGAGATTTTAATAAAACTCTAATAGATTGTTTATTGGGATCTGCCTAAAAATCAAAGCTTGCAAATATAAATACATACAATTGTTTACTCTTGATTTTGCTATTGATCAATAAACACTGTTCTGCATAAAGCGTATACTTCTTGAGTTCATTGAACTCAATAAACTATATTAATCTATACATTGCAATATTTGTGTAATATCAAATTGTGTGACAGCTTGGACATGCTTAGCAGGCTAATGTAAACAGTGACAAGCTGTAGGCTATATTTATTTTAAAAATGTTATTGTCTTTTGTTCCTGTTTCTTTTCTCTCATCATTAAATTGGATAAGGTGGAATAGGACACTTGCTGTGAGGCCCTGGTTTGTGCAGTTACATGAGCAACTGAGTGTTAATTACCTACATTGTCTTACAGGTATTACAGGAATAAGACACAGCGAGATGGATATCTGAACGGCAGTGGATTAATGGGAACATCACTTCTCTCCACTCTTATATTCCCACTGTACAATGGAATATACCGTATATATATATATATATATATATATATATATATATATATATTTGTTTATATATATCACATATTATAATTATCGAACTACGAGACGTTGTCACGCTTTGCGTGGTGCGTACGACTTAGGTGAATCGAGGCGAGCCATTAACTCGGAGCACTTAGGCAATCAGCGCGGGACTTAGCCTCCAAACACTTAGGAAACGCGGGTTCACCTTAGGCTGCAAACAGTTAAGGTGCGTGATGAGATACAGGACTTAGAAAAAAATTTTACGAGACGCAGGACTTAGAAAAAAAAAATACGAGATAAGAAAACTACGAAGTTAACGCCGAACCGCGCAAAGCAAAAAACACGAAACACACAAAAAAAAAAAATACAACAAAAACATCACACACAGCACGGGGGAACAGTCAGGATGTCTGGGAGTGAAGTGGAACGCGAATTTCAGTCGATTTTGCCGAGATTCGGGAAATCGGCTAAGTGAGAAAAAAATGTCGTCCAAACAAAATGTAAACAAGGCTACACAACCCTGGACCGTGCAAAACACCACCAACCGTGTACCACTTTCACCCAGGAACGTACGAGGTACAAAATACACTATTACAAAGGACGGCAAATGCTTGCGAACTGCGTATCACAAAGACAAACAACACTATTTTACAATCCTAACTTGCCACTAACAACATTACGCATCTAAAATAGCGCTTTACACAAATAAACCAACGGTCTGCCCTCGCCCAGGCAGCCTATTTCTAATGCACAGTTGGGACATTCATAACACTATCTCCTTAGGACAGCAAACGTCCAACTGGATATTATATGCTGCAGGACAATAAAAAGATATTGTTTCCTCTTCAGGCTATTGATTGTTACATATATTAATTAGAAAAAGGTAAACTATATTAATGTATTATTCAAATAATTAATTAATTACTATTTAAAAAAATAGAGAGAGGAGCCGAGGGACACGTGAGGAGAGGCTCGCAATGAGCACCAAAGGTACTCAGCACGAGGCTCGCAATGAGTGCTGAAGTTCCCTAGAGTATATAAAGCTTAACATTATGTACCAAACAGCATTGCCATGGTTTCAAATTTTATTGACCATCATTTTTTGACGGGCAAATTGCTAGTGTATATATATCACATATATAGTTGTGAGCAGCAAAAATGTTTGCTAACGCTGACGTCATCAAGGGGGCATGGCTATGATGTCAGTGGGGGCAGGGTCTAAAACCTGATCTTAACAGAAGCTGGCGGCCATTTGCATTTCAGAGAAAGAAAGCAAAGTGAGAGAGAGAGGGAGGGAGAGAGGTACATAGTGAGAGAGACAGGTACAGAGGGAAAGACAGATACAGAGAGAGACAGGTACAGAGAGGGAGGGGTACAGAGAGAGAGAGAATTACAGAGCAAGAGCGCACACAGACAGAAAAGCCAGCGCACAGAGAGTGAGTGTGCACAGAGAGAGAGTGCACAGACAGAGCACACAGAGAGCACCGGCAGAGAGCGCACAGAGATTGACAAAGAGAGGGAGGGGTACAGAGAGTGAACCCAGACAGAGATCACACACAGACAGCAGTGCACACAGAGCGCAGATAAAGAAGGCGCACACGCAGAGAGCACACAGAGATCCACACAGAGAGGGAGAGGTACAGAGAGAGACAGAGCACACAGACAGCACACAAAGAGCGAGAGAGAGAGTGCAGACAGAGAGTGCACAGAGAGAAAGAGTGCACAGACAAAAAAAGGGCGCAGAGAGAGAGTGCACAGACAGAGAGATCACACACAGACAGCACACACAGATAGCAAGAGAGAGCGCAGAGAGAGAGAGAGAGTGCACAGACAGAGAGAGCGTACAGACAGCGCACAGAGAGAGAGAGTGCACAGACAGAGAGCACACAGAGATTGACACAAAGAGAGGGTGGGGTACAGAGAGAGATCACACACAGACAGCGCACACAAAGATCGAGAGAGAGTGAGTGCACAGAAAGAGAGAGTGCACAGAGAGAGTGCACATCGAGATAATGCCCAGAGAGAGAGAGAGAGAACAGACATAGAGCAGAGAAAGAGAGTGCATAGAGAGAGAGAGCCACAGAGAGAGTGCACAGAGAGAGCGTACACACAGAGAGCGCGCAGAGATCGACACAGAGAGAGTACACACATACAGCGCACACAAAGAGCGAGAGAGAGAGAGTTCACAGAGAGAGAGAGAGTGCACAGACAGAGCGCAGAGACAGAGAGAGCACAGATAGAGAGAGAGGGACACACAGAGAGTTCCCAGATAGAGAGAGAGCACACGCAGACAGCTCACATAGACAGGGAGATGGAGCACACAGACAGAGTGCACAGAAAGAGAGAGAGAGTGCACATAAAGAGAGTGCACAGAGAGAGATTGCAATTACAGAGAGCAGAGAGAGAGTGCACAGACAGAGAAATCACACATAGACAGCACACACACAGACAGCACACACAGAGGGCAAGAGAGAGTGCACAGACAGAGAGAGCACACAGAGAGAGAGTGCACAGACAGAGAGCACACAGAGAGAGAGCCACAGACAGAGAGCACACACAGAGAGCATACAGAGATCAACACAGAGAAGTAGGGGTACAAAGTGAGAGAGTGCACACAGACAGCGCCCACACAAACAGAGAGAGAGTGCACAAAGAGAGAGGGCACAGACAAAAATGAAAGTGCACAGAAAGCGCTCACAGAGAAAGAGAGCGCACAGAGAGAGAAAGTGCAGAGAGAGCGAGAGCATACAGAGAGAGAGAGAGCGCACCGGGAGAGACAGGTCAGAGAAAAAGAAATGACAGCATTAGAGAGAGAGAGAGACAAGGCCTGTGTGTGAGCGCCGTACGTTACTGGGTTGAGGGGGGGGGGGGCTCAACATGGCTTACGAGTTACAGGCTCCAAAAAAATTCCAGTTTTAACAGCCGACATTTTTTTCAAGTCCGTAACTCGGAAGCCATTGGGAGACTGTAAAAAAAGAAAAAAAAAGAACTAACAACCTCACATACAGCACAGGGGGGGAGGCAGGGAGCCTGTAAGTGAGGTTGCAAGCTAATTTGATACTTAACTGGTTGAATTTTCCAAGCCCGCAAATGGTTTCACACCTGCAAATGCAAACAGGAGCACAGAGGAGAGAGGGGGAGAAAGGGAGAGGGGGGGATGAGACACAGGGGAAGGAGTGGGGGGAAAGAGACAGAGGGGGGAGAGAGGGGGTAGAGGGTATAAAGAGACACAAGGGAGGGAGAGAGGGCAAAGAGAGAAGGGAGGGAGAGAGTGGGGAGAGGCCGAAGGTGCTCATTGCGAGGCCCGAAAGTTGCAGGTTGGCTGACCCCTGCAATAAGAGGCAAAGCCACTCATTGCAGGGATCATCGCAAGGCCCAGAAAGTAGAGGGGGGAGAGCCAAAGGCGCTCATTGCAGGGCACAAAAGTTGTGGGTTGGCGAGGCCCGCAAGTTAGAGGGGGGAGAACCTCGCATTGTGTGGCAAATAGCATTGCCAGGCTTCAAATTATTTTGCCGTCATTTTTGACGGGTAAGTTGCTAGTATATACAGTATATATATTTGAAAATGACTAAAGAAATATTTAGGTAGGACAAAATTAATAAAGCTAGTCTTAAACTAGACAAAAAAAATTATGATGCCTGGATCCTTCAAGCCTTCATGATACTTTAGTAAGAGTTTTTTTTAGAAGGGCTTGACAAAGGGTGCTTGTTTCTGGGCATGTGAGAGGGAAGCAAATTGCTGTCAAATTCAATGAGATTCAAAAATAACTGCCTGAACATCTGTGTGCAGTGACAAACTGCCTGGAGTGGACATCTGGGTACATAACAATCTCTTCTTCCCTCCTCTCCTCCTATGTGTTCCCACAAGCTCTTTCTTCCGGTCACTATCACCTCCATCCTCTAAAGTTCAAAAGGAAATGCTCTTCTGCAAGTCCCACTCCTATCTCCTCTCATTCATTCTTCTGCTAGCTGCAGGAGATATCTTCTCAGTCATTCCCATCTGCTACCAGCTACGCACAGGTAATACAGGGCAGCAAACCCCGGGGACACCCATGAAGAAAAATATATCACCTGTCCCAAGCCATCTGCTTTGCCCTTCTCATGTGCCTATGTGCAATAATCTCACTCCCATTCATCTGTTGGCTATCACAGAACCTTGGCACACTGCATCAGATACCACCTCCACTGCGGACACTCTCAAATGGTGGCCTACACTTCAGTCATCCCCCTAGCCCTGGAAACAAGAAGAGTGTTGTAGTCATACTACTTGCTTTCTGCTGCACTCCCAATTCCACTGCAAACCCTTGATTCCCTCCTCCAAATATCATCATCTGAAGTTCACACTATACACCTTATCTCTCTGCAGCAACCTCACAATTGATTGATCATTTAGCTGCCTAACTAATTTTCTCACCTCTACTGTACCTATACTTATTGTCAATGACTTCAACACTGCCACTTACACAACCACCTCACCTACAGTAGCCAAATTACACTCACTTTTTCCATTGGCCTCTCACAACGAGTCCCAACTCATCATGATATACATTTCCTTGTCTTTACCAATCTCTGCACAATCTCTATCCTTGTCATCGCCCCACTCCTTCTATCTGACCATCGCCTCCTAACCTGCAACCTCACCACACCTTAAACTCACTGAACTTAATTGATCCCCTCCACCAGAATCTTTAGAAACCCCCAATTAATTGACCCAAAACAATTTTCAGTAAACTACAACCTCTGCTCAGCCCCCTCACCAACATCACCTACACTGATATTGCCACCTAACAGTACAATTACATATTGTCTTCAACCCTTGCTCCCACAACTTCAGGCCGACCCTGTCGCTCTCAACCACAACCATGGCCCACTATGATTTCCAGAATTAACTCTTCTCTAAAAAAAAACAATGAAACCAAGCCTTTGCCATTTTCGAGTCCCAAAGCTACAATGGGTTTCTTTAACCCTGTAACTGAAGATAATCTTTGTTCTTATATCAACCTCTCACTTATTCCATCATAGCTAATGCTCTCACACATCTATTCAGCCTCTCCTTAAGCACTGGCACATTCTCATCATCTTTACAACATGTGTTTATTACACATGTCGAAATATTTCTATAATTTTTTTTATTATTATATGATATCACATATATAGTTGTGAGCATACGAGCTGTTGCTCACGCTTGCGGGCTCGCGCATCGAGCCTGCGGCCCTCGCAAAGCGACGGTTGCAGTTGCTGGCAAGGAGCGCCAATGGCGCTCCTTGCCAGCAACTGCGACCCTTGCAAAATTTACGTTGTAACGCAAACAAAATACGAGACACGTTACGACCCATTACGACCTCGCAAAAATCAGCCGCAACACGCGCACATGAAAACATGAAAAATACAACAAATATACACAACAAATACATAAAAAGCTTACTTACAGGAAGAGGGAGCATCCAGGACCTCGAAAACTAAAGTTACACCTCAATTCAAGTCAAATTAAAAGAGTTTAGACACTAAAAAATTCTCTAAGCGAGAGAAAAAATGGCCGCCGAAAAAACGAAAATGAGGCTACAGCAGTCTAAAGAAGCAAAACACCACCAAACACCTACATATTTGCCGAAAAACACCTACGAGATTAGAAAACTTAAAAAGGTTACCCACAGCAAGGGGGTGCACCAAGGACCTCTGCAAGTGAAGTTACACCTCCATTTAACCACAAGTTTCGGAGTAAAACACAAAACAACACCAAACAGCTACGGATATTCCGAAAAAGCCCACCAAACAGCTACGGATATTCCGAAAAACTCGCACGACATAGAAAACCAATATTCCGAAAAACTTGCACGATATAGAAAACGAACGACGCTACATCAGCCACATTATATGCACCAAACACCCTTAGCTTACTTACAATTTCATTGCCGTCACTTTTTGACGGGCAATTCGCTAGTTTTATATATTTATATATATTATATACCTTATGTTCCCTGTTCTGGATACACATTACCTAATGACATTCTTTAGTTAATTGGAAAAGTTCAACTTGAGGTCTATTTGTTGAAATGTGTATTCCTTCAAATTTTGATAGTTAAGGTCCAGACATTGTTGGGCGATCTCAGATAAGGATGTCTACAGTGATACGTTCCCACAACATAAACTCTTTTTGGTATATATAACTGACACCTATTATCACTAGAATGTTAGCCATGTCTTGTTTATTGTTTTATTTACAATTTAATGTCAAGGGTCATTAGTTACGTTTATTTAATTCCTTGATGGTAATGCGAAGGTTCAAGAGTACCCTTTGGTGTTCCAAGAAATTAATTGACACTTAACAAGTCTTTAAGGCAAGAATATATTCTATTAAGAGTTAAATACTTGTGACATCATTAGGATTTCTGATTGGTTGCCAAATCTGCAGTCTAATTTGAATACCTGATAAGCAAATTAAGTGTGACTATAACTAGGAAAGAAACAAGAGAATGGGAGAAAACCTAACATAGAGAGACACACCCCAGGAATTTGCTATACATCCATGGTACACACATCTTCAAGTGAGATATATTGGTTCAGTGAACAAAGAACTCCAGACAACTTTTGGGACTAACCAGTTTGGTGGAACCTTATCATAATTGGTAATGTATACATGTAATGCTTTTATTTTATGATATAATTGGAACCATTATCAGAATGTATCTGTTTATTTCACTTCTTATCAAAAAGTTATTTAGGTTTTGTCTGTCATTAAAATTTATGAATCTCACTATAAATTTTGATATAAACTTTGATATCTCTTTTATCTTTTTGACCAAAACAGATAAGTTAATTTTATTTACAGTGTCTTGCAAAAGTATTCACTACCCTTGGCATTCTTCGTGTTTTGTTGCCTCACAACTGGAATTAACATGGATTGTTTGAGGATTTGCATCATTTAATTTACAGAACATGCCCACAACTTTGAAGATTTTTTTATTTTTATTGTGAAGCAAACAACAAATAGGACAAAATAACAGAAAATGCAAATGTGCATAACTCTACACCCCCCTAAAGTCAATATTTTGTAGAGCCACTTTTTGCTGCAATCACAGCTCCAAGTCGCTTTAGATAAGTCTCTATGAGCTTCCCACATCTGACCACTGGGATTTTTGCCCATTCCTCCTTGCAAAACTGCTCCAGCTCCTTCAAGTTCTTTACGTCTGACCACAGATTTTCTATTGGATTGAAGTCTGGGCTTTTACTAGGTTATTCCAACACATTTACATGTTTCCCCTAAAAACCACTCAAGTCTTGCTTTAGTAGTGTGTTTGGGGTCATTGTCCTGCTAGAAGGTGACCCTCCGTCCTAGCCTCAAATCACGCACAGAGTGGTACAGGTTTTGCTCAAGATTATCCCTGTATTTAGCACCATCCATCTTTCCCTCAACTCTGACCAGTTTCCAAGTCCCGGCTGCTGAAAAACACGCCCACAGCATGATGCTGCCACCACCATGTTTTACTGTGGGGATGGTGTTCTTTGGGTGATGTGATGTGTTGGGTTTGCTCCAGACATAGCATTTTCTTTGATGGCCTAACAGTTCAATTTTAGTCTCATGAGACCAGAGCACCTTCCTCCATACATTTTTGGTGTCGCACATGCCTTTTCACAAACTCAAACATGCCATTTTGTTTTTTGCTGAAAGTAATCGCTTTCTTCTGGCCACTCTGCAATAAAGCCCAACTCTATGGAGCATACGGCTAATTGTCATCCTATGTACAGATACTTCAGTCTCTGCTGTGGAACTCTGCAGCTCCTCCAGGGTTATCTTAGGTCTCTGTGCTACCTCTCTGATTAATGCCCTCCCTTCCCGGTCCGTGACTTTTGGTGGGCGGCCGTCTCTTGGCAGGTTTGCTGTTGTGCCATTTTGTTTCCATTTGGTTATGATTGATTTAATGGTGCTCCTGGGGATCATACAAGATTTGGATATTTTTTATAACCTAATCCTTACTTGTACTTCTCAACAACATTGTCCCTTACTTGTTTGGAGAGTTCCTTGGTCTTCATGACAGTGTTTGGTTAGTGGTGCCTCTTGCTTAGATGTTGCATCCTCTGGGGCCCTTAAAAAATGGTGTGTATATGTAATGACAGATCATGTGACACTTAGATTGCACACAGGTGGACATCATTTCACTAATTATGTGACTTCTGAAGGTAATTGGTTGCACCAGAGATTTTTATGGGCTTCATAACGAAAGGGGTGAATACATACGCACATGCCAATTTTTTGTTTTCTATTTCTAAAAAATAGTTTTATGTATATATTTTTCTCATTTCACTTCACCAACTTAGTTAGACTATTGTGTTCTGATCCATCACATAAAATTCAGATTAACAAAACATTGAATTAGGGCTGTAATGTAACAAAATAGGTAAAAAGTCAAGGGGGGTGAATACTTTTGCAAGGCACTGTACATAGAAATTTTAACATTGTCATTTTATTTTAAATGTTATTTCAATGCTTTTTATAATTAGTTTATTTTATTTCATTCCTTGGGTTGCCATACGGTTTTTATTGTATATGTAATTGTGATAATTTGTTATATGTTATATCATTGAGAGTTAATAGTCAAATATATTATGTTTGATTGAATAGAAAATGCTATGACAATAATGATTTGTAAAATCTGATGTGTTCATTTTTTTTTATCTGGCTGGTTTTATTTTGTTTTATTTGCAATTATTTGATACATTTTTTTATAATTACCAGTAGATTAGATTGTCTTTGTTATTATCAATAAATGTTATTTTATAAAAAGGAATATTCGTCTATAAATTGATTTTGAACTCAATTATTATTCTACTTATTTAGAAAACGTATGTCATAATAATTCTGACATACAGATCCTTAAAACACCCTCATCTTACCCAACTATCACTCTTTATATCTACTTGACTGGCTGCCTGGAATGGACATCTGTGTAGGGACTGACTGAGTGTATATGTCATCTATTATTATCTACAACTACCTAACACAATTCATTCCCTCACTAATGACCTGCTCACTGCCAAGTCAAAGAGTCATTTCTCTATATAAAAATCTCCTGGATCTCTGTGCCCGCTTTGCTACAGCTGACCATACTCTACTTATCCAAATTCCATTCCTTGGCAGCTGTGACACAGCTCTCTTGTGGTTTACATCCTATTTAGAAAATGGAACATTTAGTGCCTCTTTCTCAGGCACCTCTTCTTCCCCAATACCTCTGACTGTTGACATTCCTCAAGGTTCAGTCCTAGGCCCCCTCCTCTTCTCCATCTATACATCCTCCCTTGGCACCGTAGTAAAATATTTTCAATTTTATTATCAGCTATGTTTAGATGGCACTCAAATCTTTTAGTACCAGATTATAAAGGGAGACAGTTTTTTTTTACATAACTATGGGTTGCAGAAGGGAGAAAGGGAGGTTAGAATAATATAAAAGAAGACAGTTTTTATTTCACAACTATGGGTTTCAGAAGGAGAAGATTTTTTTTAACTTTCAATTTTTATTGAGAAAACAATAGGAGATTAAAACAATTGCACGGATATGATGTAGAAAAACAGAGACACAGGTGTGGGGAGAGGCTGGCAGTGAGCTGAAGGAGCTCATCGCGAGGACCGCCATGAGTGCCAAAGTTACAGGCAAAGCCTCTCATTGCGGGGCCTGCAATGAGTGCCGAGGTGCTCATCGCGAGGCCTGAAAAGTAGAGGGGGGAGAGGCTCGCAATGAGCGCCGAAGGCCCTCATTGCAAGGCCTGCGATGTGCGCCAAAGGCGCTCATTGCGAGGCCTGCAAATTAGAGGGGGGAGGGGAGCTTCCCATTTGTGGCAAACAGCATTTCTAGCCTTCAAATTTTATTGCTGTCATTTTTGACGGCAAGTTGCTAGTTGAGCTTATAATAGCTTGCAGCTAGTAGCACCACCTCTTTATAAACTAAACTTCTAAGAATTAGAATCCACTATTTCAGGTCCCCATAGTAGTAGTGAGCCATCCTGGGCCCAAACACAGTCCCAGACCATATATGCACAGGGTTATAAAACATAACCTTCATCATGTTAGGAAAAACAAACCTTTTTCCAACCTCTCCTTTCCTAGAGGACTATACTCTTGGTAAACGCAGTAAAGAAAAAAGTTGTAACAAAGCCAAACAACGCTGTCTATATAATTAACCTTAGAGTAGTGATATCATTTTAAATGCAGTACTCAGTAGTAAAAATATATAGTTTAGAGAAATAGAGTCAACAATGCTCACACAAAAAAAAAAATACACCAAGAATAAGCAATGACCCTTAGTTGCAAGTAAAATACCATAGAAATCAGGGCCACAAAACTTTGACGCTGAGAAAAGGCAATAGAATACTGCAGGAGGAAAAAGATGAACGCTATAGGGCAGTGGCGGAGCTAGTGCACGAGGGGCACCAGTGCAAAAATAAAATGTGTGTGTGTGTGTGTATATATATATATATATATATATATATATATGTATACATTTACATATACACACAGATATATATATATATATATATATATATATATATATATATATATATATATAAATATACACATATACACACACACACCTATATATATAAATATATATATATATATATATATATATATATATATATATATATATATACAGGTCAGAATATATACAGGGATATTCTTGAGCAAAACCTGTACCACTCTGTGCGTGATTTGAAGCTAGGACGGTTCACCTTCCAGCAGGACAATGACCCCAAACACACTGCTAAAGCAACACTTGGTGTGGTTTAAGGGGAAACATGTAAATGTGTTGGAATGGCCTAGTCAAAGCGAAGACCTCAATCCAATAGAAAATCTGTGGTCAGACTTAAAGATTGATGTTCACAAGCACAAACCATCCAACTTGAAGGAGCTGGAGCAGTTTTGCAAGGAGGAATGGGCAAAAATCCCAGTGGTAAGATGTGGCAAGCTCATAGAGACTTATCAAAACCGACATGAGCTGTGATTGCCACAAAAGGTGGCTCTACAAAGTATTGACTTTAGGGGGGTTTAATCGTTATGCACATTTACTTTTTCTGTTATTTTGTCCTACTTGTTGTTTGCTTCACAATAATAAAAAAAAAAACATCTTTAAAGTTGTGGGCATGTTCTGTAACTTAAATGATGCAAATCCTCAAACAATCCATGTTAATTCCAGGTTCTGAGGCAACAAAACATGAAAAATGCCAAGGGGGAGTGAATACTTTTGCAAGGCACTGTATATGCAGGAGCCATAATCCCCTGAAGGCTACTGCTAGTCCTTTGGGGTTTATACCTCCTCGATTGGGTCCATTTTTTTACCTGGCAATAGACTTTATTGACATCACTGATAGACAGGAGCATTAAAGATACGTACTAGAAATTGTTTGCAGGTATTCTAGATGGGTGGATTTTTTTCACAGTAACACTTATGCAGGGAGGTTTTCCTCAGATTTGGGATACGCCATAATTTACAATCAGATAATAAGGCTCATTTTGCTAATGAGGTAATGAAGGAAGGGACTACCGAATTAGGAATTAAGCGTACGTTTTCCTGTGTGTACCACCCCCAATCAAATGCTATAGCGGAAAGAGCCAATGGTATCCTAAAAAAACAAGTTAGCCAATATTTGCTGACAGAGTGGTCTTAGTTGGGTACCTTTAGCCCTAATGTGTAGAGATGCAGTACATAAAGTTACAGACTTCACGAGAGAGTAACAGGGATACCTATAGAAGTTCCTCATGTCAGAATTAGCTCATTAGTAGCAGTGATGGACATTTTTGCAACAGGAGCTTAAAAACGACGTCCATTCTTTGGTTGCCGTCTCCAAAGCCGTTTACTTGCAGGTACACAATACTCAGCCTCTACCTACCACCATTTACCCTGGGACCACATCATTTGGGCCAGGTGATTAAGTATACAGTCAGGTCCATAAATATTGGGACTTCGACACAATTCTAAACTTTTTGGCTCTATACACCACCACAATGGATTTGAAATGAAACGAACAACATGTGCTTTAACTGCAGACTTTCAGCTTTAATTTGAGGGTATTTACATCTAAATCAGGTGAACGGTGTAGGAATTACAACAGTTTGTATATGTGCCTCCCACTTTTTAAGGGACCAAAAGTAATGGGACAATTGGCTGCTCAGCTGTTCCATGGCCAGGTGTGTGTTATTCCCTCATTATCCCATTTACAAAGAGCAGATACAAGCTCCAGTGTTCATTTCAAGTGTGCTATTTGCATTTGTTGCTGTTAACTCTCAATATGAGATCCAAAGAGCTGTCACTATCAGTGAAGCAAGCCATCATTAGGCTGAAAAAACAAAACAAATCCATTAGAGAGATAGGAAAAACATTAGGTGTGGCCAAATCAACTGTTTGGAACATCCTTAAAAAGAAAGAACGCACCGGTGAGCTCAGCAACACCAAAAGACCCGGAAGACCACGGAAAACAACTGTGGTGGATGACCAAAGAATAATTTCCCTGGTGAAGAAAACACCCTTCACAACAGTTGGCCAGATCAAGAACACTCTCCAGGAGGTAGGTGTATGTGTGTCAAAGTCAACAATCAAGAGAAGACTTCACCAGAGTAAATACAGAGGGTTCACCACAAGATGTAAACCATTGGTGAGCCTCAAAAAAAAGAAGGCCAGATTCGAGTTTTCCAAACAACACCTAAAAAAGCCTTCACAGTTCTGGAACAACATCCTATGGACAGATGAGACTAAGATAAACTTGTACCAGAGTGATGGGAAGAGAAGAGTATGGAGACGGAAAGGAACTGCTCATGATCCAAAGCATACCACCTCATCAGTGAAGCATGGTGGTGATAGTGTCATGGCGTGGGCATGTATGGCTGCCAATGGAACTGGTTCTCTTGTATTTATTGATGATGTGACTGTTGACAAAAGCAGCAGGATGAATTCTGAAGTGTTTCGGGCAATATTATCTGCTCATATTCAGCCAAATGCTTCAGAATTCATTGGACGGCGCTTCACAGTGCAGATGGACAATGACCCGAAGCATACTGCAAAAGCAACCAAAGAGTTTTTTAAGGGAAAGAAGTGGAATATTATGCAATGGCCAAGTCATTCACCTGATCTGAATCCGATTGAGCATGCATTTCACTTGCTGAAGACAAAACCTAAGGGAAAATGCCCCAAGAACAAGCAGGAACTGAAGACAGTTGCAATAGAGGTCTGGCAGAGCATCACCAGGGATGAAACCCAGGGTCTGGTGATGTCTATGCGTTCCAGACTTCAGGCTGTAATTGACTGCAAAGGATTTGCAACCAAGTATTAAAAAGTGAAAGTTTGTTTTATGACTGTTAATCTGTCCCATTACTTTTGGTCCCTTAAAAAGTGGGAGGCTCATATACAAACTGTTGTAATTCCTACACCGGTCACCTGATTTGGATATAAATACCCTCAAATTAAAGCTGAAAGTCTGCAGTTAAAGCACATCTTGTTCGTTTCATTTCAAATCCATTGTGGTGGTGTATAGAGCCAAAAAGATTAGAATTATGTCGATGTCCCAATATTTATGGACCTGACTGTATATAGAGGTTTTTAAGCGAAAGTGGAAGCAAGTCTGGAGAGAGGGTCTATATAAAGTAATCTTTAATGTGCCTACTGCCGTAATGGAAACTCACCTGGGACAGTGTAATTCCACTATTAGGACTTTTTTGTTTTTGTTACTAGAAACAGACCATACTGTTGGACGAAACTGGGTGGGTGGGGTGGGATTAGGTTTCATACCTGCCAGGTCACTTATTCAAACTCCCACCTTCATTAAGCATGACAATTTACCCAATGTGGTTTTCTAAATTTGTTGGGGGGTTCATTATAGACCTTCTAACATAGTGGTAGTTTGCTTGTCTTTCCAAACTGGAGAATTTAGGCTAAACTTTGTTTTAATCTGAGTGAATGAGTTTTCTTTGTCTTTATATACTTTAAATTAATTGCCTTATTTGGATTGTGTAATGCAGGTTACTTGTTTTCTGACACAATGTGTGCACTACTGCAGGGTATATAGATAGAAAGCTTGTGGAGCACACCATAGCCCTGGAGATAGTAGGTCTCTGTAATGGGACATAGCTTGTTGTTTGGTTACAAGTAATTTATCAGTGCATATGCACTATTACCATATTGTGTTTTCAGTAATTTCCTAGCAACTACCTATTCCTTAGGACAAATCTACATTATTCCACTCTCCTATATTGAATCACAAGTTACCAAATATAGTAGGCAAAGACTGTGATCTAGATACAATTAATCTCACCTGCTTCTAACCCATAACAATGGTATTTATGTGCGTTTTTTCATTTTAACAACCTTATTAAAGTTTCCCGTTTTATCATTGCTTTTTGGTAAAGTACAGTATTACACACATGGAAAAAGTGTGGAGGGCCCTGTCTTTGAGCTTAATATCGGGTACATAAAAGCAAATGTTATACAGATATTAAAGCTTTCCATTATTAAATAACCATCCTATCCATTTTCCTGCATTTATAAAAAGAGACTGAATATTTTGAAAAGTGATCTGCCACTAGTTCACACATGCTCCATAAGTGTTTGAAGAATTTTGCAAATAGTAACAATATATGGCCTAAATGAAACGGACCTTGAAAGCATTTTTTTCCTTTGTGTTTTCTTTCTTCAAGTTATGCTCCAAAAGTAGAAAAAAACAGATTCACATTAAACTATCTGGTGTTTCAGCCCTGGCAGCCAATGAGCCGTAATATAGATGTGTGTGTTATACTTGTATGCCAGTTAAAACTCCAGTGACATCTACAGTATGCTCTCTGCACTCCTTGTTATTATTAACAAAGTTTAAACTTTACTTATTTTTTTCATACAAAAGAGAACTTGGGTGACATTTAAAGAATGTACAGTGCCTTGCAAAAGTATTCACACCCTTTGGCATTTTTCGTGTTTTGTTGCCTCACAACCTGGAATTAACATGGATGGTTTGAGGATTTGCATCATTTCATTTACAGAACATGCCCACAACTTTGAAGATGTTTTTTTTTTTTTTTATGAAGCAAACAACAAATAGGACAAAATAACAGAAAAAGTCAATGTGCATAACTATTCACCCCCCCTAAAGTCAATACTTTGTAGCGCCACCTTTTGCGTCAATCACAGCTCCAAGTCACTTTGGATAAGTCTCTATGAGCTTGCCACATCTAGCCACTGGGATTTTGCCCATTCCTTCTTGCAAAACTGCTTCAGCTCCTTCAAGTTGGATGGTTTGCGCTTGTGAACAGCAATCTTTAAGTCTGACCACAGATTTTCTATTGGATTGAGGTCTGGGCTTTGACTAGGCCATTCCAACACATTTATATGTTTCCCTTAAACCACTCAAGTGTTGCTTTAGCAGTGTGTTTGGGGTCATTGTCCTGCTGGAAGGTGAACCTGCGTCCTAGCCTCAAATCACGCACAGAGTGGTACAGGTTTTGCTCAAGAATATCCCTGTATTTAGCACCATCCATCTTTCCCTCAACTCTGACCAGTTTCCAAGTCCCGGCTGCTGAAAAACCTCCCCACAGCATGATGCTGCCACCACCATGTTTCACGTGTGGATGGTGCTCTTTGGGATATGTGATGTGTTGGGTTTGCGCCAGACATAGCGTTTTCTTTGATGGCCGAAAAGTTCAATTTTAGTCTCATCAGACCAGAGAACCTTCCTCCGTTCATTTTGGGAGTTTCCCACATACCTTTTTGCAAACTCAAAACGTGTCATTTTGTTTTTTGCTGAAAGTAATGGCTTCCTTCTGGCCATAAAGCCCAACCCTATGGAGCATACGGCTTATTGTCGTCCTATGTACAGATACTCCAGTCTCTGCTGTGCAAACTCTGCAGCTCATCCTTAGGTCTCTGAGCTGCCTCTCTGATTAATGCCCTCCTTGCACGGTCCGTGAGTTTTGGTGGGCGGCCGTCTCTTGGCAGGTTTGCTGTTGTGCCATGTTCTTTCCATTTGGTTATGATAGATTTGAGAGTGCTCCTGGGGATCAAAGATTTGGATATTTTTTTATAACCTAACCCTGACTTGTACTTCTCAACAACATTGTCCCTTACTTGTTTGGAGAGTTGCTTGGTCTTCATGGCAGTGTTTGGTTAGTGGTGCCTCTTGCTTAGGTGTTGCAGCCTCTGGGGCCTTTCAAAAAAGGTGTGCATATGTAATGACAGATCATGTTACACTTAGATTGCACATAGGTGGACATAATTTCACTAATTATGTGACTTCTGAAGGTAATTGGTTGCACCAGGGCTTTTTATGGGCTTCATAACAAAGGGGATGAATACATACACACATGCCAATTTTCTGTTTTCTATTTCTAAAAAATAGTTTTATGTATATATTTTTCTCATTTCACTTCACCAACTTAGACTATTGTGTTCTGATCCATCACATAAAATGCAGATTAACAAAACATTGAACTTAAGGCTGTCATGTAACAACATAGGTAAAAAGTCAAGGGGATTGAATACTTTTGCAAGGCACTGTACCTTAAATGTATGCAAAAATAACTGTTTTCCATGTGCTTTTGAACAGTAAAGTCTGAAGCATTCAATGGTTTAAGCCATTGAGAGCAAGGAACAGAAAGTTATATGGTGCCTACAAGACCACAAACCCTTACAACAGTGCTTGGCAATTAATTGTAACTGGCTAATGCGCTCATACAATTTTAATTCTGAAGCATATTATGTATCTGCATAAAATTCCCTGCCTCATAATATTTATTTCTAGCTCCTTCTACATATTTTGGCCTGTATTTCGGCAAAACTGTGGATACAAAGAAGGGAGGGTGACAATGCACCACTTAAAAATATAAATGTTATCAGGATATTTGGCTCATACGTGAATTAAAAAGTTACTATTAGAACTGCTGTTACTAAATTCTGGAATTTTAAAATCCTTATGTGGAAAAATGATTTTTGCTATGAAAGCCTTTTTTTTTTATTGAGCTTTCAAAATCAAATAGAACATGTAAGAATAAAATCACTAATACAAAACAAGTCTACAGAAAATGGTGGATTCAAACACATTTGTAAATACTCGAAAATGTAGATAATATTTTTTAATTTATTTTTCATGGTTAGTAATGGTAATGAAGGCGCAAAGGAAAATGTTACTTTTCAGCCTTTCAGTATAATTTATCTTTGATATGTCTACTTTGTATCAATAACCTATGTATTTTTTTGCATGAAACATTTTATTGTTATAATGAATAAAATGTCTGTCATAATGTTAAGGATATGTAAAATGTTATATTTCATATCAAAACACAGAGATACCAAGTTTGAAATTTGTCTCAACTGCTTAAGAAAAACTTTATAGAGTGGTAAAAGTCTTAAATCATAAAAAGACACCAAGTACACAAATTACCAATATGGTGAATTCAGAGTCGGTTGGTATATGTTTATGTCAGGCTTCTTTTCCTTATATCGGTCATTTCTGTTTTGCATAATTCATCTCTAGAACAACTACATTTTGATACCTAGTGAAGACGAATTGTATTTTAAGACCTGCAAGTTGTGAAATGATTGAGCGTACAGATTATTCTCAAGCAACTGGTAACATAACTCATGTTGCAGTAAAAAGAAATAAAAAGTAAGTAAAAATATTGTGTGTTAAATAGTTGTTTCAAGTGAACTGTTTAAGCGATAGGACAAGCAGACATCTTTTTAGGAAATATATTATTGGTAATACTTTAATATAAACAGAAATTTCCAACTGTGCAGAGCAAGGGTTTACTTTCTATCAGGATTCATTAATCCCCCCCCCCCCCCCCCAAAAAAAAGCAAAGTTAAGATTCACAACATTATCACACATTTGAGCAGAGTTGCACTGAACTAAACACATAAAATTTACTTAAAAGATGACATTGTTCCAACTGTGCTTCATTTAAGAATCTTCTTTTCTTCTGTATAGTTATCCTTAGTCTATTCAAAGATTTGAAGTTCTTAAAAAACTATATTAGCAATCCATTCTATGTAAACTTCTCAATCAAAGGTAAAATTAAAGTAAAATGCTTACATTCAATAAGTGGGATATAAAAAAATGGGGGAAAACATAAAAAAGTATACTCTCTGTTCTCACTTTCCTCGTTTCACATACATCATTCCTGTGAAAAGAAACACAGCAAAATGGTCAATGAATGTCTTGTCCAAATCATTCAAACAGCAAGTCATTAAATGCTACACAGTCCTCTACACAAAAGTTATTGTGTTATTAAAACTATCTAAATCTTACTTTCTTCTAATTTTAGTCAAAATAGACAAAAGGAGGTTTATATATATACACATACAGTATATATATAAACTTCTGGAAGTATGTATATCATTTTAGTAGAAAGAGGTTTTATTGAACATGGTATTCTTTATCCAATCTTTTAACCAATAAAGTGTAATTGTCATTGTAAGATACAATTCAATATTCTATTTTTTTCCTGAAGCCAAAACATCCGCGTCAGGCCCGTATAGAGAGGTCTTTTGATGTCAGCAGCTTTTAGTCAATAGTCCTCGCGGCTTTGTGCCACGATCGATGGAAAAAAATAAATGTAGCCTATCTTGAGGCAGGCACTAGAAGGTAAATAGGGGAAGCGTAATAGCTCCTCATCTGGCAGGAACCAATATATTAATAGGGTTGTTATTATTATTGCCAGCACAGTTAGCTTTAGTCCCAGCGCTCTTATTATGAAGGATTCTTTTAAGGAGTAAAATCATTACTAACCAAATTTGCCAATATTAATTGGGAATATTGCTGCTACATGCAGCATGAATCGTTTGGGGAGGAAACAAAGCAGATTAACTATGGAAATGTATCAGTCACATAAAGCTTAATTTCAAACATACTGAAAAATAATTGATTTATTATAAGCCTCCTGCTCTCCTTATTACAAGTTATTAAGGTATCAGATTTATAGGGGATCAAATGATACAAGTTGTCTAGAGTGTATCTATATGCATTGCTACATTATAT
This sequence comes from Discoglossus pictus, assembly GCA_027410445.1. Classification (NCBI taxonomy): domain Eukaryota; kingdom Metazoa; phylum Chordata; class Amphibia; order Anura; family Alytidae; genus Discoglossus; species Discoglossus pictus. Next base: position 197,837,208 of record CM050165.1, on the reverse strand, counting down.
TATAAACTATTAGTGGCAATTTACCAATAACAGCGATGTAATTTGAGGCATTGGCTACAGCATACATAATACTGTACATATAGTTTTTTTTCTTTATTTTAAATATGGTTGTTCATTTTTAAGTAATTGATTAATAAAAGTTTTACTTTTACAGCCATTTGTGTGCCAGGAAACATTATTATACCCTGGGATTAAGTATCTGTCTAAATAAGAAATACCACAATACTCCTAACATATGAACCATAATAATATTTTTAAAGGTTTCCTTTTCTGTATAGAAATGTACTTCAATATGATACTGGAGCATCAGTCTACTAGCTTTAAAGGTGTTTCTTTATTCTTGTATTTAAACACTGCTAACAGATTGTTAGCCATTTGGGGGGGGGGGGGGGGCCATAAAAGCTGCAGATTGCTCAGATGGTCACCCCTTAGAAAACTGGGTCACAAACAGAGTATTACTAGACTAGAATTCATATGTAACATCAACAAGAACTCAGATGTGCCTATACCAGATGTGGATAAGAATATGAATGACTTTATGAGGCATACTGCTTTCAAGAAGCTTGGAAGGAAGCCCTTCATAGAGATACATTATACTTTGGAAATATATTTAGGAGTCAAAATGTCCAAATATTAGTATCCCTGGCTCCCAGTTTCCACCCCAGTCCATTATAAACAACACAAGGATATCAGCTATTACAAAACTTACATTGGGATGTTCATATCTGCAAGGGAAGCATTTGTTAAATAAGTAAATACAGCGTAGATATTATTTACCTTTTCTTCTTTGCGCCTATCTTCCATGGCCTCATCTTCATCTTCTACCAGGCCATCTCCTTGATATTTATCATGTGTCCATTTAGGACTGCTTCCTGATTTTTTGAAGGTAAAACGCCCTCTGCCACGTTGGAAGTTACCACGGCCCCTTCCTCTCTTTGCCCAATAATCTATTCCATCATCTCTGTCATCATGCTGAAACCGCAAATAAAACCATGAAAGCTCTTAAGTCAAAATCATTATGGAAATTATACGTTTTTAAATCCAATAAAATGTCTGACAATATTGTAACAAGTTGTATTAAAGCAAAAACATGTATTCCTAGACCTAAAAGTTCACAAGAAAATGTGCAATGTCAATTATACTTTGTGGTACATTATTGTATTAAAGAAACAGGAAACATAAAGTGTATTTTTTTTATTTTACTGTCTGGAAGGTTTAAAGTACGAGTTTGTACTAAATACTCATGCAGCATCCATCAGAATTAATTATTAAATCCATCAATTGTACTAGTGAGCAGTCATATACAATTTTCTTTGGGAAGCTATATATTATTCTCATGTTTAAACATATTGCTGAATTACTAGAAAGTTTATTTTGGGCTCCTTAGCTTTAAGTGATTATGTTCACAACTTCCAAATGTCTATTGCTTTGAACCTGCCCATAATGTTTAGGTTGCTGCTCTGTTCTTTTTCACAATTTGGTGTCAACAAAGATGTATATGTATAATACTTTAACTTATATTCTAAAATTGCTTCAAAACCCCTGCTTTCATTTGCAGGAAGGGGATAAACTGTAATGTATTTTGTGGGATTCACCAAGCTTCAAAAAGCTGTATTGCAGCATCATATGGTTTAAGATGCCAATGAATTTATCCAGGGCTTTAAAATACTACATCTCCCAAAATGCTACTTCTGACATCTGTATCTTTAAGCTATTCTAGATATAGCTCTATATATAAAAAAAAGTTACCTTGGCTCTTTTCCCCATTAAACAAAATGTAAACCTGTGCTCTTGATACTTTTTTCACTCCAGATGTATTATGCCCAGTGTAAATGGAAGATTGAATATGATGTATTCAACTTTAGTTATTCTGGGCTATTTGGTCATGCAAATAGAAACTATCACCCACCAGGAAGTATTTCTTGCTTTTAGGAGTATATTCTGGATCCCACTCCTCTTCTTTAGGCCTCTTTTGAAAAGCTGGGCTTGTATTCACAGGACCAGTACTTGTTCCAGCAAACACCCCTCGCACGCGGCCTCTGCCTCTAATTCGAAACTGCTAAACAATTGATTTAGTTGGTGGAGTGTTGCATTATCTATCCTAGTTACTAATAAAAAATACATACAGTCGAGTAAAAAAAGCCAAGAGATATTATCGCATGCCTTGTCCAGATTCTTCACATAGGTCTCCAATAAAAACATTTAATGTAAAACATTTAAATAAATGTGAGGATATCCAAATGAACGGACAAATGACAGCTACCCAGACGACAATGACAATATCTAACTTGGTTTCAATGACCAAATACTCCGTGCTTAAAATGATCAAAAGATGGGCATAATGCTAGAAATGAACCAGAATTATAAATAAAATCAAAATATGTCTATCATACTAAAAATAAATACATTTTAAAAACAAAAAATCTTGGCAACCCCACCCTCAAAAAAGAAACCTCAAATACAATGCAACTGATGGATATATTGTGAGGCTGGTTCAGTAGTGTCCCATGTATACATGCACTCACACAAATCCTAAAATATGTACTACTGCCTCCTAAATATTTTGTTTTTTATTTATTTATTAAAAAGGGCGACCGGTTACATTTTAAAATCATCAATAAATTATACAGGTGGTACATAGCATCCCTCATCATGAGAGTTGTACAAATGAAGTGTGTTCTAGACCCTATGTTATCCAGGCCACATTTTAAAGATTTCCTTACTGACTAATTCACCAATACTTAAGCATGATATCGTGTAAATGTGGTATGGATACGGTTCCCAAAGAATTAATGTTGAACAAGTCTTTCAGAAACTTTGGCCAATTTCTAGGTACTCTTTGGTTGCAAAGTGTACTGCTCAAATCTAAATAATTTGTAATCCTAGCCACACATTCATTAACGATAATGAAAACGACAAACTTTATTAAGTGATACATGACACCCAAAGTAAACCATGATCAGTTTATATCTACCAAAAAGTCTATTAAAAAGACTTCACATTTATAATATTTTTTTTAAATAAATTCTACTTCCACAGAAAATTATATGTGAAGATCTGACTTTTTTTCTCCACCACCAATGATTTATATATAGTAATATATTCTAGTACAACACATGAATGCATTAAATCTTATAGCTTTATTTAATCTATAGTATCCTGCAATAAAGCATTATTGTTAAAAACGATGATCCTGGCTCTCAAGCTATTTGATTTGGGGACTGGCTGATAACTTTACAATGGTCTTAGGGACTGGCAATGAGGTCCAGAACAAACTTTTCATTTAGTAGTACACTGATTTGACTAGAGTACATTTTACCTCAATAATGTTTAAAATGATGGCTATTCTTGAATGCCAGGAAAGTGTATGGGAACTATCAGGGAACTAGAAATTGTAGTAAACATTAGATTTTAGTATTTGTCATACCGATACTTTCACAAAAGACTCATGCTAGATGCCTCAGCATATACTAAATATCCAAAGCAAGCTAATATTTTGTAAAACTAAAGATTAATTCAGTCTTGGCAAACATGCCATTCTTTAGTGATGCTTCTCCAGCCTAGAAAGAGGCAAGAATCTGTTGCTATAGATATATAACTCATCAAGTTCTCCTTTCACTAGTCACTGCAGAACCCGGCAGTAAAGTCAAACTGGTGCAGAATTGCTGGGGTTCAATTACATACTCAGATCAAGAAGCTTCAAGAAACTCAGATCTTTACAAATTGTTACTGCAGTTTGCAAAAATCATATAAATAAAGATATATATATATATATATATATATATATATATATACACACACACTTATTTATGTTAACATTTTTATTCTGTAAATGAGAGCATTTAGCCTTCTGCCTTTAGTCCTGACAAATATATTAATATACAGTGAAAATTTGATTTACATTTACAATATACAACGGGTGAAACTACATAGAGTACTTCTGATAATGGCTATCTTATAAGATTTTAGAAAGATTAGAATGCATTTAAATCTAACGTTCAGATACATTTGCCATTAAAAGCTGCCATAAATGAAAGCAAAAATAAAATTCAAAAACGATTAAAAGTGGCCATTAGACATTTAGAAAGGGATTACACTACAGCCACCATTTAATTTCTTAATGTACGTACTTCCAGAGAATAACTATTCTCACAAAATTTGACATGACTTTAATTTTTTTCATTCATCAAGTGTCTATTTTAACTTTTTTTTGTAGTGTTTTTTTCTGTTGTAAAAAATCTACATAAATCTAAAAAGTTACCCACATATTTGGGATATTTTTAAAGGTGTACATTTATGTCAAGAGTCTAAAATGCATGTAGGATTACCTATCAACAATATTTATGTAAAGAAACAACAACAAAAACAACACATTTTAAGTCAATGTAAGGGCCTGTGCAAATAAAACATTTGGATTTGTTAGAGATATCAAACACAAAGAGGAATTTCCCATTACAATTATGATATATCTTGAGGGGAAAACATTCTATCAAACTATTTCTGCTTCGCATTAAGAATTATTAAATACATGAAGATTTTTAATAGACTTTTTTTATTGAACTTTTTGTGCGATAGTAGAATCCATTAAATTATTTACCTGTTTACAAAAACCATATGCTTGCTGTACAGTACACCAACATTTTAAAAATGGTTGTTAAGCACACTAATAATCAACAGTTTTGTACACAGGACATCACAAAATTGTAAAGTACTTATACACACCAAACACCAATACTTGACATCTACTTACAAATGTTCCCCTGGGTCTGCCGATTCCTGCAAATCCAGAATACTCTTTGGGCTCTGGAGGACCTTTAAATTCTTCTTCTCTGTCCTTCTTAATGTCTTTTTCTTCATGAGAACTACCAGATGATGGAGATGGGGATTGCTCAGGTTCCTTTCTATGTTTACTGAAAGAGAAAAAAAGACAAACATACAAAAAAATCTTAAAATAAAACAAACAAAAAATACAAAAAACAACAAGCATTTACAAAACATTGCTGGCTTTAAAGATTTCAAAATGACCAATAACAGAAAACTAGAAATATCTTGTAATTGGTGCACTCACAGGACTACAGTAACTCTCCCTACTAAACATATTTAAGTATAACGTTTTTGTTCTTTTAGTTTCCAACTATTTTATTGGGTTCCTATTTCCCAGCAAGATGGCCACTTTCTAAAATTTTCGTCTAAGTAGGCAGAGATCATACTCATTGTGTGTGTGCATTTAATTTTTCTCTTTATCTCATCAAATGTGGGTATGTTCATTTTCCAGTTTTTACCTAGAACACTTCAGGAAGATAAGAAGATTTATTAGAATTTGTAAGTCTCTTGGAAGTTGTTGTATAGGTGCTTTTTACGTTTTTTTGGGAATAGAAAATCCCAAGTTTTTCTAATATGGAGTATGTTTCTACCCAGACATGTGATTTTAGGACATTCCCATAAAGAATGTATAAGGATACCCACTCCACCACATCCTTTCAAACATTTACCATCCAGGGATGGGTTTGAAATTTGTAATCTTATTGGTGTAAGATACCATCTTAGCAGGATTTTGTAAGCATTTTCTTTTAGGCTTATATTAAGAGAGGAATTTGCTGCATTTTTAAGAATTGTATCCCATTGCTTATCATCCAGAATGTATATATATTCTCAACCAATATATTAACAGGCAATTGAAGGTGATTTTATTTGACAATCAGACCTCTGATAGTAGGGTGTCTACCCAAGGGACCTTTTCATTTTAATTTAAAATACAAGTTATATTTTATTTAATACAATTTATCATTTAGTCCTGTGAGTGCACCAATTACAATAGTTTTCTGTTATTGATTATTGTGAGATTAATATTTGGGTAGCACCTTAATAAAAACAGATTCTAGCAACAACAACAAAAAAATCAATACTGGAGCCTAATCTACCTATGGAGAATAAATTAAGAGAAAAGTGAAAACAAAAAAAGAGCAAACATAACTGACAAATCTGAAATCTAATTGATCAAGGATTCAGAAATGCTTTGTGTGACATGACCGCATATATAGAAAAAAAAGTAACATTTTAGAATAAAGCATTTGCTGTTTTGATTTACTTTAAAAGACAATTCTCAAGCACAATTTTCTAGTTTTTGATTTAAATCTGAGAAAACAAGCAAAATTATCTAGGGCTCACAAGTACTGTTGCAGAAACAAATACAACCGTTTAAAGTCTGATTCATTATTACAAACAAAATATGCATTATAAGGTTCCTATTTCAGTGAATTAAATTAAACTTGTGTTAGATCTACAGCAACCAGTATTCATTGTTGTACTAAGGTGTTATGAGTTGAAAAAGTGCGGAATCAAGCATTGTGTTCTTACACAAACGGTTTCTAGCAATGCACTGCACTGAAGTCCAACTTCCTGATGTTGCCTGGACAATAGGACACAATAATTTGTCATTTTTTTTCAGTTAGCTTGCTATTCCAAAGTTTTTGTCCTCATCCACCATAAGCCGTGTAAAAGATAAATACATTTTTGCTGTAAGACAAACAATTATGATTGTTTACATTAAGCAAATGTTTCAAGCAGCATAATCTAAAAAGAAAAAACGTAGTTTAGAAAGCATTGAATGCTTACTTTTCATCTTTGAAGAATTTCAGCTCTTTTAGGTCTTTTTGTGCCTTCTCTCTCTTGCGCGAGCCACTAGATTCTCTGGAGCATTTGGAGTCCCCACGCTCTTTGCTGTGCTCCTTTCTGCGACGATCAATATCACATCGCACTTCAGCAGAGCTACCCTTTACCTTTTTCTCTACCTGTAAAGTGAAAGAAAGGTATGCATAGCCAAAATAATTTGGAGAAACAATTCAGAAGGAAAATACTGCCTTTTAACATGAACCGTGCATGCATAGGAATTTTTAAAGTCCAGAACCCAGTTAACAGTTAAACTTATTGAAGATGAGGAAGTTTACTATTGAAAGGATATAGATCAAGAATAATTAAATCCCAGCGTCACAATTATTTGGTTTAATTTAAAATTGTATTGGGACAGCATGTTCCCTGTCCACCATATTTAATTTACATTTCTTAAGTGTTAATTTGTGTATCAGGCATGAACATCAATGGTCAGAAAAACAACATCAGCACTTGAGCAGAGCTTCAAATGTGAAAGTGTTTCATTACCTTTGAAGACTCTTCCTTTACAACTTTGTCTTCTTCCTGCACGCGTGTGTGCTTCTTCAGGACATTAAGAGATAAGTCTATCCTCCTATTTTAAAATTGAATGAAAAACCATAAAAATCACAAACACTGAAAGTATAAGAAAAATCAAATTACATCATACTTTAAAAAACTTACTTGAGTGCAGTATTTAAAATGGAATAGAAACTTGGTTTTTAACGTGTGAAAATCTACATACTATAGATATTGAAGCTAATAGAAGCAGAATATAGTGTAATAACTGTTTTTATCAGAATTCTGAGCTGGGAGCAGTTTTTTTAACTTGTTTTAGACATTTAAATGTGAACACAGATGTACTATTTATTTACTGTACGGTGGGAGCTTCTATCGCTCTATTGCCCATCATATATGAAATGATTGTTGTGGAGAACTACCTACTCAAAAAGGTCCACAACACAAGCTGGGATTCCGCCACACGCTGATGACAGCCAGTAAGCTTGAAACAGCTGTACGTGGATAGAATTCCCAGCTTGTGTATAATCCAACCTTGGCTTTGCATAAAAGCTGTGTAATGCAGCGGGCATAAGCTTAAAGGAAGCCATGTTTAAAATCGTTTATGGATTGAAGAGCGAGGGATTTGTGGGCACATTTGCATGTCCCTGCTAAGCTTCCCAGAATGCAGTGTGATAACGGTATTTCTCGGAATGTTGAGCAGGAAACAGGTTTTTTAACTTGTTTTAGACATTCAACAGATGTACTATAAAACATATTACAATAACCATCTAACAACCAATCCAAGTGTTTTTACGTTCATTCCTATGCATGAGCATTACAACATACCTGTGTATTTCTGGACTCTTTGGACGGCTGGCAAGCTCCGGAGCAGCTTTCTGATATTCAGTAAACCTCTCACTGAGGGTCTTTCCTTCACCCTTGAAGTAAAGCTCTGTTGGTTGTAGAGGAGAAACACTGCCCTATTAGTTTACCTCCCCTTAAATACAATTCCACATTCCTTATTGTTGGAATTGCAGGACTTGAAAAAGTAATTTACATTCTCAATCCTAGTAAAAAACAGAAAAAAACAAAAACAAAAATAAATATTATGTACATTTTTACTAAAACAATCCCTTTTCCCTCCCCCAGCTTCCTTTACATCCTGTAAAAAATGGGAGTGGTACAGAGACAGATAGCGCATAAAAATCATAGTATAAAAATAATTGTTATCTAAACAAACAGTGGCAGAGCTGGGGGGGGGGGGCAGTGCAAAACATTTTTTGGATCCCCCAAAAAATTTTTGACACTCTCCAGGTCAAAATATATTTATATATTATAAATAATATATAACATATTACAAGATATATATATATATATATACCTTGATCAGGGAGTTTCTTTCTCTTCCTCCATGTCTCCCCTGCCTGTGTTTTTCTGCAGAGGCAGGGACTTCCTGAATGAAGTTGCACACAAGTGATGTAATTCAGGGGAAGTCCCTGTCTTTGCAGAAAAATGCAGGCAGGGGAGACATGGAGGGATAGAAAGCAACTCCTGATCAAGGTAAGCAGTAAGAAGGGGTTGATGAGACTCCTGCACCGGCGGGAGCTCTGCCACTGTATCTAAGTCTTAAGCAATGTGCTTTAGGACCAAAAAGAAATATGTGGATTTCCTACAACTTAAATTACATGCCTTCTCAGTCACAAGTAAACATGTCAATATGAAATTTCTATCTAGTAAAACATAACAACAATCTGAAAAAAAGTCAGAAGTCAAATGAATTACAGATGATTATTTTAGAAATCATTTTTCAGAGCAATACATTCAGTTTTTCAGATTCAAAATATTAATTCCACTGCAAAAGCAAATTCAGGGACAATTCAAAATTATTGAGGTGTTTGCAATGTAAGGGCTAAAACAAATTGGCTCCATTAAAATATGAAAAATATTAAATATTTAAGCTTTTTTTTTTATTTTTTTTATTATTAACAGGAATTTTGATATAATTGATATCCACAGCTTTAAACTAAGGAGGAGTAATGGCTTTGTCCATTCAAGATTTAGAGCTAAAGACAAAAGGTAAGGCTAATAAATGTAATGTATGTAAATCCAATAAGAAAAAGCAGTGTGTTTATTTCATCTCCCCAGGAACAGTGTACATCCGAAAATGTCTCTCATTGTAAAAACCTATCCTTTAATTTTAACAACCATTATTTTTATAGTATATTGGCTCTTTAAAGTACATGCATAATTATATTTGATATATGTTTAAAGGCATATCTAGGTTTCCTGGATTATGAGTGCATGGATAGAGAATCAGTTGTGTATGCAAAAAGAATTTTGCATGAAAAAATACCAAAATAAACATTTACAAACTCACCCTGATGTTTGCGAAATCTTTTCAGTTTGCAAGCTGCAGCTATTGTTTGCTGACACCCCTGAAAATCCCTGCTAAGATTAGCATAAAATTCATAATTTGATTTGGTCAATCCAGAGAAAGCAGAGGTTAGCTGAAATATTTGCATCAAACTCTGGGTGTCCTTTACTGCAAAGCAACCTGGGATATCTAGGCTCTCTCTCTCCTTGTGCTTCGATTCAGTTGTGGCACAGACCCCACCCAACCATGTAATTTCGCTCTGCATGTACTTCCTTTGCTCTCTACCAGAAAGGTCAAACTTTGTACCTGGCTGCTCTCCTCAGTGTACTTGGTTATGTAAGCTCCCTGTGAATGTGCAAAGCTGAATTTTTTACTTTTCTGCATATAACTTTGTAAGTACACTGAACTTTTCTATAGAACACATATTTTTCTGATGATCACTGCCTGTTTCTTACCAAGCGTTTGAAACCCAGGAAACTTTATATATATATATTACACTTTTAACTTCACAACGCTAGTAGCTATACTTTAAAAGGTCTTACTTTTAAAGGTTTCTGTCCAATCTGCTGCAGTGCTTAACTGCACACCTTTTGCTGAATTAGGGCAGCTGTAAGACACTTCCTACTGTGTGCGCCAGTGTTTGACTGGTGTAGATCTAATCTGTGCACAAACCTATAACTACTAGCATTACAAAGTTTATAGATTATAAATCAAGTGTATTATAAATCAAAGTGTATTTATGTATGTACTTTCAACCATTATTTTTATAGTACAGTGACTCTTTAATGTCATGACAAATGAACATAACTACCGTGAGGGCAAAGAGCCACGTTAACAATAATTTGCTACCCATTATTGCTAACTTAGTTTCTATTCTGCTATTTACCCTGGCAGCACTTGTAAAGCTTTCACTGGTAAGCACTTTAACAAGACCAGTGTGAAGCTCCTGATATGAAAATTACATTTAATGAGTCTTTTCATTTAGCAAGTTGTACTTCTAGACTTGGGAAAAAAAGGAATATTGTAAGGAATACCATATATCTAATATTAAAAAAATCAGCAATCCAAACAACACATGTTAATAATCACGTAACAAACGGATAGATATGAAATGCAATATGTGAAGCAAGTTAAATTCGGAACAGTTCAACATACAACTTTATTCACTTACCGCCCAGCATCCAGCCCATGTCTCAAAACCAATCAATACACCTTGAAAGAACCACTACAAGGGTAGGGCTTCAAGAACAATTCCATCATACCCAGGTATTTTTGGAGCTAGCAATTCAGTTTTAGGCCATTTTTGTCAGGAAGACTTTGCATTTTTGCATCAGCAACAGTTTATTTTATTGTGTTATATGAGTTTTGCCTTTTTCAATACATATTCCAGGACCTAGTCATAATGAAAAAGAAATCAACACGGGGCAATTCCAGCTCATGGTCAACAGAGCTGTGTACACGTGCTTGAATTACACTAATAAATAAATGTAAAAAGAAAAAACACTGAAGATTAAAAAAGGAAGACACTGGGATACTTCATAATAACTGGAAGGCATAATAGGATGATGCAAAACACTAGAATTGTGTGCAGCCTGCCTCTGCTTTTACCTTATATGCATAGAAAAACATGGTGTGTAATTGGTTTTATAAGTAATATAGTATATTATATATGAGACTGAATTAAAATGATTAATTGTATCCCTTAAAAATACATGCACATTGTCAGAGTGTGTTTTTACAAGCTGTTATAGCAGTTACTGATAGCAAACCAATTTTATAATCACGTTGATGTCATATGATGGTGTTCCAAACTCATTAAACAGTAATATTTAAGTTATCTTAAAGATTTAAAACTTATTTTGAGTTACAGCAAGTTGCAAAAGATCATAAGCCACAGGTCTTGACAAGCTAAAAAAAGTCAGCAACAACTTGTAATATCTGACTTGTTGTTCTTATCTTAATCTACATATACTTGTGTACATAGACCATTCTCATGTTCCAAAGCTCTAGGTAGCTCCTCACTAGTTTGGCTTCTACGTTTGGTCCAACCAGGGTGCATTTTTTAGGGCTGAAGACTTGCACTAAACATTTGTAATGTTTAAACTAGCCCAAGAAAAAAAGCCACGCTTAAAGGCATATCTAAGATTCCTGGATTATGAATGCATCTAATTAAGGAGAATCAGTAGTGCATGAAAAAAATGTTTGCACGAAAAAATACCAGAACAAACATGTAAACACTTACCATGAAGTTAGCAAAATGTCTTGTAATTTCTGACAGTTGAAAATTAGATTTAACACCCCCTTGAAACCAGGCTAAATTAGCATAAAAATTATAATTTGTTTTGGCCAATCAGGAGGCTCAGGCAGCGGATACATTTGAATCACGTTTCAGGGTTGCTGGCTGTGCTGTAAAGTCCCTCTACCAAAAAAGTCAAACGTATCTGGCTGCCTTTCCTGTGTGTTCTTTGTTCTGTTAGCTCCTTGTGGGTGTGCAAAGCTGGATTTTACTTTCCTGCATATAACTTTGCAAGTACACTGAACTTTTCTATATAACATAATTTTCTAATAATCATTGTCTGTTTCTTACCAAAAATGTGAAACCCAGGAAACTTATATATACCTTTAAGTATTATTAAAATGGGCAGTATATTTCCAAACAATTTTACTTATTTTCTGCTCCATGCCACCCAAACATTGCATACTTATTTATTGTATTGCCTTCTTTTGTTAGGACCAAGGGGAAGTTTTCAATTCTAGTGATGGTGAACAATTAGCTTCATAAACATTTGACCATAATGAATCTCGCTCATAGCCTGTTACGGTAAGTTATGATTCTTTCACTGTACATTGTGTAAAGTGGCCAGTAATATAATCTTATCTCAAAGTGAAAAACACAAGTTTATCTACAAATTTAAACTCAATGAAAACATAATTTGTCCATACTTCAAATTATGTGTATGATTGTACTTTTATACAAGAGTATCAGAGCGGACAAGTAAATCTAAATACTATATACTCAATTGAGCATTTATACTAAGAGCTCACTGGAGAAGAAGCCCTGCATACTAAATTCAAAATGTATTTAACATCCTTGAATACCTGGTAAATTACATTTCCCTAAAGAAGCACAAACATGGTTCCAGTTCTATTCATCCAACATTGTAACATTTGAAGTACTTATTTTCACCACATCCAAATTACCAGGTGTAAACTAATAGCCACCAATTACAGAACAGCTACAATATGTTGCTAAGGGATGTCATTACTGAGTTAGAAGCTGGGAACATGTCCTCATCTGTCTCTAGAGAGAGGCAGTATTAAGTGGATAACATCCATAGCTTTCTTTTGCACCTGAAACTAGGTTTACTCAATAGATGTTGTCCACTCACATATTAAACATCTGCAGAGGGCCCCCCTGTCCAGCCTTCCTTCCAGTGCCAATCACATGACAGATATGTGTTTCAGGTCATGCCAAACAATGTTAACCATACATAGAATTGAAAAGTAACTGACAGATAAGACTATAAACCGTATACAAGTAATAAATTGTAAAAACGCTTTTATTACCAACTGTATTTGCACATTATACATTAACTTTATCTGGAACGAATTGGTATTTTCTAAGGACGCAGAGCATTATTTGGCAGGACTAAGTTGCTACCTCTGCCTATCAGAATAATCTAATGATGGGGAATAGGACTAGTGAACATAGGACTGACAAGACTATTCTTACGGGTGTTGGTTATCACTTCTAACTCAATTCATTTTTCGATTATTGCTTGAATTTCCATATTAAAAAAGAAAAAGGTTAAAATATACTACTTGTAGATGGTCTTAAAATTGTATCAGTGTCTCTTTACTTTGTAATACTGAAGTAATCTAATTACAAGCAGTACATTATTGTATCTATTATAGTTCATAACTGCAGTGATTTATAAATTATCCTGCTAAATCAAAACCATTCATTATACTCATTAAAATGCCGAAAACAAAACAAATATATTTATCTCAAAATAAGCAAAATTTCGTATCAAAAAGGAAAAAACATTTAGACCAATCTGCATGAAAAGCTTAGAAAACTGCAATTTAAGGACCACTGTAATCATGTTTTCTATTTAGATTTTTGAGTAAATATACTTATTAAAGGGCAAATTTGATTTAAGAAAAAAATCCATAAAACCAACCTTGTCATTTGTCACTTTTGTATACAATTATTCTTTACTGCAGGCTTCCCTTTCCTTAACCAAGTTTGCTTCTGACAACTCCTGTCTCAGAGTGCCTCCTTGTAAAAGGCGAGCTTTGCATTAGTGCCAATCAGCACACTGGCAGTAGTTACTGCCACATCCCCATTGTGCAGATAGAAATTCCTCATTGTAATCTTTTTCTACCTTAGGAAATATAAAACTAAAATGGTTGATCCCAAAGCAGCATAATTGCATTAAAAAAGTAATAAATTAGAGGCTGTATTTTTTTACATTCTAAAAACATTACCAATTTTATAGTGAAGTTATTCAAAAGCATATTTTAAAATTATGACCACAGAGGTCCATTAAAGCAAGGACAAAGGTCCAAAGTGTGAGGATCACTGGCATAGGCTTCCTCGAACTTTGTATTATTAAATTGTTCAGAGCAAAACGATGAGCAAATATCACTGCCAGCTTTTCTGTATTACTTTAATGTATGTTTTATAAACTATAGAGCCATGTTGTCTGGTTCCTAGAATGCATCTCTATGAAGGGCTTCCTTCCAGGCTTCAAGAAGCAGCCTGTCTGGCTCCTATACAATATTCCTGGTTCCTACAGGTTAGATGTTTTTGTCCACTCCTACTATAGATTAGTTATTTTTTATTATTAAAAACGGTTTAAATGTATTTTAGCATTTTGTGAATTCAGTGTCCCTCTAAGTTGTTCAACTAACAAAGTATGGAAAAAAAATGTGCATAGCACAAACAAATAATATACATATATATATATATATATATATATATATATATATATATATATATATTTTTTTTTTTTTTATTAACAAAAACTTTCTGTACTTAGTTAAGATTACACAATATTCCTTACCTTTCACATGGTGTACTAAAGAGACAATGTGGTACGTAAATGATTCTGGAGATGTTTTGCTTGCGAAGGATGCCTTGATGTGATCAAAGATGGATCGGAAGTCGTGCTCTTTCTTGACCGAGTGAACAAGTGTACTGGCTAGCAGCCTGTCATTAGTCAGAGAGGATGGCCTTTATACATATGGCAAAATAGAGGAGAATATTTAGCAAAAGTACAAAAAATGTAAGAAGAAAAGACACCTAAATAATGGTGTTTACCTGCTATCATCAAGAGGCACGGAGATCATTTTGAGTTTGACTTCTGGATGATGAGACTCTGACGCTATCATTTTGAGCCTGAGTGGACTTTCCTCCCTAAACACGGTCTTCTCTCTCACTTCTGAGCTCTGGCGTAAAGGAAGGCTGTAACTAAAGATATCTTTGTACTTTTCCATTTTTACCTTTTCAGGTGACTGGGTGTCTTTTTTCAACACAGACTTCTCACTACTTTTCTCATCATCTTTATGCCTATCTTTTAATACTCTGTCACCTCCTTTATGCCCCTTTCCTTCCTTACTCTTCTCACCCTCTCTGGCACCCTTCATGGGAACTTTAGACTTGCATTTTGCAGACTCCTCCTCAGAGTTCCAGTGAGAAGTAGAGGAAAAGCCTTTACCCTGATCAGCAAGTACAGACTTTCTAAACTGCCTATAGTCCTCAGCCTCTTCTAGATCTTCACTCTCAGAAATCGTCAGAAATGGAGATCTGACAGTCTCTTTCTCTACAAAATAATCTAAAGTGTCATGATCGTCCCAGACTCTGCCCCCTTCCTTCTTGCCTTTATCTGGCCCTCTCTCTTTCTGGGTTTCTTTCTCTCTGGTACTGGTCCTCTCAATAGGGAATAACCTATGTTCTTCATCTGTATATCTGCAAATGGAAGAGGCAATGGTAAATATTATATCAAAGCATTTCAATGGTGAAGGAGGACATTTGTATTGCTGCATGTATGAAGTAAGTGGGGGTATTGCAACATAGGAGAAAATTATAAATCAGAGTTAATGATTATTGTTATATTACTATATTTTGATGATCAAAAGAATATATTTCCTCTAAAAATGCACAGCTATATATCAAAATTGCTCTATTTAGATTAAATTGCTCTTTATTAACTTTCTAAAGATATGTACATCTGCTAGAACATCTGAACACAGCATATTATGACAAGCCTAACAATACAACACGTCTTAGCAATTCTCTTTCCCATAATACAATTTTGCAATGCATTATTTTTAAATCCAGTTGTGGTTAACACTGCATGGGCTAGTTATACATCACTCACCTTTTAGTAGCCTTTGAACCCTTTGGTAGATCCTGCTGTACAGTGTCAGAATACAAGGAGTAACGGGAGCGTCCCTCTTCCCGTGAAGGATTCTGGGTTATCATAGTCTTTGCTGGGCTCTTATGGGAAGGTATATGAAGTGGGCTATTCTGTGATGGACTGTAGCGTGTTGAACCATTGCCACCAGATCCAGAACCAGACCTTTCTGGACTATGCATAATGGAATGTGAATTCTGAGACAATGTGTCTTTGGCAGAATGAATCAAGCTCACATTAGGGCAGTCAGAGTGAGATGAACTCTGGCTGGGTGGTGATGCCACAGGAGATGGACTGCAAGGTGACCTTGGGCTGTTATCATAAGCAGAAAGACCTGCCCAGCTGTCACCGTGCAAATCTGACTCTTTACCAAGTTCATCAAGTGGTTCAGAAGGGTCAAACGCATCCTTTTGATCATCACATGATTTGCTATTTTGTGGGCTGCGTGATTTTTCTGCCCCCTCAATCCTCTGTGTCTGCTTCTCTTGGGAATTGTGCTTTTTTGTCACTGGTGATTTGCTATAACGTGATGAAGAACGAGAAGAGGAAGACTTTGGAGACTGAGAGGACTTGTAAGAGCGGTGTGATCGGCTCCTTGATCTTTGTGATGACACAGATCTCCTCTTTGGACTTCTGGAGCGAGAGCGCCCACGTCTTGGACTCCGAGAGTATCTACGATTCCACATAGGTCTGTAACCACCACGATGATACCTGCCTCCACCTCCCTGATAATACCCTCTTGCTCTGGGTCTGAAGCCATATGGACGCCGCATTCCTCTATTGTTTCTGTAATCTCTACGATAATCTCGGTTATAAACACGTTCCCTACTGCGTGATCGTGAGTATGTTCTAGACCGTGACCTGGAACTTAAAAGTTACAGAGAGCAGTTAGGGAGATATTGGACATATTACATCTTTAAGGAAGGTTTCTGGAGATTGCTAGACATGTAATATATACCAATGTATTTACTTTTATGTACTCTGTTTTGTTAAAAAAAAGCTCAAAAGTTCTGTTTTTATTGTCTAGACTTAAACAAATAGTCCTTCTACTGGTCTGCCCAACGCAGAGTATGCAGACACAGACTCCGTAGGGCTGGATGTGCAGAGCAATGCCTTAGCCTATCAGGGACTTATCTGAGCAGCATGCTTTTTTTTTGTATATTACATTTTTGTACCAAGATCTGATGCAAACAATTTTAGTTAAATTTAAGTCATTCATATGTATGCAGTCATTTGTGTATGTCCAGACAATTTAAGTTTAATGGTTATTTTTAAGCCCTTTAAGTGACCATTGTAATGGCCTAGCAAGTGGACAAGTGGTTATATTAGTTTTACATTAAGCATAAATAAAATTCTTATTTAATAAGTTATACTAGCTAACTTCAATATTATAGTAATTTTAAAAGTTTACAGGATTTTTAACAACAATTAGATTTCATAAGAACAAACAATCATTGATAAGGTCACCCAACAACAAAACCTTGTTGCCAATGGAAGCTTCAAACACTACATGTCGTTAACCAGTTGAGATCAATTTGTGTTGGTGGTAAACATTATGTTTGAAAACGTAGCAGCTTCTTGGTAAATAAAGGCACCTGGTGGATACCAGTAGCAGCAAAGTCTGAACTTTGACAGTAGGTTTACCATTGAATATTCATCTATTAATAATTAACATTTAATTAAACCATCCAGCTCATGTTCTTTATTCTTTACAGCACTTACAACGGTCCTTTGTTTGTAAATAGAGTCATAACCCAAATGTGACTGGTCCACTTTAAACAAAACATATTGCTGTAAAATGCTATGTAAAATACTAGCATTGAGGAAATGGTGAGTTTTGAGATGCAGAAAAGAGACAACAAAATCAGTATGAAATGTAACAACAGTTGTAGTAAGTTATGCCACCCCTCAGATATGCATAAATAATTCCTCTTAAATTTAAGTTAGGCTATATAAATCAGACGTTAATATAGTAAATATTTCCAAAAATGGTAAAGCCCAAATTAATTATTAATTCAAGCTAAAACATTGTATATTTACCTGTATCTTTTTTTCCGTGAATGCGACCTCGATCTAGAAGATGATGGAGATCGAGATTTTGACCTCGAAGAGTGTGATCTTGAGTTTGATCTGACCATTTTCCAATGCCAATAGTTCTATTTTACAATGAAAATGTGTGACAGCTTGCAAAACAGTAAAATGGTTAAGAAGAACAATTTTATTGTCAGGCTACAAACATTGTACTACAAAACTCAAACTACTTGGAAGGCTAGAATAAACTAATATGCAATCTATTACCAAAACATAAAAATATTCAATATTCTATATAGTATTTGGCAAAAACTGCACAGTCTGGAAAACATGATTTCCGAAATATTCAGAAGTCCATGACCATCTTTTCAGTGTAGCTTAAAGGGATATCTAAATTTGATGGATTAATACATTTCTGCACTCTATAGGCAAAAGCAGCCTATATGTATACATAAAACATTTTATTTTTTATTAATATCTAAACATCCCTCTAATAATTGTGTTGGCACCTCCAGGGGGTGTCGACACAAGCTCCTGATCCCCACCCAATCAGCATGCAGCATCCGTGGAGCAATATTAACCCACTATTTACCTGCTCTTGCTTGCTCAGCCTCCCAGTCACTGCTGGGATATGACTCATCCCTGCTTCCTGTCTATGCGGTGTGCTGTTGCTATAGCAACTAACTATATAACAGCTGGAGACTAAAATATATTTATTGAGCTTTAAAATATTGTTTATTTAGTAAAGATAAATTGCATGTACTAAAAGTTGACTTATTTTGCTGCTGAATTTCCATGTGACTTTATCTGTTGCATAGTAAAAAAAAGCTTGATTCACATATACTATGTTTGTGACAGTTGCTGCATTTTGATGACATCATGGCTTATTGTTAAACCTACTTGACTGCAGGGATTTTCAGCTTTACTCTGTTCTGTTCAAGGACTATAGAAAGAAATGCTGAAGACAAAATCTACTATACCTCAATAAGCCAAAATGACAATATGGAGGTAACAGTGCAGAACTTAATAATATGAACAGATCAAATAAACTAATCTGTGCAAACAAAAAGGACCCAAAGAAATAAAAAGAAAATCCAACTACTGCTTACCTAGAATTTCAAGGAAAGTATGTCAGTTTCCTCCAATTTGCAGTTTCAGAAAAGTACTGATCCTGCAAAGTCAAAACAAATGTCAAATACTAAAAAAAAATAAACATATTTAATACAGAGTTCCTATACTTTATTTTCTATTGCAACATTAAAAAGGATACACAAAAAGGGGATCAAACAACAGAAGTTATGCTGAAACATACAAATCTCTCTAGCTATTACTTTGTGTTTATGGAAGTAATGATCATCAACATTTGCATTTTATTCTGAAAACAAATAACCACCAAAAGACACACAACCTAATTTTGTCAGAATATCAAAAATAACATGCTTTCATTATAAGTTTACTTCAATGTTGGAGAGATTTGTGGTATTGTTGATTATTAAGTGCTGCTGATGGATTTAAGAATACGAATAGATATTGCGAGACTCCACTACTATAATATTTGAAAGTAAAAAGGTTCAACAGTTGAATTAGCTGATTTAATATAAAATTCAAGGCATTTCCTAAGTTCTTTGTTATATTTAATGGACATCTTTTAGCAGAAAGGAAAGTTTAAAGCACAGATGTCAGTACCTGTACAGGAACAAATAAGTTAGCTTTAGATCGTCCAAAAGCTTATTTTAGAAGAGAAATGTAACCAATAAATTAGTGGAACATGGGTGCAAGACAGCGATACCTTATATATTAAAGAAAAAGTCACACTGGAATCTCTAAAACATACATTTGTTGGGTTGTACCCGACCAGATTTGGTCACTTTTATTTTTTTACATCGTTCAGTCATTTCTGACTCTCCGTGTCCTCATGGACCGTAACCCACCACGCACATCTTTATGTCCATGGTCATGCTGATCCCCATGGCAGAGATACTGGAGTGAGTTGCCAGTTCCTTTTCCAGTGGGCCATAGCATACAGCTCCTGGTATTTCTAGATGGTCCCCGATCCAAGTGCTCAACAGGCCCAATTCTTCATGGCATCAGGGTGGTGTGACTTATTGGTTCCCTTACTGGAATCGAACCCAGGGTGCATTGTTGAAAGCTATCCTAATTACTGGGCTACCAGGGAACCCTTTGTACCCATTACTTATAGAATTGTTGTCAGCAAGTCCTTATTTGATCACACAGTGAGATATCATGTACAGTTGTACAATAGAACAAGTACAATCAAATCAAACATGCTGCTTGCAAACTCAAGAGATTTAGCAAACATCAGGGCCAGTTTATTAATGTTTATTTTGGTATTTTTTCATGCAAAATAAATGTTGGTAAACACTACTGATTCTCTTCTATCAAATGCATTCATAATCCAGGAGACTTAGATATATATGTCTTTAAGGGCAGGCCCTTTCCATATTGGAACTTAAATAAATGTCACTCTGGCCTTACAGCCTATATAGGATGCTATTTCCTGATTTTAGTATATTAATTTGGGATCGTTCTTGTTATGAATGCGGCAGTGGCAGCAGCATTTGCAGCAAGGAGGTGCTAGATGATGCTGCCGGAATTGTGTACAGATTGCAAGTGCTGCCGAAATTATATACGATTTGCAAGCTTAAACCTTTTACCCCAACATATCGGCAGGAAAATTTAGTCAGGCCTATCTAGCGGATGCTTACTGCTGTTGCCTGTGCTGGCGGCCCGCCGGCGCAGTCATAATCGGAAAGGACCTTAATTTGTTATATATATTTTAAGTGACGAAGTAAAGGTTACATTGAATTATTTTTTATGATTCATTTGTCCGTTGATTTTTCATTTGGCTTTAAACGGTATACTTTCTTATCTCTCTCCTTGTAAATAAAGTGTGTCTAATATATACCATCAGCACCCAATAAGTCATAGCATTTATGTTCATGGGTAAAGGGGTCCTTTTCCTACCTTTCAAGGGGCCAAAGAGGGAGTGAATGTAATTCTGAAAATATATAGAGGCCCATCCAAAGTGTAGGGTTCCCTGGTGATCCAGTGGTGAGGATTCGGTGCTGCGACCTGGGTTTGATTTCAGTCAGGGAACCAAGAGATCACACCACCCTGACGCCATGCAGGGTATGGCCTGGTCAGTAAATGGATGGGAGACCACCTAAGATTACCAGGATCTGTATGCTGTGGCCACTGGAAAAGGAATTGGCAACCCACTCCAAGTGGAAAACCAAGGGGATCAGCATGACCATGATGTGCCTGGTGTGTTACAGTCCATGAGGTCACGGAGAGTCGGACATGACTGAATAACACAAACACACACAAATTGTAGTAAAGATTGTCCCATACCTGCCTACACCATATAAGACCTACACCTAGAGAGCAGAATATAATCCTTAAAATGCACCTTGTCTTTTATATAAAAGATCAAAGGAATAATTTGACCTCAGCAAAATTCACATGCCAAGCCATTTGAATGAATAATGCCCCAAAGGTTGTAGTGTGGCCTACTGGGGGCTCAACCACTACTAGTAAACGTATTATGACAAAAATATATTCTTTTTATATATGAAATTACAATGTAGAGTATATGATTATGAAATACAACGGATATGTATGGTATAGAAGAAAAACACAGACATGAGCCCAGCACACATATACAGGTGAAAGATCATTGATGTACATGTCTGCTTTATATACACAGATGACTGCACACACGACTGCTTATGTATACATACGACTGCACGTCTGCTTATATACACACATGACTGCACGTCTCTTTATATACACGGGCAGTAGTGCAATGTGCTGCAGTGCCTCTCTATATAACGGTCACTGTCAGCTCGCGCCACGCACCTTGCAAAGCGCCTCACACCGGCCCGAGCTCCCTGATAGACGCCATTTTCTTTCTTCTCTCCCTTCTCCTTGACGCGAAACCTCAGGTGGGAGGAGACACAAGAGGAAGGAGGAGAGGCGCCGGAAGAGGCGCGCATAGTAGGAGGGGAGGCTGTTGTCAGGGTATTGAGTCGGGCCCTGCTCCAGAGCGTGAGGAGCTTTGTTTTAACCTACGTCAATGTGATGACTTGTTTTTATTTTCCTCCGGACAGTCGGACAATGTATAACTTCTTTATTATAACATTTTTTATTGCTGTCATTTTTTCATAAAATGACCCGTCGACAGGCGTGGTGATATGACGTCATGCAGTACTGCAGTGTGCGGCAGAGCGGTCTGTGCGTCACACACAGTGGGCGGGTCCAGGCGGTCACACACAGTGGGCGGGTCCAGGCGGTCACATGCAGTGAAGGGTGGTCACATGGAAAGTTACATGGGGCAACTGTACTCTGGGTACACATTTAAAGATACGTTAGGATGATGCGACGCACTGAACCTGATGGAGATGTCAATCTATCTAATCTCTCTCAGTCACTACCCCCTGAGCTCCATCAAGTTCATGTTCATTGCTTCAGTGACTTCATCTATCCATGTCCACCTCTGACGACGTCGTCTTCTCCTTCTTGTGCCTTCAATCTTTCCCAGCATCAGAGTCTTTTCTACGGAATCCTGCCGTCTCATAATATGGCTAAAATATTTGAGCTTCAGCATCATGATCATACCTTCTAGTGAACAGTTTGTCTTGATTTCCAATAGTATTGATTTCTTGGATTTTTTCACAGTCCAAGAGACTCTAAGCAGTCTTCTCCAACACCACAATTCTACGGTGCTCAGCTTTCTTTATGGTTCAGCTCTTGCATCTATATGTTACTACTGGGAATACCTTAGTTCTAACTATGCGGACCTTTGTTGATAGTTTAATATGTTTACTTCTTACTAGCTTGTCCAAGCTTGCCATAGCTTTTCTCCCCAGAAATAGACATCTTTTAATTTCATGACTAAAGTCACCATCTGCATAGATCTTGGATCCCAGGAAAATAAAATCTGTCTTCCCCGTCTTTTTGCCAGGAAGTGAGACTGCCGTTTGCCATGATCTTTGTCTTTTAAACACACATTTGTATGTCTCAGCTCAGCTTCCCAGAATGCATTGGAATAACTGTTTTTCTCAGAATTCTGAGCTGGAAGCAGATTTTT
This sequence comes from Discoglossus pictus, assembly GCA_027410445.1. Lineage (NCBI taxonomy): Eukaryota > Metazoa > Chordata > Amphibia > Anura > Alytidae > Discoglossus > Discoglossus pictus. The sequence goes on along the minus strand of CM050165.1, from coordinate 197,814,122 downwards.
GTAACGTGTTTTAGACATTCAAATGTGAACACAGTTGTACTATTTATTTACTGTACTACTGTACGGTGGAGGGCTCTTATCGCTCTTGTGCACACCATATATAAAATTATTGTTGTGATGAACTACCTACTCATAAGGTCCACAACACAAGCTGAGATCCCACTCCACGCTGATGATAGCCAGTAACCTTGAAACCGCTCTACGTGGACAGGATTCCCAGCTTGTGGAAAAGGCGGTGTAATGCAGTGGGCATAAGAATAAAGGAATCCATGCTTGAAATGGTTTATGGATTGAACAGCGAGACGTTTGTGGGCACATTTGCATGTCTCTGCTCAGCTTCACAGAATGCAGTGTGATAATGGTATTTATCGGAATTCTGAGCAGGAAACTTTTTTTTTTTAACTTGATTTAAACGTTCAAATGTGAACACAGGTGTGTGTGTGTATATAATTTCTCACAAAAAGTGAGTACACGCCACACATGTTTGTAAATATTTAATTATATCTTTTCATGTGATAACACTGAATAAATGACACTCTGCTACAATGTAAAGTAGTAAGTGTACAGCCTGTATAACAGTGTAAATTTGCTGTCTGCAAATAACTCAACACACAGCCATTTATGTCTAAACCGTTGGCAACAAAAGTGAGTACACGCCTAAGTGGAAATGTCAAAATTGGGCCCAAAGGGTTGATATTTTGTGTGGTCACCATTATTTTCCAGCACTGCCTTAACCCTCATGGGCATGGAGTTCACCAGAGCTTCACAGGTTGCCACTGGAGTCCTCTTCCACTCCTCCATGATGACATCACAGATCTGGTGGTTGTTAGAGACCTTGCACTCCCCCACCTTCCATTTGAGGATGCCCCACAGATGCTCAATAGGGTTTAGGTCTGGTGACATGCTTGACCAGTCCATCACCTTTTCCTTCAGCTTCTTTAGCAAGGCAGTGGTCTTCTTGGAGGTGTGGAATGTGGGGGAGTGTGTGTGTATATAATTTCTCACAAAAAGTGAGTACACGCCACACATGTTTGTAAATATTTAATTATATCTTTTCATGTGATAACACTGAAGAAGTCTCTAACATCCACCAGCTCCGTGATGTCATCATGGAGGAGTGGAAGAGGACTTCAGTGGCAACCTGTGAAGCTCTGGTGAACTCCATGCCCATGAGGGTTAAGGCAGTGCTGGAAAATAATGGTGGCCACACAAAATATTAACACTTTGGGCCCAATTTGGACATTTCCACTTAGGGGTGTACTCACTTTTGTTACCAACGGTTTAGACATTAATGGCTGTGTGTTGAGTTATTTTGAGGGGACAGCAAATTTACACTGTTATACAGGCTGTACACTTACTACTGTATATTTTAGCTGAAAGATATTCTAACCTATTTACAAAAATGTGAGGGTGTACTCACTTTTGTGAGATACTGTGTGTGTTTCTATCTATCACTGGGATTATCAGAATAGACCAGAATGTTTGCTATGGGCTGATAGATATATAGGACCTTTCCTGGCAGACGGATAACAAGAACAATCCCAAAACCCTAATCAGAAATCATGAATGGATCAGTTGCAGTGAATTGCATATTACATACATTAAACAAACTATTGAGGACATAAAATGACTTATACTCTTTTAAATGCTTTAAAAAAAAATTAAACATTAAAAAAGTTTTTTTTTGCATGAAAACATATGAAGTAAATTCTGTGCATACTTTGTTTAAACTGTTAGGAAGTGCAGAGAGCATACTTAAGACTGTAGATCTTATTGGTCACCAAAGGGCAAGCCCCAGAGCAGTTAAAGAAATTTCCCTGTTTTTTTAATATTCAGGTAAACTACCTAAGTTTTGGTTTGCATATATAAACATTATTTTATTATCTAGGATTTGTTAGTACATTTTGTGCATGAATTACAGGACACACACACCTTTGTTGGGATTATTTGAAAGGCTTTAGTGAGTAAAAATAGGTTTTAAGCACCAACTGCCCTATTCTACTACCCAATTTGTAAATGTATACACACTCAAATTTGCTCTTAATATTGCGACATATTCTATTAGCTACTCGCCTTCCTATTATTAGTTACCCGCCCACAATCACTACGGGTCAGCCAATGATACAAAACCAGCCTTGGAACTCCATTGGCTTTAGCACAGCTCGACTATTACAAGCTCTAAATAATGAAAGTTACACAAAATCGATATTCTATTAGGCCCATAGCTGTAGTAAAGTCTAACCCGCAGCTGAAAAAAGTATCACGTTTCTGTCAAAAATATTATGAGTACTAAATAGAACTCACAAGGGCTTTTTCAAACACTTATTAGTTATGAAACACACAATACTGTACTTTAAAAGCACGGGAAGGCATGGAAACACATTAGAATAGATTGCACAATGGTTGCAAACATAAATATGAAATAACCTTTAAAAAGAATATTTTTTTTATTTCTGAGTAATATCGATCCCAAGACTTAAGGGTTAATACATATCATGAAACTCACATAAACTAAAACAGATGATCTAATGCATTTTATAGAGTGCTAGGTTACGAGTCTGATCTGCAAATATTTATTGGCATGAATTCATTTGTAGCCTCCAATTGCAGATTACATGTAAATTCCATGCTTTATTGATCATGATGACGGTCTCATTTACTATTGGCTGTGTCTAAGAAGTAAATTACTGGCTTGCTTAAATATTGTCAGATCATATGATCATGCCCCCGGAGATCTAACTTAAAAAGGAAGGGTTTATTAGTTTAGGCTTAAGGAGGCAAATTGCAGGCTGGAGTCAATAGAATACATCTAAACATTTATAGCAAAAAAACACCCGCAGCATTGAAGTTACTTTTCCAATGATGTGGTAGAAATACTCATACAATACACAGTATTAAAATATGTTTAATTAATATATTTGCATTTTAAGGGGTAGTGTCTGGTTTTTCGCAACAAGGCTTCATGAGGGTTTAGAGGTTGAGTATGCTGAAATAGACTGCAGAGTAATTTTCTAACAAAGGATCATATTGATCTTACTTCTGGACACTCCTACCCATGTATGACCTGATATCACGTAAAAAAGGTTGTTTGTAGGGTTCATTTTGCATAGCTGTGATGAAGTCAGGTATATGTCCTATACAAGAGTTTAAAACTGGATTCTGGAATTGCTGAACAATGGCTGTTGTGAGCAGAATGTTTAAACTCTTCTTCATTAATAGGTTGCCCAACTTGATTCTCCCTCTGGAGTTTAAAGGTCTACTTTCTCTGGGTGGCCTGGTTATTGATACTATCATAGAAAGAGAATGATATAATGCCTGAGCTATAAAAATAGTATCTCAATTGGTGTAAATCTACAGTCCTCATCTGTGGTGACCATAGACCACACAGAGTGTTTTATTTGAATATATCGTAAAAATTCTGAATCTGTCATAGATCTGTTTTCATTCCTGACATGTGTAAATTTTATCAAATTTAATTAAATAATAAATTGTAAGTTTGTCCATACAAGGAAAGAATCATAGGTTATCCAAGATAGGCACCATAAGCATTTAATTATTAGTAAGAATTTGTCTAGAATTAAATTGTCTCAATGAAATGACACTTTCTGTGACAGAACATCCTCCTGCTGCTCCCAACCTCTTCCAGATAATACTGGCCAGCAGCTGTTCCCTATCTGAGGAGAAGGTGATCAGCGCTCAGACTCTGTAGGGGATGTCCTATACTCTTCCAAAGAGGATTCTCATTCTTTATTTGGAGTTACAACTTTTATAGGGACATGGAAGAATATAAAAGTGTAAACATGAGCATCAAATGTTTAACTTTAAACTTCGCTCCCCAATACAGATTGTCCAATCAGGAGGGCATAGCCTTATGACATGTAGTCATTGGTCTATCTGAAGGGATAGACCAACTGATCGAAGATTGCTAGTTTACCTAGTTCAAAATCCCTGTCCCTGGTAACCACTCTTGGGCAACTAAATTAGGCTAATGTCACAAGCTGGATTGGCCTTCGCTTAGGTCCTCTCCTTTGCAGGTTTCTGTGTATTGGTGCTTTGGATTCCCTGTGAAGGAGCCTTTTTTCAGAATCTGTGGAGAGCAGGTGTGAATTTCTGGCAGGCAGATGCAGGATTTCCAGGTAGCTTGACTGGGACCAATGATTAAGGGCATTGCACTTTATTGAAACACACAGACTTATATACATGGTAGAACAAAAAGTTCCCAGCAATTCAATTAGTCTGCTTGTAGAGTAACAAAAGATAGCAGAATGCAGGATGCTTCATTTTGTTAGTTTCACAATGGATATGTTAGACCTTTCCTTTCAAAAAATAATTGAATCCCAATATCTGAATTACAAAAGTACATATAAACAAGTAACGAGAGTTTAGCCTCACAATACCAAAAACACACAGACACTAGGGGTATTCATTTGGGATGAGGGTCCAAACAGGGGATTTGGAGATAACAAAGCCGAGGGGTGTTATGTCCATCATGTTCTGGCCCAGGAAACGCATTTCCTTGGGGAAGACTGGACTAGACTCTTGGGGAAGACTGGACTAGACTCTTGGGTGAGAAAGAGAAGCAGGCAGCAGGGGTCTCCCCCATCAAGACTGTCATCACAGCTAATTACCATTGTGTCAACACCGTAATACTCTCACAGTGGGTACATGGTGGCGATATAACAGGATTAAGAATGTAAGTGACTGGGGGCGGAGCTAGCAACTGAGGAGAGCAGTAGCAAAATAACAGCTCCTACAACAAGGTTCGAAAAGGACTAAAAATACACAAACCTGATTAAGTTTATATTATGTATAGGTGCTTTCACCTTCTGAACATATTTATGGAAAACCAGGATCCAGCTTTTCATCTTGATTTACAGACAAGAAGGCACATCAGGTAATGGTGAATGACCCTGGAAGAAATTTGTCAACTCTACTTGACTTTCTGGGCACTGAGCCAGAGAAAAGAGCTCAACAAGCAATAAGTTTCCCAAAACTTTGAACTTTAACCATCATGGAGACAAATCTAAGGCCTAGGAGATTTAGGACTTGGAACCCCTGCACCCCACAATAATGCTGAGAATCTTTGCTGGGGATCACCCCCTCCATTACACCATTATATCAAGGCTCCTTCTCTCGCTATACCACTCAGACCCAAATGGGTATTTAAGAATTAGCTGGGACCCTACACAATAAACTCCACTAGTCTCTTTAGCTGAGATTTGAAATCAATTTCCGAATATGACATGGGGTAATATTTCCCAAGCTTATCACTCTGCCTCCCAGAGGAAACATAATGGGACATCTACAGTATACTGATAAATAAAAACTGCCTTTTTACTCATCTGTCACATCACTCATCAGGAAAATTGTATATTGATTCTTAATGGACAATTCTGGTCAATAACCTTAATGAATGTTTATGCACCGTGTCAACCTATTCAACATTTTTGTGACTTTTTAAATCTAATAACAAACAAATATGCAACAGCTCAAATAATACTAGGAGGGAATAATAATGCCATAACCATGCTATACTAGATAGATCCTCCTCATCTACTACCCTAATCCAAAGACAAACAGTCCATAGTGATAAAATCCTTAGAAAATGGATCATAAATTCAGGTCTAATTGATGTCTGGCAGATCCACAACCCCAGTACAATTTGCACAAGACTTACTCCAGAATAGATATGTGTCTAGTGGCCAGAACAATTTTCCATTAAATAACAAATCCACAAATTGATATTCACACTTGGTCTGGCCATGCACATACAGTATTTCCATTAGACTAAAAATGAATTTAAAACAACCTCCTAATCATTGGAGATATAATGATTCTTTACTGCTATTCAAAATACAAAAAGACAAATAGGAAATCATCGCAATGAATACTTTAAAATCAATGATACATATGATGTCTCAATTTTCACTCTTTGGCCAACCAATAAAGCAGTTATCAGAGGTAGACTGGCTGCATTTGCCAAAATGGCTGCAACGCAAGATATTCAAGATTTGTACTCTAAATTCTTAAAATTAGTAACAAAGCATAAACATATTCCATCACAAGAAACTCTTCTACAAATTATAGACACATGAAGAGCACTAAAACAAATACACCTACTATGAAACAAACTAAACAGAAATATTATGAAAAACTAATAAAGCAGATACCATCAGCCTTATTAAATTGCAATTCAGCCAATTTAATAGGGCTCTATTTAAGCACATAGCCTATTTTTTTTTTGCAGAAGTTTTTAGTTAGTGAAGACCTTGCTTTTGGATATAAGTTCACTAACTAAAAACTTCTGTCAAAAAAATAGGCTTAGTGCTTAAATAGAGCCCTATTTAATTGGCCGAATGTCAATTTAATAAGGTTGCATGTTAGCGAACAAACAAAAGAATCAAAACACTAAATGGAATCGGCCCTTAATTAACAAATCTCAGTCTCTTGCTTCTCATGTACCAGCCAGGAGATCATCCACTCTTTGCAATGTGTGAATCTTTAACTTGTCATTGCCTGTAACTTAACTTATGTATAGTGCTACGGAATATGTTGGCGCGTTACAAATAAACGATAATAATAATAATAATAATCTTGCTTCGGTCTAGTAAAAAGCCTGACTGATTAGTTGATATCCTCAGTCTCTTTCCTCTATCTCAGCACCAGGTGAATCATGGACATTAAAATATTTTCACATAATGCACAAGGCTTACATGAGCCTGTTAAAAGGGGGGTAGCCCTTCAGGAATAAAATAGACTGGGAGCAGATATTGTCATGATACAGGAAACCCACAAAAAAATTCAATACCCAAATACTGGGGAAAATCATACAATCATATCATGCATCTGCTACAGATAAAACAAAATGTGTCTCCATTTTGTTTCACAAAAGACTTCATTTTCAACACACTAACACTCAAAAAGACGTTGAAGGAAGATATATTGCAGTTCATGTAATTATTAACGATAGTTCAGTATCATAAAACAAAGACAGATCAGGATCCTACTAATAGATTCACTGATCACACTATAGCGCCTATCCACAACTGTATCTAAATTACTTTTATCATTTAATAAAAATAGTTCAGCTAATAAAATAGTTCAACTAATTTGACCAATAAATATGTCCAAATATCAGAGTAATTCAATTAGTATATCATAATAAAGTCTTCAATTGAAAACTGGGATACTCAAGTGAATCCAAAGACGTTGTAGTAAGTAACTTCAAATCTCCCGTCTGGATTAGTCCCAATCTCCTCCTAATTGGATATAGATGTAGAACAGTTCATATGATCCTCGTCCAATCACATAGTGGGGCAGCAATCTCCAAAGCTCTGGTCACAACAGAGCAACAAATAGAATACTAAAAATAAAAAACAAGAGAGCGCACACCACTTCCTAGTGCAGATCAATTAAATTTTTAATATAAAACAGTTAAATGACAAATGTGCACTCACATTTAATATCCTCTAAAATAAGAGGTATTCCACATTCATGTATCCACCTTCAAGTTTATGTAGATCTTTCCATTAGATAATTTATGATGTTAAAGTCGAAATAAATTCCATGCCTACTATCTTAAAATACAATATTCTTCCAATGAGGATGCCCTCGTCTACCTTTGGAGTCTTAAAAACTCCTATCCCTAGTCTCCTTATTTAGAGGTTGTTGGGCCCAAACACATGGAGTCTAGGGTAGGTGACCATGATAGTTCAGTATCACTTCTCAATGTCTATGCACCAAACTCAGACCAGTCTACTTTCTTTTGCAGAATCTCAAATCTAATTTTCAATTGGCAACATTCTATTTGGGTTATAGGAGAAGATATGAATGCAGTTCTAGATCCACTCACAAATAGATCTGGACCCTCTACCCCATCACAAATACCCACCGCTACTAAGGTTTTTAAATCAATCCTAAACCCAAATTGCTTATTTGATACATGGAGGGGTATGAATCCGACAGAGAAGGACTTTACCTTTTACTCAGCCAGACATAAATCCCAATCACGCATCGACTATATATTGCTGCAACAACAAATGGCTTCAAATTTGATTGATGCAACAATTCATCCCATCACGTGGTCTGACCACGACCTTGTAAGTGTGTCACTGTGAGATTTGCTCCCAAAAGGTCTCTCCCCATCTTGGACATTAAACCCGGGACTTCTTAATGACCCTCTGACAAAACATAAGATTAATAAGGCTTTGGTGGACTACTTTGCACTGAATAGCGGTGGCGATGTAGATGGGATGGGAGTCTGGGCAGCCCATAAGGCAGTATTGCGAGGGGTTTGCATACAATTTGGCTCAATAGCAAAAAAAAATTCAGTCTCAGATAAACAATTTGAACAAAAAAGTTTCAGACCTTCATAGTCTGGTCGCTGTTCAGAATTCACCTCAGATTTTCGAGGAAATTCTTCAATGTAAACAAGAATTGAAAGAGATTCTGCGAAAGAAAATGGTGACTATATTGCAGCGTACACAATCTAAATTATTTTGATTCTCCAACAAACCAGATACAATGTTAGCTAGAAGACTTAAAAAACAGAGAGCAAACTCTTTTATTCCTAAATTACTCACTAAAGAAAATGGCATGGTATTCCAACCAGACCAGATTACTAAGGCATTTCAACAATTTTATACCGAGCTGTACTCAATGCTTGTCCATTCTGGATCACAAAGCCATAAATCTCAAATAGAGACTTTTTTTGTCATCCATTACGATACCCCAATTTGATAAAAGTAAAGTAGATTCTCTCACATCCGCTATCTCTAAAGAGGAAATTAGAAGAGCAATAGGTGCTACTAAGCCTCATAAGGCACCTGGTCCGGATGGATTCACTAATTACTATTACAAGCAATTCATGGAAACTTTGTTACCTCACCTCCAACATATATTTAATGAGTTCCTCTCCGGCAAAACTATAAAAGCTGAATTTCTGGAGGCAAAAATTATAGTAATACATAAAGAAGGCAAAGACCCGATGCAGTGCATCAGTTATAGACCCATATCTTTAAAAAACAATAATATCAAATTATACTCCAAGATCATAGCAAATAGATTGGCCTCTTTGTTGTCGACCGTGATTCATCTGGACCAGGTGGACTTTATCCCGGGTAGGGAAGCGCCTGATAATACTAGGCAAATCTTTAACCTCATGAATATCGCTTCAGACAAAAAAATTACCACTAATGCTACTATCTTTATATGCAGACAAAGCGTTTGATAGGATTGATTGGACTTATATGAAAGAAGCATTGCTTAAATTTGGCCTTAGTGAAAACTTTGTAGGAAGCATTATGACATTATATTCTGCCCCTAGGGCCTATATTTCCTATCAGGGTTTCAAGTCTCAATAAAATAAGATAGATCGGGGAACAAGACAGGCATGTCCTTTATTGCCTCTACTTTTTGCTCTATGTTTAGAACCACTAGCGATAGCATTAAGGGAAGCTCCAGATGTTAGTGGAATCAAGTTAGACATTAAAGAATATAAACTAAGCCTTTTTGTGGATGGTATTCTCCTCACAGTTACTAACCCATTCATTAGCTTACCTAGCCTGTTTAAAACATTGAGCAATTTTGGCCATATATCAGGGTTTTAAATTAACGAAAACAACAAAGTCAGAGGTGCTCATCAGTGCCTTAGGGAGTTCAGCTGCACCTCACTGACGAGGCCCATAAAGGCCGAAACGCGTCTGGGGTTTGCTGTTTCTCCTGTTCAGGGTAGAATTGCCTGGTATTTCGGGGCTGGTTCACTCTTTTGAGTTGGACCAGACTGATATACTACAGGATATTTCTCCCTGTGAAGGGCACAAGTGAGCTAAAAGAGGTTGCTCTCAGAGTAGCTTATCATGGCTATAGAACTAACCTATTAAGGTTAGTTCGTTCTCTGATGAGCACCTCTGACTTTGTTATGTTTTAAATTAACGCAAATAAAAGTGAAGCTCTTAATGTCTCATTGCCCAAGCAACTGGAAAATTTGCTGACCTTAAACTATCCCTTTAAATGGTCCTCTCAACATATAAAGTACCTAGGTTTTCATGTCCCTAAATTTACTAAGCAGATACATGATGCCAATTACCCCATTATCTTTAAAGAAATATATTCAGATCTTCGCACCTGGTCTTCGTTAAATATCTCATGGTTTGGTAAAATACACGCCATTAAAATGAACACCCTCACTAAACTGCTATACCTTTTTAGACTATACCATCATCGATAAATCTTAAAGACATATCAACATTACAGAAATCAATATTTAAATTCATCTGGGGCAATAAGAAACCTAGAATAAATAGGGTGACCATGACAGCATCAAAACAGAAAGGAGGCTTAGCAACTCCTGACCTTCTACGATACTATAAGGCGGCGAGATTAGCCCAAATGGCTAAATGGTATATTAAGAGAGCCCCCCCCCAGTTTGGGTGGAGATAGAACGTCAAGTTTTATGGGACCAAAATATTCTCCTGAACTAAATACTATGGCTAAGCATCCATCAGAGTATTAATTTAAAATCACTTCCGATGTATCTGAGTCACTCCATCGTACTATGTAAGCAAATCAACAAGAAAACTCCTCTACTACAAAATGGCTCATGGCTAACGCCATTATGGCTACCCCATACAGACTTATCAATTAATAAAAATACCCAATTCGCTTGGTGGATAACAGCAGTCAGATAACAATTGTTGCAAATGTACTGTTAGAATGCCAAAACTGGTCTCCATCGGACTTTAGCATAAATCACTGATTTCTACAAAAGAATGGCTTAACCTGATGATGATTAGCACACAAGTGGGACAAACTGCAAAAAAAAAAACAAATTAGCTAGCAAAACTCCCTTTGAGCATTGTTGCTTACACAACTCAAAAGGTAAAAAAACCCTCACTATTCTTTATAACTACCTAAATGAACAGGCCACGCCTAATAATTTGTCCTATGAGGCCTCCTGGGAGGTTAAGCTCAATATTAGCCTAGATGATAAACAATGGGGCATAATTACTAAAAAAAACAGCAAACTCCTCTTTAAACATTATATTGAAGGAAAATGTTTACAAAACTATATTGAGATGGTACCTTACCCAAGCTAGAATCCACTGTTCAAATAGTCAGTTGGGTGGCAATTGCTCCAGAGGTTGCAACATCATAGTTTCCTTAAAACATATGTTATGGGATTGCCCCAAAGTTCAGCATATTTGGATGGTGACCTATAATACCCTGGAGAAACTATGGGATACACTTATTCCTCAAAAACCAGAAGAGGCATTATTAGGCTTACCACTCCCAGGTCTTTCTAAAAATGCACAATTTCTATCAAATCAGATATTTCTGGCTACTAGAAGCATAATTGCAAAACATTGGAAAAAAAACTGTTCCAGCCTTTGAGGTGGTTCTGCTGAAGATTGAGTTTATTCGTTCCATGAGTGTCTTATCGGCTGATAGATGCAAAATACAGGAAATGGTCCTCCTGCTGGGATATGTGGACGCTGAGAGTTGGCCGATGAGGTTGATAAATGTGGACCTTGAAAGAGGGCAATATCTTTCCTTCTTTTTCTTCTTTCATTCTTCTTTGTATATATTTTTTTATTGTTAGAATATTGCTTAGTATGACATTAGAAATACTAGGAGAAAAAAAACGCTAAATGGAAAACTACCTTCATTTGAGATGAATATTCAATCTCATTTTGTTCACTAATACAGCCTATCCACAAAATGTGGTATCTAGACCATTCTTCCATTAGCGTTAAAGGCTTCCTGTATAGGGATGGGAAGTCTACTGCACATGAATTCTTTTATTTATTATACTTTATTTGTAACATACCAACATATTCAGTAGCACTATACTGTGGTTAAGTACAAGACAAAACATTTTTTTAACACATTGCAAAATAATGGAGGGCTCTCTCTTTGAGCTTAAAATCAAACATACATAAAACATGTTTCTAAAGCACCTTACAAGATTGAAAACTCACAAAGTTACAAAGGTTATGGTTGTTGTGCAGGAGGGTGAAAGCTGGGTTGTACATATTAAGGCTGAAGGTGACAAGCTTCTTAAAATAGATGCATTTTTAGTGAGGTATTGAAGAATGTGAAACAGGAGGATAGTCTAGTGGAGCGAGGCAAGGAATTACAAAGAACAGCATGAGAAAAGTCCTGAAGGCGGAATTGAGAGAAGGAAGGAGGAAAGAAATACAGGTATACCCCGTTTAGCGTTGATTCGCTATAGCGCTGTATTTGCCCCCAATGCCCCGCTTAGCGATATACCCCACCATATCGCTGTTTTTAGGTTTCAAACCTCACTTAAGGCTCTGCGCTTCAGTAGAACGCTTTTTGATCTCGTGGGACCCCGTTTAAATGGTTCCAAATAGCTTCACAGCATTATCAGGGGCACCATTTTAGGACAGAGACACAGATTGAGGCAGAGAAAGAAGAGAAAGCTGGACAAACTAGGAAAAAAAAGTTACAGAAGACCCCCAAATCCTGCCTACAGCAGCCTGTGGCAACGTACAGTACATTTTTTTTATTTTTATCATAATGTGATTTTCATTTGTTACTGTAATTACTGTAATTGTAATTGTAAAACCTACATTTATTGTTTTTTTATTTTTGGTAAAAGACGTGGGTGTTGGAGGGAGAGATTGCCACCCGGGACCAGAAATCCAACCTACTGCATCCAGTGGCGTGGTACGGTACATTTTTATTTTTTAATTCCCTTGTTTCTCATTTTTTGATTGTTCATTGTTAATTGTCTAATCAAATCTACATAAATTATTTTTTTTCGTACTGTTTTACAGATGTCTCTGTAGACGCAAAGGCCTTGAGTCAACAGCTCTCTTCCTGATGGATAATGCTCCTAGCCACCCTACCAACTTGGCTGTGCTGGACAGTTGCAGCCTGGTTCCTGCCGCCGAACACTACTTTGTTGATTCAGCCAATGGACCAGGGGGTGATAGCCACCTTAAAGGCATACTATCTCCGCCGCACATTCCGCCAGCTCATCGACCAGTCGGACAGCCAGGACAAGCAATTGATGTTGGATTTCTGGAAGAAATACAACATTATGCAGGCGGTAACCAACATTGATCTGTGCTGGAAGGAAGTGACACAGCAGTGTCTGAAAGGTGTCTTGAGGAATATCTGGCCGATAGATTGCAAGGATGTGCAATCTAAAGTCCCCATCAGGCCTTGTTACCACTGCTGGACTGGGGGATGCGGATGCCCAGGACATTGAAAAGTTGGGCCAGGCTTTGGGCGAGAGCTTGACAAATTAAGACTTCCAACAGCTGGCTGAGCAGGTCATTGAGGAAGTTGCAGACAGCAGTGACTCCGACACAGAGGATCCCAGGAAACTGACCACAGAGCTCCTAGCCAAGAACCTGCGTACCATCCATGATGCAATGGATGAGATTGTGGCTAATGATCCTGACACTGTGTGGAGCAGGAATGTCAGATGCAGCATTCATGCCTCATTGTCCTGCTACCATAATCTGCTGGATGGGCGCAAAAAGGAGAGAAAGCAGATGTCCATGGACCAATTCACTGTAAATAAAGTCAGGGTGTAAGATGAGCATTCCTTATCATCCACTGCACTTTTTTTTCTCTTTGTGTTTTGTCAAAATTTGTTTATTTATTTGTAAAAAGTTTATTTATGTTGTTTGCATATGCTTGCATATGCTTGCAGTTAAGTATTTGTTGAGATACAGTGAAATAAATCAAATCTCTATTGGTGCTGTGTTTTTTTTTAAAAAGTCGTTCCCCTATCCCTAACTTCCCCATGTTAAACAGCTCGGTTTAGCTCTGTTTTGCTTAACACTCATAGCGGTTGGAACCTATCTACAGCGTTAAGCGGGGTATTCCTGTAGGTCATTAACAAAGCGAAGAGGGCAGGTAGGAAAGTATTTTGATACAAGAGCAGTGTAAGAAATTAATATATAATTTCCATAAATCATATGTTCTTTTAGACAGGTCAATAAACAAGCAGACAAATAAGGTTTAATTAAAAAGCTATATTTTACATAAATCAAGATACGGTTACACAATGGGTTTAGACAAAGCAGATCACATACAAGAAGTATTAAGAAGATATTTATAAATATAATACTTATATGAATTCTACATTTTGTAATATAACGATACAGTATACTACCCCCTATGTTCATTCTACATCAGGTTCTCGGGTCAGGATTCCTCTTGCTCAGCTGGGCTCATCTCGCATCCTCCTGGCACTCTTCCGTGGACTGCTTCATGGAGACCCTCTCTTCCATAGGTTTTTGGCTTTTTTATATCAGATTGGGGCCTATGTCCCACCCTCTCTATACGTCATACATGGTAATTAGTTGATTTATACTGTTGGTTTCCATACAGGCTGTAACACTTCAACCATCTAGGGTCTTGTTTTCAGCTGTCTAAAGTTAAAAAAGTCTTTACTACACTTTCCTAAGGCTTTCTGTTTTTACTGTAAATAAGACTATTTGGGATTCTCTGAGTTATTTTGAGTGAGGTTACCTGTTGTCTTTTCCCCACAGTACAGACTTGGTTTAAAACTAATTACTGTCATACATACACATACGGTATATAAAATAGTAAATGAATGCATTTGTGGGAATAATACCAAAAAGACAGGAGGTATAATGTTTTGACACAAACACACAATTGTAATAACCAATTATTTACACTAAAGTTGTATATAATAAGTTATATTTATAAAATACAATTTGAAGTCATGTTAAAATGTGTATGTATATAAGCCATATGTTACAGCAGTAATTAATAAGTCATGAGATACTACTAAATGTTTGTTGATCTCAAAATGATTTCTAATAGCCTCTGCTAAAGTTTCTGGTGCTATTGCAAAGATAGCCGGTGAGAGGGTTCAGGCCTGCCTGGTCCCACATACTATTAATATTTCTTTAGAACACTTAATATTGTGTTTCTGCTTCCATAAGAAATCGTATAAAATTGTAAAATACAATAAATGATATGCAGCTTGCAACAAATGAATAAAGGCTCCTCTGATTCCCATGTGTTTGAACACTGAATATAAGTTTTCCCAAATATGGGATTAAAATGCTTTTTCAACGTTGTGTGTTCTAGCCCAATGAATAAGGTTTATCACCCTGCTAGTACTATCATATTCTTGTCATTGGGAAGTAATGCCCATCTGATCACAATGTATATATTTAGCTATTAAACTGTTCAGTCTATTAGCCATTCTTTTTTTAAGAATCTTTAAATCAGCATTTAATAATGAAATCTGTTGATAATTCTTACACTGTGTATGGTTCTTGTTTGGCAGCTCAAACCTGATGTGCTATGCTTATAGTATTCTCTTGTGAAGAACCTCATGTGCAAAACATTATTACAGTGTTTAAAGTAATTACAGCCTGGATTTGTAACAGAATCAGATTCTGGGAAGAGTGTGAGAAACTGTGGATTTGGATAAGATCTGCACTGTGTTCTTTTGAAAAGGGCTCTCTAAATAGCATACTTGGCAATATAACTACCGTAATTGCAATATAGCTAAGTAAGCGCCAATAGGTTAAGCCACCCCCTCATGCTACAAATAGTCTGGGTTGGAATCCCCATGGCACAAGCAGAGTATATGATTTCCTATAAAGTATAGCTGTTAATATTATTAGATTGTTACAAACTTCACAAACATTACATTTTTATTGCATCGGTTTAGATTAATTGAGAAAGTGGAATACCTGTTTATTTACACCTCCAGTTGGTCTTAACCTTATTAACGTGACACGACGACACACTATGTTAAAACACTAAAAGTCTCTTTTGTGATTGTCACTTCCAATAGAAAATAAATTGTGATTATATGAACCAGAAGGGGTCAGTAAGGGTAGAGTAAGTCCTATGACCCACCATGGAGTACCTCCTGAACTGGAATGCTTAACCTATGTTGAAACCCCAAATTTTAGACAAAGAGGTGTTATGTGATAGGAGATAATCTCTAATAATGCCAATTGGCAAACAAAGAAGGACAATCCTATTTAAATCTTATTTAAACTACTCCTACAGTAATTAAAGAGCTGTAAATGATTCTGGCTCTGTTGAAGCCTATGCGAAACGCATGCATCTGGCCATCCATTCAGTTGTCTGGCACACTTGACATCACATGCGGTCTCACTGCTGAGCCTGCAACACTGTGCAGTGATATTCTTTTAATTTTTGATGTATTCAAATTTTAGTGTGGATGATACAGTCTAAAGTGGAGACATAGGAGAGCAGCGTAGCCTAGTTTTTGGACCTAGTGCCAAGGGGGCAAGTAACCAGCCCTCTTGTTTTACTGTCACTACATCAATCTACTACTACTTGTTGTTGTTCAGTCCGTCAGTCGTGTCTGGCTCTTGGTGACCATATGAATGCAGCATGCCAGGCACATCTGTTGGTTAAGCTTATCAATATGGTTTTCAAAGATACTGGAATGGGATGCCAGTTCCTTCTCCAGTGGACCTGCAATTTGTCTGACCTCTCTTCTATGACCTGCCCATTTGGGATGACCATACATGTTATAGGTCACAGCTTCATTGAAATACATAAGTCCCTTCACCACGACAAGCTAGCAATGCAGAAAGGATCTTGGACTACCTGGGTGATACAAATTAATCTATTCTTCACATGTTTCTGAAAATACTGAACAGTCACAGAAGATGCCAGTAGTTACTGAAATACGGAACACCTTGGGTTTCATTCTATTCGGGCCGTAACTCGAGAGTAAATACTCGGTTTATGAATCGCTCTGTAACTGTTGCAAATTTCAAGCACGCACACTTACAGCCGGTATAAAGGCAACTGCAATTGAATAGACGCCTGAGACACACAAACTCCTTATAAGTGAATATCAATAATAAATAACTCTGCTCCCTCCTGTAACCTAAATGTGTTACAAAGTATATTGTGACAAGACTAACAATCCTCCTCATATTACACACTTGAAAACTGTGGCATAGGTACAGCCCACATTGGAAAGTGCTTGTTAGTTTAATTTTCAATACAAAATAGGATACTGAGGGTACTAGGCTGATTTTTTGCCACAACGCTTTGCTCACTAATTTTCAGTGTTTTAGCACCATCTACTGGACAACTGCAACACAGCTGTCTTTTTCTATATAAAGCAGAGGTGTCTTCTCACAGTCCAATTCTCCATGTTCCAGAGTGCAGGAGAAACATAACAGCATAGGGTCCACTAAGCCAATTTTTCAAAATACTGAGGAAGTATACAGAATCTTAGTAACTGTTCTAAAAGAACAACAACAGCCTACCATTAAACACATCTCATAGGTCACCTAATATTATCTCTATCTGATGCAAAAAAATGAGGGGGAAAGAACTCTTTTGCTACGTGTAGCTGGTTAACTCCATAAACATCTATAAGCTGTGTTACTACTATAATTGAAGATAGGAAACCGTGGGGTTAACTACCCCAAACTCCGCAAACAAATTATATCTACTTTACTTTATTTCTCTCATGCAATAATCTATTAAATACCATGTAAACCTCCCACTAATGTCAGCAATCAGCGGTGACAAGAGATATCATCATTTCTTCTAAGCTAATCAAGCAGGGTGTGGCAGGCATCTCGACTAAGTATATTGCTTAAGACATACAAGACCACTACCAAATCAAATACACTCTGTCATATTATCAGCATCCATCAGCTCCATCTAACACTAAGCAAATGGCAAGAACTTCAGAAATATCTTCAGCACTAAAGCTGATATACAAGATTGAAAAGAAATGATTACTTCCTTCCAGAGATCAAGACGAATATGCAAATGTGTCCCCAGAACTGGAGGCAGAAATTATAGCACACACTTGGAAACACAACATGCTAATTTAGTCAACTCTTACACAACTCCTGAACGTGAAGGAAATATGCTAAGGGTGGAGCAAGCACAAATGAAAGACTCCCAAGGAGATCAAGACAGTAAGTCTGGCGTGACAATATATACGCATTCAAAATCAGAGTTAGTACTTGATTGATTAGCTTTCATAAGAGACTTATGTGAACACATGCTACCGGTCATCAGTGAGGAAAAATGTAGAATAGATTGTAGACAACAACTTGAAAGAATTTTTACTCAAACAATTTTTGGAAAACAATATCTGCATTTGTCTTCCCCTTTTTATTGAATATCATCAGATAAGTGTCTTGCTCTCCTCCTGACCCACCAAGACAAGATATTCTTATTGGAGTGTTGTTGTTATGCAGCACTCACTATTACTTCTCGCTTCTTCTTCAATAACTAAGCTTTTGAAGAACGGATAAAGAATTTAAGAAGGCACAACAATCTATAGAAACTGTGACATACATGCATATACCCATAGATCAAACACTTAAAACAAGATGGATATATTATTTGGAAGAACTAAAAGGGATACATATATGGTGGGAAATGGCCTTCACAATCATTTAGATCTTATTAAAATATGTGGAAATAGTTTTAGAATGTTTGAAACTTAAGCTCTTTTGACAAAGTTATATTACTTTGAAGATTTCATGTTTACATCACTTCCAGTCCTCTCTCCAGCTCCATTAGTGCTAATGTTACTGGGGCATGGCTCCTAAGTTAATCAGAATGGATATGTCTTTTCTGTGTGTCTGTTCTATTCAGTTAAGATGTATTAATACATGTAGGATAGATAGATAGATAGATAGATAGATAGATAGATAGACAATAGACGTACACATAAGATATAGATATATGTGCAAAAAAAGAAAACAATGAGTATATATATATATATATATATATATATATATATATATATATATAGAGAGAGAGAGAGAGAGAGAGAGAGAGAGAGAGAGATAAAAAGGAAGGTTTAAAGGAAGCCATGTTTGAAATGGTTTATGGATTGAAGAGCGAGACATTTGTGGGCACATTTGCATATCCCAGCTCCGCTTCCCAGAATGCAGTGCAATAACTGTTTTTCACAGAATTCTGAGCTGGAAACAGTTTTTTTTTTTTAACTTTGTTTAGACATTCAAATGTGAATACAGATGCATTATTTATTATTTACTGTACTACTGTACAGTGGAGGGCTTCTATTGCTCTTTTGTCCACCATATTTTAAATGATTATTGTGGTGAACTACCTATTCATAAGGTCTACAACACAAGCTGAGATGATGATAGCCAGTAAGCTTGAAACAGCTGTACATGGATTGGATTCTTAAAGGAAGCCATGTTTGAAATGGTTTATGGATTGATGAGCGAGGCATTTGTGGGGTCGTTTGCATGTACCAGCTCAGCTTCCCAGAATGCATTCTCGGAATTCTGAGCTGGAAGCAGGTTTTATATATATATATATATATATATATATATATATATATATAGTATATAGTAAACCAATAGTACATCTGTGTCCACATTTGAATGTCTAAAACAAGTTAAAAAACCTGCTTCCAGCTCAGAATTCCAAGAAAAACAGTTATTACACTGCATTCTGGGAACCTTAGCTGGGACAAGCAAATGTGCCCACAAATGACTCACTCTTCAATCCATAGCCATTTTCAAACATGGATTCCTTTAAGCTTATGCCTGCTGTATTACACAGCTTTAATGTAAAGCCAAGGCTGGATTTTACACAAGCTGAGAATCCTATCCATGTACAGCTGTTTCAAGCTTACTGGCTATCATTAGCATGGAGCAGGATCTCAGCTTGTGTTGTGGATCTTATGAGTAGGTAGTTCACTACAACAATCATTTAATATATGCTGGGCAAAAGAGCGATAGAAGCCATCCACTGTGCATATCCATAACTACCTCTCAACTGTCCCATCTTATTCTTCTAGAGTACAGTCTCAACACCTTTGACTTGTAAATGTCCTCAATGAGACTAAATGCGTAGTGCTGGTGAAAAAGACATCATTTAAAACAAAACGTAGGTGAATTTTTACTTTAATTTTCAGTTATCTGTATCTGATGAGCAGAGTGAGGGCTTCACTGGCAATTTAAGCAGATGTAGGAACCATATCCACCTTAGATGTTTTCTGTGATATTAGACAATTGAAGCATCAGATTGCAGGCCCAGGATGCTTGTGCTCAGGATGCCTATGCACCATCGCCCTGACCCCTAAAACATGGAACAACCAATGTTTTTGTGAAAGTTTGCCTTTTCAATGGTTTTCAAAATGTTTTTTTGTGGACATTGCTGAGGGTCTTCAAGGACCACCTAATGTTCTTGTAACAATTGTAAGGCTCTGTGCTATGTTGTTTTGTACTATGCATTTCTAAACAGTAGGAGATAATAAGTAGGTACTTCAGTACTGCTAATTTGTGCAGTTTGATTAATTTTGCTTAATTATTTTTTGTAATTCCAGTTCCTCTGCAGACCACATGATTTAAGCATGGATCAAGTCTTCAGAACCAATTCCTTCATTCATTTATATCGTGTTTTGTTTTGAAGAATTTATTGGAAATTATTTTTCATTGTGATTTTTGTCTGGCCCCATCCAGTTTGCTGTTTGGACAACTGCAATTTTACTATTTTTCATGTTCACTTTTTTTATTCTGTTGGATGTAGTCACTTCAAGAACAGCTAGTGAGTGACATTTATGTGTGTGTTTTTACTAATAAGGGAACATCCATAAGGTTTGGGGATAAAAGGGAAATAGTGCCTAGATGCACACTAGTCCACACAATCCTATGTGATCTAGCTAGCTTTGGTTTTGACTCAGGACAGGCTTTTGTAGTTAGCCACAGGGACCATAGCAAGTTTTGTATTGAAAACATAGAAAATTTGTTAGAGACCAGAGAGACTTTGAGACTTAAAATATTTAACAAACACTCAAGAGACGAACTGAGGAATCCACTTAATTGGAATATGAGACCTCTGAAACTGCCAGTGACTTAACCAGTGGGTGGCATGTGATCCAAGGATCAACCCTCCCCGAGAAAGTAAATATAGTAGGAGGCCTTTTTTAGAGCCGGGCAATCAACTATTCCCCCAACACCATTTAAGAGACCACAAAAGAGGATCCTACCAGAAAAGAAATTCCCAATAGAGAGTGAACAGAAAATGCAAGTTGTCAATTTATCAAAACTAAAATTGTTGCACGTGGCTTTATAACAAAGAGGACTGTCTTCTCCCCTACAGTCCAATTCAATCCTTTTGATTAGACAAGGGAAATCCATTTTTTTGCAAGGAAACTTCTACTCCATAATTATCATAAAAAAAGATGTTTTAAAGCAGTATGATGACCTAGGTCTTTATTATGAGTAAACAAGATTTCTATGTGAATTTATTCAAAACCTGAGAGATAATGAAAGTCCAGTTGAGGAGTGTACATGTCTTTCATGGCTCTAAAGCCCAGATGCACATTTACACCACCTTTCGAATTGTTCCCTGAAATAGAGATCTTTGTAAATATGGTCTGCAATGACCTAAAACAAACAGGAGTTTAATGACACAGCCAGTGATAATTTGTCAAACGAGAAAACAATAGCACTCAAGGAATTTAAGGAAAATTAAGAAATAGTGTCCAAACCTTCTGACAAGAATTCTTGTAAATTCTTATAAGCCCGTAAGTGACTCTAATCCGTATTTTTAGCTGCAGGTGTTTTTTTCCTATAGATGTCTAGATGTATTCTATTGACTCAAGCCCTCAGACAACACACTTAAACCTTGCCTTTTAAAGTAGGATTTAAGGGGGTGTGATTATATGATCTTGCAATATTTAAGCAAGCCCATAATTTATTTCTTAGACACAGACAATAGTAAATGAGTTTGTCATCGTGATGACAGTAAAACATGGAATTTAGACGTAACCTGCAATCTGAGGCTACA
Organism: Discoglossus pictus; assembly: GCA_027410445.1. Taxonomy (NCBI): domain Eukaryota; kingdom Metazoa; phylum Chordata; class Amphibia; order Anura; family Alytidae; genus Discoglossus; species Discoglossus pictus. The sequence continues at coordinate 197,792,312 of CM050165.1, read as the reverse complement.
AATGAATGAGATCCAATAAGTAATATTTGCCAATCGGGCTCACTGTCAAGCAATCTAGCACGCTATAAAATGCGTTAGATCATCTGTTCTAGTCCATGTAGGTTAAGGTTTCATGATATGTATTAACCCTTTGATTCCCGAGATCGATATTACTCAAACATAACAGTTAAAAATAATATGTTTTAATTGCATATTTGAGGGTTTGAGACAGTTGTTCAATTAGTTCTAATGTGTTTCCGTTCCTTCCCATGCTTTTAAAGTACAGTATTGTGTGATTAATTGCTGCTATAACTATAATAAGTGTTTAAAAAAGCCATTGCGGGTCCTCTTTACTACTCATACTATTTTTGACAGAAACTTGATACTTTTTTCAGTTGCTGGTCAGACATTATTTGCGAGCAATACCTACAGATCTAATGGAATATTGTTTAATGTAATGTTTGAGCTGTGCTAAAACCAATGGAGTTCTAAGCCCGAATTTCCTTTTTTCGCTGGCCCTTTGTGATTGTGGATGGTTTACTCGTAATCGGATTGCGAGTAGCTAATAGAATGTGTAGCATGTATGATTTGGGCAATAGAACAGGGATCAATGGCAGCAACACTGCTATACAAGACAAAACTTCATACTATATGGACAACATAATTTTACTAAGTGACAGAAAAGGCTACCATCCCTTAACATTCTACCTTACGAATTCTGGGAAGAACTTAAGGACATGGGATATAATTCCAATCAGTAATCTCGCTAAAAGAATATACATTTTTAAAAGGTAGACATCATATGATCGCTACATTGTTTTCATTACAAAGATCCATAAAAATACAGATAATTCCCCAGGATGCCAGTTGTCTCTGGGAATAATAGCATAGCAGAACATTCTGGCTTGTATGTGGATCAGATACTAAGATCGTCTGTGACAATTCTTTCCTGATACATTAAAGATACCAAACATTCTCACCAAACATTGGATAATATTAATTTAGAAGCTGGGTCCAAATGTTCAAGTCTGGACGTAGAGTCACTTTATACAAGCATTTCACATAAAAATGGCACTGAGGCCTGTCAATTCATTCTCTCCAATAGGGGCAATCAATTCAACTTGCATATTAAATTCACATTAGATCTACTGGAATATCGCGTCACCCACAACTTTTTTTTTTTTATGGAAAAATCGACAAATAAAATACTGGGCTCCTTAATATACAAACCTATTTTTAGGTTGGTGAGATGAAGGTATTTACTGAAAGTTTGTTAAAATATACTGATAAAATTGTAACATGGGTGAGGTACATGGTTGATATCCTACTTATTTTGAATGTTACTATTGAGGAATTCAATCAATGTCTAAGTATACTCAAATATAATGAGATTGGCCTAAGACTAACATCAGTCATTTACATTAAGTGGTTAGAATTCCTTGACTTGATAATATTTATGGATGTTTATCATAATGTACAAAAACTAACTTTTAGGAAAACAGGAAATCTTGAAAACAAAAAGGAAAGGAGACGCCCACCCTAGTGCAGATAAACTTATGGTATCAAACAGTTAGGGTATGATGAGATATAAGCAAATTCCAAATAACATAAGAAATGCCAACTCACATGTTACTACCCCACAACATGAGGTATGGTAAGTGTATAAGTCGAGTGCTTGATTTGCACCTTTCTCCTCAATGGATGCACAGCTTGTTCAGCTCCAGAGGTTGATTCAGTGTCGTAAAGTCCAATCCGCGTATATTAAGTGAATTTAAAGGATTCCATGCATATTCAGGTTCCAAAAGATTATATTTAATAAAAATCAGTGATAAAAACAATACAAATCAATGAGACCTCCACTGATCAGATGGAGTGTCTCTGTGTTAGATAAAATGCGTTTCGCTCTACTGTCAGAGCTTCCTCAGTTATAATTTACAGATTATCATAAACCCAAAAGGTTATGAATATAATGCATAAAATATTGTTGCTAAGTCTATCATCTGAGGAGAAGCAAGAGTCTGACCTTCCCCCATCAAGCCTCAGAGGTGAATGTTTTTTTCCCTCCAAAAACACCATTTCCGGTGCGAAACGTCACTCCTGGCACGCTGCATATGTCATTTGCGGTCCGGACTTAAAACAGGGAGGTCACAGGTCTCACAGCTCCCTCATATGGACATATATCTGTGTTCATATGAATAGAAATGACTAAAACACACTGAAGTACCCCAAATAAGGATACACAAAAAAAGAGGTCATATATACAAAGAGAGATAATACCTATCACATATAATAGTTGTCAAACTGCGAGTCGTCGTCATGCTTTGCGAGGGCTGCATTTGCGGAGGTGGAGGCTCCAACATCGGCTGCAATGAGCCGAAGGCTCATTGCATGCTGCAAATGCAGACCCTCGCAAAGCGAGGGGCCGCATTTGCGGAGGTGGAGGCTCTATGGCGCCTCACTCGCGGTAAAAAACAACCCAGAAAAGCAGGACTTTGAAAACAAAAGCAACAAAAAGACTACAAAATACAAACAAGACATAAAAAAAAAAATCACACACAGGATTGGGGGACAGCCACAACATCTGCCAGTGAGGTTGCACACTAATTAAAGTCGATTTTAAGGAGTTTCGAAACTTGAAAATCGGCTAAGCGAGAAAAAAAATAGCGGCCGAAAAAAATGAAAATGAGGCTACACCGCCCCCGAAATGCGCAAAACACTGCCAGGCACGTACGAATTTTGCCAGGGATGTACGAGGTACAAAAATACACAGTTAGGAAGCACGGAAAATGCTTGCGAGCCGCGTAGTACATAGACAAATGACGCCATTTTACAACACTAACTTGCAACTAATAACATTACGAATCTAAAATGGGGCTTTACACAACTAAAGTAATGGTTTGTCCTCGCGCACGCAGCATATTTCTAATGCACAGTTGGGACATTGATGACACTTTCTCCTCAGGGCAGCAACAGTCCAACTGTACATTGTATGCTGCAGGAAAATTAAAAGAGATACTTCAGGCTATTCATTGCTGGATATATCAATTACAAATATGTAAAGTATATTAATTTATTAAGTAACTAATTAATTATTAATTACAAAAATAGACATATATATCTGTCTTTGTGCTGAGCACCAAAGGCGCTCAGAGGAGCAAAAGTAAACGAGAGGAGAGGCCAATTAAGAAGATGCCAAGGTGTGAGCCAATCAGAATGGGATACACCCCTATATCCCATTCTGATTGGCTGATGGACCTGTCAATCTTTTGTAAACCAGTCAGAAGCACTATTGCCGTCAGCCAATCAAAATGAGATACACCCCACGGGGTGTATCCCATTGTGATTTGCTGAAGGTATCTGTGCCTTCTGATTGGCTACATTCTGATTGACAATGACTACTCATTTTTAATTAGTAGTTAAATATAAAGTCTTTTTTGTACCTTGTGTATGTATATCTCTATAACATACAGAGGCTACTTTAGTCATTTGTTCAGTATTTCACTCTGTATATTGGAATTCATTTTTCATCTGGGAGCTTTTTTACATTTTAGAAAGCAACAAATATCAGATGTATAATTGAATCAAGCATGTTATGAACAAAATGAGAGACATCATTGATACCTAAATGATAATTATTTATGACACATATTTTTAGTTGAAGTAGAAAATGTGCACAAGAAATTGAGAGAATGAAGATGGTAGTTTTCTTCTATGAGCAAAAACAAGACGGAGATACAGCCATAAAAGCAAGCAGCAAATGTAAGTTTCCTGGATTATGAATGCATCTGATAGAGGAGAATTAATAGCATATAAAACAAAATGTTTGCATGAAAAAATATCAAAATAAACATTTAAACACTTACCTTGAAGTTAGCAAAATCTATTGTAATTTCTGACAGTTTGAAATTAAGGTTAACACCCCCTCCGTAATTTGTTTTGGGCAATCCAGTTAGATGAAAAATTTGAGACATAGCACTGTTAGTTGCTATGGCAACAGCACACAGCATAGACAGGAAGCAGGGATGAGTCATATCCCAGCAGTGACTGGGAGGCTGACAACACAGCTCTACTATTGGCTGAGCAAGCAAGAGCAGTTAAATACAATTTTTACTTTCCTTGTACCATTTGACCAACTAAATCTTCTGTCTGTTTCAGCCCTGAACGACAGGCCACAACCAAAATGCCAGTCATGTATCCTCTGTATAGAAGCCTCTCAGATGTGCATTTCAGCCTTAGAGGTTTTGTCGATAAGGAGCAACTGATCTCCTTAAGCACAGTAGGCAAGTGATCCACATCTGGATTACCCAATGGATTAGCCAAAAAACATTAATAATATCCTAAGGCTTGTTATCATTAGCCAAAACAAGAGTGAGATATGCACATCTGAGAATGGGCACTAGATAAATGTAGCTCTTCTGTATGAGCAAAAACAGAAGTAAGAGTTAACAAAAAGAACAGGCAGCACCTATGTATAATCACATATATAGTTGTGAGCATGCAAATTGTTGTTATCGCTTGTGGGCTCGCCTAAAGCGCTCCTTGCCAGCAACTGTGACCCTCGTAAATGCTGCGTTGTTGCGCAAAGAAAATACGAGACACGTTACGACCTCGCAAAAATCGGCTGCAACACGCGCACATGAAAACATGAAAAATACAACAAATAAACACAACAAATACATAAAAAGCTTACTTATAGGAAGAGGGAGCATCCAGGACCTCGAAAACTAAAGTTACACCTCAATTTAAGTCAAATTAAAAGAGTTTAGACACTAAAAAATTCTCTAAGCAAGAGAAAAAATGGCCGCCGAAAAAACGAAAACGAGGCTACAGCAGTCTAAAGACGAAAAAAAAACCACCAAACACCTACGTATTTGCCGAAAAACACCTATTAAAAAACAAGGACGCAACCCGCGCAACCCCAAAAACATTACAAACACAATAAATACAAACAACAAACACATAAAAAGGTTACTCACAGCAAGAGGGGGCACAGAGGACCTCTGCAAGTGAAGTTACACTTCCATTTAAGCACAAATTTCGGAGTTTAGAGACCTGAAAATCACCTAAGCAAAAGAAAAAATGGCCGCCGAACAAAACGAAAATGAGGCTAAATGTCCCTAAATACGTAAAACACGGATATTCCAAAAAAGCCCACCAAACAGCTACGGATATTCCGAAAAAGTCGCACGTCATAGAAACCGAACGAAGCTACATCAGCCACATTATATACACCAAACACCATTAGCTCACTTTTTTTTTACGGGCAATTCGCTAGTATAATATAATAAGATGGTGCCCTCTTAGGACTTAGTCTCTCACCTTTTGATTAATTGATGCCTTTACACAGGGGAGAGAGAGGGGGGAAGAGACACAGGGGAGGGAGATGGGGGGGAGACACAGGGGGGAGAGGCACAGGAGAAGGAGAGGAGGGAAGGAGACACAGGGGAGGGAGAGGGGGGAAGAGACATGGGAAGGAAAGGGGGAAAGGAGAGAGGGGGAAAGGAGACACAGGGGAGGGGGAGGGGGGAAGGAGACACAGGGGAGGGGAAAGGAGACCAGGGGAGGGAGAGGCGGGAAGAGACACAGGAGGAAGAGGGGAAAAAGAGAGGGAAAGGAGGCACAGGAGAAGGAGAGGAGGGAAGGAGACACAGGGGAGGGAGAAGGGGGAAGAGACACAGGGGAGGGAGAGGGGGGAGAGACACGGGAGGGAGAGGGGTGAAGAGACATGAGAGGGAAAGGGGAAAAAGGAGAGTAAGAGGGGGAAAGGAGGCACAGGAGAGGGAGAGGGGGGAAAGGAGACACAGGGGAGGGAGAGGGGGAAGGAGGCACAGGGGAGGGGGAAGTAGACCAGGGGACTGAGAGGGTCAGAAGAGACACAGGAGGGAGAGTGGAAAAAGAGGGGGAAAGGAGGCACAGGAGAGGGAGAAAGGAGACACAGGGGAGGGAGAGGGAAAAGAGACAAAGGGAGGGGGAAGGAGACGGGAGGGAGGTGGGAAAACACAGGGGAGGAGGGGGGAAGGAGACACAGGGAGGGGGGAAGGAGACACAGGGGAGGGAGAAGGGTGAAAGACAGGGTGGAGGGAGGGGGAGAACACTGGGGAGGTGGGGAGTAGAGACACAGGGCAGAGAGAGGGGGAAGAGACACAGGGAAGGGAGAGGTGGAGGAAGAGACACAGGGGAGGGAGATGGGGGAGAGACACAGGGGAGAGGTGGGGAGAGACACGAGAGGGAGAGGGGGAAAGGAGGTACAGGAGAGGGTGAGGTGGAAGGACACACAGGGGAGCGGGGGAGACACAGGGGAGAGAGAGGGGAAAGACACAGGGGAGAGATAGAGGGAAGAGACACAGGGGAGGGAGGGGGAGACACAGGGGAGGGAGAAGAGACAATGGGAGAGGAGGGGGAAGAGACACAGGGGAGAAAGGGAGGAGACACAGGGGAGAGAGAGGGGTTAGAAACACAGGGAAGGGAGAGTGGGAAGAGACACAGGGGAGGGAGAAGGGGAGAAGAGACAATGGGAGAGGAGGTGGAAGCGACATAGGGGAGAACAGGGGGAGACACAGGAGAGAGAGAGGGGGAGAGACACAGGGGAGGGAGAGGGGGGAAGAGACATGGGAGGGAGAGGGAGAGGGTGAAAGGAGGCACAGGAGAGGGTATGAGACAAATGGGAGGGAGAGGGGGGAAGGAGACACAGGGGAGGGGGAATGAGACCATGGGAGGGAGAGGTGGGAAGAGACACAGGAGGGAGAGGGGAAAAAGAGAGGGAGAGGGGAAAGGAGGCACGGGAGAGGGGGAAATGAGACACGGGGGAGGGAGAGGGGGAAGGAGACACAGGGAGGGGGAAGGAGACACAGGGGAGGGAGAAGGGTGAAAGACATGGCGGAGGGAGAGGGGGAAGGAGACACAGGGAGAAGGGGAAGGAAACACAGAGGAGGGGGGAGACACAGGGGAGGGAGAGGGGGAAGAGACACAGGGGGAAGAGGGGGGAAGAGACACATGGGGATGGAAAGGGGGAGAGACACAGGGGAGGGAGAAGAGACAATAGGAGAGGAGGGAGAAGAGACATAGGGGAGAACAGGAGGAGACACAGGAGAGAGAGAGGGGGAGAGACACAGGGGAGGGAGAGGGGGAAGAGATATGGGAGGGAGAGGGTTAAAGGAGGCACAGGAGAGGATATGAGACACATGGGAGGGAGAGGGGGGAAGGAGACACAGGGGAGGGAGAAGGAGACAATGGGAGTGAGAGGTTGGAAGAGACACAGGAGGGAGAGGGGAAAAAGAGAGGGAGAGGGGAAAGGAGGCATGGGAGAGGGGGGAAATGAGACACAGTGAGGGAGAGGGGGGAACGAGACACAGGGAGGGGGAAGGAGACACAGGGGAGGGAGAGGGATGAAAGACACGGCGGAGGGAGAGGGGGAAGGAGACACAGGGAGAAGGGGAAGGAAACACAGAGAAGGGGGGAGACACAGGGGAGGGAGAGGGGGAAGAGACACAGGGGGAAGAGACACAGGGGAGGGAGAGGGGAAGAAGAGAACAGGGGGAGACACAGGAGAGAGAGGGGGGAGAGACACAGGAGAGGGAGAGGGGGGAAGAGATATGGAAGGGAGAGGGAAAAGGAGAGGGAGAGGGGAAAGGAGGCACAGGAGAGGATAGGGGGAAAGAGGACACATGGGAGGGAGAGGGGGGAAGGAGACACAGGGGAGGGGGAAGGAGACCAGGGGAGTGAGAGGGGGAAGAGACACAGGAGGGAGAGGGGTACAAAACACGGTGGAGGGAGGGGGAGAACACAGGGGAGGAGGGGGGAGAACACAGGGGAGGCGGGGGGAGAAGAGACACAGGGTAGGGAGAGGGGGAAGAGACACAGGGGAGGGAGAGTTGGAGGAAGTGACACAAGGGAGGGAGATTAGGAGAGACACAGGGGAGAGGTGGGAAGAGACATGGGAGGGAGAGGGGGAAAGGAGGCACAGGAGAGGGAGAGGTGGAAGGACACACAGGGGAGCAGGGGAGACACAGGGGAGAGAGAGGGGAAAGACACAGGGGAGGGATAGGGGGGAAGAGAAACAGGGGAGGGAGGGGGAGACACAGGGGAGGGAGAAGAGACAATGTGAGAGGAGGGGGAAGAGACACAGGGAAGAAATGGAGGAGACACTGGGGAGAGAGAGGGGGGAGGGAGAAGGGAAAGAGACACGGGAGGGAGAGGGAAAAGGAGAGGGGGAAAGGAGGCCCAGGAGAGGGAGAAAGGTGACACAGCAGAGGGAGAGGGGGGAAGGAGACACAGGGGAGGGAGAGGGGTGAAAGACACGGCAGAGGGAGGGGGAGAACTCAGGGGAGGAGGGGGGAAGGAAGAGACACAGGGGAGGGAGATGGGGGAGAGACACGGGGGGGAGGTGGGAAGAGACACGGGAGGGAGAAGGGGACAAGTAGAGGGAGAGGGTGAATGGAGGCACAAGAGAGGGAGAGGGGGAAAGGAGACACAGGGGAGGGGGAGACATAGGGGAGGGAGAGTGGGGAAGAGATGGGAGGGAGAACATAGAGAATGGAGGGGGGAGAGACACAAGGGAGGGAGAGGTGGAAAGAGACACAAGGGAGAGGGGGAAGAGACAGGGGAGGGAGAGGGGGGGAGACACAGGGGAGAAAGAAGTGGGGAAGAGACATAGGGGAGAGGAGGGGGAAGAGATATAGGGGACGAAGGGGTAGACACAGGGGAGGGAGCGGGGGGGGGGGAAGAGACACAGGAGGGAGAGGCGGAAAAGGAGAGGGGGGAAAGGAGGCACAGAAGAGGGAGAGGGGCAAAGGAGACACCAGGTAGGGAGAGGGGGAAGAGACACAGCAGGGAGAGGGGAAAAAGGAGAGGGTTAGGGGAAAGTAGGCACGGAAGAGGGGGAAAGGGGACACAGGAGAGGGAGAGGGGGAAGGAAGACACAGGGGAGGGGGGAAGGAGACACAGGGAAGGAAGAGGGGGGAAGGAGACACAGGGGAGAGGAGGGGGCAGAGACACAGGGGAGGGAGTGGGGGAGAGACACAGGGGACTGAGGGGGGGGAGAGACACAGGGGAGGGAGAGGGGGGAAAAGACATGGGAGAGGGGGAAAGGAGACACAGGGGAGGGAGAAGGGGGAAGAGACACAGGGGAGGGAGGAGAGACACAGGGGAGGGATAAGGGGAGAAGAGACAATGGGAGAGGAGGGGGAAGAGACACACATGAGAAAGGGGTAAACACAGGGGAGAGCGAGGGGGTGAGACACAGGGGAGGGAGAGGGGGGAAGAGACATGGGAGGGAGAGGGAAAAAGGAGAGGGAGAGGGGAAAAGGAGGCACAGGAGAGGGAGAAAGAAGACACAGGGGAGGGAGAGGGGGTAGAGACACAGGAGGGAGAGAGGGGAAGAGACATGAGAGGGAAAGGGAAAAAAGGAGAGTAAGAGGGGGAAAGGAGGCACATGAGAGGGAGAGGGGGGAAAGGAGACACAGGGGAGGGAGAGGGGGAAGGAGGCACAGGGGAGGGGGAAGGAGACCAGGGGACTGAGAGGGGCAGAAGAGACACAGGAGGGAGAGGGGAAAAAAGAGGGGGAAAGGAGGCACAGGAGAGGGAGAAAGGAGACACAGGGGAGGGAGAGGGGGAAAGAGACAAAGGGAGGGGGAAGGAGACGGGAGGGAGGTGGGAAAACACAGGGGAGGAGGGGGGAAGGAGACACAGGGAGGGGGAAGGAGACACAGGGGAGGGAGAGGGGTGAAAGACACGGTGGAGGGAGGGAGAGAACACTGGGAGGTGGGGAGAAGAGACACAGGGCAGAGAGGGGGGGAAGAGACACAGGGAAGGGAGAGGTGGAGGAAGAGACACAGGGGAGGGAGATGGGGGAGAGACACGGGGGAGAGGTGGGGAGAGACACGAGAGGGAGAGGGGGAAATGAGGTACAGGAGAGGGTGAGGTGGAAGGACACACAGGGGAGCGGGGGAGACACAGGGGAGAGAGAGGGGAAAGACACAGGGGAGGGATAGAGGGAAGAGACACAGGGGAGGGAGGGGGAGACACAGGGGAGGGAGAAGAGACAATGGGAGAGGAGGGGGAAGAGACACAGGGGAGAAAGGGAGGAGACACAGGGGAGAGAGAGGGGTTAGAAACACAGGGAAGGGAGAGTGGGAAGAGACACAGGGGAGGGAGAAGGGCAGAAGAGACAATGGGAGAGGAGGTGGAAGCGACATAGGGGAGAACAGGGGGAGACACAGGAGAGAGAGAGGGGGAGAGACACAGGGGAGGGAGAGGGGGGAAGAGACATGGGAGGGAGAGGGTGAAAGGAGGCACAGGAGAGGATATGAGACAAATGGGAGGGAGAGGGGGGAAGGAGACACAGGGGAGGGGGAATGAGACCATGGGAGGGAGAGGTGGGAAGAGACACAGGAGGGAGAGGGGAAAAAGAGAGGGAGAGGGGAAAGGAGGCACGGGAGAGGGGGAAATGAGACACGGGGGAGGGAGAGGGGGAAGGAGACACAGGGAAAGGGAAGGAGACACAGGGGAGGGAGAAGGGTGAAAGACATGGTGGAGGGAGAGGGGGGAAGGAGACACAGGGAGAAGGGGAAGGAAACACAGAGGAGGGGGGAGACACAGGGGAGGGAGAGGGGGAAGAGACACAGGGGGAAGAGGGGGGAAGAGACACATGGGGATGGAAAGGGGGAGAGACACAGGGGAGGGAGAAGAGACAATAGGAGAGGAGGGAGAAGAGACTTAGGGGAGAACAGGAAGAGACACAGGAGAGAGAGAGGGGGAGAGACACAGGGGAGGGAGAGGGGGAAGAGATATGGGAGGGAGAGGGTTAAAGGAGGCACAGGAGAGGATATGAGACACATGGGAGGGAGAGGGGGGAAGGAGACACAGGGGAGGGAGAAGGAGACAATGGGAGTGAGAGGTTGGAAGAGACACAGGAAGGAGAGGGGAAAAAGAGAGGGAGAGGGGAAAGGAGGCATGGGAGAGGGGGAAATGAGACACAGTGAGGGAGAGGGGGGGAACGAGACACAGGGAGGGGGAAGGAGACACAGGGGAGGGAGAGGGATGAAAGACACAGCGGAGGGAGAGGGGGAAGGAGACACAGGGAGAAGGGGAAGGAAACACAGAGAAGAGGGAGACACAGGGGAGGGAGAGGGGGAAGAGACACAGGGGGAAGAGACACAGGGGAGGGAGAGGGGAAGAAGAGAACAGGGGGAGACACAGGAGAGAGAGGGGGGAGAGACACAGGAGAGGGAGAGGGGGGAAGAGATATGGAAGGGAGAGGGAAAAGGAGAGGGAGAGGGAAAAGGAGGCACAGGAGAGGATAGGGGGAAAGAGGACACATGGGAGGGAGAGGGGGGAAGGAGACACAGGGGAGGGGGAAGGAGACCAGGGGAGTGAGAGGGGGAAGAGACACAGGAGGGAGAGGGGTAAAAAACACGGTGGAGGGAGGGGGAGAACACAGGGGAGGAGGGGGGAGAACACAGGGGAGGCGGGGGAGAAGAGACACAGGGGAGGGAGAGGGGGAAGAGACACAGGGGAGGGAGAGTTGGAGGAAGTGACACAAGGGAGGGAGATTAGGAGAGACACAGGGGAGAGGTGGGAAGAGACATGGGAGGGAGAGGGGGAAAGGAGGCACAGGAGAGGGAGAGGTGGAAGGACACACAGGGGAGCGGGGGAGACACAGGGGAGAGAGAGGGGAAAGACACAGGGGAGGGATAGGGGGGAAGAGAAACAGGGGAGGGAGGGGGAGACACAGGGGAGGGAGAAGAGACAATGTGAGAGGAGGGGGAAGAGACACAGGGAAGAAATGGAGGAGACACTGGGGAGAGAGAGGGGGGAGGGAGAAGGGAAAGAGACACGGGAGGGAGAGGGAAAAGAAGAAGGAGAGGGGGAAAGGAGGCCCAGGAGAGGGAGAAAGGTGACACAGCAGAGGGAGAGGGGGGAAGGAGACACAGGGGAGGGAGAGGGGTGAAAGCCACGGCGGAGGGAGGGGGAGAACTCAGGGGAGGAGGGGGGAAGGAAGAGACACAGGGGAGGGAGATGGGGGAGAGACACGGGGGGGAGGTGGGAAGAGACACGGGAGGGAGAAGGGGACAAGTAGAGGGAGAGGGTGAATGGAGGCACAAGAGAGGGAGAGGGGGAAAGGAGACACAGGGGAGGGGGAGACATAGGGGAGGGAGAGTGGGGAAGAGATGGGAGGGAGAACATAGAGAATGGAGGAGGGAGAGACACAAGGGAGGGAGAGGTGGAAAGAGACACAAGGGAGCAAGGGAGAGGGGGAAGAGACAGGGGAGGAAGAGGGGGGGAGACACAGGGGAGAAAGAAGTGGGGAAGAGACATAGGGGAGAGGAGGGGGAAGAGATATAGGGGAGGAAGGGGGGAGACACAGGGGAGGGAGCGGGGTGGGGGAAGAGACACAGGAGGGAGAGGCGGAAAACGAGAGGGGGAAAGGAGGCACAGAAGAGGGAGAGGGGCAAAGGAGACACCAGGTAGGGAGAGGGGGAAGAGACACAGCAGGGAGAGGGGAAAAAGGAGAGGGTTAGGGGAAAGTAGGCACGGAAGAGGGGGAAAGGGGACACAGGAGAGGGAGAGGGGGAAGGAAGACACAGGGGAGGAGGGAAGGAGACACAGGGAAGGAAGAGGGGGGAAGGAGGCACAGGGGAGAGGAGGGGGGCAGAGACACAGGGGAGGGAGTGGGGGAGAGACACAGGGGACTGAGAGGGGGGAGAGACACAGGGGAGGGAGAGGGGGAAAAGACATGGGAGAGGGGGAAAGGAGACACAGGGGAGGGAGAAGGGGGAAGAGACACAGGGGAGGGAGGAGAGACACAGGGGAGGGAGAAGGGGAGAAGAGACAATGGGAGAGGAGGGGGAAGAGACACACATGAGAAAGGGGTAAACACAGGGGAGAGCGAGGGGGTGAGACACAGGGGAGGGAGAGGGGGGAAGAGACATGGGAGGGAGAGGGAAAAAGGAGAGGGAGAGGGGGAAAAGGAGGCACAGGAGAGGGAGAGGGAGAAAGAAGACACAGGGGAGGGAGAGGGGGTAGAGACACAGGAGGGAGAGAGGGGAAAGGAGGCATGGGAGAGGGGAAAAGGAGACACAGGGGAGGGAGAGGGGGGAAGGAGACACAGTGGAAGGGGGGATGGAGACACATGGGATGGGGTAAGGAGACACAAGGGAGGGAGAGGGGGAGGAGACACAGGATGGAGAGGGGGAAAATGAGAAGGAGAGGGGGAAGGAGGCACGGGAGAAGGGCAAAGGAGACACAGGGGAGGGAGAGGGGAAGAGACACAGGGGAGGGAGAAGGGGAGAAGAGACAATGGGAGAGGAGGGAGAAGAGACACAGGGGAGAAAGGGGGGAGACACAGGGGAGAACGAGGGGGGTGAGACACAGGGGAGGGAGAGGGGGGAAGAGACACGGGAGGGAGAGGGCGGAAAAAGAGAGGGAGGGGGAAAGGAGGCACGGGAGAGGGGGAAAGGAGACACAGGGGAGGGAGAGGGGGAAGAGACACAGGAGGGAGAGGGGGAAAGGAGAGGGAGAGGGGAAAGGAGGCACAGGAGAGGGGGATGGGGGAAAGACACAGCGGAGGGAGGGGAGAACACAAGGGGGAGGGGGGAGAACACACGGGAGGAGGGGGAAGAGACACAGGGGAGGGAGAGGGGGAGGAAGAGACACAGGGGAAGGAGAGGGGGGAGACAGTGGGGAGACACAATTTAAAAAACTCTAGCATGTCCATCTGCCCTGACCATTGCAATGGTCTGATTTGTACTGAAAGAGAAGTCCTGAGGTTCCATCAAGTATATTAACAGAATCATTTTTTATTAAATGGACATGAATTTATCACTGATAATTTATATTTTCAAACACAAAAAAATTAACTGAATATTATAGGGAATTCTTAAAATTAATGTATTTTTTTATTTTAAAAACATTAAAAGCTGCTCTCTTTCACTACTGCATGCAGTTTTTGTCTTTACATGTTCTAAAAGAATCACCAATTAAAAGCACTCTGCAAATGACCATACACCTTTAGCCAAAATAGAAAAAAAACGACTCTTTCCGTTCGTTACTGCAGACATAGTAACCCTAAAGAGAAATAATCTGAAATGTAGAATGCCAGTGAAAAAAAAACAGTGATGTGTTTTTAGTGAATTTATAGTCTATGCCCCTACAGGACCTGAATGCTTCCAGATATTGCTGCCCATAAGCTCAATATATTGATGATGCAGCTAAAATAGAAGCCACAATAGGGTAATACAAAAAAAAAACCAGTATACAATGTATGTATTTAGAAAGAGTAGTCAAGAATGTGTCTGTGATGCAGTATACAGTATGTATGTACAGTAGGTATGAACAGAGGCCAGGAGTGTGTATATAATGCAGTATATGCATGAAGTGCAGAAAATGTATTTACAAAAAAAGGTTAGGCATTTGTCCCCGGTTCCCCAATACTAGCTCTACCATAATGTGCATTTCTAAGTAATAAAAAATATTACTATAACTATTGGTGTTGTTCATTCTCTTCGGGGGGGGGGGGGGTGAAGTTGGGTCATGAGGGTGGAGTTGGAGCGGGGTTGGGGCATTGGGGCAGAGCTGGGTGGGGGAGGAGTTGGGGTTGTGGGGTGTGGCAAACTCAGAGGTAGCCCAGGGCGGCAAAAGCTCTAGCTACGCCACTGCCTCAGGGTACTCACCCCCTCATGTGATTCCTGGGGTGATCTTTGGAGCTTTAGGATGCTCGGTGTGCACAGGCAAGAGCTATGTGAAGTAATATGACGCTCGGTGACATTGCATCATGTGACACTTGGGACTCCCCACAAGTTGGATGCTGGGATTTTATAGATAGCCCCTAGGAATAATCAGATCCCACATAAAGCAACAGACAACCCCTGAAGTACAATGAAAATGCCTTAGTGTCTCTCCCTCCCCTATGCATTTAGTTAAGGTTATCTGGAGCATTCTAGTCTGAGTTCATTTTACATGGTCTTATCATTTTTTCAAGCGTACAGAAAATCATTATTTTTCAATATCTTTCAAGCATACCCACAATCATTATTTCTGTAAATTATTCATCCACCATGACCACATTTTATTAATTTAAATTGTATTAATTTGCTTGGTTTAGTGCTGTGGTTTATTGTTCACAAAGAGTAGCAGGCAAAAGCTAGCACATGGTTGTAATGCAGAGCGTAATGGACCAGCGGGGAAATTCCTGGGAGTCTGAAATACTGCATTAAAAAGAGAGAGAGAATATAAGGAAAATCACTTAAACTCTTTATTTGTTTACATTTACAAGGACAGGATAGCGAACATATATAGCATATATTTTACTTACACATTTGTTTTGCTTGGTAGTGAGTGAATGAAAAAAATCTATACACTAGACGAACATCAGGCAGATGAATATATTTAAAAAAACATACATTTTACTTAAATAATTATTTCTCCTATGGTGGTGAGCAAATGTAAAAAAAAACATAATAAATACAGTCCTAATATCTTTAATTATGTTCCTGCTGCATTTGACATATTGTTATATCTAACAATAAATATTAACTTTATTATGGGAAAAATATACATTTTATTTACACATCCATGTTCCAGCAGCTGCAAGTAAACCAAAAAAAGAGCAGCATTTAAACTAAATATTATTATATAACAATATACTTTAATGAGAAACAAGAACACTTTCACTACACGGCTCTAACAACTTTCTCTGTGACTTCGTTTGCACAATTTTGTTTAAAGGGTCCCAAAATTTCAAAATGTATTGTTTGCATTTAAAAGTTTGCATATAAAGCATTACAAAAATGTTTTTGTATGAAAAAAAATGGTCTAAAGTATAGATCAATTACATTAAATTGGGACACAATGGGATTGCTTTCTCCTCCTCTGTCCTGACATGTTACAGGAAACCAATGGACAGTGAATATTGTTGCAGTCCATACTCATTGTGCCTCAATTTACATTCAATTAAATGTGATCAGATAAGAAAACAAAATTAACTGGCTCTGTGTGAGACTTTTTTTTAAATTTTGTTTGAATTTACTTGCAAGATTAATGGCGGATCATACACATAGGTCCTCATTCAATTGCAAGGCCGCAACTCACGGTATACAGGCCACATGTCTACGTGCTTGCTGCAGGCTTGAACTCTACAATTACGAAGAGATTCAATTGAACAAACCATGCAATCGTATATAGCATTTCAGTGCGTTAACATGATCAATTAAGCAACTAACCATTTAGAAACAGCCAATAGAAAATGAGACCATCATCATTACGGTAGTATAAGATGGTGGTTACATGTCAATCAATTAGAGTTTGGGGGCCGGTATGGATCGGACTCACAAACCCGCAAAATACAAAATAATAAAAATGAATGCCAATACTGTTCTAGCCCATGTAGGTGGTCTGATATGCTAAGCTCAAAATGTTGAGCTTAGTGTCCATAAATGACAGCCAGACCTAGGACATTGTCATTCAAATAAACACAAACTAAAGTGTACACTTTATATGGTCACATACAACATGTTAGAATCCCTTTAGAATCATGGTAGAATCCCAAAAACCAGAAATTTAGACTTATTGCACTCTTTGATAAACTTCATTCACTTCCCTTGGCTATTCCATGAATTCATCCAGTTAGAAGACGAGCCAATGGAGCACTCTCTGATTCTTGTAACAAAAAGATTTCTAGAATTTGAAGTCTGTTGGATATTGAATGTTCACTTTATTTATGTTACATATAATAATAAATCCACCTTAAAATAATTCACATTTCAATAATTTCCCAAGTGTACTATTATTTTTTCCTTCTTGTCTTGCAATTTTATCACAATGTTATTCTAGTTTGATTGACACTACATGAAACCCTACTGCCCCTACCATTCAACTCACCTCAATGTGTTCCAATATCCAACTCCCGCTCTCCCACCCTCCATCACCCCTCATCTCCCTCCACTATCTTCTGGGTTAGGTGCAACCTGACTATCCCTTCCATATAACTGTTGTAGAATGAGATAATAGCTCAAACTTTATTCACAGAAGAAACAGCTTTGCTTTAGCTGTTAAAATCAAATGTGCATGTACTAATGCTTTTTTGTTTAAATTGTATTTCTAATAAAAAGAGAAGTAAGAAAATATTTGTAATGTTGGTTCATTGTCCATGAATCATTAATCTGTAAGCAATGTGGGAATATAAATATAAATAAATAAATAAATAATATGAATACATAATACTATATATATATATATATGTTTTATGTTATGTTGTTCTGTTTTGTTATGTGATTCATTACGGGGATAGGTCAGTCAGATGATCCCTTAGATTAAATTAGCTGACAGTCTAATGATTTTCTATATACCTTGATGATTATTAATGCATTATATATTCTACTATTTAGCCCAACATTTCCTGACTACATAATTGATTGTGTCTTAAGTGCATTGAATTCCTGATCCCTGCAACAACATATTGCACAATGTCCATTGCTCTCCTTTTCCCTAGCTGGCCAGAAAGACACTAACAAGTGCCAGGTGCATTCTTTCTCTTGAAGAACATAAAGAAGAACTGGTATTGCAAAGTAAGGATTCTGACGCCTTTTAACTGATTTACAGCCTTTTTAAATTGCAATTTGGCCAATTGAATAGGGCTCTAAGCACAGAGATCTAATCTAAAAACCCTATGGCCCTCATTCAATTGCGATTTGGCCAATTGAATAGTGCTTTAAATAAGCACATAGCATATTTTTTTTAAAGAAGTTTTTAGTTAGTGAAGACCTTGCTTTTGGATAGATGTTTACTAACCAAAAGCATCTTTAAAAAAATATGTTATGTGCTTATTTAGACCCCTATTCAATTGGCCAAAATAGCAATTGAATGAGGGCCATATTGTTTAAGTACCCCAGACATTTAAATGAAAATGTAAGTCCCATATGAACAATATGATCTTCTAAAGAACTAGAATTGATAAACTGCTTATTATATTTAGCAAGCAAAACAAAAATAAACTGTTTTATTCCTATGTGCAGCCATATACATTTCCAGGCTTTGCCATTGTGACCAACTCTATAATTTAAGTTTGAACTTCCAAAGCTCATTTCTACTTTTCAAGGCAGCTATACAAAGAATACATTCTTAGAGAAACTCATTGTTATAGTGACTTGCGTCACCAACTACTTGGTAAGAAAATGATTTTTTTCTGTCAACCTCTCGTATTTTACCTACAGACTTCTAGGGGTTGAAATACATATAATTATGTTGTCTTGGTGTTGGTAATAAAGGGTGCGCTTTTATTAATTTTAGGGCAAGAGGGCACAACATAAAGGTAATGTAGTGTTTTAAATAATTACAAATTTGCATGTATACTTGTATAGAATGTAGAGACACAATAAAAAAAATATGTTGTGCCAGATGCAACACTTCTGTTCAAATAGGGGTGTTTTGTATAAGTTAGACATTCCAAAAGGATAGACAGGGTCCTTGCCATGTGCTGTATTAGAAGTATCAGATTTACAAGGTAATGTCATGGGAGGTCTTCAAGACCACCTGTCAAAAATGTTGTGATGTATCAAATGAGGCCACATTTTGTTTTGTTTACACTGAGATTATGTAGGCCATCTGGAAATGTAGTAAAGCCTACGGAAAAAGGCTCTATTTGAGCAGTATATTGACTAATCATTGACTATACCACAAAGTACTTTTTATGAAAGGCATATAAAAGAAGAATTATTAAAGAATATGGGTCTTTTTAAAAGCTGGCTTCATTATAAATCCAAAATGTTTAGGTTCTCTAAATTGCCTACAGGGCCTGCAAAAACGTGGCGTGGCCGCTTTTGCTGGCTCAGCTGCCTTGTTAGCAAGTGACATGTAAGTTCAGTCCTCTAAGTGTGTTTTGCTTCAGGTTCATTCTAGAGAACATACAATTTGGATACTCTCAAAACAGTGTAAAAAAATATATTTTTTCTTTGTTGAATCAGAAAATTTGTATATTTTTTAAACCAAGGTTTTTGTGTTGAATAAACAGCTTTAAATATATAATTACCCTGCAAGGGGGCTTGCCCCTGGCAGCCAATGAGTTCTTGTACAATATTATGTCTGTCCCCTAACAGCCATTCTGTACTAATTTCACATACAGAAACATTTTCTGCTTATTTTAAATGTTTCAGTCAATGGCGTACCAACTCAATCAGTGCCCCTCACCAAGACCTCTACCTATAATAGCACCCCTCCACAAGATCCTTTCCCATAGCTGCTCTTCCCTGAGGCCACTCTCCGTAGCTGCTCCTCTTCCCATACCTCCTATTTGTGCATAGGTCCTCTGCCTGCAGCATTATTTACTATAATATCTCTACAAAACAGCCAGTTATTCTCAGCTGCCATCTTTAAATAGCACCCAGTCCCTTTCAAAATTAACCCGACACAGCACCCACCTCTCTTAGGGCCTCATTCTATTAGCGGCTGTAAATCGGCCGTAAGGCTGCGATTCCTTGCGGGGGTTCAGTTAACTCGCGATTCTATTATACGGCCCCGCAAGGATCTCCCCTTACGGCCGGCCGCATATCTTGGAACCGGCCGTAAGCTGTGAAATCTAAAAACTCAAAAATAAATTCAAGCCTGCACTGTACAGCTCTGTAAATGCTAGGGATCATATTGGGGGACATGAGGATTAAAAGGAACCCACTCTCAAGCTTGCACATCAGCCCAAATCCAAGTTCAAATTAACTGTTTATTTTCCGGCTGCGGCGTGGGCGTGTCTGAGGTGCTCCAAGCCCTATGGACTTTTTACATGGATATTTTACGGATATTAAAAATTAAATATTTTACGGATTTGAGTACAGGATAATTATGTGCTATTTTTTCTAACACCTAAAATCCCTTTATAATCTTCTCAAAGTGCAGGATGGCTTTATTTGAGCTATTTTATGTGCTTAATTGGTGCTAGCGGGACCTCTTTCCTGCAAGTAAGCTGCGGCTCGTTTTTAGCCGTGCAGAGAGGTTTCCCGGAGCAATTGAATTGCAAATAGGAATTTCTTACGGCCGAAACTCTTGCGGCCGTTTTAGATCAAAGGCTTTCCTCTGGCGCGAGCGGCCGCAAGAGATAGCAAGGCACCGGCCGCAAGCCTGCCGGAGCCTCCGGCCGTAAGGGAATAGAATAGCCGATTAGCTTGCAGGCCGGTCCTTGCGGCCCCGCAACGGCTGCGGCCGCTAATAGAATGAGGCCCTTAGCATCCATCCCTACATAGCATCCAGTTCTTGTCCTCAGCTATCCCCTCTCAGAATCCACCCCACACAGCACCTAACCCCTCTCAGCACACACCTCACATAGCACCCATCCCTATATCATTTGTTCCCCCTCACATAAACCATCAGCCCTGCACTTTGCTGTCATCCAGCCCTTGCTTCAGTAAAAATGCTCTTTTTTAAGTGAGCTTCAGTAAAAATGCTCTTTTTTAAGTAGATATGGACACATTTCTACACTACAGAAAAAAATAAAATGCAATAAATAAATAAAAGCAAACATAAATATAAAAACAATTAAACTGCATTGGGGCCCCCAGAGGAGGGCCCTGATGCATTGCATCAACTGCGCCACTGGTAGCTCTGTCCCTGGTTTCAGTGGCTTTTACTTGATAATTTATTCATAAAAATAATAATCCTTTAACATTGTCTTATAATTGTTGCAATGAAAACATATTTCTAGTGCAACAGATATCTTTTAAGCCATCACTTCACAGAACCCATTCTTTGCTTGTCTAACACATAAGACACAAATAGACCTTGTTTTCTGCCTAAAAAAAAACCTAAAACATGTTTTGCAAAAGCCTGTTTATATACAGATGCTGAATATTGTTGCTGTTTGCTCCTATTGCCCTTGCATATGTCAAATCTTTTGTTCACATCTGAACTGGAAAAACCTGTTCTCATATTGTGACCTGAGCCCAATGAGAATGAAGGAGCCTGAGAGGGTGGTGCTAATGGGTGTCATTACATCACACTGTGATCCTGCAGTCATCCTGCAGAGGGTTCCATCTCCTTCTCTGCTCTTTGTTTGCAGCCACCATTGGACACAAAGCAGTCTGTGCAAACCAGAGAGGAGAAAGCATCTGTGCATTTACTCTACAGATTAACATATAACAGCAAGGATCTGTACAGCAGCATAGCAAAGCAATGAGCAGTTATTCAGTGTAGGAGGCTGCTGGTGCCTGATCTACAACCAATGCTGGTACTGCTTGGGAAATAATAATAATAAACTGGCTGGACACAATACAGCAAGGTCATAGCTCACTGTCTTCTACTAACATGGGTCGTCTATGTGAGAGGTGTGTGCAGCTGATGCAGGACTTTATGAACTTTGTCAAGAGAGTGTCCTCCAGGATAGTGCAGCAGATCAAGGAGTGCATGCTCAGAATCAGTGAGTGCTGCTGCCTGAACCCAAAGGGATCCAAGGTTAGACAGCTATATGAACCTGTCCTACAGAACCATGAGAAACAAGCTGCACAGGAATTCCTAAACCACGTGGAAGCAGGTAAGAAGACAAGCCCTGGGGACACAAGTGCCATCAGTAGGCTCCAAGGGTCGCCATGGTACTCCATCAGCAGATCCATGAGCAATTGATATGAATTGGTACATAAGGATGCTTATTGCATATGTAATTATCTTCTCATATGTTTTTTTTTATTTTTTTATTATTCATTTAGGTAATGAAATACAATCTTAACCTGTATATAATGTCATATTTAATGGTTCTGCTTGTCTTTGAAACCTGCCCTTATCATCAGTGGACTGTATCCTGAGGGCAGTGGGGGTGGACACATCTGCTTGTGTTTTGCTTGCATATCTACACGTGTTTGTTAGCTCCTGTTACTTTGTATCCTATATTAATCAATATAAACATTCTAGAACCAGACTGATAATTACAAATATACATTAGGAACTGAATAAGTAACCAATTGGTTATATAGTAACTGGGGTTATATATAACATGTTCAATAAATAACTTATGATTCAATTTTACAACATTTTGTATATACTTATTATAACATGGTTTGCATGTTGTGTACATTTATACATAATTGGATTTATGTTTGTGTCAATTTGATTATTATAATAGATATCAGTTTTTAATCATCTTAATGACATGTTTTAATATTGTAGTGGCATCCCTTAGTTTAACATTTTACTTCAAAGTGTATATTGTGTCACAACCCATTTAACATTTATATCATAGGAGTGCAATAATGAGCCCTAGTATATTACTGTCAGAATGATCAAGAACTGTTTTTTTGTTTTTTTATGATAATTCTTATTTGACATTTATAAGTAGAGATTGTCATATACACTGGACTCTCTTTCCCCCAAATATTATTATTGTGATTAAAACTAAATACAAATAATTAACAACAATGCTGTAGATATACGTAAATATTTTTTTTTTCCTTCTATAAAATATTTCATAACATTAACAGTAATAAAACAAAGGGAAACAACTGGGAGAGAAGAGGGATAGTGGGGTAATTTTAAGAAATTGTTATATTTTTCCCCTTTTTCCTCCTTTTTCTTCCTCTTTCCTTTTCTTCTCTCCTTTTTCTCCAAAGTTATTTAGGTTCTTATGTTGTTCATTTATTTTATATTTGTCTATTTTTAGTGTCTAAATGTTCTAACAGGATATCCATTCTTTTATCTATAACTGCCAACTTCAAGTACATTGTGTGTATATATTTAATGTATTTTTTATTTCTTCTATTTGGGGTTGAACTGACTTTTTAAGATCATGATTTATTTGAGATATTGCCGTTTATGTAAAGATGGCCATTTTTCATCTGAAAAGAGCTCTTTTGCTGGAAGCTACCACAGCAATGTTAGGAGTGACTGGGGATTGTTTTTACTTTTATTTCTCTTTCAGTTTAAATGGATCAATAAAACTGCCTGCAGGAAATTTGCTATTTGATAAAGCTAAGATAATGAAATAAAGAAGTGGTCTATAAAACACTAGTGTGGATATTTCGCACATTAGTAATATTTACACCCCCCCTCCCTATTGCCGCTGAGTATCTTAACATCCATACATTGCATGTTCACTGGAGCATTAAAAGCCCTTATTATTAATGCATGTACAAAGCAGCGGTACATGGCTGTAAATGAAGCATGATTACCATTTGTGCATAAATTATGTTGTTTTCAGTGGATTCTCCATGTTGGAAAGAGAATGAATTTACTTAAAAAACAAATTAGAACTAGCAATTCGAGGCAAATATATACATTTTAAGAATATGAATTTTAAAGAATTCAACCATTATGAATCTGTTTCCAAAAATAACAAATAATTGAAGCATATAAACACACAGTTATAATTCCATTATTCTAATGTCAGTCCTGAAGGATTGTGGGAAACCGTTCTGAATATAGAGGATGTTGTGAGGGACCTTATTACAGAGTAAAGAATGAGTGACTGTTTCCTGCTTGGAACATAAATAAATGCATTGTATATTTATATATGCACGCAAGCTACCCAGCTGGGTAATGTACCATAACAGGATGGTAAGGATCTAGCATTGCATACACTATTAGTATTATACAAGAAATGGCTAAAATAATAAATACAGTACTGTTATGCATCATGGCAGATAACATAGTATATAATATGGGCATTCTCCTTACTTTTACTGAGCGTGCGGATTAACTACAAAGAACATTTTTACCAACAGCACAACCATTTGAAAACTTCCAATAAACTTTCTCTATGTGAGAATAAACCGTAACAAGGAATTCACAACCAAAATCTTCACGCTACAAAAAAAAAATTAAAAACAATAAAAACTTGCTATACATTTTTACGAATAATTCTGGATCTTTCTTGTTATCTACCCACTAGCGCAGTGGTGGGCAGAAGGCGGAGTACTGCTGCTTATTATTATTACCATTTATTTGTAACGCGCCAACATATTCCGTAGAGCTATACATGGGTTAAGTTCAAGGCAAAAGACAATAGCTGTATTAAAGGTGTATGCAAGTGAGCTGGGTTATGAATGCATCTGATAGAGGGGAGTTAGTAGTGTATGATTACATTTATTTGCATGCACTGTTTTTTTACCTTTGCATGAAAAAAAAAAACAGTTGCAGGTGATGTTTACACCCCCAGGCTTGAGCTAGACTCCTGAGAGGGTTCATTTTGTAAAAATGTATCCTGTCTATGGCCCTCATTCAATTGCGATTTGGCCAATTGAATAGGGCTCTAAATAGGCACATACCATATTTTTTTTAAAGAAGTTTTAAGTTAGTGAACATCTATCCAAAAGCAAGGTTTTCACTAACTAAAAACTTATTTTAAAAAAATATGCTATGTGCTTATTTAGAGCCCTATTCAATTGGCCAAATCTCAATTGAATGAGGCCCTATGTGAGCATGCTCAGCTTTGCAGCTAATCAGCAATGCTGTATGCAGCCAGCTAGATGAGGCTGCTACACTGGGTCCTTAAAGGACCATAAATCAACATTTAAGTAAAAATGCTTGAACTGTTACGTGGTTGCTCTTTAGACATACACTCTCTCCTTGATATATTCTGACAGATTATAATTGTACTGAAACCAAACATTTCAGCCTCTTCTCATTATTCTAATCTGTCTTTTAGGCAAATAAACATTTATGCTTGATTTATGGTCCTGCAATGACCTGCAAATATTGAGGAAGAGAAGAATTATGGTCTCTGTGCATGTGTCTCTGTGTGAGTGAGTCCATGCAATTCACTGGGTCTGGGAGAGATCACAGGGGCAATTCACTGGGGGAGGTGATGGGGCAATTCACTGGGGCTCAGAGAGGTGATGAAACAATTCACTGGGGCTGGAAGAGATCACAGGGGCAATTCACTGGGGGTGTGGGAGGTGATGGGGCAAATCACTGGGGCTGGGGGGGTTACAGGGGCAAATCACTGGGGCTGGGGGAAGTTTCACCTGGGATGTTATGTAGATAAAACAGTAAATGAAGGGACACAGACCCTGTTCTGGTTATTATACAGAAATCTAAAGGAAAGCTGCAGCTCAATTCACAGACCAAAAGGATACAATGTATTATGTATGCTAATTTTTGCTGGGATTTTTAGGGTGTGTCTCCATTGATAGAAAACAGTTTGCAAATGCAAGAAATTCAGCAAACTTTAGGGTAACTGTTTAAATGTTTATTTCGGTATTTTTTCATGCACATTTTTTTTTCATACACTACTAATTCTCTATCAGATGCATTAATAATCCAGCTCACTTGCATATCCCTTTAACACGTTGCAAGGATGGAGGGTCCAGTTTTTTGAGCTTAGAATCCAGTGTCCATTGAAGATTGAAAACTCACAAACTTACAATCTGCTTACCGTATGCTTTGATGAATTTGTTCTTAGAGTTAGAGTTAGGGTAGTAGCAGATGATAAGCTTTAAGTAGTAAAATAGTAACGCACGCAGCAAGCCACTACTTTACTATGTACAGCTTATCATCTGCCACCCCAACCCTAACCCTAAACACTAACCCTAAGAACAAGAACAAATTCAACAGAGTTTTGGCGTGCCACCTAACAGGAAAGGCCCATTGTCTTTTATTAAATAATTCTTGATATATACACTTGTTCCTGTGAAGCTTCAATAACAAATAGTGTGCAATGTATTTTTTTGTCAAAAATGACTTGCCTCTGACTTGCCTCTGACTTACCTCTGCATTAGCATGCATTTGTATGCCCTCATTCAAATTAATCAACCATACTCTGCTATCATTATAATTATATTGTATTTAACCCTTTAAGTGGCAAATTATATTTCAAATAGTTGCTTTGTAGTGGAAAATTACATTTCAATATTTTTTTATTTGTGGAAAGAGAATAAAAACTGTGAATTATACATAAAAAAGTTAATTGAAATAATTTTAACATTTCAGCTTTAAAATAAATAAATAAGAACTCAACTTGTCATTAATCCTGAGGATTAATAATTATAATAATAAGCAATTTGGAGCTATATTTTACTGATTGGTTTATCACTTTCAAAACTTTTCCCAATAAAGAAAGTTGGGAAATTTCCTAGCTTTTAGCAAGTGCAGTTTGGCATTGAAATTGCTTTTTTATAGGTATCTGAACAGTTTAGTATCAGACATGTTACTTTTATATAGGCAAACAAATTGGAGATGAATATGAAGCAAAAGTACAGAATGTCACATTATGTGCAATTATATTTGGCCTGTTAAGGATAGTACGTTTTGTGTTCAGTCCCACATTTTAGGTGACCATAAGTAATAGTAATAGGATAATTTAATTTAAGTAAAGTAAGACCAATGAAATGTCATGTTTTATTGAATTAGATTTAATGATCATTGCCAAATGAAAAATAAAATGTAGCTTATTAATTTTAACTATGGTGTTGAATGAAGGGATATCTTTCTTTTTTTTAGGCAGAATTTCATCTGTAAAGGACATTGGAAGTAGATAACATCTCCATTTAATTCCACTGAAAGTTTGCCACAATGTTGTGAGGCAATAGAATTAAAGGCAAGTGAAGCCTTTACAATAAGCCTAGTTCCCCTCAGAGTTCAGCATATTGTTTTATGCTCATAGTTTTTTGTGTGTTTGAGTTGTTCAGTTGTTTCTTACTGTCCATGACCTCATGGGCCATTACACATCATACTGGTCCATTTGGTATTCATGGCAGAGATACTGGAGTGGGAT
Organism: Discoglossus pictus; assembly: GCA_027410445.1. Lineage (NCBI taxonomy): Eukaryota > Metazoa > Chordata > Amphibia > Anura > Alytidae > Discoglossus > Discoglossus pictus. Next base: position 197,765,659 of record CM050165.1, on the reverse strand, counting down.
GCTAGTTCCTTCTCCAGTGGGCCACAGCATGCCGCTCCTGGTATTCCTAGATGGTATCCCATCCAAGTACTGACCAGGCCCAACCTTGCTTGGCTTCAGGGTGGTGTGACTTCTTGTTTCCCTGACTGGAACTGAACCCAGCTTGCAGCGGTGAAAGCACTGAATCCTATCCACTGGACCACCAGGGAACCCACTCATATTTTACATAGGTGCTATTTTGTTGCTTACTTCATAAACGTGAAGTTTTACACAAACTACAAGTTAGTATTTGGTCACATCTCATGCATGTGGTGGAGTCTTCTACCCATTGACATCATCAGGTTCTTGGTTGGTTCCTGTGATATGGTTTCATGTGCCTATACTGAAGCCAATTCCAGTTGTTATTTGTTGGGGAGGGCTTGAAATACATGTTTGATTTGATATAAGCCAGGATATTTTAGTAGGTCCGGCAGTTGGTTTGTTATATGGTAAAGCTCTGCTAACCTTTGACCTGGAATTTCTTTAGTTTTTCTGTATGCACCTGAAGTCATTAATCTGCTGCCATAAGATACACCATCAGTAAAGAAGGGTGAGCTGGTTCCAGAAGAGATCATATATTAACTACAGTTGTTGTCTTAAACTAACCAGACCATTGAAGCTTGGTGTCTAAACCAGTGGCTTTTTTTAGTTGTTACTGTACTATAGTTCCTATTGGGTTTTTTCTATCATTATGCTAATTGTACAATGATAGAAAAGGTCATTATTTAGAATTTTTGTTGGCTGAAATCTAGATTTTCAGGACTGTCATCTTTCATTGCACAACCAATGCAACAAGTAACACCTGGTCAAGTAGAGACACATGTCAGCCATCTGTCTCAGTGCTCAAAAAGGAGAGTAAACACAAAAGGTGCTATTATTATAAATGATCAAATATATTTACTTAAAAAATAGCAATCTGTACTTTTTGTTTAATTTACTCCTACATTTAAGCCAGTTGACTACATATCAAAACAATATTTAGTTTACTTTACCAGTACTTAAAAGGAATTTAAAGAGTGACCCCCTGGACACCTAGTAGAAAGGTACAATGCTAATTTCAAATGTAAGTTTTAAATGCTATTTGAATTCATGTGTACTGATTTTATTTCTAATCCATTTCTAAATATACAAATTAAACCTTACTTTTTAACCATTACAGTGGCCTTTTATGAGGATGCTGGCATGTAAAAGTTCTATGGATAAAGTACAAGAGATAAAGAAAATGCAAGTGACATTGTAAGAGGTGTGGATTAGGGAGAGAGCTAGGAAGGAAAGAGGGGAGGTGAAGTTCCTACTTGGGGCTACATCTCACAAGACAAGTCACATTTTAAAGAGTGTTAAGGCAGGAAGGAGGATTCATGTTACTGCACACCAGGAGCTTATGACCCTGCTAGGAATGATAATATTACAGTGGAGAGGGTATTTTGTGAAGTAGAAGGACAGCTTGGCAGAGTAGCATCAGCTGCTGCATTTTCGGTGTGTTTTTTTTCCAATGTTAAACACAAAGAAGAAACAATTTTATCTCACATTACAATTTATTAAATTGATAAGAGTGGGGATTTGGCTTAGTTTGTCTTAGTTACTTTTCTTGGGGGAATACAACTTTATGAGAGAGGGGTTGCATCCCAGTGGTGAAGAAAGAAAACTTTAAATGTTTCATTAACAGCCATTTAAACTGACAAAATGCTAATTTTATAAATCCTTACTACCCCCCGAATGTGGCATTTTGAACAGAGCTGGTATGGGATATTATATTATATACCAGAGCTGGTTGCCTGGTCATGTAGCTATGGCTTTAAACTGTATTTTCAGTATAATAGATCATATGTGTTAATGTTCTTAGTGCTGAAAATACCTGAATAAAATTATGGATAGAGATGAATCTGATAATAGGTATGGGATATTATAATATACCAGATGTAGACTGGAACATACCTACTCCTGGATCTGGCAAGAGGACCTCCTTGCAAGCATCATCACTTACACAATTTATTAAGTGATGTTTGTTACAAGGAAGTTATATTCAATGCAATATCTCAAACGGCAATATAGTGTCAATATACCTAGGTTTATACCTAGGTGAGTGCATATGATTTAATGCTTACTAGTCAGAGGGGTTTAAATGGTCCATGAACTCAAATAAAAACAAAAACAAACGTTTATTTTTGACAGACTACTTTTTCTAATATGAAAAAAATATTTAAGTAATATTTTTGAAGGGAGTGCTTTTAGTTGCATTTTGCGCTGCAATTTCAGATAAGTAAAAGAAAACCAATGTGTGGAGCAGCAGTAAATGATAAGTTAAGACTTCTTTTTTATTTTATTTTTTTTTAATGATTTTATTCTGGCATTATCCACGTTAAACGTGAACAAGTCAATGAGCCTGGATAGTGTACACCCAAGTGTAGTAAAGGAAATTTGATCTGTACTACCAGCATGTTGGCTAAACGTTTTAATTAGTTTTTATTGTCTGGATGACTGGAGAATTGCTAGTATAGTCCCATTTATAAAAACAATAGTAGGGTCCCCTGGTGCTCCAGTGGTTAGAATTCGGTTATTTCACCACTGCGACCTGGGTTCGATTCCAATCAGGGAGCCACAAAGTCACACCTCCCTGAAGCCATGCAGGGTTGGGCCTGGTCAGTATTTATATTGGAGACCACCTAGAAATAACAGGAGCTTTATGCTGTAGCCCACTGGCGAAGCAACTGGCAGCTCACTCCAGTATCTCTGCCATGTTAACCATTGACATAAACATGTGCCGAAAGTCGAAAATGGCTGAACAACGTAAATAAGACACAGCATGCCTTTGATATATGTAGGGGGCATTTAAAGCATCACTGAACGATGACAACAATGTAATTGTGTGGAGGTTAGTATAGTAGAAGCCTTTTGTAAACTATTGTCAATGGTTCAGTATGTGATGTTGCATTTTAAGAAAAATTTGGATATAATGTACTGCTTACAGAGATTGAAACTATAAGGTGGCTTGATATGTTGTTTGGAGGTGAGTAATTGGGAAAGCAATATGTAACTGCCAGCACATGCATGAGGAGAGCTCGCCCGCAAAACATCAGCTGTCTGACAACAACGTGGTGACATCACAGGGTTATTGTGGTTTTGACACACACACATGTACAAGCTGAACTCTATAAATGCACATTTATTCAGCTTTCCTAATACTATTAGTATATTATCCTCAAAAACAGATTTTTTTATACATTAGTAAAGGCGAGTTGGGACATCTCTACATCTCTACTATTTTCTTATTTATAAATAAAAAGATTATAATCTATTAAAGAACAAAATAATGTTATCCCACATGGCTTGGATGTTTGGAAGGCCAATTTAACTTTTATCTAGCCTTTTACCTTAATAAAACAATGCCTATCTGGGCAAGTTTTATTAACCTGACTGTATATAATGTTTTTCTTTGAGGATTATTGACCGTTACTGAGCTTGAATCATTTCACCTGTCTCTTACAACCACTAAAAGTTCATCCCGATAGCAATCATATATAAATCCAACCACTGGAGCAGTATGAGTGTTGAAACTTATTTATTTTTAGAAGATTGTTATCATATTTAATCCCTTTCCTTAGAACTACAGTTTCTTGGACTGATAGAACTGGTAATTGTACCACAAGAGGAAGTAAAGTATTTCTACTTCATTGTTTAGTAGAGGATTAGAGTGATTATGTAAGGATTTAATATCTGTAAATATTTGCTTTATCTCCTTCTGGCAATATGCTATATATTATTATATTATGTAAGTTTATCAGACATTTAGCCCTTTTCAGAGACTTTCTTTCATTCATTAAACTATACCGCTATAAAGATATATTTAAATTATATTATTTGGAAGAAATACAGTTGAAAAAATGCATATTGGAAAATAAAACACATTCAAAAATATTATATTTTATATGCAGTTATTCTGCTGTGAGATATAAGCTACCATTTCGGTGCCTTATGATGAAATTCTTGAGATTGGAGGAGACTTTGATTGCAGAGGAAGATTCTTTCTGTATAACAAGAATGAGACATTTACAACTGCCATATATTTCTGTAGCGCTGATAGCAAGCTTGTTCGTTTAAAATTACATGTCCTTGTCAGAAAGTAACAGTTAGAGTGAGCTGACAAAATGGATACTAGCAGAAAATAATAATTTGGCATACAAAATAAAAATGCAAAGTCAATTTTCATTTTTGTACTCAAACATATTTTGCCCATTATAAAGCTTACTTATTCAAAAGGCTGTATAGAAAATAGTTGACCCCAATAGTTCTTTAACAAAGGTTTTCTTTTTATGGAAAGTGGGTTCTGCAGAGCTATTTCCTCTACTAGATGTACCTAATACAGGCAAAGAAATAGTCGTTTGTTGAAAAATACGTTTTTTTAATCCTTTGCAACAAATTTCTGTATTCTGTGTTCCTTTAAAGCTGTAAAGGGGTACATTAAAAAACAAAGTAGTAATCTTGCTTTAAAAGTATTAGATTTTGTTTTGTCAACTGAATTATTGCAGTATCAGAGCAATAGGTCTCTCCCATTTCCTATACTAACTATTGCCAGATGGTAGGTGAAATGATCTGCAAGCGCTCACCATTAGATGAGCTTTGTGAGCTCTCAGGCTGACTAATGTTTACATTTTATAACATTAGTTTTGCCTGTATTAATATCTAGTGAGGTGAGGGCCAGTGTTCTCCCCAGACTGATTTAGTAGGGCGCTCAACCACCCTAATTAGAAGCACGGCTCGGCTTGAGAAGCAAATAACACATAATCACACATTGTAGAACCATATACATACCCAGCTTCTTCATGCCACCCAGCTGGTAAACATTTCTGGGGAGAAAACTGGAGCCCATTGAATAATTTGTAAAGTTTATATTGTTTATGTATATGCTGACATCCATTTACCCCTAAAATATATATTTGGGCCCCCAATAATCTGAATTAGTTTCATATTACACCAAAAGCTTTGTAATAAACACTAGGGCCCTCATTCAATTGCAATTTGGCCAATTGAATAGGGCTCTAAATAAGCACATAACATATTTTTTTAAAGAAGTTTTAAGTTAGTAAGCATCTATCCAAAAGCAAGGTTTTCACTAACTAAAAACTAAAACAAAAAAAAATATGCTATGTGCTTATTTAGAGCCCTATTCAATTGGCCAAATCGCAATTGAATGAGGGCCTAGCAAAACACTGAAATAGCTGTAATACCAAGAATTAGTCACTAGCATCCTGCCTAAACAAGAAAAAGAAAAGGTGAGCTCTTTTTTGTAAGCCTTCCATGGGAGCAAGAAGAGAGGATAATTAAACACAAATTATATTGCCTTTACTGTAGTCCTTAATGTGTTTCTTTAATTATTATGCATTTAATTTCTTATGGGATGAGGATAGGCAATTGCAGAAGCCCTAAATACCATCTGTATGGCAAATGGCATAGTCTCAGAATTAGTTCTTGTGTAGTATTCTTTTTAATTCAAGCCTATTTTTAGGGATGCATTATGAAGCTTTCTGTACTATTCTGCCAGAAAACATTAGCTGCTTTAAAACGTGCACTAAAAAGACACTTAAAAGTATGGGGTCTAAACAGAACAAACATTTGTCTAATACTGCAAAGAATAAAAAGTGATGTTAATCAATAGTTCTGCCTGCTTTTGCAACATGTCAGGATATCCTTCATGAAATGGAACATCTAGTTCAACTGTGTCAGTTTTGGCCCACGAGTCTAGGGCAGTGGCTCTCAGCCTCTTTCATCTTGGGACCAGTTTGTGTCTTCTATTACTCGCTGTGAACACTTTTGCAATTGAGAACATTTTGCATAAAATGTTAACTGCAGATAAGTTTGCTATGAATAATGGTAATGATACGACTTTGTTCTTGTGGATTGACATATAAGGTCTTAAGGACCAGTGCCTGTCATAGGACGGTTGTTGAAAACCACCGATTTAGGTAGAGTAGCTGATTTCGGAGAGACACCATAATTAGAGATAGTCAGAACATGGTCCTGCTTATAAATTCATTTTAAACCTATGAAGCACTCCTTTTTATTTTCGAGTAAATAAAGACGATGGTGTCCAGTAAATGCTTGTCCAATAAATGCTGTGAAAGCTGACAACACAGTTTTTATTTAATATACATTTTGAAATCAGTTTGCCCATTATTCAAACTTCTTTACAAAAGAGATTACTATACAGATGTTCTCTAATTGTCCATTCAAAACTTATTTGAAAGTTAGCAACATTTGAAAATGTAAAAAGATAGATAAGTCACTGTAACCACTGAAGTGAGAGTTTAAGAAAAATATCATTAGAAAAAATGCCAAACAACTTTTCATAGAGTGCTATCACAGCAATAGCTTGCTGCCAAGGGTAATGACTTTAACACAGCAAGGCCCCTATTCAATTGCAAAAAAATAGCAACAGTTACAGAGCCATTCAGTTCAAAAAGCCTGCAAATACATGGCCGAAATCAAAACCGTAAGTACCAGTTCCGAGCATGATCATGATCAATTAACCAAGCCCGTAACTCCCGATGTAGAAACAGCCAATAGTAAATGAGACCGTCATCATGATGTCAGTAAAACATGGCGGTTACTCGTCAATCAATTGGCGTTTACAAGTCCGATATGTGATCATACTTGCAATCCTGCAATGTACAAAATATTTAAATAAATTAAATAAATGTTCTAGTCCATGTGGGTGGCCTGATATGTGATAAACTCTTAATTCCCGAGATTAACATGAAAATAAAACATAAAAAAAAAAAAGTGGAATTGCATATTTGCGAGCTTGAGTCTGTTGTGCAAATTAATTCTAATGTCTTTCCTCACTTTCCCTGTCATTTACAGTGCAGTATTGATTTGTTATTTGCATTTACAGTACTACGAACTGGTGTTTAACCCCCTTGCGAGCCCTATCTGATACTCGTACATTTTTTGCTACATTTGCCATTTACGGGTGTGAAAACACTTACTGCCTTGAGGAATTTTAGCAATTGAATAACAATTTGTGATTTCAGCGATCGTAGCAGTGAAAGATCAAAAGCTTTGCTGTGTCATAGTTACGATTTTAAAAAACGCAGCCCGTAACCCATAAATCATTTGCAGCTAGCGAAAAAAGATGCCAATTGAATAGCAAATTAGTTTAAGGTCTCCTTTACGGGCTCCCATAGCTACAATTTGCTCAATTGATTAGGGGGCACAAGTCTCTAGAAAATGGAGACCACTGCTTGCTAGACAAAGCCACCCTCACTGACCTTATAGTGGATGGCCTTTGTTAGCTAATGAGCAGTAGAGGAATTGTATTAACCACCATTTTCAGACATACCATATAGCGGTATGATCAGGGGAACTATTCAGGCAAATTTAAAAATATTTTATTAATGTTTTTCATGCATTAAAAAAAACTTTGTAACAAGTAAAAAATTATTTTTTTAAAATGTATGATAGAAAATGCTTGTGTTCTATTTAACTTCAAATATGAAGTGATTGCTTTCCAACTGGAAAATAAGGCTGTATAGAAAAAAAGTTATTTAAATAAAAAGAAGAAAAAGGTATGATCTGTATCTTATTATACCCTTGGTGCTTGACACCACTATTATCTAAACAATATAAATAACTTTAATGGGATATTTTAATCCAGAAATAGCGCCGCTTAAAAGTTATAAAAATTGGTGCACAATATAGAATAAATAAATACTATATGATATAAGAATGAGGATAGATCAGTATCATCACCAATATAGAGATCTGGTCATGAGAGGTACCCTAAATAAAGGGTACATGACATGCCTTAGAGAAAGTCCACGTGGATGGACGAACGGGCCCGTTGGCACTTTTATCAGTAGTCATAAAGGGACAGAGACCACTGGAGGACCAATCTAACATAGTGGATTGATGGGACAAGCCATGTTGTTACACATGAAGCATAGCAACTGAACAGCAAGTATACTAAGTGCGGCAACGTTTTGCCAATACACTATATTGTTATACTGTTATATGTTATCTGCAGCTTCTATTATCATTCATTACCTTTTAAGGTCACAGTGTCCCTAATATCTTTGATATTGATATTTACATATATATTGATACCTCCAGTTTATTTATGATCTCTGTTTTACTCTATATTTTGTTTTTAACATTAGTTTTTTCTTTATAGTGCTTTCTATATAGAATAATCCGATGATTATCAGTATATCCTGACTTTTTCAGGTATATCAGTTTATTCTGATATATGAGGATTCAATACTTCATTCATCTATTATTTTTGAATACGTTAACCCTTTATTTAGGGTACCTCTCATGACCAGATCTCTATATTGGTGATGATACTGATCTATCCCCATTCTTATATCATATAGTATTTATTTATTCTATATTGTGCACCAATTTTTATAACTTTTAGGCGGCGCTATTTCCGGATTAAAATATCCCATTAAAGTTATTTATATTGTTTATTTAAATAAAAATCTGATTTAATTCTTAATTATCTGATTTTTATTTTGAGTAGTACAGTATACACAAAGTAACAGAATAGATGCATAGGAGTTAGCACCCTCCGGGACCACAAGTACTCTATTTACTAATTCTCAAATTTAATAAAACATAACTTTTTTAAGTTGTGCCTAAAAGATGTTTATATTCAAGTGAAGGGAATTGACATACAAAACTGCCATATCCACCTTAACTGTTGCATCCTTTGTTTTGTTCTACATTGGTATCAAGACAACAAATCATGAGCCAGTTTAGTTATGATATCATCAAAATGGACAGGGTGTCTTGTTTAAATAGTGTAGTGCTCCCTACATCGCTTGCCCTTCATAAAACCGTTGAAACTGGAAAACGTGTGTCGGTGTTAAATGGAACTATAGCCACCAGTTCCTCTTTACTTCAGATGTTTGACCGGTTTCTGTTAATAATTAGTTGCTCCTCACAGTTGCGTTACTGCGGCAGTTAATTGAGAATTGCTTTTAGTAATCGGCACAGTGATAGGAAGCAAGCACAGAGAGGTGAAAGATTCTGAGGCGCCGGTCACATGGTTAACCTTAACCTTAGGCTAGACCCTCCCTCTGTAGCATATGATATAGCTCCCTATGTGATCTTATTTCTCTGATTCAGCATTCATTATCCCTTATATTATTAGCTGTACACAGTAATACAAGTTCAGGTGCCATTAGGTTTCTTGGTAACATTACATGAGAACTGCTATTACAGAACAGTGTCTCATAGTGGGAGGTATGTGAATTTATACGTTACCACTTAATGTGAATCTCTAGTCTCACACATTTAGCCGAGATTAAGGCCGTATAGATTCATATTTATAAAAAGACAAAAGGCATCGCAGAGAGGTTTATAAACTCATATAACAGAACAAATTAACCCATAATCTGTATTCATAATACTTAAAGACTTAAGTCACAAGGTTGCTCTCTTGCATTTAAAATAGCTTGTTTTAAACTATTCAAAAGTTTTTGTTTGCATGACAAGTTATTACTGGAATGGTTACATTTTCTTCTAATCCCTGCTTTTTGGGTAAAATCATCACTTTCTCCTAAATTACTCTAATTAGTATTAGCCTCATTCAATTGCTACTTTTTAGAGATCCAGGCTAGCAAGTAGAGGTCGCAAATTACTTAGCTATTCAATTGCCTTCCGTTTGCTGGCTGCGATTGGGTTACTTGCTGTGATTCATTGCGATCCATTTCTTAAAATGGCAAGTTACTTCCCTCCAAGCCTTTGATCATACACGGCTAGAGTTGCGACTGCTAAAATCACAAATTGCTATACAATTGCTCCGATTTCCCCTCCGTCAAGCCCGCAAATGGCAAAAATCAAACCACAGGTTACTAGGACCAAGGGGGTCTCACAAATGGCTTAATGACAAATTGGAGCACTTTAAATGCAAATATAAATCAATCCAGCACTGTAAATGATGGGGAACACAATGGGTGAAATTAGAATTAATAGCACAACATTCTCAAGCTCGCACATCGCCAATATATAATACTTTATTTCATGTTTATTTTCCCTCCTCCAACCTCCACTTCAACCTCCAAGCCCGTAGGACTTTGGAATCCAACCTCCATATTTCATTGAAGTCCTACAGGCTTGAATAACAAGTTATGACCTCCAAGCCCATAGAAATTTGGATGGAAATTAAACATGAAATAAAGTATTGTATATTGGCGATGTTCGAGCTTTCGAATGTTGTGCTTTTAATTCTAATGTCACCCATTGTGTTGCCCATCATTTACAGTGCTAGATTGACTTTGTATTTGCATTTAAAGTGCTCTGACTTGTCGGGCTTGAACCACGCGTTAAGGGCTTGCGTCCACAATCATGTTGAAGCCCGCAAATGCTACTGCTGATAGCATGGTCTCCGATTCTCGCGAACAGTGCCTAACTTGCGGGCCCGGCCAATTGAATAGCAGAGTAAAAGTAGAGCAACAAGAGAACGCAACTCAAACGCAGAGAATCGTCTGGCTGCGATGGAGTTATGGCCCCGAATTGAATGAGTCTGTATATGTATGATTTTTGCCAAGTACGGGGGTACCTTGGAGGCTGAGATTAGTGCATTGCCTGACAGTGAATTGCTGTTTGCACTTGTCTACCACCAACTATTTATTAGCTCTGCTTATCTGCACTTCGGTTATCTGCCTTTGAAGTTGATGTAAACTAACACTACATATGCTTGTATGCAATCGGTGGTAAAGCAAAGGTTGTTTTTTATTTTATTTTTAACATTTTAAAACCATTATGAAATTTAGTTCTTTTAAATTACAGTGCCAAATTAAAAGAACCAAAAGTCTGCATATCGCATAAAAATATTTTATTTATATGAATTGTTTTGTGAGCACTCCCACTTCATTGACTTTTTCCCCCTAGTGGATTACAGACCTTTTTTGGGGGGAATAAAGGTTTCCTATCTGTGATAGGAAGAAAAATGTTAACCATACACTATGAAAATACAGTCTCACTATATATATGATACATAGGAAAGGTAGGAGAGCAAGGACCAAAAATGTGTAGTATGTAAAAATATTGGTTTATTACAAAGAAAATCATGGATACAAAGAGGGTAATTCCATCCTGTTTCATCCTCCGACTTCATCAGAGGTATATATAAGCAACTTGATTTTGGGGTGCCATCTTTATTAGCAAGAAAAGAAAAGTGCTCTTTTACTTCAATGTGAGTTTATGCTTTTTTCAAATTTTCAATAATAACTTTTATGGCACTAAAATTGTTGATTTAATCATGAACCGGATTAGAATGTAAAAAGAACCAAATAAATAAACTAACATTTGCTGTGTGCTTGTTATTGTTGGTCTCTGTAGAACCCTCAGACACATTATCTACAGAAAGGAACAAAGCTGAATTAATAGCTAGGTTTTAGAAATTTCTTAAAACCATGAAATATACATACATTTTTAAAAATTCAGAATTTTATCCATGTTTTTAGTGTTCTGTTTTTATGATGTAGAACAGTACTGATTCATTCCATGTCCCTTTAAGAAACATGCACACAATGGCATATTTTGAGATAAAGATACAATACAGAACAATTAATTCACTTTTCCATATTTCTCTTTATTTATCTATGATGCAAGTCGTTTAACTGTAGCATTTTGTCTCCAAGGAGACATTGAATTGCTAGGAAAACTTTGTTCTAATTGTTGTTTGATTACAATGTTTATGATAGATTGATATAAGAGGGGTGTGACTCTTGCCATTACATAATGGGGCCCAAAACAACACGTGACAGCAGGACAAAAGTCACAATCGGCGGGACTGGTTTTTATGTGATGCCAATATCATCAAATGAGTGGCAGTGTACATTTATTTAAGCTACAGCATGGTTTATTTTATCCCACAAACATGGGTAGTGTAACATTTACATTGTTTCATAAGACTCATAAGATTTTTTTAGTTAAAACCCCAATCATAAAGAATCTGAATGACATAGTCCATAAGTGTCAAATAGCCAAACATACAATAACTTAGATTGTCCATGTTATGCATGTGTTGTGTGTGTATATATTTACTTACATATAGCAAGAAGCATGGTTATTTTTAAGAAAAGTTATTTTATTTATTGTAGCCTTTACAATGAGAAAAGTTAAACAAAAAGATTAGAGGTGCTCACCTGAGAGCGATCAATACCTAAGTGGGTTTGTCCTATATGCCTGGTTACCTACTCAGAGAGCAACCTCTTTTAGATCACTTGGGCCCTTCACAGAGAGAAATATCCTGTAGTATATCAGTCTGGTCTCGCTCAAAAGAGTGACCCAGCCCTGAAATACCAGGCAATTCCACCCTGAACAGGAGAAACCGCAAACCCCAGACGCGTTATGTCCTCTATGGGCCTCGTCAGTGAGGTGCAGCTTTACTCCTTAAGGCACAGTGAGCAAGGATTCCACGTCTAGTTCCCCCTATCACCCATAAGATGAGAACATATTAACAAAAAGACTAGAGGTGCTCACCTGAGAACGAACAATACCTAAGTAGGATTGCTCTATAGGTGTGACCAGACTGATATACTACAGTACATTTCTTTAGCACAAGTGAGCTAAAAGAGGCTGCTCTCTGAGTAGGCAACCAGACCTACAGAGCCAACCTACTAAGGTATTGCTCGTTCTCAGATGAGTGCTTCTACTCGTTTTGTTTAGCCTTTACAATGACTCTCATGGAGATTGCTACAAAATGTTGTTTATTCAGCCATTTATATTTACCTTAAAAATTAGATGTATTTTCTATAATTATTTCTTCATATGTCTGTCTAAATTTAAGCACATACATTTACCATAACTCATTACTATACATCAGTTGCAAAAATAGAAACAATTCGGCAATTCAAACTGTTGTGTATATATAGAAGCAAGTGTGACAGTGTGTAATGAATCCAATCACCAGGAAATAAACCCGCATGCACTAAGTAGATGGAACTGTTCTTTTTTTATACCTTTTTTTAAAATGAACACTAGGATATCATGCACAGTCTTGGCTCTCAACTGACAAAGCTTCTTGGAGGAACTGGTCATGTATCTGACTGTCTGAGCACATAGTCCATTAACTTTTTTTTTTTTAAAGGAAAATGTGTATTTTTGGTGCCTGAACTTATATCTATATAGTAATGGCAGGATTTGAACAACTTTTTTTTTTTTTTAATATGGTATTGTATTTTGTATGCATCACTATTATGTCACATATCTCAAATATATACATATACACTTTTCAGTTAATACCAGTTAATTGAAGATTTTTCAAACTGGTGATTTTTTGCACTCAGAGGGAATGACAAAAGTCTTATTCCTGTTTTAAATTTTTACTTGAGTATTGTACTATGTTGTTTTTTTTACATCATTCAATTTTTATCTTAGTACACAGTTTGCCCGTAACCATGAACATTTTATAATTTTCACTTTTTTTTTCTGTTGTTCATTTAATAATATTGACTTTTAAAAATAAACTATATAATATATTCTTATAAAAAAAACTTTTCTTTATAAACCACAAGAGCATATTATTGAACAGGTTATATAAAATGCTTTATGATGCAGTTAATGCTTTCAAAATGGCAACGTATACAAGTCTTAATTGTCAACACTTGATTAACTGCAGTGATTGCAATCATTTTGTTTTATTGGTATTTACAAAATTTTATTTACACTATTATACCATTATTGAAACACAACTTTCTCCATAAGAATTCTAATGGAGACTCCTTGTTCAGCTCCATATTTTTCTTTATTAAAAACCAATAATACAATTATTATTTTTTTATATAATTTTTACCTTTAGGGCGCACATTGAAAGTTACCCAACAAATTGTTTTGAATTCAGTCTTGGGGATGCCCATGTAGGTTATATTGCCAAGCTTACTTTTATCAACAAACATCCCACAGGAAACCTCCATTAACATGAGATGGGAATCTTCCTGGGAACATTTTGATAAATGTGATCTGAGACAGTAAAATATACATGAACAGTGCAAAACAGAACCAATTACACTTCATTTTCTTTTTCTTTTTAAGGATTGGAAGAGTCTCCACTTGGAAAAGAAACTTTGGATGCCCTCAGAATTTTAGCATTCTCAGAAAATGCAGATTTACAGCATTCAGCTGCTCTGTACTATTTGCATATGAGCCAACATAGTAAGTGTATGCTTTTTACTTGGTAATACATTATCTTATTTACTGTATAATTACTGGATCACAAACCTACTTGTTTGTAAACATCTATCTTGTAGTTCATATATAAAATACAAACCTTGGTATATAAAGAGCTCTTGTTAAACCAGTATAACCAATAATGTACTTTATAAAATATTCATTAGCAAGAAAATGGGAAGCTGCTTTCTTGTCTAGTTGATTAACATATGTGGGCAGTATTTATGTTGGGTTATAGCATTATCCACCGCAATTGTGCGAACACATGTCATTTGCGACTCAGAGTACTTTAGTTTAGTACTTTAATATAAGGCTTCTCATGCACACATGTTCACTGCCATCACCAATGACATGGTAAGAATTTGCACATGCATATACTACATGTTCTGCATGGCTGAAGCACACAGTTTGCCCATAACCATGAATGTTTTATAATTTACCCTTTTTTTCTGATGTTTTATAGTACTGATTTTTAAAAAGAAACTATATAATATATTCATATAAAAAAACTATGCTGGATAAACCATAAGAGCACTTTATTGAACAGGTTACATAAAATAATTTATAATGCAGTTAATGTTTTCAAAATGGCAACACACAGTGGGGGAAAAGCATTTGATCACCTTCTGATTTTGAACATTTGTCCACTAACAAAGAAATGATCAGTCTATAATTTTAATGGTAGGTGTATTTTAACAGTGAGAGACAGAATAACAAAAAAACAAACAAGAAAAACGCATGTCAAAAAAGTTATAAATTGATTTGCAGGTCAGTGAGGGAAATAAGTATTTGATAAGTATTTGATCCCCTATCAATCAGCAAGATTTTTGGCTCCCAGGTGTCTTTTATACAGGTAACGAGCTGAGATCTCAGTTCGTTACCTGTATAAAAGACACCTGTCCACAAAATAAATCAATCAGATTCCAAACTCTCCACCATGGCCAAGACCAAAGAGTTGTCCGAGGATGTCAGGGACAAGATTGTAGGCCTACACAAGGCTGGAATGGGCTACAAGACCATCGCCAGCAGCTTGGTGAGAAGGTGACAACAGTTGCAATTATTCGCAAGTCAGACTCCCTCAGTCTGATGTTCCATGCAAGATCTCACCTACTGGGAGTTTCAATCATGAGAACAGTGAGGAATCAGCCCAGAACTACACAGGAGGATCTTGTCAATGATCTCAAGGCAGCTGGGACCATAGTCACCAAAAAAACAATTGGTAACACACTACGCTGTAAAGGACTGAAATCCTGCAGTGCCCGCAATGTCCCCTCTGCTCAAGAAAGCACATGTACAGGCCGTCTGAAGCTTGCCAAAAAACATCTTAATGATTCAGAGGAGAACTGGGTGAAATTGTTGTGGTCAGATGAGACCAAAATAAAGCTCTTTGGCATCAACTCAACTCACCGTGTTTGGAGGAGGAGGAATGCTGCCTATGACCACAAGAACATCATCCCCACCGTCAAACATGGAGGTGGAAACATTATGCTTTGTGGATTTTGTCTGCTCAGGGAGCAGGACAACTGCACAGCATGAAAGGGACGATGGACTGGGCCATGTACCGTCAAATCTTGGGTGAGAACCTCCTTTCCTCAGCTAAGGCATTGAAAATGGATCGTGGGTGGGTATTCCAGCATGACAATGACCCAAAACACACAGCCAAGGCAACAGAGGACTGGCTCAAGAAAATGCACATTAAGGTGCTTGAGTGGCCTAGCCAGTCTCCAGACCTTAATCCCATAGAAAATTTGTGGAGGGAGCTGAAGGTTTGAGTTGCCAAACATCAACCTCGAAGCCTTAATGACTTTTCAAGGAGTGGGACAAAATACCTCCTAAGATGTGTGTAAACCTGGTGGCCAACTTCAAGAAACGTCTGACCTCTGTGATTGCCAACAAGGGTTTTGCCACCAAGTGCTAAGTCGAAAGGGTCAAATACTTATTTCACTCGTTGACTTGCAAATCAATTTATAACTTTTTTGACATGCGTTTAGGAGCACTCCCTTTAAGAGAGTGCTCCTCATCTCAGCTCATTACCTGTATAAAAGACACCTGGGAGCCAAAATTCTTGCTGATTGATAGGGGACTGAATACATATTTCCCTCACTTACCTGCAAATCAATGAATAACTTTTTTGACATGCGTTTTTCTTATTATTATTTTTTGTTATTCTGTCTCTCACTGTTAAAATACACCTACCATTAAAATTATAGACCCATAATTTCTTTGTCAGTGGACAAACGTCCAAAATACTCCCCCCCCCACTGTATAAATTCTTAATTGTCAACATTTGATTAACTGCAGTGATTGCAATAATTTTGTTTTGTGTAAACATGCTTAATTTGAAAGCTTTGTAGGAATGATTTTGTAATGCTCTAAAGACTTACACATAAAGCTAAGGTAGGACTATCATGACCAACCTTAGGCTGGGGAATAGGGCCTAAAATGTATAAGTGATATTTGAACAAATTTTTGGGATTGGTCAGGTAGCAAACTGACTTAATTTAAGCTATGGTTCCTTGATCAGAGCAAGTCATTCTCTTTAAGCAGACAAAAATATTCTATCAAGTGTTACTAAATACAGATTAGATTGTTTACATCATTTTTCATTGATTTCCATAGATCTCATGTTGTTTAATTTACCATGTAGTTTTCTTGTACTGATCAAACAAATTTGCTTTTTTTTTTTTTGAAAACACATAGACTTTGTGTGACCTTTGATGAGGACTTGGGTTGTTTAACTCTTCTCTTCCTATTGTTCCTTAACCTTAGTGAATTCCCAGCTGCCACCAGAATACCTGGAACCATACCAGGCTTTGCTGCAGTCCAGTGACTTAGAAGTTCAACAAATGTCTTCCTTGTCCCTTGTAAACTTCCTGCTTGAAGGCAACTGTAAGTAGCAATTACATTTCGTCCAAAAATATCACATAACACTAAACATTTATTATTCATGTATTTCTAATAATTTGTTAGATCATTGCTGTTTTGATGGAACATACAACACATAAGATGTAGTGCTGATCTGTATTCCTGCAGAAAGTCTGTGATTGTAGTAGTCCCTCTGCATACAGAAGAACACTAGGGGTTACAACATGCTTTATTAAAAATAGTTTGGGAAATAAACTGGGAAGGCTTTTTAGACATGTAAGGCTCTTTCCTAATACAGTTTTTTTGCTTTTAATGGGAGCGATTCTTTGTGCTGTTGTGATTGCAAGTGTACGTTCTATTGTGGTAGTATTTGTTGAAACACCAAGCATTGTGCACAAGATTTGAGTCTGGAAGGTGCAGTCATACTACTTACAACAAGTAGCATATAGTAGCCCAACCTATAATTTCTATAACATTACCATAGGTTCTAAAATTTCCTTTAGAAAAATCACTATGGCTAAAAACCTTAAAAGGATAAAAAAAAGGCCTTCACAGATATTATGGTGAAGAAGAGAGCTTGTAGCTAAATAAAACTAGGGCCTTCTTAAATGTGTGGCCTGAAAATCAGTCTGTAAATAGATTAATGTACTATCCATGCTCTAAACTGTAACAAATAGTCAAAACATAAAAAATAGTAGAGCGTGAAAGAAGTTGTCACAGTCCCACAGCTGTGTCTTTGTCTTCATATCTTGACCTGTCATGTTTTAGAGTTTGTAGCGGGTTAACTATTTCACTGCTACTTCACACCAAGGAAATAAAATAGATTTTGTCAAGTTTAAGCATCTGTAGGTATACAGGTGAACACATTCAGCTTATTAGAAGGTGGCAACACTTTTAGCAAGTTTTCTTGTAGCACTTATTCATAGAACATACGTGCTGTCACTTTATTTATATACCTACAGTGTATGTTGTTTGCCATTTATTTATTCCTTATACAATGCATAATTAATTATAGTGGCAGTATCTCTCACATTTCTAAGCATTACACTATTCCTATATGCCTTGTATAGTTGTGTATTGCAAAGGTCGTGGGTAGGTCTGTGATTCCTCTTATCTGCTGTTTCATCTCTTTATACATAGTGAATAAAGAACTTGTTGTCCAGATGGGTTTGCTGGAACCAATTCTGGAGCTGCTGGAGTCAGGAGATTCAGCCGTTCAATGTAACTCTTGTGCGTGTATCATGACCCTGGCAATCTCTGGTGAGCATGCTCTGAGTTTAACAATAGATACTTGTAATCTTGCAGATGAACTCAAGGATGCAGTAGTCAAAAGAGTAACCTTTGAAATACATTTTTAGGTGTGGCACAGGCATCTGAAGTTTCATTTGAGTTACCAAATACACTTATGCTTGTGCAACTAAATTGGATTAGAAAAGCTAAAATACACAGAATATTCAAAAGATTATGGATATGTACAGTATGTCCAGTACACTTACAGATAGTAGTATCATGGATATAGGCATTACTGTGGACCCACAATTCAGTTTGAGGAAATCTGGTGCCCCAGAACATATGCTGCGCTAGGCATGTGCCCAATTCAGCTGTAATTTCAGAAAGAAACATCAGCTGTCCTTTAAAGAACTGCTTCAGTCTTCTTAAAATATACAGTTTGTGAAAGGGTGATTTTACAAAATAATATTAACTGTCATTGTTTTAAATAGTTTAGGTAAGTTACTTTTTGATACTAGGTCTGTGCTTTATTATCTTTAATTTAAAGTTCTATGCAGAGAAAAGTTACATATCAGAATTAAAAACAAACATTTGTGTCCAAGAAAGACAGACAGAATATTCTTGGCAATATGAAAGGATTATAAACTTGTTTAAAAAAATATTCTCTTATACCAGGTTGCAAAAAAAACATCTACCCGTGAGTATGTATTTTGAGATGGCTGCTAAATCCCCTTAACACCAAAATCCTTGTTGTATGAAACTTTGGCCTTGAATGATAATGTTTGCACTTACCCTTTGTTTTGCAGAACCCAACCGTGAAGCCATAGGAATTGCTGGAGGAATCCTGCCTCTGCTCACCTTAGCTAAGTCCTATGACCCCAGAGTTCAGCAAAATGCCGTTGGGGCTATTCTAAACCTAACTCGATCAGGTTAGTTTTTAAAAATTCACTAATTGCTAAAGAAACCATTTAAACCTAATTAAGTGTTGCACAAGGCTTAACATTACTAATGTTAATTATTTTTTTTTTGTTTATATTATATATATATATATATATATATATATATATATATATATATATATATATATATACATATATATATATATATATATATATATATATATATATATATATATATATATATATATATATATATATATATATATATAAATAAATATATATGCCCAGAGCTAAACCTGTAGTGACTGTTTGTCACAATCTAGAAATAGTTGTTTGGCTGCTTTTCTAACCTTTTCCTCTAGCCAAAAAGATAAGGTTCAACTGCTAATTTGTAAAAAAAAAAGAAGAAAAAAAGGAATTAAAAGGTTGAAGATAAACATCATACCATATACCAAGGGCCATATTAAATTCTCAGCCCGTAGCGGCACTGGTACACCAACAAAGCCTGGGGGCTTGAAATTCGGCAGAGTTACATAGCTATTAAATTAGCCTGCAACAGACATGGCCGACATCTAAACCCGTAAAACATTCTTGCGCCATTGGATGTGCCGAGTCAATAGTAAAATAGATCGTCATCATTACGTCACTGAAAAAAAGATGGAGGTTAGATTTCAATCACTTACGGGTTTGAATTACGAGTTACGATCAGACCCGCATTCCAGAAATAATGCAATATTAATAATTCAGTAAATATGATATTCTAGTCCATGCAAGTTCCGTTTTATGTACTAACACACTGATTGCTGGGATCGATATAACATGGGAATTAAACATAAAAAAAGTATTTTATATTGCAGGTTTGCGAGCTTGAGAACGTTGTGCTATTAATTTTAATACCGAACATCACTTTCCCTTTAATTTAAAATACAGTAGTGTGTTGATATTTGCATTTACAGTGCTATGAATAGGTATTTAACCCCCTTACGTGTTCTCTCTAATGCCCATAGGATTTTTGGCTCCATTTATGGTTTACGGATTTGAATGCCAGTGAATTTGTAGCAATTTAATAGCAATTTGCGAATGTGTAACATATACAGGCTTCACAGATCAAAGGCTTTGTGGCAACAGAGTTCCGATTTCGACAGCCGTAGGGTTTTTCCGCCTGTAACGCGCAGATCGTTTGCGGGTAGCTGTAAGAGGCCAATTTAATAGATGTAAGTCTAGCGGGCTCCGTTAAGGGCTTCGGGTTTTCATGTTGGGGTAATTTAATAGGGCTGCAAGGCTATTCAACTTGATAAGATCACCAGGGTCAAAATGACACCTTGAAAAAGAAATTAAGGTCAAACAACTATTTTTTTTTATTTGCTGTTCACCTGTTTTAATATAACGGGCACAGGATGGAGGTTGACATAGAAGAGTCCCAGAGAGACAACATTCTTTAAATTATGTTTTCTTTAATGAAGGACCACCAACATAAGCAGGTTTGCAAGACAGTAACATAAACACATATTATATAAAATCTATACAGTTGAGCTCAAAAGTTTGCATACCCTGGCAAAAATTGTGAAATTTTGGCATTTATTTTGATCAAGGAAAAAAAATGTGCTTTATTGAAGGTTAGTAATCACATGAAGTAATTTATTATCACATAGTTGTTTGGCTTTTTTTTAAATCATAATGATAACAGAAATCACCCAAATGGCCCTGATCAAAAGTTTACATACCCTTGAATGTTTGGCCTTGTTACAGACACACAAGGTGACACACACAGGTTAAAATGGCAATTAAAGGTAATTTCCCACACTTGTGGCTTTTTAAATTGCAATTAGTGCCTGTGTATAAATAGTCAATGAGTTTGTTAGCTCTCACGTGGATGCACTGCACAGGCTAGATACTGAACCATATGGAGCAGAAAAGAACTGTCAAAAGAGCTGCGTAACAAGGTAATAGAATTTCATAAAGATGGAAAAGGATATAAAAAGATATCCAAAGCCTTGAAAATGTCAGTCAGTACTGTTCAATCACTTATTAAGAAATGGAAATGTTAGGGATCTCTTGATGCCAAGCCAAGGTCAAGTAGACCAAGAAAGATTTCAGACACATCTGCCAGAAGAATTGTTCGGAATACAAAGAAAAACCCACAGGTAACCTCGTGAGAAATACAGGCTGCTCTGGAAAAAGACAGAGTGGTTGTTTCAAGGCGCACAATAAAACGATACTTGAAAAAAAATTATCTGCATGGTCGAGATGCCAGAAAGAAGCCTTTACTGCACCGATGCCACAAAAAAGGCCGGTTACAATATGCCCGACAATGCCTTGACACACCTCACAGCTTCTGGCACACTGTCATTTGGAGTGACAAGACCAAAATAGAGCTTTATGGTCACAACCATAAGCGCTATGTTTAGAGAGGGGTCAACAAGTGAAAAGAATACCATCCCCACTGTGAAGCATGGGGGTGGCCCACTGATGTCTTGGAGGGGGGGGGGGGGTGAGCTCTAAAGGCACAGGGAATCTTGTGAAAATTGATGACAAGATGAATGCAGCATGTTAACAGAAAATACTAGCAGACAATTTGCATTCTTCTGCAAAGGCTGCGCATGGGATGCTCTTGGACTTTCCAGCATCACAATGACCCTAAGTACAAGGCAAAGTTGACCCTCCAGTGGTTACAACAGAAAAATGTGAAGGTTGTGGAGTGGCCATTACAGTCTCCTGACCTTAATATCATCAAACCACTCTGGGGAGATCTCAAACGTGTGGTTCATTCAAGAGGACCAAAGACTTTGCATGACCTGGAGGCATTTTGCCAAGACGAATGGGCAGCTATACCACCTGCAAGTATTAGGGACCCTAATAGACAATTATTACAAAAGACTGCACGCTGTCATTGATGCTAAAGGGGGCAATACACCGTATTAAGAACTAAGGGTATGTAAACTTTTGATCAGGGCCATTTGGGTGATTACTGTTATCATTATGATTTAAAAATGAGCCAAACAACTATGTGATAATAAATGGCTTCATATGATCACTATCCTTCAATAAAATACATTTTTTTTGCATGATCATTCATATTTTCAAACTAAATGTCAAAATTTCACAATTTCTGCTAGGGTATGCAACTTTTGAGCACAACTGCTGCATGTACTTATTTGCCAGTTGATCACAGTAAAGCTAAGCTATATTTTCTTTTTTGTTTCTCTAAGCATGACCAATGCTACTTTTTTAGAACAACAATGAAATATTCAGTAAACCTAATTTGTATATTTTTTTCCATTCCAGAACGGATCAAGTACACCCTCTGCAGAGAGGGAGCCCTGCCAGTACTCACCCTGCTTTTACAGTCGGCTGACTCTGAAATCCAGGTATGGAATAACGCCATGTGGCATTAAATACATACTAAAGCCAACAGCCTTCTTTTTACTGTATGTCTTGCACTGCACCCCAATAATCTCATATAAAGGTAGATATGTAAATATTTGAAATTCAACTTGTATATTATATACAAAGAATATTTAATCTGTAACAATTAAATATTGAGAGAATAAATGGGGAAATACATGTGCAGGATGCACAGCTGTACCTGATAAATAAGTTATTGTAAAATGGTATTAAATGAAACCGTTCGTGAACACTTTAAATCCAACTTCCATTACTGAGTACACCGACAACAGTATTTATGCATAAACAATCACATTTACTGGTATGTAAACAATCAGATGACTGAAAGATTTGCTCAGAAACGTTTTTATACTTTTGATTTACAAACATACCATTAAAGAGACACTGTTATCAAACAGGAAGTTGATTTAATGTTAAACAGCATTAGAAGCCGACTATACATTGTACTAGCAGTTTTTCTCTACAGTAAACTATTTTTTAAATATTTAGCATTGATTTTACGGTTCCTGTAGGTTAATGTGTGGCTGTGTATGTTAATGTGTGGCCCCTGTATGCTAAGGGTGACTCCTGTAGGCTAATGTGTGACTGAGCATGCTAATGTGCGGCTCCTGTAGGCTAATGTGTGTCTCCTGTTTGCAAATGTGCAACTGAGTATGCTAATGAGTGGCTTAGAGTATTTTATAAGGTTGGGAGAGTGGTCTTAACTGCCTGATAATATTATGGGGTCTTTGTTTTGGCCACTACAGCGACAAGCAGACTAATTGGCACATCAAAGCATTTAATGAATATATATGAGCTGCTTGTTTGCATATAAATGCAGCAACAACAACATGGAATTTCCCAGGATTGAAACACGTTTTTCATGTTCTTTAAGAATAGTCATAAAAATAACTTGACTTTAAGTTGACAACATATTAAACAATTTGCTATTCTGGATCTCAGATGTTTCCTTCATCGCTGTAGCTGTGTGAGCCAGGTTATTTGTGTTTAAATATGGCTGTAATTCTTCTCAAAGCAGGATCCCTGTTTTCACTATTTGCAGATATGATAGTGAAAAGCAAACTGTACTTGTTTCTTTTCAGAAAATGCTATTTCAATACAGATTCACAGAAGCCTCATTGGGTTGACAAATCAAATAACAAATGATGCATGTGGCTGCTATCGGTTCCCTAGTTCTCTGACAGCAAATCAATTATCTGTAATTATCTCACTGAACAGTATACTTTACTCATGTAGTGCTCATAGACTCATACTTGCTAAGTGCTATTTTTTTTAACATTTCTCATTACTTATCCATTTGATTTAGTCATGTCACACAAACTAGCCACCCAATTTACCATCATTCTTCCTGCCAAGAGCAATAAGTAAAACAACCTTAAACAGTAAACAAATACCAGTTACTGCCATCACCCATTTATTTTTTTCTTCACTGTATTTTTATATACATTTTTACAGTCATTAGAAGTGAACTAAAGAAACTACTTGCCAGGACTAATTGATTTAACACATCATTCATTCAATAACATCTTATATTTAGAAAATGGAAAAAAGGAAAAGGAAAGCGCACACCAAATCCTAGTGCAGATCAATAGTTTTATTTCCAAACAATTAGGCGTAACAAATGGACACTCACATGTAAGACCCTCTAGTTAGAGGTATCAGAAATTACACGTAGGATGGTACTTGGTCTTCCACAAGTGTTATCAATGCGGTTTCCACCAGACTGTCTTAATGAACACGGTGGTCACATAAATCCAAAAATCAGCATTAACCTGGTATATATCAGGTATAAAATATTGGCCAACAGGCTCTATCAGAGGATAAAGGCCCACCTTTTGATATCTGTGAAATATCAACTCTGATTTAATTCACTAAAGGCTGCTAGGCCCAAAGAGTGTGAAGTATCAGAGTAGGTGGCCAAAAACTCTGTTGATAGTGTAGAGATTCAAAAGAGCAGAGAGGCCATAAAAATCCAGGTACAATCAACTGATTGGTATGGCTGAGAGACCCAATGGTAACGATCAATCCATATGGTTGTCCATGTATAAATAAATACTCACATAAATAAATAAATAATACACTTCTGAAGCAATAGATAAAAACCAACAGAAATAGAAAGAAAAAGAAAATCAAGACACCAAAAGTGTCTTCACTAAAGGCCAAACGCGTTTCGCTCATCTATTGAGCTTTATCAATGGTAGGAAATATCTATAGTGTAAGATATATTAAAATAACAACAAACTCTACGCTTCTAGGAGCTATAGTATTAACTAGGTTTCCATATATAGGGAATTCTAGGTCTCCTCTTCACATCTTATATTTAATCAATAAAAATTAAACTAACATACACATCTTTACATGCAGCTTTTTAAATATAATTATTCTTAAACAGTATTAATTAAATAAACACATTATCGGTATCTTTATTTATTATTCCTGATTTTTTTTCTACCTTGCAATAAATGATTTCTCATTGGATATTATGATTTATTCAGAAATATTTCTAGATTGTGTGTCTTTAAAGAAACACACAGTTCCATTTTCATTTTAACTCTATACTCTCAGCCAATGTGATCAAGTTCACCATAATACATGAAACTCGCAATAATTAAGAGTTTGTGCAAAGATCTTATCCTCTCTCCCTAACTGCTTTTTCCCTATATCTTGGAAATTTATCAGGATAAGTTCAAGCCAAAGAGTTTAGGACTTGACAGCAAAGGAAGAAGAAAAGAATAGAAAAAGACAAGAAAACAGATAGCTTATATAAAATCTCACATAAACCAATCAAAGCATCTCAGAAGACCTGCCCCCTTTGAGGTCATAATTTAAAAAAATAAAAAAAAAGATTTATCTTGATTGAAGATCTTCTGTCAAGACCATCCCAATATACTTGGTAGTTGTACATGTTGTCAGAGGTTCCAGATTCACTTCTTGAATGTTCTCATGGAAGTTGTGAGTTCTAGAGGTGCCTTATTCACACAGCTCATACTGCTCTCTTGATAATGATGCATTCTTCCATGTATGTTTCTTCTTTGTAAGATATTCATATTCAAAAGTTGAAAGCCAAGTCAATGTACCAAATTCATCTCTATTCATTTGAGATCAGGCTTTAATATATTATATTCCTTTTGATGCTCCATTGAGCACTCTTTATCTTTTTTTTTTTACAGTTTATAGTATAAATACATATAATTAAATATTTTGAATGTTTTTTTTTTTTTAAACGTATCCAGTGATGGTGTAGAATTCTGTTTCCACACGGATGCGACAACCTTTCTCGCTATGCAATTGATGTGGCATGCTGAAGACCAGCTTATGCAGCTTTCCTCAGTGCATCCTAACCGGAAGAAAATTGCATCTTTACTAAATGCATATACCTTAATAGCATGTAAAACGTCATACACATTGTTCCAAAATGCTTAAATTGTTTTATATTCCCACCATAAATGATATGTTGCAGTCTTACCATGCCTCTTCCAACAATTTTGTCACTGTTTGAACCCCATTTGAGAAAGTTTATTTGATGGCTGATTATGGTACTTTATATTTGAGTACATTTATTTCAGTACTAACTGAAGTTTGTTTAGCTACATAAACTTTCATTTACTCACTGAAATCTGTTACCTGTGTCTATCTTCACAACATAACCTTTAACTTTCCACCTTTTTTAATTATTTAGTCTGGCATAAATCACAGTAACCAGACTCCTTGTCAAGTTACTCTTCAGAGCACGTTTTGGTGGACATATACCCCTTGCTTTATCTCTGTAAGTGGTGGTTCCCAATAATTATTTAATTGTAGATTAAAAAAGCAATTTACTGTCATAGAAAGTTACTTTACATTTATGTAGTACATTTTCCAAAGTGATTTACCATGTTGAACAACAACACATACTTAAATACACTGATAATAAGCTTAGAATATGTATAATTATAGGGATTTGATTATACAAAAGGGGAAGGGAGCCAGTAGGTCAGGGACTAAGTCAATGTTATGTATGTGGCTGGTTAAAGGTATATTGTAGTGGTAAAACAAATTGTGACTCTTTCAAAGTATAAGTTGTTTGTAGAATAATGAAAACCATATTAGCCCAGATATCTAAAGTTACAAATTATTTCCTTCAACTTGGCACTAGAGAGCAGCCATGTTGGATTTATTATCTCTATCATTACACAGAATATATGTTAGTTGGGTGGTTAATAAGTAGTAAAACTCCATGTTGCACATAGCATGATAATGCTGTTCCTATTGGTCCAGTCAGTCATGTGGTTCTGGCTTCTGCAAAGAAAGCTACATCACATGACCTTATGAACCAACAAGTAAGTGCTAATGCAGTATGGAGATTTACAGGTTGCTGCCCGTCCACCAAACACCGGAGGTTTATAGTACATTTACAGCCTTATTAAATTGCGATTCGGTAAATTTAAAAGGGCTCTATTTAAGCACAGAGCATATTTTATTTACAGAAGTTTTTAGTTAGTGAAGACCTTGCTTTTGGATAGAAATTCACTAACTAAAAACTTCTGTAAAAAAAATATGCTGTGTGCTTAAATAGAGCCCTTTTAAATTTACTGAATCACAATTTAATAAGGCTGTTAGTTTTCACACTTGGACTAAGTATAGTCTCTTAACCACTGAGGCCCTCATTCAATTGCGATTTGGCCAATTGAATAGGGCTCTAAATAAGCACATAGCATATTTGTTTAAAGAAGTTTTTAGTTAGTGAAAACCTTGTTTTTGGATAGATGTTTAATAACTAAAAACTTCTTTAAAAAAAATATGTTATGTGCGTATATAGAGCCCTATTCAATTGGCCAAACTGCAATTGAATAAGGGCCTGAGTGGGGTGGACAAGATCTGCCAAGTCATGTTAATTTTCCCCATTGAAAAAGGCAATATGACCTTCAAAGGAGCACATTGTAGCCCATGTGAATCTTAATGAATCTAGTGGATAATTTAGACTACATCTCAGTATTGTGTAATTTTGAATCTGTATCCAAGTAACAGTTTATTTTAAAAAAAAATCCTCATGTTAATTTTCCCCATTGAAAAAGGCAATATGACCTTCAAAGGAGCACATTGTAGCCCATGTGAATCTTAATGAATCTAGTGGATAATTTAGACTACATCTCAGTATTGTGTAATTTTGAATCTGTATCCAAGTACCAGTTTATTTTAAAAAAAAATCCCTTTTCAGCTAATATTAATGTTTTTACAGTAAAGAAGAACTATGGTCCAAACATGTTCCTTGCTATAAATTTTAACTGAAGCTTCTTATTATTACTGTTAACTTTAAAGACTACGGATGAGTGCATTTCAAAAGTGTTGGATGACTAATTGTTCTGGTTCATATCACTAAGGTCAATACCTAACAGCTGCCGTCTTTCACGGTTTATCCACATGAATTACCTAGGGCTCTAACAAAGCTTTCTTAACAGTGATACAGATAAGAGTAAAGCTCAAAAACAAATCTTGTGTTATATACGTGACCATGATAGGAGGCACCTTTAGAGCATGTTAACATTAGAAGCTGCTAGTTGATCAATTATGTTATTTGCATGGTAAATGAAATCACTCTTCAAATATAAAATGGATGGAATGGACTTTAAACAGTATTTAAATATACATAAATATAAGGATTAGCTATCACACTTTTAACATTGTATGTAGACACATATCCTGCTGCCTTGAGACCTACAAGGGTGTGCTTAACTTATAAATGAGTAGAGGGATTGGGGGGAGCAATAATCAGAGAGAGAGACCGAGTGAGGAAGGGAATTTACTATATAACAGTGTGATTTATGTAATAAAAAAAACATTTTATTTTATTTCAACATATTGAAGTATAGCAATGGTAGTTAGTCCCTGGTGACAGGAGAAATATTTTCAGAAATTGCATGAGCAAACTTGAGGGAAGAAGCCCTCCTAAGAATGACAATAGGTAAAGTGGGGAAGAGAATGAAACACACCAGTGGTCCAAACCTTGACAAGTTACTATTCGCCTATAATTCCAGGATTCCCATATTGTTTTCCACACTGAAATGTGCTTGTATCTTTGCCATGACTGCACATCCGTCACTTTATTTATGATAGCAGATATGTCCGGGATTGAGGGTAATTTCCCCTGCTTTGATATTGCTATAGCTAATGTGATCTGTGCTATGAGATGCATGTATCATGATTCCAGAGTACTGTAGGGGAGGTAGTATCTGGGTTCAAACTCTATAAGTCTCTTGACTTAATGAGGAGGCACTCATATCATATGTGGAACAAGAAGCCTTGTAACTGGCATCCATTCCAGCAATTTGGGCTGGCTGTTTCTTGAATCTTAAAGAGAAAGAGAAAAACTGATGTATAGTACCATCTGTGAATCATTTTATAAATGTGTTCTTGAAAAAGTAGTACATATTCACAGTTTCATAGTCTCTGCACAAATATTCTCAAAGTCCTCCATGGCCAATGAGATCTGAAGTTTCCTTTTCCCAGTCCTGGAGATATTTATATGTTGTGTTGTCGAGAAATGGGGGTAATCATGCAATCTATCCTTTTTGAGTAGTTGTTAGCATGCAGAATTATTTAAACCCCTTATTTATGATTTAACAACATCCCCTTCCCTCATACCAGCTCAGAAACAGGCATGGTAAACTGTAAAGCTTGCTCCTGCAGAAATGCAAATGCTTCTCTCATACCTGTATCATTCATCAGAGTATTGTGGATGCTTCCAGAGAAAAGCAGATGCATACAAATGTATATTTTTATATATGTATATTTTTAAATATTAGCTGTATGACTTCTTTCTGAAACACTCAGCTTTTTCAAACATATTTTTTTTTCATTATACAGTGGTCCTTTGATATGTGGGTTATATATCTGTTTAGGTGACAAATGCCCAGTACTATGACAGCATATTTCCCATTGACAGCATACCTCCCACAGCTGTGTGTCTATATGCACTAAAACATATCTACTTGAGATAAGTTTAGCTCTGTGAGTATGTCTGTTTGTATTTATTGGGCCTAAGGAAGAGGTGGGAGAAGGGTATGTACATGAATAAGCCATATTTATAACTCTGTACGTAGCAGCGGAGAGATAATTAAGCTGTTTATACTCATTTTGCCAGACTTTGGGCCATAGCCAAGTAGACTGCACATACCTCTTAGGTGAGCACAGCCTTCCCCTTTGTATTTATTTAGTGTTGTGAGGAAATGTAAGGTGTGGACAGGACCAACAAAAGAGACTTTGCAATAGTTCTTAAATATTTAACTTTTGTTTTCTACACTTTTTGATTTTGTTAGTTTTTGTAAATGCCCATTTCTCACATAGAGCAAGATTCTACATTAATTATCACTTATTTGATAACTAAAAATTGGAGGAACCAATCACCAAGTCATCATGGTATTTTTATTCTTTATTGCACATAATGCATTTATTATGTCATAGTTGTATATATTTTATACAAAAAATACTACATTAAGTGTGTGAGGTCAATAATTTACTGTTGTGACTATTTGCCAAGAATTTGGGCATCCTTCATGTCGATTTTTGGGTGCCCGTTTATTAGATTTATTAATTTTATGTATAAAAAGATTTTGTAAATGTGATATCTTCTTTTTAATATTAAAATGACATTAAAAAGAATATATATCAATCTTAAAATTTATATTTGTCACAAAATATAGATCATATCCTCAGATATATTCACTATAAACTTCAAAGTGCATTGCTGGAGGCCGCAATGGCTATTTTGCCCTTCACACATTTCATAGCCCCTAAGATTGGGCTTAGTTAGTCTACTAGAACCATTACTATGAAAAATCATAATATTTAATTTGGGTCATTATATTTATTACTGGCAAAAAATGGCCAATAAGTGATTACAGTTAATATACAAAACATCCTCAAAATGCATCCCAAACTTGATGCTATCCCACACTAGGGTCATATATGCTTTTACTATTATGCAGCATCTGGCTCTACCCTAGCACTAATAATTACCTAATTACTATTAATCTGTCCTCCATCATATAACACAATAGTTTTATGTCACAAATAGCACCAGGTCTAGGCACAACATTATTGCTGCTTCTTCACTTCTTCTTGAACTTGCATTAGCAGGGCCCCTTGTTGCTTTCTTTATTGATTGGCTGCCCACTAACTGCACCTGTGACTTCCCTGCATTGTATAGTGTTGAACAAAATTTTGGAGCTTTATAAATAATTGGTAATAAAAATGGGAACTTGCTATCAACATGGAAGCATTTATCTGGACTACACAATATCACATCTTTGATGTTGTGCGACTTACTTTCCCACTCTAAAATACACACAAAAAGCACTAACGGTCAACATAAAACTTTTTGTACCTAAATCTTTCATTTCAGATAAGCATTATAACTGGTTGGCTACTTTAAAGCAAATGTTTTCTTTGCCAAAATGTTAAACCCATTTTATGTTTTGGCTTGTTTCTAAATGTGGCATAATTTTAGTGATATCTTATTGATGCGTCATTTCTTATACAGCAGGAGGTTACCTTCAGACAAATATGCGCCCCAAGCCACTCTTTAGAAAACATTTAGGGTAAATATAATTTGTTGGATTTGTCAAATTCTTTTTTAGTTGTTCATATGAATGTCAGAGCTATTTTGAAAACATGTTATGAATCTTATTGTTCCCACATCATTAGAATGTAAAAGTTTGTTTATGTATGTACTTCACGTCTATGAATACCCAATAATAGTGTTGGGCATAGAGTTCCGCAGAATGTAATTAACTTATAACAGGTAACAATACAGGTCGGTCTGCATATTAATTCTTTAGATATTATTATTTGGCACACAGTTTAAAGGATTTTCGCATGGTACATCATCTCTTCATTCTTTTATGAAAGGGTACACCAAGTCCTCTTGGTAAACATAAAGATATAAATCACATATGCATACAATAGTCTCAAGATTTTCTGATAAAACAGGCACAAGATTTAGCAACAAACATATTTGTATAAAAATGGGATCAGTTTAGCAGAGCTTTAGAATTCCTTTTATCAGAGACATATACAGGGAGTGCAGAATTATTAGGCAAATGAGTATTTTGACCACATCATCCTCTTTATGCATGTTGTCTTACTCCAAGCTGTATAGGCTCGAAAGCCTACTACCAATTAAGCATATTAGGTGATGTGCATCTCTGTAATGAGAAGGGGTGTGGTCTAATGACATCAACATCCTATATCAGGTGTGCATAATTATTAGGCAACTTCCTTTCCTTTGGCAAAATGGGTCAAAAGAAGGACTTGACAGGCTCAGAAAAGTCAAAAATAGTGAGATATCTTGCAGAGGGATGCAGCACTCTTAAAATTGAAAAGCTTCTGAAGCGTGATCATCGAACAATCAAGCGTTTCATTCAAAATAGTCAACAGGGTCGCAAGAAGCGTGTGGAAAAACCAAGGCGCAAAATAACTGCCCATGAACTGAGAAAAGTCAAGCGTGCAGCTGCCACAATGCCACTTGCCACCAGTTTGGCCATATTTCAGAGCTGCAACATCACTGGAGTGCCCAAAAGCACAAGGTGTGCAATACTCAGAGACATGGCCAAGGTAAGAAAGGCTGAAAGACGACCACCACTGAACAAGACACACAAGCTGAAAAGTCAAGACTGGGCCAAGAAATATCTCAAGACTGATTTTTCTAAGGTTTTATGGACTGATGAAATGAGAGTGAGTCTTGATGGGCCAGATGGATGGGCCCGTGGCTGGATTGGTAAAGGGCAGAGAGCTCCAGTCCGACTCAGACGCCAGCAAGGTGGAGGTGGAGTACTGGTTTGGGCTGGTATCATCAAAGATGAGCTTGTGGGGCCTTTTCGGGTTGAGGATGGAGTCAAGCTCAACTCCCAGTCCTACTGCCAGTTCCTGAAGACACCTTCTTCAAGCAGTGGTACAGGAAGAAGTCTGCATCCTTCAAGAAAAACATGATTTTCATGCAGGACAATGCTCCATCACACGCGTCCAAGTACTCCATAGCGTGGCTGGCAAGAAAGGGTATAAAAGAAGAAAATCTAATGACATGGCCTTCTTTTTCACCTGATCTGAACCCCATTGAGAACCTGTGGTCCATCATCAAATGTGAGATTTACAAGGAGGGAAAACAGTACTCCTCTCTGAACAGTGTCTGGGAGGCTGTGGTTGCTGCTGCACGCAATGTTGATGGTGAACAGATCAAAACACTGACAGAATCCATGGATGGCAGGCTTTTGAGTGTCCTTGCAAAGAAAGGTGGCTATATTGGTCACTGATTTGTTTTTGTTTTGTTTTTGAATGTCATAAATGTATATTTGTGAATGTTGAGATGTTATATTGGTTTCACTGGTAAAAATAAATAATTGAAATGGGCATATATTTGTTTTTTGTTAAGTTGCCTAATAATTATGCACAGTAATAGTCACCTGCACACACAGATATCCCCCTAAAATAGCTAAAACTAAAAACAAACCGAAAACTACTTCCAAAAATATTCAGCTTTGATATTAATGAGTTTTTTGGGTTCATTGAGAACATGGTTGTTGTTCAATAATAAAATTAATCCTCAAAAATACAACTTGCCTAATAATTCTGCACTCCCTGTACAGTAATGTAATGCCTTCTGCTTCCTGCCCATAGTAGGTGGTGACTATACGACGACACATTCCCCTTTTCCAGTAAATACATTCATGTCAAGTATGTGTGGTTTTAATATTTTGTATAAGGAGGGGTGGTTTTGTTATGTTTAGATATACACAGCATAATGACATCAAAGAAGAATAGCGGATAGGCTGCTATAACTGCATTACAAATCTGAAGAACCGGCCATAGTGGAACAATGAATTTGTGTGTTGCCTACAACAGCGGTTCCCAAAATGTATGCCGCTGCATCCAAGCAATCCCCCGCATTATTATGGCAGTCAGCCGACATCCGTAAATCTTTCTTTGCCCGCAAGAGATTTGGTGCTATACTGTCATTTTACAACTGCTTCTACGGCACTCGGCAAAGGCTTTCAAAGCCTTTGTCAATGGTCCTTGGTACCCATAATATTTTTTTTATTTGTTTCCAGTTCTAGCACTGCCTTGGTTTGCAAATGATCTGTAAAAGTTGATTAGCATAGGGTTTTGGTGAGAAAGTCTTACGGAGTAATTTGTACAATTTTGTCAATGCAAAAATCAATATAGATTTGTGCCATGCTTTTCGGCTTTGTTGTGACGCAGTCGTAAGTGCGATAGACCTGATTAGCATAGGGCCCTAGGTAGTGTGTACGACGCAAGTTGTTTACATAACAAGTTATCTGTTAATTACTGTGTCTATGTCCTTATTTTTTGAAGATTGAACCGTCCGTATGGTGTTGTGACGAAAATAGTTTAAAGTTGTACTTATCCTCCTAAAAATTTAGAAGTTTTTAATGAACTCTAATAAGTACACGAGGACTGAAAATGGAGAGGATACACCACAAACTAGAGGCCCGTGTGTTAATTTTGTAAATATGATGACTAATTATACTGATTTTGGCATATGTCAACTGTGAGGAGAGACCACAGTGTGTAGTCCATGTTTGGGTCTGCCCTCTGTAGCTCATGCAGCTCGTGAATATACAGACTGTGAATTGCAGTACTTCAAATTAAACTGTCAGTGACATCTTTCAAGCAGAATGTTGCCAACGATTGGTTACTATGAGACACTGCACACACTGTACTTAGAAGTGCACTGTCTTTATGAGCTGCAGTGGGGAGGAACCCATTATGAACTATTTGTAAAATTCTAGGTAAAAAAAAAGAGCTTTTAATCACGTATTAACAAAGTAAAGTACATAAAAGTAAAGATCCATGTAAGTATATTACTTTATAGTGAAATCCAGAAACCTTCCATGTCGTAACTCTTTTTGTCTTCTTGGAATGTGTTGCAAATGGATGTTTGCCAGTGCTGTGCTTATACCCATATGCCAACTGGTGCCATGTTGTGTGCAAAGGTGAAAGATGTGGCAGTGTGTTACAGTTTGTCAATGAACCATCTTGTGAGTACACCTGGGGGTGCCAAGCTATTTTGACAGCTGTGGTGACTTCCTTTGCATGTGTTTAAATTGACTCTTTTGGAACTGTTTTATTCAAATTCAGCATAATGCACGAGGAAAGCACTGAGGTGCTGCAATGTCTTGCAGTGCGCAGGCTGACACTTTGAAACACCAGTATAGTTTGTCATACTATTCATGTTCTTTATAATCATAAACAAAATGGAATGCAGGAAGCAAAGTACACATGGACCCTTGGGTGTATTAACTTTGCTTTTCTTGCCAGTGCTCAGTAACATTATTCTGTGTGTCAAAAAACAAAACAAAACACAGCACATTTTGCTAGTACTGAATCTAGAAATTAAACATAGGGATGCATTAACCTGGTTTGCTCATAAATCCTCTTTCTAACACAAAAATGCATTGTTTTGTTTTGCAGTACTACAGCTGTGCTTCTTTGGGTAACATTGCTGCCAATCCAGAGCACCATAAGGCCATGCTAGAAATTGGTGACAGGTTTCTGCTCAGGATGCTCATTTCTCTGATGTCTTCCTCTGTGCAAAAGGTAATGTAGTACAAACATGTCTTGGCATTGGGGTATCTTGCAAATGAAAATATAGTATAGTAGACTCTCAGTTGACCAGAACTCAAGCAACCAGAACTCTCAAGCAACCAATTTTTTTTTTAATACTGTACTTTAAATACAAATTGAAATGTACAGGACTCAACGAATGCCAGTAGCCAGGTTGTCCTGCCACACAATGCTTACAGGCACCTAGATTACATCCACTGTACGTCTCTAGAATTCAGTTTTACCTGGAAGCAGACACGCATGAGTGACTGGGCCAGGGCAGTGTTGGCATTACATTCCCCATGTTCAGCACTGCACCCTCCAGCCAAACGTACCTGTTTGTAAGTGAGGAGTGAAAGCTGCTGCTGCTAGAACAGCCATCACTGACAAATATACTGAGCAGAGCATCCTATGTGCAGCTAATCTAGGCCTCTTTTTATAGTAACTCTCAAGCAACAAGAAACTACATTTATCTGGCACCTACCAATCCCCCTGGGTGCCGGTTAACTGTACTAGACTTGTTTTTCTAAAAAGCTATGCACTGTATTTTTTTCTGTTATGAACAATGCCAATTTGCTGTGTGATTGATCATTGCTCAGGAGGTAACCTAACTGTATGATCTAAAAGATGAAAGGGTAGATCATATTTT
The DNA here is from genome assembly GCA_027410445.1 of Discoglossus pictus. Classification (NCBI taxonomy): domain Eukaryota; kingdom Metazoa; phylum Chordata; class Amphibia; order Anura; family Alytidae; genus Discoglossus; species Discoglossus pictus. Next base: position 197,729,821 of record CM050165.1, on the reverse strand, counting down.
GGCCTTCAGAGATTATCAAACTATGTAATTATCATACAGTGCCATTCAGGGAAAAAGTTGTTTAATGATTTTAAGCACAAGTCCACTATAAAGCAATATTAACCTTACAATGCTGACACACTCATTGGGTTTGGTAAAACACTCTTTGAAACATGTTATTAGAATTATAATTATTTTATTGCATTTTTATTTAATATTTCTTCTTCATTGCAAAGTTATTAATGTTTGTTATTAATGGTTGTTAAATTATGCTCTCAGAGCACCATAATGTAATTCAAATTTTTAAAGGACAACTGAAGTGTCATATTTATAGTATGCCTTTTCTGAAGAACTTGATTTGCAAGATGTTTTGCACAGTTTAGAATAAATAATTATAGCCTTTAATTTTTACCTATGGTATTCCATTTTGCTTTAATGATGATGGATATTTTGTATTTGTTCCTGAAAGGATAAGAAACCTGAGAGGAAACTGTAGCTTCAGATAAGACCTGTATTTACTTCAATTGAAAACATCCTCTCCAAATAGCACTCTTGACAATAGAAATCAATGGCAGATTAATACCCTATGTGATAATCCTCCCCCTCAAACAGGCAGATTAGCAATTTGTGATGAAACCCCTCACAACAAAGAGCCATCTAAATATATTATACATAGGCTGAGTGTTTATTTACTCTTTTCACTACGGTTTGTTTTTTCTTATAAGGTTAGTAAGTCTGAAGAAACACATGGAAAAAATATAATATTTTTGGTTGCAACAAAGTGTATTGGCATTTGAAGTGTGCTTGTGATTTTTGGTCATTTCAGAATTTGCAAAATCCAGTAAACTCGACGATATTTAGGATGGACGTTTGAAAAATCTTGCAAAACAGTAAAATACGCATCAATCTCAAAAGTACACTTGTTTTTCAGCTCTATTTAATGATGTAGATCATCTTTGATAAATTCCATGTCCTTTTACGTTTTGTTTAATCACAAAACTGGCTCAGAATTTTGTATAAAAAAACACTTCTCTGCCTTGAAATACGGTATATACTCGAGTATAAGCCGACCCGAGTATAAGCCGAGGCACCAATTTTACCACAAAATACTGGGTAAAATGAGTGACTCGAGTATAAGCCGAGGGTGGGAAATGTGCTGCCCCCTGTGTCCCTCTTGTGTCCTCTGTGTCCCCCTCTCTCTCTGTGTCTCTTCTCCCCTCTCCCTTCCCTGTGTCTCTTCCCCCCTCCCTTATCACCCTCCTCAACCCCACTCCTCAACCTCCCTCCTCATCCTCAACCTCCCTCCTTATCCTCAACCTCCCTCCTCATCCTCAACCTCCCTCCTCAACCTCCCTCCTCATCCTCAACCTCCCTCCTCATCCTCAACCTCCCTCCTCATCCTCAACCTCCCTACTCATCCTCAACCTCCCTCCTCAACCCCCCCATCCTCAACCCCTTCCTCAAGCTCCCTCCTCAACCCCCCCATCCTCAAGCCCCCCATCCTCATCCTCCCTCCTCACACCCATCCTCATCCTCAACCCCCTCCCCAACCTCAACCCTCCTCAACCTCAACCCTCCTCAACCTCAACCCCAACCCCCCCCTCCTCAACCTCCCTCCTCAACCCCCCATCCTCATCCTCTCTCCTCAACCCCCCTCCTTAACCCCTCCTCCTCATCCTCAACCTCCCTCCTCATCCTCCCTCCTCATCCTCAACCTCCCTCCTCATCCTCCCTCCTCATCCTCAACCTCCCCATCCTCAACCCCCTCCTCAACCTTCCTCCTCAACCCCCCCCATCCTCATCCGAAACCCCCCATCCTCAACCTCCCTCCTCAACCTCAACCCCTGTCTACCCCCCTACTCAACCTCAACCTCGCCCCTCAATCCCCCTCAACCTCCCCCCCCTCAATCCCCCTCAACCCCAACCCCCATCCTCAACCCCCCTCCTCCTCATCCTCAACCTCCCTCCTCATCCTCAACCTCCCTCCTCAACCTCCCCATCCTCAACCCCCTCCTCAACCTTCCTCCTCAACCTTCCTCCTCAACCCCCTCCTCAACCCCCCCCCCATCCTCAACCCCACATCCTCAACCTCCCTCCTCAACCTCAACCCCCTACTCAACCTCAACCCCCCTCAACCTCCCCCCTCAATCCTCCTCAACCTCCCCCCTCAATTCCCCTCAACCCCAATCCCCCTCAACGCCCTTCTTCCACCCAAACCTCCTTAAATACCTCTCCCCTCACTTACCTGCTTGTGCTCCGGCCTCCGCTCATTGACCAGGCGCGCATGTCACGTCCCATGTGCGCCACATCATTAGCATATACCGGGTGCACCCGGTGTATGCTAATGACGCGGCGCACATGTGAAGTCACATGCGCGCCAGCGCCGAGTCAAGGAGCGGAGGCCGGAGCACAAGCAGGTAAGTGAGGGGAGAGGGGGGAGGTATTTAGGGGGGTTTGGGAGGAGGAGGGGGGATGGAAAGAGACACGGGGGGGTAGAGAGACACACAGGGGGGTTAGAGACACACAGGGGGGTTAGAGACACACGGGGGGTTAGAGACACACAGGGGGGTTAGAGACACACGGGGGGTTAGAGACACACGGGGGGAGAGTGACTTGAGTATAAGCCGAGGGGGCCCTTTTTTGCCTTAAAAAAAGGGCTGAAAAACTCGGCTTATACGCGAGTATATACGGTATTTTATTTGCACAGCTCCCATCTTTCCCATTAAAGTGAAATGTATTTTTTAGGTGACAAAATGTGATTGTTATTCATGACATTAAACATGTTGATGGCACTACATATACAGACGACTGCTTACTTCCTTTTTCTATGATTATCATCAACAGGTGTCAAGCCAGGCATGTCTTTGTTTGAATAACCTGGCCTCAAGTGGTAAGGCAATTTTTTTGCATTGTTTAATTTGAACGACAGTTTTACTGTTTTATGCAAATAGAAGAAAGATGATTAGCACTTCTATATTTGTATATAATTTGAATACCTAGTAACAGGTGTGTTAATGCAAAACACAATGTATATTCAGAAATATGTTGACAGTAGGGCATTTCTTTTATTTTGTCCAATTTGCTTACAAAGGCCTTACGTTTCTTCATTAGGTGAAGTTCGGACTCACCTCCTGTCCACAGACATCATGTCACTGTTGTTCTCTTTACTCGATTCAAGCAATAAAGATGTCCGACAAGCGTCTATCACTCTGCTCTGCACCATGTCTCACCCTCCAACAAATATGGTATTCTTTTGAACCTCTGCTTAACAGCTTATGTTGTGTTAGTTGTTTTGTTTATATTAAACTTTATAAGTCAGAGGTGCTCATCAGAGAACGAACTAACCTTAATAGCTTAATTCTGCGTACACCCTGAGAGCAGCCTCACTTGTGCTCTTTACAGGGGGAAATATCCTGTAGTATATCAGTCTGGTCTTACTCACTATAGTGGTCCAGCCCCGAAATACCAGGCAATTCTACCGTGAACAGGAGAAACTGCAAACCCCAGACGTGTTTCAGACTTTATGGGCCTCGTCAGCGACACCTCACTGACGAGGCCCCATGAAGGCGAAAACATACGTCTGGGGTTTGCTGTTTCTTCTGTTCAGGGTAGAATTTCCTGATATTTCAGGGCTGGACCACTCTAGTGAGTGGGACCAGACTGATATACTACAGGATATTTCTCCCTGTGAATGGCACAAGTGAGCTAAAAGAGGTTGCTCTCAAAGTGGGTTATCATGGCTATAGAACTAACCTATTAAGGTTGGTTTGTTCTCTGTTTGAGCACCTCTACTTCTACTGTTTTTTTTTTATAGAGTTTAATATAACAAAAAACAATCATGCTTTCTTATTATGTATTCATTTTAAAAGAAGAATATTTAAAAGAACAGACATGAACAAGAAACAGACAAGAAATGCTTTATTAATAGATGGAAGAGTTGGCTTTATTGAGATCCCCAAGCACAATTAAATGGTGATATAATGGGCATCCAGTTTTGAGCACAGCTCATTTAAAACATTGACTGAGGCATTGGTTGATTGACATTGTCAAATAGAGGTTTCTGTAAAATCTGACCTTGGAGACTGAAGCTAGAGAAACTCATATAAAGGTCAATCTTAATAAAGAGAGTTGGTATATTGATATTTTAGTAAGTAAACAAATATTTCTGAAAAGTATGTTGCACAGTGATGAATGATATCCATTACCTGATGTATTGGAAGTTATGGCAAGCTACTGCCATGATGTGGACCTTAAAAGATTATTGTGGTCTATAGTATTTTAAAACAGTATATTTTTTATATAGATGGTCCTTTAAACAGAGTGAGGCTGTGCAGGTCACCATTGAGGTCTTTCATGCAGAGGCACAATAGTCTCCTCTGAATCACATCTATAACCTATTCCCTAGCACACATCTACGTGCATATATAACAGTGCCAGTGAAATTAGATATAGTAACACCAATGGGAAAGATCAAGAGAGATTTAAAAAAAAAAAATGTTTTACACTTTTCTCTAAACATTGCTTGAAATGATTTTTCAGCACACTGTTCTACAAACCTTTGGTTCCCAACCACAGCCCTAAAGGTGCATTTTGCTTAAGAAGGTGTATAAACAAATGGCCTGTTGGTATGTCTTGAGGAAAAGTGTAAGAACCAGTCAAGTCTTGCCCTATGACAAGTAGACCATGATTTAAGTTTATGTGTAAAGTTGTAGTCTACAGCAGTGTTTTTCACCTTTTGATCATCTTTGGAGACAGTGTTTTAAGGATATTTATACCTATGCTCTAGTAGCACTATCATTATACCAGGCACCAGGGACATTATTTAGAGTAGAAGATATATATATTTGCACTTTTAATTGATACAAATTTTTAAACCACCACTGCAGTTCAAGAAAATAGAGTCGTGTTCGTCACATACGGTATGTGCTAAACTAATAATATTAGCAGCTATGTAACCCATAAGCATAAAATATTTTTTGGAAAAATCTGAATTTTTGAAGACTCTGTTTATAAGTACAGGAGTCCATTTTGTGTTGTGACATCACTTCCTCAGAGCTGAATCATGAGGGTGTGTATTTTGGCTATCAGTGATGAAAGGAGCGGGGAAGCAGAGAAAAGAGAGCTATTGTAAAGAAAAGATTGAAATAGACACAACGCCCATCCCACTCACTGGCCCCTTGAATTATTCACTGCAACATTAGCTCTCCAGAAATGTAGGCTCCCCCGTCACATGCACAACTTCCAGCAATGTATTATGGATGTTTACAGCGTCCTGCAGGGGCATCAAAATTCTTTTGTCTAATTAAGGTCTAGCAGCCTTATTAAATTGCGATTCGGCCAATTGAGAAGGACTCTATATAAGCACAGAGCATATTTTTTTACAGAAGTTTTTAGTTAGTGAAGACCTTGCTTTTTGATAGAAGATCACTAACTAAAAATGTCTGTAAAAATATATGCTCTGTGCTTATATAGAGCCCTATTCAATTGGCCAAATCACAATTTATTAAGGCTGACAATTTGTAAAGTCTCTACAGCAGGATTTAATGATAATCAAGTGGCCCAACAATTTTGATTGTACTACTTGAGAACTGGTAAGGATATTCTTAAATTCTTGTTGGTTGCTGTGCCTTCTAAAACTATCATTGTGTTATGCACGCTTGGCTAAAAGCATTTATTTTATCATGCTTGAAACATAATGCTGATCTCTTTTTAAAGCAGTATTTTTATTTTCAATTGAAGGTAAAATAATTGATTATATCAATCTCTGTATTCTTATTTCATACTTTAAGGATATTATTGTATGTGAAGAAGTATTGCAGCATTTGGGTGGGTTGATGCAGAAGGAAAGGACAAACCCAGTGGTAGTTGTTCATGCTGCCTGCACTATACAGAACCTCAGCCAAGATGAAAATATTCAGGTAAATTGCACTCTTCACAATATAGGTGTGTGATCCTGTGTAATACATTACATTTATGCATATAATTGCTTGATCGTTTGTTTCATTTTTTTCTCTTGAACCACATGTTGATTTTCCATAAAGTTCAGTGTCATACCAAAAGCCCTTTAAGGTGGAGTCCCCATATTAAAATATGCAATACAGCAAGACTAGAATTGCTAAAAAAAACATATATTTTTTTTACATTTATAAAAGGATTGCTGAATTCATCAGTTGTGCTTGCTGCGGGAAAAGGTTTTTCCCCTTTTCAGATTGCTGCTGAATTGATGATATTACTGGCATTTTAATTTAGGAATTGGTGAATGTTTGAATCCCTCCCTGTATTGTTGTATATACAATCAGGCTATGCCTACTAAGAAAGTGGAACCTGAAGTACACAGCTGTGGGACCCATTTGTAGCTATTAGATTGAACAGTCATCTGCATAGATAATTTACTGAGTAGAGGTACTGCTTGTTCTCTGTCACTTCTTTTTTTTTGTTTGTTTCTTTCTACTATTTTCCATCGAGATATAACACTTATAGGACATCTATGGACTGTAGTGCATTGACAGTCATAGGCCTCCATTCAATTGAGCAAATTGTAGTTACAAGAGCCCGTAATGGTGTCCGTAAGATAATTTGCTCTTCAATTGGCGTCTTTTAGCTGTCCGCAATCTGTTTGCAGGTTAGAAGCTCAAAATCCCTGCGGCTGTCAAAATTGTAACTACGATCCATCTAAGCCTTTGTTCTTTCAAGCTCGTAAATGTTACAATCACAAATCTCTATTCAATTGCTAAAATTGCTCAAGCCCGCAATTGACTTCAAACTCTTTGAATGGCAAATGTAGAAGAAAATCCTATGAGTACCAGATAGGACTCGCAAAGGGGTTAAAGACCTGTTCGTAGCACTGTAAAAGCAAAGAAACACTGCACTTTAAAAGACGGGGAAAGACATTCGTATTAATTGCACAATCAGGGGCTCTTGCATTAAACTTTCTTCTGCTTATAAGAAACAACAAAGAGCAAAGGAAACCACGCTTAGAAAATCCCTGTTAGTTCTCAAAAAATGTAATCGGGCAAACCCCTCAGCCCAACGCTGTAAACAAATTGATGTCCTGCGGGCTGGATTAGATTTACTACTTTTAGCCCAAACTGAAAAAGCAATGAGATGGACAAACCATAAGTTTTATAAAAAAGAAAAACAAGCTAGACTCTATGCTTGGCAGAAAATTAAGAGGTAAACTGGCTCAATCAAAAATTTTCAAAATTAAAAACCCCTCAGGGAACATCAGCTACAGCCCCAATGGGATTAAGAATTTTTCCGGAAATTATATACTTCTACTCACAACCCACGAATCTCCTAAATATCATCATTTTTGGAATCTTGTGATCTTCCACAAATTTCTAATCAAGAAAGAGACCAATTGAACTCCCCTATCTCCATTGAAGAGGTCAAAGAAGTCATCAAAAAATTAAAACTAAGCAGGCGCTGATGGATTCTCCAATCTATATTTTAAAAGTTATGCAGACATTCTGGCCCCTCACCTAGTATCTTTATTTAATGCAATTCTGGAAGGCCATACGGTCCCCCAAGAACTTAACCAGGCGGACATGTTTTTTTTTCCTAAAGAGGGACGTGACCCACAGGAAGTTAAGAACTGTAGACCTACATCATTATTAAATTGGACGCCAAAATTCTTGCTAAAATAATGGCCGATAGAATCTCAAAATGTTTGCCTAAATTAATCCATAAAGATCAGGCGGGCTTTATTCCATTTAGGCAGGCAGGAGAAAACATCAGGCGGACGCTGAATACCATGCACTGGGTTAATCAACATCACATTCCGCTATGCCTTCTAGCCCTTGATATGGAGAAGGCTTTCGACTCCTTTGAGTGGCCCTACCTGAAAGCCATTCTCTAAAAATTTGGTTTGACAGGACATTTTTTGAATTTGATAGATACCTATTACAATTCTCCTGAGGCTTTCTTAAAACTTCCAGGTGATATACTAAGGCATCCTTTACTATACAAAGGAGTCCTAGGCAAGGATGTCCGCTATCCCTTTTATTTTTGGCTTTAGCTGTCGAACCATTAGCCCACTCCATCAAAATGGCCCCAGAAATTAAAGGCATTAATATAGGTCATCAGCATTTTACATGTACTTTGTTCGCTGATGACATTCTCTGTACCTTAACAGACCCCACTATTTTGGATCCTGCACTGTTCAAATTATTAGTATCTTCCAGCGAAATCTCAGGGCTCCATATTAATATTGACAAAATAGAGGCCCTAAATATTTCCTCTTCTATTGGGTCATGGGCGGTTTGAAAATTTCATTTAATTCCTAGATATTCTACCCTCACCCCCATAACGCCCAACCCTAGTTTCCCCATGCCCTTCTCATCCTCAGCACTTAACAATATTAAAAAAAAAACTCCTGACAGCGAATTCTTGGTACAGAGAAAATTCTATTATGTTATTCACCCAATTAAAAGAGGGCTTAAACATCCCGATCCAAGAACATTACACGTACTTCAGAATAAGGTATTTTTTCACTTCAATTGAACATTTTCAAAGGAAACCCACCTAAAACTGATTTAGTAGGTTATGTGCTTCATCTCCCCTTACCAAAGGCATACTGGGTATTCTGTATAATACTTTTAACTCCCTCCTAGTTAACTCCCACACCCCCCAAATATATTCGACATTGGGAAGAAGAATTAAATTGCACTTGGGAGGATGAGACCTTTTCAAAAGCCATGGCAGAACTTATCTAGAGGGTCACTTAACAGCAATATATACCTCTATTAAGGTTCTCCATAGGACTTACATCACTCCAGACAAACTATACAAATGGAAGCACTCCCCTAGTCCTAATTGCTTCAGGGCTTGCCCGGCTTCTGGAACTTTCTTCCACACTTGGTGGTCCTGCCCCCATGTCACACTCCTATGGAGTAAAGTTTTCCATTTAGCCTCTAATATCTTTGAGAAATCAATCTAGGCATCTGCTGAAATGGTCCTTTTAGGTCAAACAGTCCCCTCTTTATCTAAACTTCAAAATAGACTTCTGCAATATTTAATGTTAGCAACAAAAAGTCACATAGCAAAACAATGGAAGTCTCCCATACTCAAATTATAATTAGTAATTCATAAAATGAATGATATTGCAATGAATGAAGGGCTTATCCACCTATTAGATGACTCAATGCCCAATTTTTTTCAAATTTGGTATCCCTGGATAAGTTCAATTCATAGCCCCCCAATGACATAACACCCTTCTCTCTTTGTAAAACTTAAATACCCAAACAAAATAAGAGGTGGTAGGGACAGTCCAGGAGATGGAGCTAGACAGGTAATGGACTTCGGAATGATTGTTCTGTGAAATTCTAAATTAAGAATTTCAGGAACGGTTAACTCAATCACATTTTCTAGTTTGCTTTTTTACTTTAGTCAAACTTCCACGTTTAATATAAAATTTGAATCGTAACTTTTTACAATGTTTTGAATTATTATTTGAGATCAATAGGAGCTGTGTTTTCAATGTATGATCTTAAATAAGCTATTTTTAACTTTAGGTGTATATCACACCGTGTTCTTTAAAAAAAAAATGTATTATTGTTGTAATGCTTAAATTTTTTTTTAAATATTTAGGTAATCTAGGTTTAGTTAGACCTTCCCACAGTTGGGGATAGGTTCTGATGTGCATAAATAATTCATATTTATTTTATCATCCAAATTACTTTGTATACTGTGTTATCCATGTAATTATGTCATACCTTTCTATCAAAGCCATATCTTGATATTGTAAATGTTATGGTATGACATTTAAACTAATAAGTAATTTTATAATATTACCTAATAAAAAATGTTTTGAGAAAAAAAAAAAAAAGAATTGCACAACAGTCTCAAGCTGGCAAATCTGCAATCAAAAATGATTTTACATTTTATTTCCGTGTTATATCAATCTCGGTAATCAATACCTATTAGGCCACACACATAGACTAGCATAGTATTGTAATTTTATTTTTATTATTTTGTACATTGCCGGATTGTGAGTCCGATCGCATATCAGACCTCTAAACACTAATTGGTTGATGTTTAAAGGCCATGTTTTACTGATGTGACAATGACCTCTCATTTACTATTGGCTGTTTCTAAATTGGTAGTTACGGGCTTGCTTAATTGATCATGATCATGCCCTGACATGCTACATACAAGTTCATGCTTTTATGGTTTTGGCTTTCGGCCATGTAATTGCAGGCTTGTTCAATTGAATCGATCAGTAACTGTTACAAATATCAAGCCTGCAGACTCACAACCAGAATTAAGGCAACTGCGGGCTTCCAATTGAATGAAGGGCCAAGGCACCCTTTTCTTAGCTAAATACCTTCGGATTATCACTTTTTCCACCACAAATAAAGCATGTAAAACATAACTACTCATCTGCAGTACAAGAAAAGGATAAAAAGGCAGTAGTCTTTTTATGGTAAAAGTGGAGTAACTTTGAGACAGTTCTGTCCTGGATCAACTAAATGTCATTTTTTATTAAAAAGTTTTTTTCTCTTTTTCCCCCACTAATAATAAGCACACACTCAACAGTGAGTGCTTGTAGGTGTTTTTCTTTTTTCTCTTTTTCTAAATACTTGTGGAATTCCTCAGATATAACTTAAATAATGTATCCTCCTCAATGTAATTGTCCTATACAATTTACACTTACTCTCGGGGCTTCCTTTAGAAGTAACAGTTTATCACCTTCTGGAACCTCCCCCTTTCTTCCTTTTCTTTCTTATGTAGGGTGCCATGTTACATAGCTGTGACCTAAAGCCACGTCCACCAGAGGGTTTTCACGCTACCAATGTCTAATACTGCTCTTCTGCAAGCAGACAATGACAAGCTGTGTGTCTGAAGTGAAGTTAAACACAGGAGGGTGCATTTAATTTAGTTACCTATTTAAAACATTTATATAAAACAAAGAATCAGTCCTTCTAAACATCATGGTGTGAGAACTCATGAACCCTCTTGTTGATTCTGTAAAAACTATTTCAGCATAATCCCTTTTGTCTGTTTTACTTATGGCAGATGATTATACAGAGCCAGTGTTTTGAAGAACTCCTGCAGGCTCTTCTTAATCCCAGTAATGAAGAAGAAGCTCTACAGTATGTGGCATCATGCATTGCTGAGCTGGCTAAACATGGTAGGAATATTGTAGTGATTCTCATTCAATAAACACATAACTTTCTCATCTCTGTCATCCATTATGTCAGTTATTTGATGACTTGGTACAAAAAAAGTCACATCTCTTCACAATAATATACCAAGTATAGCAACTAGGAACAGTTTGTTCAATACTTTTCAATAACAGAAAGTTGTAGTATTAGAATGCAAAGTACTTCTACCCTGATGTTATTACCAGTAATCTAACTAATACCAGTAAGTCTCAAGCCATTTGTTGTAACTTAATGACAAATTTATGTTCTATAATAAAAACATACTCAATATTTGACTAAGAACTAGGAAGACTTATGAAAGTGTCAGGTTGCTTACATAGCAGTCATGAGATACTTGTATAACTAGAGATCCTAACCTAATACTTGTCAGTTTTTTGTTTTTTTAGCATTCAGTTTAATGAAATATAAACACATTAACACACATGGAAATCTCATATATAGTAGTGGATCTGCGGGGCTGTCTGGAACGCTTACGATGTTGGTCACACTTTGCGAGCTTCGCGCAGCAAGTCGAGCCATTACGTGTGACTTAGGCTGTTTGCGGTTCATAGGGCCGCGACTGCGAGCCTCGCAAAGCAACGCGAGCAGTCACGCAGGACTTGGGCTGCGCTGGACTTTCTCTCATTGCACTGTGAGCAGTTGAAGCAGACAGTACTTAGGACCCGTAGGACTTAGGACCAAAACCAGCACATACACTGTGTGCCTTCGCAAAAATCTATCTTTAACGGCCGAACCACGGAACTGGAAAGACTTTAAAAAAACAACAAATATGCCTCAAATTCACTTACACACTCACACATGGCACAGGGGGAGAGCAAGGATGCGAGCCCGAAGGATAGAAAAGTAGCCCGAAGGATGGAAAAACGAGCCCTAACCAGTAACACTTAACAAAAGTCAGTAACACTTCATACAAGCCACTAACATTTAACACAAGGTAGTAACACTTAACCCAATCCAGTAACACTTAACCCAAGCCACTAACACAACCAAAGACACTAACACTTAAGTGCGAGGCCTATAAAATACACAGGAGGAGATGCTTGCAATGATCGCAGAAGGTGAGCATTGCAATGGAGGAAATTTGCTGCTCGCGATGAGCCCCAATGGTGCGCAGAGGGCCCATAGCCTTGCGTTGTGTGGCAAACAGCATTACCAGGCTTACAATTGTATTCCTGTCATTTTTTATAGATAATTTGCTAGTTTATATATATATCATTTTGTACAATACTATTGAAATTTTTTTTTATCAGTGAAAATAAAATTGATTCCATAATCACACAGAGTTAACTTGTAGGACATAATTAATTGTTTTCTTGTCTTTGTAGACGTCACTCGGGAGCACCTGGTAAATAGGAAGGACAAAGCTCTTGTGAGGTGCTTGGTGAGGCTGGCCGGCCAGTTGGAACACAAAGAGCTTTCCTATCAAGCTGCTTCTGTAATCAAGCAACTGTCATATTCTGGTATGATGCGTAAGAGAAACAATCTTATGTTGACAGTTATTGTCCTCTCGTCTTCAGTATTAATAATGTTTCACGTGTTAGAAAAAGGAAATTATAGGCTTGGCAGTACACCTATTGTATTCAGATGGCAGTGATATAGAGTGGGGAATGCTTAACAACAAAAAGGAATATCGCTGTGAAAGAGGTACATAAACAAAAAGTTAATAGTAGTGGGTGTGGTGGACATAAAAGCAAAGGACTTCTTTAAAAAAAATATTTAGGCAGTCTTCAAAGAACCTAGTTAAGCTACTGGGTTTGCAGCTTAGAGCTATGTCACAAATTTACAAGATGTACCTCAAAGGAACAAATAGATCAATCATGTATAGCATTAAAGGACCACTGTGGTCATATTTTTAAAATTAACTATAAGAACTACACTTAAATATGCTACATGTTTTTAGAATAATAAAATGAATACCTCCCCTAGTTTATTACTTTTTTATTGGAAGAACATGACATTATACAAACAAGTAACTTATAAAATTAAAAACATACATAATACAAACATATAATTTAAGGTTTATTTTATATGATCTTGACTTATATATACTTCACTTCCTTTTTTAATTCTTCTTTATTAAGCAGAACAACTGAACATGAAATAAAATTATTTATGTCCAGATCATTTTCCCATCTTCTTTTAAATTTATGGATGAAGTTTTCATGTAGTTTATTTCCTAATCTATATTTCATACTAATTCCTCCCTTTACATTTGGATTTTCTAAGCAATCTCATTATCTCACACATTGGCAGTGAGTTATTGAAGCTCCTAATTTGTAGATATGAATAAAATATATTTATTTATTTCAAGTATTTCTTTAAAATTTTCAAATGCAATCACTTTTGCACTTGAAAGTAATGATTTATCCAAATCTATCCATCCTGGTAAATCTGATCTTAATTTCCATACCATAATTTTTTTAACTGTCCTCCGTTGAAATAATAAATTGGTGCTGAGAAACCTCCTTTGTTTCTATGTGCATACATTTTATTTTTTATTAGCACCTGGTAATATGCCTCAATATAAATGTGAAAAATTTAGATTATACGTGCTTAATGTCGTTTTGAGTTCTGCCAAACAAGATTAAAATTTATTTTTAGTAATTTCAGATTTGGAGCAGAAAATTTTAAATTTAATTTAATATCAGTATTTATTTTTAACCTGATATATCAGTGCATTTTTCTAATATACAAAATAGATTTTGCAAAGTTGTTCATGGTTCTGTGACAATAGCATAGTCTGCAAAGAGGCTAATCTTAAATGTGCATTTGTCATCTTTTATCCCGTTGATATTTATTTACATTTATGCTGCTGTGGAATCTGCCATATTGCTTTTAACAGATCAGTGAAGGACACTTTGAATGTACAAGAAGTTTGTGTAAACATAGCAAGACTAAAGGGAAACTTAAAACAAGTGTAAAATGTTAATGTTGTGTTTAATTTTTTTGATTTCTCCTAATGTTTTGACCATTATCATTTTTAGATGAACAAAAAATATATAGAATAAACTGACCACAGTGGTCCTTTAAGCTGAAGAAATACATTTTTATAGAAAACTAACCTAATGTATTAGCATTTTTGTCACTACTGTAAAAAAAAACATTGTATGCATGGCACTGCAGAAGTATGGATACATACATAAGGAATGCTCACAAGGAAACTTGACCTCTGTAGGAAGTGTAAGTTTCATAAAACTATTGAGAACTAGATATTTAGACCGTTGAATATACCGTACTTTTTCTTCATCTACTCCTTTTATTTCTGAAATATAAAAAAAATGTGCTTACAGTTTTCAATTTACATACAATAAATACAATGTTATGCTGATGTGTCTAAATATAATTCTGCTTACTTTACATAGTCTTAATTTTCCCATAACTGCCTATCATCATGTGCAACAAAAGTAACTTTTACCCTTGGGATGCTTATACTATGCATTTGTTTGTCATTGAGTCTGCATAATTGTTAACAAGCCGGCATACTGAAAAATGTAGGTGGAAAGAAAGCCCTCACTTTTAATGTGCATTCTGTGAGAGTACCTGCAGTAAACATTGCCTTTGTGGAGATTGACATATTATCCAAAAAGAGTATTTTTTAGATTGTACAGTGGAGAGTGTAATGCTTTTTGTTTGTTTTTTTATTTAGGAAAAATCGCTCCTGAATTGAAAAATCAAATGAAGGAAATCCAAGCCTACCTCATGAACTTCCTCAGTCATCCAGAGCTTCGATTTCAGCAACTCAGCATTGCCACACTTTGCACATTAAGTGAAGGTGTGTAGCTACCCCAATTTAGTATTATTATTGTTATTATTATTATTATCCTTTACTTGTAACTCCTCAACATATTCTGAAGTGCTATACAGGGGTTAATCAAAATCAGTTTTAACTCATTGCAAAGCCCTGCTTTTGCGCTTGGAATCTAGCATAGTGCTTTCCCTAAAACATTCACACAACATTGAAAACTCGCAAACTAACAGTGTAAAGGGTAAGGATTAGATACAGGGGTGATAGATGCATTGTGCATATTAAGGCTGAAGGCGATAAGTTTCTTTAAACAGATTGAGTTTTTAGTGAGGTTTTGAAGGATTTGAGGCTGGAGGATAGTCTAGTGGAGCGAGGCAAGACGTTCCAAAGAATAGGGGCAGCACAAGAAAAGTCCTGAAGGCAGGAGTGAGAGGAGGTGATAAGAGAGGAGGAAAGAAGAAGGTCAAAGATGGTGGTTGGGAGAGTATTTTGAGATGAGAGCAGAGATATGAAGATGCATTTTTGTTGAGAGCATTATACGTTAGGATCAGTTATTGAGGAGGTTATTGGAAGCCAGTGGAGTGGCTTACAGGGAGGTGCTGCAGACACTGATGATATGCTACAGCGGCAGTTGGCTAGAGCTAGAAGAGAGGGCGATAGATCTGATACTGAGAGGTAGATTCAAGTGTCATCTGCATATAGATGATTCTGAAATCTAAAATATTTTATTAGGGTACCAAGGGAGGATGTGTAGATAGAAAGATGGAGGGACCTAGATCTGAACCTTGGGGTACGTCAACAGTCAGAGGGCGAGACAAAGAAGAGGAGCCAGAGAAGAGACACTAAATGTGCAAATTTCTAGATACAGTTAGATGTGAACCATGAGAGAGCAGTGCCATGGATGGCAAGAGTGCTGAGAGTTTGGATGAGAAGAGGGTGGTCAACTGTGTCAAATTCACCAAAGAAATTAAGTAGAATTAGAATGGAGAAATGACCCTTTGACTTGGTGGCAAGCAAGTCATTAGTGACTTTTGTGAGAGCTGTCTCTGTGGGGTGTTGGGGCTGGAAGTCAGATTGGAAGGGGTCAAGGAGAGAATTGAAGCAAATAAATTTGGTAAAGAGATTGTAGATGGCAAGCTTAAGTAGCTTTGAGGCCAGGGAAAGTAGAGAGATAGGGCTATAGTTGGTGCAGAAGCTGAGTCAGATAAGGGTTTCTTAAAAATGGGTGTAATTATGGCATGTTTTAAAAGTGATGGCAACTTGCCAGTGTTTAGGGAAGGATTGAATAGATGTGTGAGAGCTGGGATAAGTGGGCAGAACAGTGCACCGTCATCAGGGCGCAAGAACAGCGAGAAGTTATAGAAGACTAGAAACCTCATCCTCCATTACAAGGTCAAAAGAGTTCACAATGCATATGGGATTAGCGAAGGGTGAAGGCAGGGTGTTTGTTAGCAGTTGAGGGAAGGGTGAGTTAGGGCCACATTGAGAGGGGAGTTCGCTATGGATATTTTCAAAAAGTGGCTAGAACTTTATTTAATAGTAATATACATTCTATAAAAATTAAACCACTGACATTAGATTTATTAAGGAACAACCATAGTCCATTTAAAAGAGCATGGTTTATTGGCTAGAAAGCATTTTTATTTTTACATGAAAAATTTAATTATATTAATTTAAGAAACTTGATATAAATTTAAACATAAAGCAACATACATACATAAAAAAGAGAAGTCAGAGCATTGCCTGCTATGTTACAGTAAGAATCTCATGTTGTCCCCATTATCACCTGTGATTGTCTACAAAATCTTTTGCATGCTTTAGTATATTTGTTTTATTTAAGATGCCTTTGTAGATTCCATGGAAACAACATTTCATATTCACTTTAAATGTATGGGATGCTGAAATTCCTTATTCATAAAAAGGAATTTGCTGTGAAAATAATATTAAAATGCACTAATTATTTTCAGTGTTTTCACAAAGTATTCCTTGGACTGGGATTTTACAAAGAAGATTTCAAAACACTTTTAATAGCATGTAGAGGTTATATCCATTACATATAAATGTATATTTCAGAAGGGACGGTTTCATTTAAAGTGCTGTTTTGTTTATTTGGGCTGATAATATACTATAAAAATAAGATTACATGTTATGTAACTGAAGTTACATAACTTAAATGTATTCTAACATTAGTCTGCTCCATGTAGATTATATGCCCTCATGCAGTACTGAATCCTATACACCTCCCTGCCAGCTGAAAGCACTTACCCTCAATAAATGATTTTATTTATTTTATTTCAGTGAACTGGAAGGGCCTTGGGAACATTAAACTAGACAGCAATACGTAAAGATCAGTGTCTCTGTGCATTAGAGAGATTTGTAGATCTTTATAGAAGCTTCAGGCTATAATGTAGATATTTATAATAACACAACCCAGTAGATGTGTTCCACCAGTGCTTCCTCTGAGAAGATGCTGTTAAAGTGAAGGCACAATCTTACATAAAATCAGAAATATGCATGTCATACTTAAATGCTTGAACGTAATTCCACCTCTATTTTGAGAGTTAAAAGTTCTCACCTCAAAGAACATGGCATGTACATCAGACATGTTTTATGGCAGAATATAGATATTATTATTTATTACTTTAAAAATGTTAACATCAAATTTAGATTATTGTTTCAACATTTACATAGTTATATGTGTATATTAACTGCGTATTTATAATTTATTGCATCCAAAAGGCACCCTGTGTTCTATCACAGGGGTCTTCATTGGACCCCCATGTAAGCTAAACCCCCATGAGGGTCCATGAGGATCCTCATAGTCGCTATAAGTAATAAATATAAAACACAAAAGCATCACACAAGTTTCCAAAAATAAAAAACTACTACACTTGTAAGGTGGGGGGAAAGTTTAATTACCTACCTTGTGATGCCCTCCAGCAATGATCAATGATACAATGATCCTCGTTGTTCTGCCCTGGATAAGCTGGCTATTCATATTGAGTGAGGAATCATGTCCTCTTTAAACTTGCTTGAAGCTCATGATCCTCATCTTCTGACCTGTTGAAATGGGCATTCTTCT
Organism: Discoglossus pictus; assembly: GCA_027410445.1. Classification (NCBI taxonomy): domain Eukaryota; kingdom Metazoa; phylum Chordata; class Amphibia; order Anura; family Alytidae; genus Discoglossus; species Discoglossus pictus. The sequence continues at coordinate 197,711,850 of CM050165.1, read as the reverse complement.
AAAAAAAAACACCTACAACTAATGACTTTTGGTGTGTTTTCCTGCCTTAAATAGAGTTCTTGTGGATTCTGATTGGCTGAAATATGTGTCTATCATATGTCAGCCTATCAGAATTAATTATTTAATGTTACCCTTCTAAAAATTTCCAGGTTCAATTTCTAACTAATCAGAATGTCACTGATTGAATAGCATTGTGGGTTATAGGCTTTGGGGTCATAATTTTTTATATTATTTAACCCTTCCCTGTCAAGTTAATGGGTTTATATAGATAGACATGGGTAAGGCAGGAAGTTGGGACTAGTGTAGTGTGCTCACATTTTAAACATGGTAAGGAGCTCTGGCTTTTATTAGTATCTATTTTTTACATAGACTGTTAGCACAGCTATGTAAAATAGTGTTCAGAAAGGGTTGCTCTAGTGTAGTTCAAGAAACTTAAAATAGAAAACAGCCATTTCCTATGAATTCATTTGGCTTGTTTCCAGTGGTGTAACGAAGGCCAGCTATAGCCAATTAGGGAAATTTTGAATTATGTTTGGAATCTAAAACTGAATAACTGGGACTGGAATGTATACATAATTGCATTTTTAAGCTTCCAATCTCAAAGTGCTTGACTTATTTTGAAGCTAGCCTAGCGTGAGACTTCTCTATATCAGACTACAGGAAGATGTGAGTCATAATACAGTGGTCATCGTAGACCAACATCATAGACCAGTCTTTTATATGGATATGCTTATTGAACCACAGGCTTCTCCAATAAAATGACAAAACATCCGTGGCTATAGGTTATCATACATAAAAGTATGTGATCCCTGAAGGTAGAGGCAATACATTTTTGTAGCATGAAGATAATAAGTACCTAGGGAAGAAAACTTATCTCTTCATTGCATCCAGAGGTAACTTGCCACCTGGGTACAGAAATATGTTGCTGTCTCCTCCATCTTTTCTGAAAATATTAATAGTAACAAATATGCACATCATAAAAGGTTCACAAATTAAAAAAACAAATGTGTTAAATGCTGTAAATGTTGTTTGATTTAAACATGACAAATGAATAATCTAAGAGTTGACACTGTGGTTATGCTGTTTTTCCACCAGGGGATACAGTGATGTCCATAAAGCAAATAGTCACTTACAATGTAACATGGAGGTTCATTTAGTGAAACAAATACAGGGTAGTATTCTTATAGCTTATAGTATGTTTGTATTGCTTTGAAGGTCAGTAAGCACCAGATACTTGTTAGTGGAACTCCTCAATACCGTACAATCAGAACATTCATATATAAATACCTACAGTGCCTTGCAAAAGTATTCACCCCCTTGGCATTTTTCATGTTTTGTTGCTTCACTACCTGGAATTAACATGGATGTATATATGTTTCTCATTTCACTTCACCAACTTAGACTATTGTGTTCTGATCCATCACATAAAAATCAGATTAACAAAACATTGAACTCAAGGCTGTAAGGTAATAAAATAGGTAAGGGGGGTGAATACTTTTGCAAGGCACTGTATCTTGAATGCATGGACCTATATAAATACTACTCCATATTTGTTTCAATGATTAAGTCTGAATGTAATTACTGTATCTCCTGGTGGAAGCATTAGCCTCAATTTAATATTGATCTATATAATAAATAGGGGTAGCACCGATAAGACCATAATGTTTTCCTAAGGGGAATCTCCTGAGAAGCATTGATGGATTATATTTTTACAATTTTTGCACATATATATGCTTTGAAACCTATATTTGCTTATTAAGAAACATTTTTCATCTGATTAAATGCCCTTGGTTTGCCATTCTTTTGTGGTTGGTTTATATGTAGTTTGTGAGAGAAGACACCATCTTATAATTGAAAGCCATCAATAAAATTATAAATGGTTATTGGGGGTTTGAATGACAGCTATTTGTTAGGTTGTGATGATTATTATAAGTAGGTACATTATCAATATCAATCAATATCAATGTCCCGTCAATGCCCTCAGAACAATTAGCTCCAAGCAGCTTCATTTGCTGATGCAACATAGGGTTAAGTATAATAGAACAGGCAAATGTCCCCCACAAAGCCTATGTGCTTGGGTGCAGTGCACCCCTAGCACCCTCCTAGGCTCACCCCTGATAGATTCTATGTTAATTAAAATTTAGCAAAAGCATCTATTTCTTCTGAATATTCCAAAATAAAGAGAATTCTGCTTTTTTTCTGAATAAAAAGGGTAAGCGTTGCTGTACAGATGTGTCATTCATATGCAGAGTATATCAAGTTGATATTTTACCAATTTTTTAATATGTTTTGTAAACTCCCATAGTTCTACAATATTTAATATCACCCATATGTAAACATTTCTTACAAGATTCCTACTGTAGTGTCATATCTATACTGTATTACTAGTTTTTCTCTTATCAATTTTCCTACAAATTATTACTTTTTATCTTGCACACTCATTTGATTTTAATCCTTATGTTTCCATGGTAACAAAAGGGCTTAAATCACCTTCCTTTCACCTCGTCGGTAACCCCTGACCCTGATGATATTGTTTAGAAACGCGCGTTGGGTTGCGCGCTATGTGACTCCGCGACTCTGACCTGTGGCGTCCGTACTGGGCGCTTAGGCAGCGCTCGTGGAGCTAGGAGCATCGGCTCTTGTCCTGAATAGGCCCACAGCCTAATCAATTGACCTTACCAGTCCTTAACCCCCTCCAGACCACTAGTATTTAGAATCACAAGGTATAATACTATGTCAATATTCTGAATCTGGGATTTGGACGCTATTGGCTTTTACAATAGGGAGCTCCTTTGTATTGGAATTTTTAGGAGTGGTCTTATATAATTATTCAAGACTCTTTGCAAACACTATCAGCACCTTATGTATTCCTATAGGTCCCTCAATCTAATAATCTGACACTCAGCACTTTAATATATCTCCCATTTTTTTTATATAACTATTAGGCATTTGGCACTTTAATATTTATCATTTATCATATTTATGATTATGTGATTTAGCACAATCATCATTTGCATCTAGCACTGTCAACTTTTTTCACTTTGTTCAATATTTATTATTGCTATTTCCTCGTTGTTTACAGCACTTGGCACTTTATAACTGGATCGCATATTTAGTGGACTTATTGGGTTATTAATTAATTTATTTAGTGGCATATCGAGTCCTATGCACTCCTTACAATATTCCACGTGACGTCAGAGTATCAAGATTTTAACTTTGTATTTTAACCAAACCATTAAATGTTAAGTTTTTTTCATTTATTATTCTCTATATTGTGATTAGGCCCTAGGGTGTGCCCCATGTTAAAGGGTTACTCTTTATTTCTCTTGTCTAATTGTTTTGTAAACTTAACATAATGTCATTACCAGAAACTTTTTTTTATTAAATTAGTTTTTTACTAAGATTGTGTTTGCGCTATACAAGAAATAATCTTCACATCCCATATCTCTGATTTTTTCTTCTAGATGCTGAGTTCTCTGTGGCAGTTAGCCAAAGTCGTCTGAAAGAGCAACTTGAACAAATTCGCCAGCAGACGGAAGAAACTCAGGCAATGCTCCGAGTGGCTATCAGTCAGACAGACAGCATAAACCTGAGTGAATGATTTTCAGGCATTCCTTATGATATGTTTACAATGTCTTGGCTAGTGGGGCAGGCTGTTATTTCCCCCCTGACTGTTGCTTGTAGTGTTTTACTTTTTTCTTTCCAGATAGGGAAGATATCTAGTAATACGTATCTACCACCCTTGTGGTTCCAGTGCGTCTTCCTAATAATGAGCATTGGTAGGATACTGTAAGCAGAGAGATCTCTTTAAACGATAATAACCTCAGACTTATGGCCAGCTGGAAAGTGTACATGTATCTACACAGGACACGTTGAGAGAAAATCCAGTGTTTGATTATGACATCTTCCAAATGCAACGTGTCTCTTCCTTTATATTTATTATAATAGTTTCTGTTCCATCTTGAAACAATTGTGTTTTTATATACTTTACCTTTGTGTTTTTAATGTTATTTTACTTGTGATTGATCCTGGTATATTGTAAAATGAAAATGCATAAATATTGTTGTGGTCAAAATGTGAACCAGTTGGTGTATCAAGGAGCAATTAAAAAGATTTACCGTGGACAATTGGATCTGTGTTTTTTTTTTATTACAGTATAGTTTTATTTTCATTTGATATGTCATTATGATTGTCAATACATGAGTTGGTATATATATATATATATATATATATATATATATATATATATATATATATAAAATTATTGGCAAATTGGCAATTGCATTGAAGTGTAGTTAAGGTTGCAGCGCAGGATGGTGTAAAATAAGGCTGGTAAAATCCATGAAATTGGTAAATTAAAGTAGCACACAACCTTCACAGCCCTCCCCCAGTTTTTGTTTCTGATTACATCATTCATGACTTCATCTATGACTCTAGGTGGCATCATTCATGACATCACATATTTTATAAATAATGGCATCATCAATGACATCACTGGTGACATCACATATAATATGAAAAGATAGTACGGATCAAACTAAACCCATATGATCTCATTTTATGGTACATTAATATTACAAATTATTTTTAATTTATGAAATACAAGATTCTGAAAACATTTATATTTGAAACTAGTCATACATGACTGAAAAGACATTTTAAAGATAAATATAATAGTGTTTTCATTAGGCAAGGTGTGGTACTGTGTGCCCCATAGAGCAATACATCAATTTCATGGAGATGGTACATATTAATAGCTAAGTGTGTCATCCATTAAAATATATTATCTGTATCAAACTGCTTCGGCTTACACGTCAATTTAAATCCTTTTTTATTAAAAACATATAATGCCCAACTAATAAGTTACCCATAACCAAGGATAAAAAGATATAGAAAAAATAAACATGCTGTTAACCTTCTAACTATAAAGCAGTAACTGACAACCCTGAGTTAGGTGTCACACAACATGAGTTAGGTGTCACTCTGTGTAAATACAAATTAGACCAATACAAGGTCCACAGCCTGTTGAATATTAATTCTCTCACTTATGTTGCTTTATAAATAAAGAGAACAGCTGTGTTGTAATTGTTTAGGTACTCTCAAACCATTATACACAATACATGTTTCATGAGCTAATAGCTTTGCGTGGATTTGACACTATTTGAGGGTCATGTTGTTGGCTTCAGACCATGGGCCTCATTCAAATGTGATTTGGCCAATTGAATAGGGCTCTATATAAGCATATAGCATATTTTTTACAGAAGTTTTTAGTTAGTAAAGACCTTGCTTTTGGATAGAAGTTCACCAACTAAAAACTTCTGTAAAAAAATATGCTATGTGCTTATATAGAGCCCTATTCAATTGGCCAAATCACATTTGAATGAGGTCACAGGTCTCTAAATATCAGTGTGATGTGTTCAGCTTGCGTGTCAGTACTGGAATAGCAGAGTTCACCCTGTCTGTATAAAGGTGCAGTATGCAGTATTTTTTTGGAGCCCAAAATTCAGAAAAAAATAAATATGCAAATGTGTATTTTATAAGTTTTTTATTGTGTTACACATATATTTAAGGGCACTTTCTGTCATGATTTTCACTGATTTCCATTCCAGCTCAAGATCACATAATTTATTACTCAGTCGCGATGTCCAATTGCATTTTACACAGGGCAAAAAGTATTCACCCCCCCCTTGACTTTTTACCTAATTTGTTATATTACAGCCTTACGTTCAATGTTTTGTTAATCTGAATATTATGTGATAGATCAGAACATAATAGTCTAAGTTGGTGAAGTGAAATGAGAAAAATATATACATAAAACTATTTTTTAGAAATAGAAAACAGAAAATTATCATGTGCTTATGTGTTGATCCCCTTTGTTATGAAGCCCATAAAAAGCTCTGGTGCAACCAATTACCTTCAGAAGTCACATAATTAGTCAAATGATGTCCACCTGTGTGCAATCTAAGTGTCACATGATCCGTCATTACATATACACGCCTTTTTTGAAAGGCCTGAGAGGCTGCAACACCTAAGCACGAGGCACCAATAACCAAACACTGCCATGAAGACCAAGGAACTCTCCAAACAAGTAAGGGACAATGTTGTTGAGAAGTACAAGTCAGGGTTAGGTTATAAAAAAATATCCAAATCTTTGATGATCCCCAGGATCACCATCAAATCTATCAACCAAATGGAAAGAACATGGCACAACAGCAAATCTGCCAAGAGACGGCCGCCCACCAAAACTCACGGACCGGGCAAGGAGGGCATTAATCAGAGAGGCAGCACAGAGACCTAAGGTCAACGTGGAGGAGCTGCAGAGTTCGACATCAGAGACTGGAGTATCTGTACATAGGACGACAATAAGCCGTATGCTCCATAGAGTTAGGCTTTACGGCAGAGTGGCCAGAAGAACGCCATTACTTTCAGCAAAAAGGGGGCAAAAAGTCCCATATGAGACTTTGGCTGAATATGTATTTGTATGAGACACTGACTAAATATTTATATACAGTATTACTTTGATAATTCCAGGTGACCTTCTCTGAATATTTTATGTTAATATGATTATAGGAAACCCTAGCTGAATATGTGTACATATATAGCAGGGGTCTCAAACTCGGTCCTGGAGGGCCACACCCAGGCCTGGATCTGAGGATTTCCTTTCTGTGTACGAGTGAGTCAGTCAGGATGACTGCAGAAGCAATAGTCTCACCTGCTTGTAGCAAGGATATCCACAAATCCAGGCCTGGGTGTGGCCCTCCAGGACCGAGTTTGACACCCCTGATATATAGTGTTAGAGGGAACCTAAATATATTTACATATTAATTTTATTGCACAGGACCATGGCTGAATATGAGTTTACTTATTGTAGGGGACCCTAGCTGATTATGTATGAATTCTGATATAATATTAAGAGCCCTTGTCTAATATGTTTAGATTGTATGAGTAGACGTGATTCTGAGTGAATATAATGACACTGATATGTATGGAACCCAGTGGTTGCTGGTGACATTTTATGTTTATGCAACATATGCTTGCTACCCTCCCATCTAAAAATATAAATAATATGGCCCTCCATAAAGTACATTTAATAAACAAGCAATAGCTTGGCGTGTGTAAGTAGTTATGCTGTAATAATGGCTGTTATAGGGAAATGTGTGTGATTTACTCACACAGCAAGAGCGTGATGTACACACACAGAAAAGGGAAAAATGGGTGTGTGCATACCTTGTGTATGCATTTACAGGGGCTTCTCCATTTTACTGCCCAGGGGCTCCAAAAATGTAGATCCGGGCCTGGTGGAGAGAGGGAAGATGGTGGATATGTTTTTTTTGGGCAGTTAATTCTGAGATTGCTGGGGAGGCATGGAGAATTTATTCTCAGGGTATGAGAATAGCATGTCAGAAAGACACAAACATCCTAATTAATTCACTCAATGTTGAAAACCATAGCCCATATAGCCCGTAAGAACTGAGGCTTATAAATTGGCCCCGTAAAGCAACCTGCCAACGACTTGCGGGGTAAGGGCGAAAAAATTGTACTCAGACGCCGCAAATCCTTTGTCCTGTCAAGCCTGTAACTGTTATGTTAGAAAATTGCTATTAAATTGCAACAAATTCACTGTCTTTCAAGCCCGTAACCCGCAAATGGAGCCAAATAGCCAACGGGTACTAGAGAGGACACGCAAGGGGGTTAAAGTCCTATCCGTAGCACTGTAAATGCAAATATAAACACACTACTATATTTATAATTAAAGGGAAAGTGATCTTAGGTATTAAAATTAAAAGCACAACATTCTCAAGCTCGCAAATCTGCAATATAAAATACATTTATTTCTGTTTAATTTCCATGTTATATTGATCCCGGCAATCAATGTGTTAATACATACAATGGAACTCGCATGGACTAGAATATCATATTTCCTGATTTATTAATAGTGCATTATTTCTGTATCGTATTCCCTTACCTAAAAAGTTTTAAACTAATTCTGGAAGAGATGCCATTCTTAGACTGACTTATCAGGTGAACAAATATGCAATTTTAAAGGCTTCTTTCGAGGAAAATAAATTTGATATACCTTATGAAAACATTAAAATATTCCCTGATCTTCCTGAGGAAATAATATTATGGCGTAAAGAATTTGGGGAGATTACAAAAACGTTAAGAAATAATAATGTGATCTATAAGTGGGTATTTCCCCTAAAATGATCAATTTATTTTTCTAACAAAAGATATGTGGTTCATAAGGTTAATGAAACGGAAAAACTTCTTAAACTTTGACATTGATGCCATTAACTGTGGATTTGGCATGAGCAAATACTTCTAATTTATACTTCTAATTTTTTTTTTGGAGCCAAATAGCCAACGGGTACTAGAGAGGACACGCAAGGGGGTTAAAGTCCTATCCGTAGCACTGTAAATGCAAATATAAACACACTACTATATTTATAATTAAAGGGAAAGTGATCTTAGGTATTAAAATTAAAAGCACAACATTCTCAAGCTCGCAAATCTGCAATATAAAATACATTTATTTCTGTTTAATTTCCATGTTATATTGATCCCGGCAATCAATGTGTTAATACATACAATGGAACTCGCATGGACTAGAATATCATATTTCCTGATTTATTAATAGTGCATTATTTCTGTATCGTATTCCCTTACCTAAAAAGTTTTAAACTAATTCTGGAAGAGATGCCATTCTTAGACTGACTTATCAGGTGAACAAATATGCAATTTTAAAGGCTTCTTTCGAGGAAAATAAATTTGATATACCTTATGAAAACATTAAAATATTCCCTGATCTTCCTGAGGAAATAATATTATGGCGTAAAGAATTTGGGGAGATTACAAAAACGTTAAGAAATAATAATGTGATCTATAAGTGGGTATTTCCCCTAAAATGATCAATTTATTTTTCTAACAAAAGATATGTGGTTCATAAGGTTAATGAAACGGAAAAACTTCTTAAACTTTGACATTGATGCCATTAACTGTGGATTTGGCATGAGCAAATACTTCTAATTTATACGTTGAACTTTAGTGTAATTTTTTTTTATTTTTACTTTCCTGGGGTGGCTAACAAAAATACTTCACTACTGATACAATAGAGAGATATATAACACAGAGAGATCATACTATGTAGCATTGAACATTAGATATAATATATTTCACTGTTTGTAACTTAACACTGGAGAAATTATTATTTATGAAGTGATTGGATCACTGTATCATTAGTGGAAATTAGTTTTCTCCTTTTTTTGTGTGAATGAACACTGAATACTACAATTAGCTTGATCTTTTAGAAGAAAACTTTTTTGATTTTACACTGTATAATTATGAATACTTACACAATAATGGTAATTATTATTTAAATTTTAATTCCACAAATAGATAGCACTAGTTTAAGAGTGAAGCTCTGGTTTATTGAATTGATACACAGATGGAGAACCCCTAGATTGGAAACTCTCTAATGGTTTTAGACCAGGGAGATTTGACATGATTGCTTTTTTATATAGATACAGTATATGGGAATTGTATCATTGTGTTAGACTTTCCTGGATATAGGTGGAATGCAAGGAGTTCACAGATATATATATATATATATAATTATCTAGAAAGGAACTATAGAAGTCCCTGTGTTTAAAAATATTGGTTTGAGAGGTAAAATTCCAGGATATTGAGAGATCTTCAGGGTTTTTTTTACACTGGATTTTATTAAAACTAGTAATTTAACAGGTTTCGAAAAAGGCATGGGAAATAGAAAATCCCCTTTGATTGGCAATCCCAAATCCATCACTTCAATATCGGTAGTCTTCCATGTGGCACTGTATCAAACGCCTTTGCAAAATCCAAAAAGACTACATCCACTGAGTTGCCTTTATCCAAGTTCCTACTAACCACCTCAAAGAAACTAACTAGATTTGTTTGACATGACTCATAAATCCATGTTGACTCCTACTTAAAATCCTGTTCAAATAGACATATTCTTATATACTTTCCATTTTTAACCCTTCTAAAAGCTTTTCCACTAAAGAAGTGAGGCCTACGGGTCTATAATCCATTTGACCTTGCTCCCTTCTTAACTATAGCTATCACATCTGCTTTTTTCCAGTCAGCTGGTAGCGACCTTGTCTTGAGTGAATCTTGAAAAATGTAATATTTGGTTTATCTATTACAGAGCCCAGTTCCCTCAGTACTCTTTGATGTATTCCATCAGGACCTGTTTTTAACATTTATTTTTTCCAACTTCTTTTGGATTTCTTCCTGCGTTAACCAATTATTTGATGAAGGTAGTGTAGCCCCATTATGTCTTATATGGCACCTGAGTAACTAACAATAATCAATAATCTGCTCCACTTTATGATATTGATTATTGTTAGTTACTCAGGTGCCATACAATACATTTATAAGTAGAGATGTCGCGAATAGTTCGCCAGCGGACTGTTCCCGGCGAACATAGCATGTTCCCGTTCGCTGCGAACTGCGAACATATGCGATGTTCGATCCGCCCCCTATACTTTATCACTGAGCAAACTTTGACCCTGCACCTCACAGTCAGCAGACACATTCCAGCCAATCAGCAGCATACACTCCCTTCCAGTGCCTTCTACCTCATGGACAGCAGCTATTTTTGAATCATAACTAACTTGCAGTCTTACTGAGAGGAGGGAGAGTGTAGGTGATGCTGATTGAATAGGGAAAACAATAGCTAGGCAAGTTTATTCAGTGTCCAGTGCAGTGCTGAAGGACTCATCAGATCTCTGCTGTAAACACAGCACCCCAAAAAGCCCTTTTTAGGGCTATAACATCATTTTTTTTTTTTTTTTTTTCTGTCTAATCTAACTTAATTTGCCTGTCTCCCTGCTAGCCCCTGCTAGCAAGTGTGTGTGTCAGGCTCACAACTTATACTGTGTGTGCACAGTGCAACCAATACAATCTTGTTTACTAGTTGTCTACTTTAAAAAAAAAACAACTTTTATTTTGTTAAATCTTAGTTCATTTGCCTGACCGCCAATCTAAGTTAATTTGCCTGACCGCTAGCCAGTGTGTGTGTCAGGCTTACAAGTATTGTGCCAAGTTCAACCAATCCAATCTAGTGGTGTACCAGCAGTCTACATTTAAAAAAACAATAATTATATTTTCTTAAATCTAAGTTCATTTGCCTGACCGCCAATCTAAGTTCATTTGCCTGACCGCTAGCCAGTGTGTGTGTCAGGCTTACAAGTACTGTGCCAAGTTCATCCAATCCAATCTAGTTGGGGTACCAGCAGTCTACATTTAAAAAAACAATAATTTTATTTTCTTAAATCTAAGTTCATTTGCCTGACCCCTAGCCAGTGTGTTTGTCAGGCTTACAAGTACTGTGCCAAGTTCAACCAATCCAATCTAGTTGGGGTACCAGCAGTCTACATTTAAAAAAAACAATAATTTTATTTTCTAAGTTCATTTGCCTGACCGCCAATCTAAGTTCATTTGCCTGACCGCTAGCCAGTGTGTGTGTCAGGCTTACAAGTACTGTGCCAAGAGGTTGTGTGCATGCTTGAGTTCTAAACAAAAGGCTTTTTAGGGTCTTAGGGCCTCATTCTATTAGCGGCCGTAAATCGGCCGTAAGGCTGCGATTCCTTGCGGGGGTTCAGTTAACTCGCGATTCTATTATACGGCCCCGCAAGGATCTCCTTTTACGGCCGGCCGCATATCTTGGAACCGGCCGTAAGCTGTGAAATACAAAAACTCAAAAATAAATTCAAGCCTGCACTGTACAGCTCTGTAAATGCTAGGGATCATATTGGGGGACATGAGGATTAAAAGGAACCCACTCTCAAGCTTGCACATCAGCCCAAGTTCAAATTAACTGTTTATTTTCCGGCTGCGGCGTGGGCATGTCTGAGGTGCTCCAAGCACTCTGGACTTTTTACATGGATATTTTACGGATATTAAAAATAAAATATTTTACGGATTTGAGTATAGGATAATTATGTGCTATTTTTTCTAACACCTAAAATCCCTTTATAGTCTTCTCAAAGTGCAGGATGGCTTTATTTGAGCTATTTTATGTGCTTAATTGGTGCTAGCGGGACCTCTTTCCTGCAAGTAAGCAGCGGCTCGTTTTTTGCCTTGCAGAGAGGTTTCCTGGAGCAATTGAATTGCAAATAGCAATTTCTTACGGCCGAAACTCTTGCGGCCGTTTTAGATCAAAGGCTTTCCTCTGGCGCAAGCGGCCGCAAGAGATAGCAAGGCACCGGCCGCAAGCCTGCCGGAGCCTCCGGCCGTAAGGGAATAGAATAGCCGAATAGCTTGTGGCCGGTCCTTGCGGCCCCGCAACGGCTGCGGCCGCTAATAGAATGAGGCCCTTAGTCCCTCAAATACAAGTTTTATTTTAACACCTTTCTGTTTATAAGCACTTTGTGCACAGTGTTGTTCATTTTTGGGAGTTTTTGTGGTATTTTTCTTAGTTTAATTTAAGTTTTAGTTTTCTGGGAGTCAGGCTCAGCTCTCTATCCCAGGAGAGTGAGCTGTCTCCTGGATACTTTGCCACACCCATCCCTTAGCACTTCACCTTCACTCCTGGAGCTTTTTTTTACTTTGACTTTTTTAAAAAGTTTTTCAGGTTTTGTTAAAGTTTTGTTTGTTTGGTGTTGGGTTTTATGTTTTGGGGGGAGAGAAGACAAGTAACATCTTTGAAGGCAGTGGGGGGGAATTTTTGTTTAAAAGGCTTTTTTAACATCTGACACAGAGACACAGAGGGGTTAAAAAGCCTCTGGGTTCTCTGTGTTGTTGCAATTAGCAACACCTTGCAACAGGCCATTAACCCTTCCACTGCCAAACATCATCTCTCTCTACCTTAGTTTTGTCTCCCTTAGTTTTGTCTTTTTGTTTCTTTTTCACACTTTTATATTTTTAAAAAAAGAAAACAGTAAAAAATCATAAAACAAAAAATAAAAAATAAAACAAATAAACTAAAAAAAAAAAAAGGGTCTAAACATGAGGGATAAGACCATTAAGAAGCCTCAGGGGTCAAAAGGGGGAATAATGGCCCCTGAAAATCCTAGCTGCAGCACTGCACAGCATAGGCCCCAGGCAGATAAGGCAGCCCCAGCTCCTGGTAATTCTGCCAGCAGAACTACCCCTGTGGCTAATACCTGGTCACAGGTGGTTTCTGCTGGCCCCAGTAATACCACGGCTGGGGCTGAGGGGCAGATCACCAGGAAGCATGGGGTTAAATGTCAGATGTCTGGGGTCTACAGCATTGATATCTATCTGCGTGCTGCAGCTAATGTCATCAGCCCCTCTGTTATAGTAGCAGCCAGCAAAATGTACGGGAAAGCAGTTTTCTTTACCCATACGCTGGCTGCTGCTCACATACTTATACAGAGAGGCATCACAGTGGGGGGATTATATGTCCCAATAGAACCCCTGGAAGGGTTGGGCACAAAAGTAACACTCTCTAATGTGCCCCCCTTCCTACCAGACTCCCTCCTGCGCCCCCACCTGCTAACCCTAGGGGAAGTAAAAACACCATTTATTAAAATTCCCCTGGGGTGCAGAGAGAGAGCACTTCGTCATGTGCTCTCTTTCAAGAGGCAGGTACAAATGTGCCTGCCTCAGGGCGCAGAAAACATCGAGGGGTCTTTTGGGGTTCCATTTGAGGGGGTGCTCTACAGGATTTTTTACAGCACTACGGAGGTGCAGTGCTATCATTGCAAGGGGTTGGGGCATACACGTAGGAATTGTCCTAATGTAAAGCATCATGCCCCAGCCCCAGCAAATGGCACCTCCGTCAGTACAGCACCCATCCCCGCTGAGCCCATAACAGCGGGGACCTCAAGGGTCATAGCCCCCCCACAGAGCTCAGGCAAGGAGGCCATTCCTCAAGCCACCACCACGGCCTCCAAACCCCTTTCTTCCCCAAAAAAGCCATCTGTGTCTGTGGTCTCCAGCAAGACTACAGACACGGGGAAAAAGGAGAAGAATGTCACAGGTCCTCCCAGTGTCACAGCTGCATCTCCCAAGTCCCAATCTGCCCCCACCATAATTACATCAGTTAGTGTGGGGGCACAGTGTAAGCAGAGGGATAATAAGCCCTCTGCAGGGGAGGCAGCTAGTGGCAGTTCCTCTTCCAGGAGTGATGTCCCCAGGAAGAGGAAGCATAAAACCAACAGGGAGGTTGCTGATAAGTGGTAAGTGCTCTATAGTGGAGCACCTCCCTCTAAAAGCAAGAAGAGGAACAAAACATCTCCTCCTCATCCAGTGACATTGTCTGGCCCGGTTATTAAGCTCAGCCAGCCGGTGCCAGACCACACATCTCTCTCTCCAGACCCTATAGGGGTTAATGTGGAAAAGGGTCTGGAGGAAAAGCAGGGGCAAGAGGGTCTCCCAAGTGAGGCAGGGGTAGACAAGAAAGATCAGGTTCTGCCTCTGGCCTTTGAGGGGGATCCCAATAAAGCCCCTGCAGGAAACTCACACCACTCCAGAGGCTGAGGCCTCGTGGCAACTGGAGTGGAGAGGCAGGGTCTTCTTCAGCCACTTCACATCTGCGTCATGTGGAGGGGTGACCCTGTTCTCAGAGTCTTTTCAGCCAGAGCTGCTGCTTGTGAAAGCTGTTATCCCAGGCCGTCTAATCCACCTCCGGGTCCGAGAGCAGGGTAGCATCATTAACCTAGTCAATATATATGCCCCTGCTGGAGGGCCCGAGAGAGTGAGGTTCCTCGCCAGACTGTCCCAGTTTTTGGAGACGGTTGACGCAGATGAGTGTTTGGTACTCGGGGGTGATTTCAACTGCACCCTGGAGCGGAATAGTCCAGAGCCGTACACGCCTTCTGCGTCAGCCCTGCGGGAGATCATCTCCCGCTTCTCCCTGGAGGACATCAGGGGAGAGCAGAACTCAGGGGCATCAGACGGTTTCACCTACGTCAGGGTGAGAGCCGGTCTGGTGTCCCACTCCCGGATCGACAGACTATATTATTATTATTATTATTACTTTTATTTGTAACGCGCCAACATATTCCGTAGCGCTATACAGAGGAAATGAACAAGGAAAAATATACATTTTAACAAACTGCAAAAAGTGGAGGGCCCTGTTTTGAGCTTAGAATCTTTGTAGGAAGTGCTTTTTCCCAAAGCACTCTACAAGATTGAAAACTCTCTACTTACAATCTAAAGGGGATGGAAGAGGCAGATAACAAATAGCAAGGGTCAGGAAGAAAGTGAAGTTTCATTAGGTAGGAGGGTATGCAAAGTTAGAAGGAAAAGGAAAGCAACTGAGAAAGTAATTTGACTATATATATCTAGTCACTATATGTCACAAGTCGGTT
This sequence comes from Discoglossus pictus, assembly GCA_027410445.1. Lineage (NCBI taxonomy): Eukaryota > Metazoa > Chordata > Amphibia > Anura > Alytidae > Discoglossus > Discoglossus pictus. The sequence continues at coordinate 197,696,533 of CM050165.1, read as the reverse complement.
CTTGTGCCATTAGGCTGGCTCCTTTCACAGACCACAACTGTGTGTCTGTGACGGTGGCGCTAACGCCAACAGCGCCACGAGCCGCCTATTGGCACTTCAACAATGCTTTGTTGAAGGACCAGGGGCTCGTGACATTGATCCGGGAGTTTTGGACGGACTGGAGGGGTTGCAAGGGAGACTTTGCCACGTTAAAACTGTGGTGGGACGTGGGCAAGGTTCATTTGCGACTTCTGTGTCAGGAATATACCAAGGGTGCGAGTGGGCAGCGCGAAGCTGAGTTGGAGTCACTCCGGGGGGAGGTACTCCATCTGGAGCAGAGGCTGTTCACTTGTAGGGACCAATCCCTGCAGAGCGAGTATGTAGAGAGGAAGGGTGTCCTCTGTGACCTGGAACGACACCAGGCCAAGGGGGCATACGTGCGCAGCCGCTTAGGTTTTCTCAAAGATCTAGACCGCGGCTCAAGCCTCTTCTACTCACTGGAGAAAAAGGGGGGTAACAGTAGGCACATCACCTGTCTTCTAGATGAAGACAGTGCCCCCCTTACAGATCCGGAGAGTATCCGGGATAGAGCCCGGAACTTTTATAAAGATCTTTACTCTCCGGATCCCATTTCTCCAGACGCCTGCAGGGTGCTATGGGAGGGGCTCCCCACAGTCAGTGCGGGTGTAAGAGAGCGGCTTGATATACCACTATCTTTTCAAGAGCTCTCTGAAGCCCTCCGTGCCATGTCCTGTGAGAAGTCTCCAGGACTGGACGGACTGACTGTAGAGTTTTTCCTATTTTTCTGGGAGACTCTGGGACCTGATTTTCATCTGGTCCTTGGGGAAGCCCTGGAGACCGGGGAGATGCCCCTGTCTTGTCGCAGGGCAGTACTTGCCCTGCTGCCCAAAAAGGGGGATCTCCGGCTTATTAAGAACTGGCGACCGGTCTCTCTGCTCAGCACAGACTACAAGATTGTAGCTAAAGCCATCTCGCTTAGACTTGGGTCTGTGCTGGCAGAATTGGTTCACCCTGACCAGTCCTATGCGATCCCGGGCCGGACTATCTTTGATAGTATCTTTCTGGTCCGGGATCTATTGCATTATTCTCGCAGGACTGGTCTGTCACTCGCCTTTCTCTCTTTAGATCAAGAGAAGGCGTTTGACAGGGTGGACCATGGTTACCTCATAGCCACTCTGCAAGCGTACGGCTTTGGCCCACAGTTTGTGGGCTTTATAAGAACGCTGTACGCCTCTGCAGAGTGTTTACTTAAAATCAATTGGTCCCTAACAGCACCTTTGGTATTTCGACGAGGGGTGCGTCAAGGATGTCCCTTGTCTGGACAGTTATATGCACTGGCCATCGAGCCTTTCCTCTGCCTACTGAGGAAAAGGCTCACAGGGCTGGTGCTAAAAGATCCAGATATGCGGATTGTCCTTTCAGCTTATGCTGACGATGTGCTCCTCGTGGCCCAGGATCCAGTTGATCTTGAGCTGGCAAAACAGTGCCAGGAGGTATATTCAGCTGCCTCCTCCGCTCAGATCAACTGGTCCAAATGCACAGGCCTTTTAGAGGGTAATTTACAGGTAGACTCTTTGCCTCCCACGTTTCGTGACATCACGTGGGAGGCAGATGTCATTAAATATCTGGGGGTCTACCTGTCCACTGCGGACGCTTCCGTCCCAGACAACTGGAGGGAGTTAGAGGGCAGTGTCCTCTCTCGTCTGGGACGATGGAGGGGTCTAGCAAAAGTGCTTTCCCTTAGGGGGCGGACTCTAGTGGTGAATCAGCTGGTGGCTTCTCAGATCTGGCACCGGCTGATTTGTCTGAGTCCGACCCCCGAGTTTGTCACCAATATCCAGTTAGATTTCCTCTGGATGGGAAGGCATTGGGTCTCTACAGGGGTGGCAAGTCTGCCTTTGGTGGAGGGTGGACAGGGAGTAGTTTGTGTGTGCTCCCAGTTGTCCACCTTCCGCCTTCAGTACCTGCAGAGATACCTATATGCAGATCCCTCTCCGCAGTGGTGCGCACTGGCATCCAGCTTTTATCGCCAGTTGCGCAACCTGGGGTATGACCGGCAATTATTTCTGATCAGGCCCGAGGGGTTTGGAAAAGACCTCTCTGTGTTGCCGGCATACTACCAGGAAACCCTCAAGGCCTGGAGCATGGTCTCCGTGACCAGGCAGGGCGTGCCTTTGGGGGATGAAATATTCACGGAGCCCCTGCTATTTAATCCAGCAGTGGGGGCTCCAATGTTACAGTCCCCCAGTATCATCCGCCGCCTTAGTCATGCACGGATGACCCGAGTCGGGGATCTCTTGGAATATGGGCGTTCTGATTGGGTGTCACCCCAGGAGCTTGCGCTCCGTTTGGGATATGTGACGCCCAAAGTCTCAGGGCGCTTGCTATAGGAGATTAGGGATGCCATCTCCCCCGACTCGCGCACCTTCCTTCGCGGGGCTTTGCAGGCCGGAGTGCCACATGCACCTTTCAACACCCCTGCTCCGGCTGTTTGCATTGGACACAAGCCCCGTGTTTCCCCTCAGGCTCCTCCTGTCCCCAACCTCTCGAAGTTGAGGGACATACCCTCGGCATGCTTTCGCGGCATGCCGAGGAAGAGCTTATATTCTCTCGTGCTCCATACAGTGCACTTCCTTGCCCTTGTGACCCGTCCCGATACCATCTGGAGGCGGGTCCTACCAGCTGACGAGGGCAAGAGGCCCCGGTGGAGGGAACTTTATTCTGATTTAGTTCCACGACCCACCGGGGACTTGAGTTGGAGAGTGCTCCATGGTGCACTGAGCACGGGAGAGTACTTAGCTAAATTCACGGACTCTCCCTCCACTTGTCCATTCTGTGGCAAGGGAGAGTCCGTGTATCATATTTATTTTAGTTGCGCCAGACTGCAGCCCCTCTTGTCACTCTTGAGGGGCCTCCTCCTGCAGTTCTGGCTGCATTTCTCCCCTCACATTTTTATTTTTGGGCGCCCAGTGTCCCGGGGCAATAAGGCCAGGGACCTCCTCGTTAACCTGCTCCTGGCATTAGCCAAATTGGCTATATATAAGTCCAGGAAGCAGTGTTTGATAGGGGGGGTTCCCTTGTCACCTGAGGCCATGTTCCGGGTGCTGGTGCGCTCCCGTATCCGGGCAGAGTACCACCTGGCTTTGTCCACTGGGGGAATGGATGAGTTTGTCTCCCAGTGGGCTTTAGATGGTGTGCTCTGCTCGGTATCCCCCCATCCGGTTTCTTTATCTCTCACCCTCCTAAAATGATTTTTCTTTAGTTTACAGAACAGTTTTTCTCATAATTTTAAAATACACTGTGCCAAGTTCAACCAATCCAATATAGTTGGGGTACCAGCAGTCTACATTTAAAAAAACAATAATTTTATTTTCTTAAATCTAATTTCATTTGCCTGACCTCCAATCTAAGTTCATTTGCTCGACCGCTAGCCAGTGTGTGTATCAGGCTTACAAGTACTGTGCCAAGTTCAACCAATCCAATCAAGTTGGGGTACCAGCAGTCTACATTTAAAAAAAACAATAATTTTATTTTCTTAAATCTAAGTTCATTTGCCTGACCACGAATCTAAGTTCATTTGCCTGACCGCTAGCCAGTGTGTGTGTCAGGCTAACAAGTATTGTGCCAAGTTCAACCAATCCAATCTAGTGGTGTACCAGCACTCTACATTTAAAAAAAACAACACTTTTTTTCTGTGTAATCTAATTTCATTTGCCTGCCTGCCAGCGTGTGTGTCTTAGGCTCACATCGTATACTGTGCCCACTTGCCCAGTCAGTGCCACCACTCATATCTGGTGTAACAGTCAGTAGTGCACATTTAAACAAAGAATACAATTTTGACTTTAATACATTGAATAGCAGTTATTTGTCTGCAAGCGTCTGTGTCAGGCCTACAGAGTCTATTCTGCCAACGTCTGCAAGTGCACAGTGCCACTCATATCTGTTGTCACAGTAGCTTGCACGCATAGTACCACTAATCAGAAAAAAAATGACAGGCAGAGGCAGGACACCCCGCAGGGGCTGTCGTGGTCGTGGTGCTGTGATTCCCTTTGGCCCTACAATAATGCCCAGTGTTCAGAGGCCAGTTACCCTGAACTTGAAAAGTTCAGAGGACGTAGTTGACTGGCTAACACAGGACACCCAATCTTCTACAGCTTCCACTTGGAACATTGACGCACCATCCTCCTCCAGCTTAGCTTCGGGCACCTCTCAAGTTACCACTCGCTTGCCTGCCGCCACCACCAACACTAGTACCACAGCCGCTTCAATTGATCAGTCAGAAGTTATTTACACATCAGTTTGAAGATAAGGATGTAGATAACAGGGATATGTCTCAGTCAGGCAGCAGTACACACATGTACGTACGATGTGATGATGATGATGTACCCGTTGCTGCTACTTCCTTTGTTCAGTTGTCAGATACAAGTGAGGCGGGTGATGATGATGACGATGCGTCCGTGGATGTCACGTGGGTGCCCGCTAGAAGAGAAGAAGAACAGGGGGAAAGTTCAGATGGGGAGACAGAGAGGAGGAGGAGACGAGTTGGAAGCAGAGGGAGGTCATCGAAACGAGCTAGTGGCACAGTCAGACAGCATGCATCAGCATCCGGGTTCAGCCAGACAGCACGCCAATCAACGCATGCTGTTGCCACCACCAGAATGCCGTCACTGCAGAGCTCAGCAGTGTGGCATTTTTTTTGTGTGTCTACCTCTGACAACAGCGATGCCATTTGCAACCTGTGCCAAAAGAAACTGAGTCGTGGGAAGTCCAACACCCACCTAGGTACAACTGCTTTGCGAAGGCACATGATGTCACATCACAAACGCCAATGGGATCAACACATGAGTACAAGCAGCACACAAACTCAAAGCCGCCATCCTCCTCCTGGTCCAGCATCATCAGCCACATCAACCACTGCTGTCCTCCTTGCCCCCTCTCAACCATCCGCCACTCCGTCTCTCGCCTTGAGCAGTTCCTGCTCATCTGCCCATAGTCAGGTGCCTGTAAAGGACATGTTTGAGCGTAAGAAGCTAATGTCACAAAGTGCCCCAAATTTGAAGTGATACGACCAACCAATCATCTTTTTCCATCTCCCGGTCCCAAAAATCCAGGCCTTATACACGTGCCCTGATAGGTGACGTAACAAGTATTAAACTGATAAGAATAGTACTTACAAACACGCCACTCCTATCTGGTGGCACCTTTGATTGCATGTGCCGTGCCCCAAAATTGAAGTGCTACGACCAACCAAGCATCTTTTTCCATCTCCTGGTTCCAAAAATCCACAGGTATTAAACTGATAAGAGTAGTACTACTTAACACACCTTATAATAATGCAGAGAGGGGCAACGCAGTGAGAGGAGTCTGAAGAAGAGGAGTCAGAGGAGGAAGGTGGCTTTGAGGAGGTGGAAGACCAAACACAGCAGGCGTCCCAGGGGGCTTGTTGTCACCTTTCGGGGAACCTTGGTGGCTGGGTGGAGGAAGAGACCTTCAATGACATCAGTGAGGACAAGGAACGGGACATGGCTAGCTTGGTATCCAACCTTGTGCAAATGGGGAGTTTGCGGTTGTGCAAATAGACTGTTTGCGGTTGTTTGCGGTGCGTTAAGCGGGGAGTTTGGTCTGTCACTGTGAAGCGGGCCTAACCCTTACACTACCTGATCGATACAACATCATACCTGATGTTTTAAAGCATGTTATTCCAAACAATTTAGGAATGTTAGGTAATTTATGCCCTTTATGGCTTAAAACCAGACTCTGCATCAACTATGTAATTTTCCGTGGGAGTTTTGCCATGGATCCCCCTCCGGCATGCCACAGTCCAGGTGTTAGTCCCGTTGAAACAACTTTCCCATCACTATTGTGGCCAGAAAGAGTCCCTGTGGGTTTTAAAATCCGCCTGCCCATTGAAGTCTATGGCGGTTCGCCGGGTTCGCCGGTTCGAGAATATTTGCGACGGTTCGCGTTCGTCGTTCGCGAACCGAAAATTTTATGTTTGCGACATCACTATTTATAAGGTCTAGATAGGATATAAAAGAGAATTTATAAACACAACCAATACAAAATATTTGGGGTAAACAAATTGCGTGACATACCACTCTCAGTAGTGTTATTATAAGCGTGCAGTGATACTATGGTTCTCAAGGGTATTTCACCCTACCAAAAGAGATCATCAAGTAATAAGCTATATTCAGCTGAATGCTTAATTGGGAATTAAAGAGTGTCTTTGATACCCATGCTATCCTATTCATATTTAAATATATGGCAATTCACACATAATTAGAATGTGGAATAATGAATTGCTATAGACATCAAAGGAAGATTTGCTATATTGTTTTTATACCTTTTTAAAAGTGATTTTAATTTCTGCCGCTGTCTGAGAATATAATAATAAAGATACAAATGACCCAGTTCACATTTTTTATACTCTCTCTCCTCAAGTAGAACTGTTCTCTCGGCTGTTAGAGGGAACAGCTCTATCTGGCATTGCCATTCCCAATGGACCATCCCCAACAGTTTCACTCAATCTTGGTGTTTGCCAACCCAGAACTGACCTGCCTCCTCCTACTGTTTCCCCTGCTTCCCCTCCATGCTAGACCCAGCTAGCGAGCACCAACTCCCTTTCCAGTGGAGCTATATCACTAAGTGCTGCAATTCTCCTCTCCAGTTCTCCAATTACAGCTTCAAGAGAGGCAACATGCTCACACGTGTCACATAGATATTGACCCTGGATCAGCTGTTCCAGCAGTTCATACATGTGACAGGATGTACCCTGAGTGAGGTTGCCACTGGACCGACTCTTAATTACCAACTGCAAAATACAATGGGTAAAAAAAACTATATATTTGTGTAAAGCTGCGGTCCAATTTGCCCCCTTTTCTTTGAACTTCCCAAACTTATACTAGAATTACACTTGACACTAGAACTGTTTGCAAGCTCCCAAATTTACTCCTTCCCCTGTTTAAATGAGATTCTGACTACTCACCTGTACAAAATCAGTACACACAGCAAAGATACACCATTTACTTTCCAGAAGTAAATCAAAGTTGCAAACAGACCCACACAAGTCATCCACTTATATGCAAGCTAGCACAGATAAAACAACTCCCCTCTCACATGTACAAAATCAGTGCAAAGGACACCCGTTACTTTCCAGAAGTAAATCAGAGTTGAATTGTTAAGACTGTAAGACTGATGACCTCCATGGTATTGTTATGCATATTTTAATGATATTAAAACTGAAAAGACTAAAATTAATGTTCTGATTTTATATTAAAAAAAAGGAAAGCATAGCCAGATTTTTGACTGTTGGATCTACATGAGTTCCCTAATGCAGGCAGAAGCCCATATGATTTATGTTGCTTGGTGTCTAATCTAAAGGTTTATTTTGTAGCAATGACTGGTGACAGCAGAGGCAGATGTCCACCAGATGGCATTTGTTATAGATGGGATTTTATATAAGCTTAATAAAACTTTTATGTAGAAACTGAAGTCAGCAGACATCTATCGCTCAAAACTATGATACAACTTAATTAACATATTTCTCTCTGAATATTTAAACACGCACTACAAGTGCAGTTTGGTTTCCTTGTTTCATTATTTTGTAATACAAATGCATTGTCTTCAAAATCAGATATTCCAAGAGTAGTTCTCAAAGTGCTATCTTGGTTTTAGTCACAAATGCTTTCCAAGAATCTGCACTGCAATATTTTTTTTTGTGGTGCGTCAATTAATTTTAAGATTTCGTTATTGAGATCCAAAGCATCTTTATTTTTGGATGTTAATATTACTTTCTGTGCAAGCTCAGAAGAATGTTCTGTAGTTATTCCATTTGGGAATACAGCTGATATGAGTGAATCTTTACAAATCATGTCCGCTTGGATTTCACCAGTATCATCAGGTAAATTATTTATTAAGTTGGTTTTTCCTTCTCCAATTTGAATTAGCCAATCATTGAATTTATTTTGGCCATCAGATCTCATATTGTTTTCTAATTTAAGGTGTGTAAATTCTTTCCATAGTGGACTCGACTTTATACATGTTTCCACAATGTCTGTGCGATTTCCACGTACAACCACAGGTAATGTTTGTCTTAAATCTCCACCTAATAACATGACTTTCCCACCAAAAGGGAAATCATTACCCATGACTTCACACAATAAACGACCAATACATTGCAGAGCATGGCACAACATCATAGTAGCCTCATCTATGATAATCAATTTTGCTTTTTTACATTTATTTTCTTGAGGTGATTTCATTCATTCAATATCAGACACTGATGTTTGTAAAATTGGAACTGGAAGCTTAAATCCACCATGTACTTTTCTGCCACCTTCTAAGAATAGTGCAGCAATTCCAGTTGCTACAAAGGGAAGTGCAATTTCAACTTTTCCTCTAATTGAACTCATCAACAAATTATATAGAGATATATATATTTTCGAGATGGACCGGGTTCATCTAGATAAAAATAACGCTCTTTGAGCAATGGTATTGAAAGCATGTTTTTGCAAATCATTTTTTCTTCAGTTTTTTTGTTTTTCAACATTAGCGTCATAGTCCTGAAAGTTTATATCATCTCTACTTCCTGGATCTGGGAGATTCAAACTTGAACAACTTAATCCGTGACATAAAAATACTTGGTGAATTTCCATTAATGCTTTGAATTCAGCTATGGCCTTGTTATAATGTTTCAAAAAGTCTTCATACATACAGTGGATATAAAAAGTCTATACACCCCTGTTAAAATGTCAGGTTTCTGTGCTGTAAAAAAATGAGACAAAGATAAATCATTTCAGAACTTTTTCCACCTTTAATGTGACCTATAAACTGTACAACTCAATTGAAAAACAAACTGAAATCTTTTAGGTAGAGGGAAGAAAAAATATAAAAATAAAATAATACAGTTGCATAAGTATGCACACCCTTAAACTAATACTTTGTTGAAGCACCTTTTGATTTTATTACAGCCCTCAGTCTTTTCGGGTATAAGTCTATCAGCATGGCACATTGTGACTTGGCAAGATTTGCCCACTCTTCTTTGCAAAAACACTCCAAATCTGTCACATTGCGAGGGCATCTCCTGTGCACAGCCCTCTTCAGATCACTCCTGAGATTTTCAAGCAGATTCAGGTCTGGGCTCTGACTGGGCCATTCCAAAACTTTAATCTTCTTCTTGTGAAGCCATTCCTTTGTTGATTTTAATGTATGCTTTGGGTCGTTGTCATGCTGAAAGATGAAGTTCCTCTTCATGTTCAGCTTTCTAGCAGAAGCCTGAAGGTTTTGTGCTAATATTGACTGGTATTTGGAACTTTTCATAATTCCCTCCATCTTAACTAAGGCCCCCGTTCCAGCTGAAGAAAAACAGCTTCAAAGCATGATGCTGCCACCACCATGCTTCACAGTGGGTATGGTGTTCTTTTGGTGATGTGCAGTGTTTTTTTTTGCGCCAAACATATCTTTTGGAATTATGGCCAAAAAGTTAAACCTTGGTTTCATCAGACCATAACACCTTTTCCCACATGCTTTTGGGGGACTTCAGATGTGTTTTTGCAAAATGTAGCCTGGCTTGGATGTTTTTCTTCGTAAGAAAAGGCTTTTGTCTTGCCACTCTCTTGTCACATGTACCACACAGCCAGTACTTGCAAGATATTCCTGCAGCTCCTTTAATGTTGCTGTAGGCCTCTTGGTAGCCTCCCAGACCAGTTTTCTTCTTGTCTTTTCATCAATTTTGGAGGGAGCTCCAATTCTTGGTAATGTCATTGTTGTGCCATATTCTCTCCACTTGATGATGACTTCACTGTGTTCCATGGTATAGCTAATGCCTTGGAAATTCTTTTGTACCCTTCTCCTGACTGATACCTTTTAATAATGAAATCCCTCTGATGCTTTGGAAGCTCTCTGTGGACCATTGCTTTTGCTGTGGGATGCGACTAAGAACATTTCAGGAAAGACCAACTAGAGCAGCTGAACTTTATTTGGGGTTAATCAGAGGCACTTTAAATGATGGCAGGTGTATGCTCATTCCTATTTAACACGATTTGGAATGTGATTGCTTAATACTGAACACAGCTACATCTCCAGTTATAATAAAGTGTGCAGACTTATGCAACCACAATTTTTTTTTTTTTTCTTCCCTCCACCTAAAAGATTTCAGTTTGTTTTTCAATTGAGTTGTACAGTTTATAGGTCACATTAATGGAAAAAGTTCTGAAATGATTTATCTGTGTCTCATTTTTTACAGCGCAGAAACCTGACATTTTAACAGGGGTGTGTAGTATTTTTATATCCACTGTATGTATTTTAAATGTTTCAAACAAAGCTAATGCATTTGTAACATTGCAATATATGCAAATGAATGCAAACTGGTCCCTCATCTGCCGTGGCATTTTATATAGTGCTGCTTCCTCTAGACATCTCTCCAATTCTGTCTCATCAGCAAGGAAGTTTCTATATCTGGCAGCTAACTGAAATGTGTCATAAAGTCTGTCATTGACAGTTCTCAATTCTTCAAAACTTTGTGCAACTGTACATTTAAAAGTAGTAAACATTAGCAGAAACATGTCTCTTGGACTTACAGTATACATTCGGGGTATAATTTTATTACCACCCTATTTTCTCTGTTTCCATAACCCATTGACAAAGATATAATGATATGGAATCTCATTGTATAAGTATTGTCTTGCCTCAATATCCTTACAGTTTAAAGTAAATCCAGCAGTAAGTGTGGTTTGTCGGTGTTCCTTTTGTGCAAGAGCGTTTTCTTCATTGCCACTATGGAAATAAATGAATTGTCTTTGTGGCAAATGTACAGCTAATCGATATACTGCATGTGAGCGATCATGCATTTCAAATTTCAAAAGTCGTCACATTGCTTGTGGCGCACTGACATAGCGAGCATCTGCATGAGAAGCAAGTTCATCATGTAGTAACTCATTGTCTTGTTTATTTGGTACGTTTTTCACCATAACAGTTGCTGCATCATATCCTTTATAAATATATTTGTAAACATATTTAATTGACTTTATAGAAGTGCAAGCTTCCACATTTATGTGTGCATTATACTTCATTAATAGATGTGGATTATATGGCACCACCTATGTGTTATCTAAAATTATTCCTCAAATTATTGCGTTTGGACCTTTTCTTCATCTGTACAATGGATATCCATCACAATTCACAAAGGTTTGATCTCTAAAGTCTTTGGGGAAATCTTTAGTGCATTTTTTATTTTCCATACATGGTGAGTTTGGGTTTAGCTCTCCACATGGTCCATGAATCAAGCGACATGTTACAATGTGATAGACTGCTTCATGCTTTTGTGGTAGTTCAGCCGTAATTACCGAATCCACTTTCTCTGCAGTATTCAATTTATCATTTTCTTGAAGTATGAAAAGCATATGTGCATGTGGCAGGCCTCTTTTCTGGAATTCGATGGTATAAACATAAGCCACACACTTTCCAAATAAATGATTGTTGGAGATGTCATGTATTAAGACTGCTAATTTTATTTTGAAGACTCTAGCCACTATGTCTGGTCTATCAGAAACATTCTAGCCCTCTTTTAAATTCTCAACAATCTCTGGTAATTGAGGATTAAATGTAAATGTAATAATTATATCAGGTTTGCCAGATTTAGTTACAATAGCCATAGCATCACTGTATCTTTCTCGCATATTGCAAGGAGATCCTTGGAAGGAAGATGGTAAAACGATGGCTCTGCCAGCTGCCAGATTTTGGTTTGTAGCCACCTCAGCCACATAATCCATGAGATCACAATACTGTTCAACACGTCATTTATTTTGTTGATATTTGATGACATTTTAATTATTTGCTTCTACTTGCAGGTATTCATCAATGATCCAATGTTGTGTCAGTTTTCCAGCACTTAAGATGTGATCAAATTTATCCCTAATGGCAGTTTGAGCCACTTTAAATTCAAGCATGGAAATATTACTTCTGACACGTTATTTAGTGTTTGGATAACTGGGAAGTACTAATTTTGGTTGCCAACCTTCCAACCTTCAGAACTGGATAAGTCATTGGATCCAAATTGGTACTTAATATATTGATGTTAATGAAAGGTTGCACTTCATTTTTGAGATATATTCTAATGTCCCTCTGAAAAGGTGGTTCCCCCTCATCATTTTGAAAAACCATTGCAACCTCATTAGCTGTGGGTAAGTTGTAACGTTGTTTATCAGTATGTCAGTCTCATCTAAGCACCATATTAACTTTTGGCATGTCTAATTGATTTTGTTCAGAATGAATGCGTTCTTGTTCTTCAACTTCTGACAGTTTTTTTATAAGCTTGTGTATGGATTTTTTCCATAATCTTATCAAGCTCATGAAAAAAACAGTGGGTTAGCATTTAGTATTTTCAGGAAGCTGCATATGTTCTTCCACAGCTTTGTTTGTATCTAGTACATAGAGTTGAGCAAATTTCTTTGCTCTCCTTCCTGTGGGTGTAAATGTGAAGTACGGTGGTAAATTTGCCCTTGAACTTTAAAGCAGTAAGGGCCGTGTCCTTCCACATTTCCAGCTAATTTGGCACCCATAGATGCAAAAGATATGGCACTATTATAAGATTGTATTTTTTTTTTTTTTTTATAATTTGGAAAAGTAGGGTCAGTCATTATACTGTGTAAATTTGTGGGGGATTGTTGTCTTTTTGGAAGCTTACTTTTCCCTTTTGATAGCAACTAATGATCTTACCATTCCTTGGTCTTTCGTCTTCAAATGATATGCCCCACAAAATTTACAAAGCACATTCAACATACAACAATTGTGAGCCTCTACATTTATATTGTCAAATAATGGATTACAATGTATATCAACATTGCTATCATTTCCATCTTCTTCAGATGTTTGTTGATCAATTGTTGTTTCTTTCCTATCTTTTGTGCAGGTTTTTTTTTTGGTCCAACATTTTGTATTTTTTTCTGTATTCTCTCCCTCTGTTGTTTTCGTAGTCTTTTCTTAGGTTCCTCCGACTGTTCCTCTCTCCATCGTTGTTGTCTTAGCCTATTCAGCTCACGTTTGGATTTCTTACTGGTTTGTGGCTTCTCATCTATTGTATTCTCTAATGTGAAAGTGCAATGTTTATTTAGAACCTTCTGATTGTGAAAACGGGCAATTTTTATCTGCAGGATTCATTTTGTGTAGTTTACCCGAAGTTCAGATTTTCTTTTTTTGCCAATTCTTGCATGCTCTTGTTCTTGTATGATTTTCTTCATGCCATCCGACTGTCGCTCTCTCCATCTTTGTTTGTGTGCCCTGTCCAGATGTTGTTTGGATTCCTTGGTGGTTTCCGACTTCTCAGCCATTGAAATCTGTAATATAAAGTTTCAATGTTTATTTTAAATGTACAGTTTAATGTCAAGTAATCTGCATTTGTTAGGGTTAGGGGGTTAGGGTTAGGGGCTTGGGAAGTTAGGTGTAGTGAGATTGGGTTAGGGTAAGAGGCTTGAGGTTATAGGCTTCAGGTTAGGGTCTTTTGGTGAGGTTTAGGAAGTGAGGTTTAGGGAGGTTAGAGTAACAGGGTTATGGGCTAATTATGGCACTTATCCTGTTATATGTACATCATTAAGTGGTTAGGGGATTGGGGATAGGTTTAGAGGGTTAGGGTTATGGACGGTAAGTAGTTAGGGGGGTTAAAGTATTATTGTTACGGGCTTATGTTTAGGGTTAGGAAGTGAGACTTAGGGAGTTAGGGTAAGAGGGTTAGGGTTAGGGGCTTATGGTTATGGCCTTAGGGCGATGCTTAGTAAGTGAGGTTTAGGTGGTTAGGGTAACAGGTTTAAGGGCTTTGGGTTAGGGGTTTTGGGTTACTGACTGAGGTTTATTTTGGTTAGGGTACGAATATATTATTATAATATATGAATTAAAATGAATAAATTATTGTATTTAAATATAGCGTACCTGGTCCTTGTTTGTTGATATTCGGCCACAGCAGGAAAATTATATTTCCGTGTGAAATTGACAGAGACCTGCAAAATGTAAAATCATATTTCAGAAATGAGTAAACATTATACTATACAAACATATACAGCTTAGAATGTTTTTTTTGTTTTTTTAAATAACCAATGAATAAATTAATCCATAAATGAATGCACATATAGGTGTGAACTTGAAAGCTAGCTGCAAAGTGTAAAGAGATAATATTTAAATTAGTATATATTATAGTATAAAAACATATGCAACTTAGAATGTATAAAATTGCCTCATCCTAAAAGACAATATTAATGCAAACTGTGTTAATAAACATGCACTGCTGGCAAAGTGTGTGTCACTGTGAAATTGACATACACGTGCAAAATGTAAAAAAGTATGTGAATAATGACAATATATATATATTTTTTTTTCATGTACATATAAATTTAGTGTTATTACCAGTGGCGGCTGGTGAACTTTCAAGTTGGAGGGGCGCCAGGGCGAAACATAGCCCATCCCCTTTTTCAAACCACACCCATTTTTATAACTCCTCCCCCTGACATCATAATGACCTTTATAAGCCCCGCCCAATTACCTTATACTTGTAAAGCCCATTGAAATACATGATCAGCAATGCAGCAATGTCAAGAAGTAAAGTAACAATGTGTTAAATTCATTGGTATACAATATAGATTGAAAAAACTCATGTGACAAGACTACAGCAAAATCATAATTGCAGCTATACGCATTAACAGAAAAATTAAAGCAGTGACACTTACCATTAGTCGGCTCTTCTTCTCAGGGTATTCACGTTCAGTAAGTTGACCAACGAGTACAAACAAATCTGCTGCCACATAGGGTTTGCACCTGGGGTTGAAAGAAAACAAGCAGATCAATCAGACCATTCAAGAACAAAACCATACCTTAAAAACCTTAAAAGACCAAGTGGAACCATATAGGCCCCAAACATACCTTAGAAGACCAAGTGTAACCATATAGGCCCCAAACATACCTTAGAAGACCAAGTGTGACCATATAGGCCCCAAACATACCTTAGAAGACCAAGTGTGACCATATAGGCCCCAAACATACCTTAGAAGACCAAGTGGAACCATATAGGCCCCAAACATACCTTAGAAGACCAAGTGGAACCATATAGGCCCCAAACATACCTTAGAAGACCAAGTGGAACCATATAGGCCCCAAACATACCTTAGAAGACCAAGTGTGACAATATAGGCCCCAAACATACCTTAAAAGACCAATCAGGACAGTATAGGCCCAAACCAGTGGATCTTGGGATTCAAGAAAACAACAACATTTCACTTCTGTTTAGACAACACAATAATCAATGTCAAACAAACACATTGAATTAGCATATGAATAACCATATGAGCAGTAACGCCACGCCAAGGCTTCAACAATTGTTACTGACCATTCACACACCTTTCATAGCTCCTTCCATATGCACACCCACACACCATTCATACTTTACTTACCACTAGTTATTTTTGGTAGATCGGTGGTGCCATTTCTGAGAACTTTACTTATCCTTGAAGGTGCCTCCAATTTCTTCAAACCAATGCATTCAACCTCTCCAGGGACATGGTGCTTCTTAAATACCTTTTTATCCTCTTCAATGTGGAGAAGCATCTTTCTGATTCTGCAGTAGTCTTCGGTGTTGTAAGCAGGATTCCTTATAGCTTCACTGTCTCTGTGAAATCATTATGCAGATTAAATTGATGGTAAAGTTGGTGCAGAGCAACAGCACTCGTACAGACATGAAATTCTGGCTTCCCGTACAGAAGTGACAGCTACCCTTGGAAGTGCCTCCAATTCCTTCAAACCAATGCATTAAACCGCGCCAGGGCCATGGTGCTTCTTAAATACCTTTTTATCCTCTTCAATGTGGAGAAGCATCTTTCTGATTCTGCAGTGGTCTTCGGTGTTGTACGTAGGATTCCTTATAGCTTCACTGTCTCTGTGAAATCATTATGCAGATTAAATTGATGTTAAAGTTGGTGCAGAGCAACAGCACTCGTACAGACATGAAATTCTGGCTTCCCGTACAGAAGTGACAGCTACCCTTGGAAGTGCCTCCAATTCCTTCAAACCAATGCATTAAACCGCTCCAGGGCCATGGTGCTTCTTAAATACCTTTTTATCCTCTTCAATGTGGAGAAGCATCTTTCTGATTCTGCAGTAGTCTTCGGTGTTGTAAGTAGGATTCCTTATAGCTTCACTGTCTCTGTGAAATCATTATGCAGATTAAATTGATGGTAAAGTTGGTGCAGAGCAACAGCACTCGTACAGACATGAAATTCTGGCTTCCCTTACAGAAGTGACAGCTACCCTTGGAAGTGCCTCCAATTCCTTCAAACCACGCCAAGGCTTCAACAATTGTTACTGACCATGCACACACCGTTCATAGCTCCTTCTATATGCACACCCACACACCGTTCATACTTTACTTACCACTAGTTATGTTTGGTAGTGAGGTGGTGCTGCTTAACGCAGTTTATCTTTGCACACCCTGGGGGTATGCATTCTTCTTTGCTTCAATCACTTGTATTTAAATTTTGCACTGCACCACTAAATAGGATGCATGGGAAACAATATAAGGACTTCCTAGAAACACTTCCACAAAGCCAGTTGTTCTTCTTGTACCATTCAGTATTGAAAGTACGGATATATTGCTTCCCTCTAGCTCTTGCGATTTGCTGCAGATTTATCTCTGGTTGGTCAGGTCCTAACCGTTTTACTTCCACCTTCTCCTCATAGGTTAGGGTACCGAAAGGCTTCACAAGTAGAGAGTCAATATTATTCATTTCTGATACCAATAGAAGAAAGAGATCACGGTATATTAATTTATATTATGTCACAAAATTACTTTAAAATAACAGTGTGTTGAATTAATTGGTATACATTACAGATTGCAAACCCTCATGTGACAAGACTACATCAACATCAAATTTGCACCTATACGCATGTACAGAAAATTAAAAGCAATGATACTCACCAACAGTTGACTCTCCTTCTTGGGGTATTCACGTTCAGTAAGTCAACCAACGAGTCCAAACAAATCTTCTTCCACAGATAGTTTGCACCTGGGGGGTGATAGAAAACAACAACAAAAATAAATTAGAACGTTCAAGACCCAAACCGTAACTTTTAAAACCTTAAAAGACCAAGTGTGACCATATAGGCCCCAACTGCACCTTAAAAACCCTAAATAACCAAGTGTGACCATATACTCACCAACAGTTGACTCTCCTTCTCGGGGTATTCACGTTCAGTAAGTCAACCAACGAGTCCAAACAAATCTGCTTCCACAGATAGTTTGCACCTGGGGGGTGATAGAAAACAACAAAAAAATGTTTAGAACCTTCAAGACCCAAACCTTAAAACATTAAAAGACCAACCGCACCTTAAAAACCCTAAATAACCAAGTGTGACCATATAGGCCCCAACCGCACCTTAAAAACATTAAAAGACCAAGTGTGACCATATAGGCCCCAACCGCACCTTAAAAACATTAAAAGACCAAGTGTGACCATATAGGCCCCAACCGCACCTTAAAAACCCTAAATAACCAAGTGTGACCATATAGGCCCCAAACGCACCTTAAAAACCCTAAATAATCAAGTGTGACCATATAGGCCCCAACCGCACCTTAAACACATTAAAAGACCAAGTGTGACCATATAGGCCCCAACCGCACCTTAAAAACCTTAAAAGACTAAGTGTGACCATATAGGCCCCAACCGCACCTTAAAAACCCTAAATAACCAAGTGTGACCATATAGGCCCCAACCGCACCTTAAACACATTAAAAGACCAAGTGTGACCATATAGGCCCCAACCGCACCTTAAAAACCTTAAAAGACTAAGTGTGACCATATAGGCCCCAAGCGCACCTATATATATCAATATATATATATATATCTATATATCAATATATATATATATATCAATACATATATATATATATATCTATATATATATATATCAATATATATATATATATAAATATATATAATCTCAATATATATATATATATATATATATATATATATATCTCAATATATATATATATATATCAATCAATATATAAATCAATCAATATATAAATATATATATATATCTCAATATATACATATATATATATATCAATCAATATATCTATCAATCAATATATATATATATCAATCAATATATGTATATATATATATCAATCATTATATATATATATATATATATATATATATATCAATATATATATATATATATCAATATCAATCAGACACACACATAAAGCAATATACATAAAAAAATATATATTAATTGATATTTATTAATTGATTAATTGATGTACTTTATTATTTATTTGATTATATTGCTCATGTATTTGTATTAGACATTATTTATTATACATATTACAGTGCTATTTATTTGCTATACATGTTACAGGATATTATCCTGTAACATGTATATCACATAAATAGCCCTGTAATATGTATAATACATGCAGGGTCACACAAGTTCACAATAACCTTTTTTGCCCTTACAGGCTTCCATACCTGCTTGTAAGGGGTCAGGTGTGGTCACTGGATCAGGGGGGTAGGTTGGTGGGTTGGTAGTAGTTGGGTCAGGGTGGGGTCAGGTGTGGTCACTGGGTCAGGGGGGTAGGTAGGTGGGTTGGTAGTTGGGTCAGGGTGGGGTCAGGTGTGGTCACTGGGTCAGGGGGGTAGGTGGGTTGGTACTAGGTAGTTGGATCAGGGTGTGGTCACTAGGTCAGGGGATAGGTAGGTGGGTTGGTAGTTAGGTAGGTTGGGGTGGGGGTTGGCAAGGGCCCGATATGCCTACAGGGGGGGTGATCAGGGGTTGGCATAGGCCCCATATGGGTAGCACAGGGATCCGATCACCCCCATGTGGCCTGTGCCACCCCGATCACCGCCCGATTACCCCGATCAGCGTAATCTGGCGGTGGCATAGCATAGGCCACATCGGGGTGATCGGGGGTGGCACAGGCCACATTGGGGTGATGGGGGTGGCACAGGTCAGGTCTTTTGGGGCTACTGGCTCTGCGGGGGTGATTGGGGGTTGCCCAGGCATTGCAGGCCTAGGTGGTAGGTAAGTTGGTGGGTCGGCAGCCCAGGCAGGCATAGTGGGGTAACTGGAGGGACCCTTCCTTTTATTAGGGGCACTAGGGGTTTGGCCAGGGCAGGTAGACTTACTTACTAGGTTGGGCAGATGTGAGTAGTTTCAGCCAGGGAGGTCTCTCTCAGTCAGTCTCAGCGGGAGCAGGAAACAGACTGGCTTATGGTGGTTTTATTAACTGTGGATGTCAATCAAAAAGTAAACTCGAGGCCCTATTAGCTGGCGGGCGCTAGGAACTAACGGTCTGGGTGGGTTTAGGTGGTTCTCCTGACAACTGTACAGCCTTCCATCATTGATTGGTCAATGATGGAAGACTGTCAGTCATTGAAATGGATACATTATCACTGCCCATGCATATTGTCATTGTGCTGGTGGGCGGAATGCATTAACGGTCAGGGCCAGGCCTCATTGATTCATAGAGTCTAAAGGTTAGTGTAGTGTAGTGTAATATGATCACACAGGGATGCAGGGAAAGCTACAATGGATACACACAGCAGTTAATATATACACACAAGGGCAAGGGGTTATCTTAAAGTGACAGTGTCCCAGGGAATAGTTTGCTTCATTTATTAATGTAATAACACTTGAATGCTGATGTACACATTATATTTAATTGTTTTTGGGTTATTACTAATAAATTATTGTGTTTTTTTATTGCAGGGTCAAGAAAATATTGGTCTTCTTACTTCCTGGGAGTCCCCAGTGCTGCTGATCTCACTTCTCATGTTGTTTCACAGCTTTTGGGCTCCCTCTTGCTGTCGCCTCTCCCGCTCACTTCTTTTCTTGCAGCCCGCTAGCCTACTGTTGCACTCCTTTCCTGATGCTTGTGGCCTCTGGAGCACCTTGCTCGCCTCTTCCCTTTTTCTGTCGTGCTGCAACCTCCCCTGTTTGCCTTCTTCCTTTGTCTCCACCTAGCTACTGGGGTTTCTTGGTGGATGTCTCATTGCCCCCTTTCTTCCCCATTCTTTTACCTCCCTGCTCCAAGTTCTGCTCTTTCCAGATATGCTGATCGGACCCCCTTTTGTGACATTCCCCCCTTTAGGGCCTCCCCTGCGTTTTTTCAGCTTGTCTTTTGGCTGCTTTGCTGATTTAAAGACTTGATGCTCTTTGTGTTTTTTCTCCATGGGGTTTATTCTCCTTGGGCCCCTTCCTTTGTTTGATGCTTACGGGATTTATCATTCATAATCTACCTGCCATTTGTCACCACAGCATTCCGACCCTCCTTTACCTTGCTTTCTTTTCTTCCTGTATCTATCAGATTTTCTCTATTACTGCAGCTATCTTTTCTATCACCATTCTTGTCAATTCACCACATTCATTCATGCTATTAAACCACTATTATATGCTTGATACAAGCAAGAGCCATCAGATAGTAGCTGCCATGTTATTTTCTTTGTGACAAGTCGCTATTCTCCTCTACCATATACCCTCAGCCATTTTAGCTGGAATAATCAGTCCACCAATCAGTACCACCTACACCTCATCTCCATTTATAACAATGCCCCATCACCATACCAATTTCCCTTACTTAACCTCTCCTAAAGTTATTCCAGTTGCTGACCTCACTCACCATCTCACAATGCATCACCCTATCGTCTTTTAAATGCTCTCCATACATGGCTCCGCTAGCCTCAAGTCCATTGTATATCCTTAGTCGCTTATGTCTCACATGGAGACCCACAGTCATTACTCTGTTATCCTCTTCATTTCAAATATAATTTTCTTTTTTCAGGCAGAATGGGCGATCCTTTCTTATCAGATGCATAAAGTATTCCTCCTGAAGCAGCATCCTTCCGCAGAAGGAAGTCACTCCTCTCTCCACATCTCGATAGGGCCTCATATTATACAAGAACTTAATGATAGGAGAATACCGTACCCTGCGTCTGCCAGAAAAGCCAAACTATATTGCATCCCC
The DNA here is from genome assembly GCA_027410445.1 of Discoglossus pictus. Lineage (NCBI taxonomy): Eukaryota > Metazoa > Chordata > Amphibia > Anura > Alytidae > Discoglossus > Discoglossus pictus. The sequence continues at coordinate 197,675,526 of CM050165.1, read as the reverse complement.
CATGCTAGTCAGGACCCCCATCCTCTGCTGATCGAATCACCAAATGAACAGCTTCTACGAATGCAAAAGCTACTGTCCAAAATAGCTTTGTCAATTAATTAGATTGTAAAACCCTCAAATCACAGGATCTACTCTCCATCCTCCATCTTTCCCAAATATTCCAGGTGTGAAACCCACGCCCCTCCATTTTGTTCCTGCCCATGTCAGAAGGTACCTTATGGATGGCAAAGATGTTAATTTTGGGGCCTTCCTGAGACCATCTCTACCTTCTGCCCAAAACTTCCTCAACCAGGGACCTCCCATCTGAGCTAAACATCCCTAGAAATATTAGGTTGCCAGTGCATTACCAGGGGGCATTGACAATATGCAACAATTTAAATATGAAGGCTTGCACTTTTACTGGGTTCCACCTACTACGTTCTTGCACTTTGTGCCACAGATTGCACTTGGAAACTATATGCACTCAGGTAATGAACTAGCAGTCATTAAGCTCACCCTACTATCTCACTATTTCAAAAATAACTCATCTTTCATTAAGTATCTCATCAGCGTTTCACACTGGAGTTACAACATTGCCTCAGGTTCCCTTTGCTAGTGACATTCAACTTTCAACTATAAAGGAACCTGAGCTCGTGGATAGACTCCTTGCCTCTGAAATCCGAAAACCACTGCCTCCCTGGACCTTTCAGAGTACCACCCTTTCCCATTTAGAAAATCAACCCCTTAGGAATCACAACCGTAAGTACTCACTCTGGCAAGATCTCTCTGGCCCTCACAATTATTTTGTATTTAGCATCAATTCCCTTTTACTTTTTGAAGAATACACACTACAGTACACAAAGATGGACAATGCTATATCCTTACCGTGCAATTGGGCACACAAAGTTGGCTATTCGAATCTGATATAAAGAATGCCTTCAAGCAACTATCTATCCTTCCCTTTGTCATATTCATGGAGTACAATGGAAAGGCAATTACTACTTTGCCACTTTTCTTACCTTCAGATTCAAAAGTAGGCAAAATATTTTCTACTACTTTGCCAACGGTCTCTGCTGGATGCTACTAAACATCACATGATGCCCCACAGTAATAGACTAGTTGGATGATTTCCTGTCGAAGACCCTAATGTATCTACAATCAGCTTACGCAAACCTGCCTCTCTATTCACCAAGCTGAATATTGTGTTCGCCCCAAAACAAGAACGAAGGCCCAGCTTATCATATAGAATTCTTGGCCTACCAGAAAATAAACTCACCAGACTCAAGGAATGCCTGATTCACTTAAATATAGGAAATCATCCATCATTCACTTTCTTTCTCTCCACAAGACTTCAATTCACTCCCGTCTGGGTTCATCGTACGCCCATCTCCCCCAAAACTGCCAAACGTCCAAGATTAGACACATAGCTCGTGATTCCATGCACACTGGTCTAGCTGACAATAACAAAAATATATACAAGAAAGTATGGCACTTGTTCTACATCTTCGTGTCAAGCCACAAAATAGCACCACCATTTACTCTTAATACTTTTATGGCCATTGCAGCCCACTGCGATTCTCATCTCAAATTGAATAATAATACCATAAAAACATACCTTACAGCTGAATAATTCCATCTCTCTCGAGACTTCAATACCGACAAATACTTCCTGATCTCTCCTCCCATAAAATCATTCCTAAGAGGCCTCACACATAAAGCAACTCCCAACAGGACTCGTTGACTACCCATGGACAGCAACATGTTCAAAAAACTAACTGCGCTCCTCATAACAATATTGCTCAGATCAGATACCTCACTCTCCATCTCTGCTGGCTTATTATGGATTTATTTGCCTCAGGATGTGATTGGGAGGATATAAATATGCTATCTACTTCACTAAAAAAGACATTATATTTCAAAATGACGTCCTAATCCGATCCACCAAAACTAGTCACTATCCAGTACCAATAATGTATTATCCCACGCACAATGCATCTTGCTCCATTGCCACATTCACAAGCTCCACAAATCTATATATTCTTAACCTAATCTCCAACTTTTCCTAAGTATTTCTATTCAACTATTATATACTTCATTTATGCACTACGTCCTCCTCTGACTTGGTCCCAATGCCTTCTCTTACTCCGGACACTCATTCTGCATTGGTGCAGCATCATCAGCTTCCAGAAACCATACACCTGCACACAAAATTAAATATTTGAGTTGTTGGAAGTCTAGGTGCTTTAGCTGCGACATCCCCAATCCAACATCCGAAATTAGGGAAACTTTTCACAGAATCCCCTTATGAAAGCTTCATCATCCTTAAGTACAGGCATTTCTCAGCTAAGATCACATAGCTTTTTGGCACATTGCCAGCTTTTTTTTCATGAAGAAGAAGGAGTCGACCACAAATAACCAGGTTTTAGCTTGGAGTTGTGGGAGGGGCCCTCTGCCCCTTCAGAACTTCTCTTTCACTCTCCCTAGCCCTCTTAGCAGGATAGAATCAGTTGCAGAGTGATTAAAAGCAAGTACATGGCAGAAAGCCAAAATAGAAAATCATGCTTACAGTGCCTTGCAAAAGTATTCACCCCCTGGCATTTTTCGTGTTTTGTTGCCTCACAACCTGGAATTAACATGGATTGTTTGAGGATTTGCATCATTTATTTTGCAGAAGATGCCCACAACTTTGAAAATGTTTTTTTTTTGTTGTGAAGCAAACAACAAATAGGACAAACTAACAGAAAAAGTCAATGTGCATAAATATTCACCCCCCTAAAGTCAATACTTTGTAGAGCCACCTTTTGCGGCAATCACAGCTCCAAGTCGCTTTGGATAAGTCTCTATGAGCTTGCCACATCAACAACTGGGATTTTTGCCCATTTCTCCTTGCAAAACTGCTCCAGCTCCTTCAAGATGGATGGTTTGCACTTGTGAACAGCAATCTGTGGCAATGACCACATTTTCTTTTGGATTGAGGTTTGGGCTTTGACTAGGCCATTCTAGCACATTTACATGTTTCCCCTTAAACCACTCAAGTGTTGCTTTAGCAGTGTGTTTGGGGTCATTGTCCTGCTGGAAGGTGAACCTCTGTCCTAGCCTCAAATCACGCACAGAGTGGTACAGGTTTTGCTCAAGAATATCCCTGTATTTAGCACCATCCATCTTTCCCTCAACTCTGACCAGTTTCCCAGTCCCAGCTGCTAAAAAGCATCCCCACAGCATGATGCCACCACCACCACCATGTTTCACTGGGATGGTGTTCTTTGTGTGATGTGATATGTTGGGTTTGCCCAAGACATAGCTTTTCTTTGATAGCCAAAAAGTTCAATTTTAGTCTCATCAGATCAGAGCACCTTTCTCCGTTCATTTTGGGAGTTTCCCACATACCTTTTCGCAAACTCAAAACGTGTCATTTTGTTTTTTGCTGAAAGTAATGGCTTCCTTCTGGCCATAAAGCCCAACTCTATGGAGCATACGGCTTATTGTCGTCCTATGTACAGATACTCCAGTTTCTGCTGTGGAACTCTGCAGTTCCTCCAGGGTTACCTTAGGTCTCTGTGCTGCCTCTCTGATTAATGCCCTCCTTGCCCGGTCCGTGAGTTTTGGTGGACGGCCGTCTCTTGGCAGGTTTGCTGTTGTGCCATGTTCTTTCCACTTGGTTATGATAGATTTGATGTTGCTCCTGGGGATCATCAAAGATATGGATATTTTTTTATAACCTAACTGTCACGACCTGCTTCTTCAATGGGGCTTGACAAGAACCTAGTTCAAGCCTACCCCAGCAGGACCATGTAGTTCTTATTACCTCTGGTACAGAAGATGGCCTCTGGGCATAAGGAGCACCATATAATCCCTAAGAATTAGGATTAGTGCACAGAAATCACTTATACCTTGTTTATGTAAGTAGATACCACTGTATACCTTTATTAATTGGCACATTTTATACAATTTTCTGGCACACAGACTGGCCAATCAGTAGGCCTCTTGCTACTGGGAAAACCCTATACATCTGATGAGATCCGTTCTCATACTGTTGATTGTATTACTTCTCACCATTTGCTGTAAACACTCAGACTTTTAATGTGCTCAAGACCCCCTGTCTTTGTTTATTTAGGTGGGGCTGAGTGCATCTCCAGATAACAATACTGTAACATAATAGGCCTATAACAGGAAACATAATACATATGTTCTGCAGAGCATTAACCAAGATACATACAGTATAACAGAGTAATCATATTTTAACCAAAAGCAATAAAAATACATAACTTTAACCATACACAGGAAACCTTATTCCAAGTCCAGGACCGAGCCATAGTCCAAAAAAGTCCACAGCCCTGGGCATGACACTAACCCTGACTTGTACTTTTCAACAACATTGTCCCTTACTTGTTTGGAGAGTTCCTTGGTCTTCATGGCAGTGTTTGGCTAGTGGTGCCTCTTGCTTAGGTGTTGCAGCCTCTGTGGCCTTTCAAAAAAGGTGTGTATATGTAATGACAGATCATGTGACACTTACATTGCACACAGGTGAACATCATTTAACTAATTATGTGATTTCTGAAGGTAATTAGTCGCACCAGAGCTTTTTATGGGCTCCATAAAAAAGGAGGTGAATACATATGCACATGCCAATTTTCTGTTTTCTATTTCTAAAAAATAGTTTTATGTATATATTTTTCTCATTTCACTTTACCAACGTAGACTACTGTGTTCTGATCCATCACATGCATTTAAATGTAACAAAATAGATAAAAAGTCAATTGAATACTTTCGCAATGCACTGTAGTTACAATGCCAGAGGCTGTAAATCTGCAGGCTTCAAAATTGCAACAGTCACAGAAAGATTATATTGTATTAAGCTCAGAAGTACATGGCAGAAAACCAAAATCATAAACCATGTTTCTTTATGTAGTATTTCAGGGCCTGATCATGATCAAGTAAGGAAGACCTGCAACTTACTGCTTAGACAGAGCTAAACCAGAAATGTGAAGAGAGAGAGAGAAGGAGGGGAGAGAGAAGGAAAGAGGAGGAAGAGAGAGGGAGTGAGAGAGAGAGAGAGAGAGAGAGAGAGAAGGGGAGGGATGAAGAGAGAAGGGGAGGGAGGAGGAGAGAAGGGGATAGAGAAGGAGCAAGTGATCGAAAGGAAGAGAGAGAGAAGGGGAGAGAGAGAGAAGGGGAAAGAGAAAGAGAAGTAGTGACAGGAAGGGAGAGAGATAGACAGGTAGGGAGAGAGAGAGAAGGAGGGAGAGAAAGAGAGAAGGAGGGAGAGAGCGGGAGAGAGAAGGAGCGAGTGATAGAAAGGAAGTGAGAGAGAAGGGAGAGAGAGACAGGAAGGGAGAGAGAGAGAGAGAGAGAGAAGGAGGGAGAGAAAGAGAGAAGGAGGGAGAGAGAGAAGGAAGGGGAGAGAGTGAGAGAGAAGGAGGGAAAGAGCGAGAGAGAGAGAGAGAGAGAGAGAGGAGGGAGAGCGAGAAGAGAGTGAGAGAGAGAGAAGGAGAGAGTGAGGAGGAGAGAGAAAGAGCACAGAGAAAGACAGGGTACACATAGAGAGGGCCCACAAAGAGACAGAACACACAATAAAATACTGTCATTTTTGATGGGCAATTGACTAGTAAATATATATATATATACTTTTAACTTTTTAGATCAGGAACTTGGAGACCAGAATTGTGTATACTAGGCAGAAGTGAGTTTATTAACCAAATCCTGGATAGCAACAACACATAACTCTGCATGACTGATCACAATGTCTCTAAATGGCACTGCTCTGATGGTACATATAAGGTCAGGTTGGATATCCTTCAGGGGGCCTCTTTCTAAAAAGAACAGTTCTACCAACGTAGACTACTGTGTTCTGATCCATCACATGCATTTAAATGTAACAAAATAGATAAAAAGTCAATTGAATACTTTCGCAATGCACTGTAGTTACAATGCCAGAGGCTGTAAATCTGCAGACTTCAAAATTGCAACAGTCACAGAAAGATTATATTGTATTAAGCTCAGAAGTACATGGCAGAAAACCAAAATCATAAACCATGTTTCTTTATGTAGTATTTCAGGGCCTGATCATGATCAAGTAAGGAAGACCTGCAACTTACTGCTTAGACAGAGCTAAACCAGAAATGTGAAGAGAGAGAGAGAAGGAGGGGAGAGAGAAGGAAAGAGGAGGAAGAGAGAGGGAGTGAGAGAGAGAGAGAGAGAGAGAGAGAGAAGGGGAGGGATGAAGAGAGAAGGGGAGGGAGGAGGAGAGAAGGGGATAGAGAAGGAGCAAGTGATCGAAAGGAAGAGAGAGAGAAGGGGAGAGAGAGAGAAGGGGAAAGAGAAAGAGAAGTAGTGACAGGAAGGGAGAGAGAGAGACAGGTAGGGAGAGAGAGAGAAGGAGGGAGAGAAAGAGAGAAGGAGGGAGAGAGCGGGAGAGAGAAGGAGCGAGTGATAGAAAGGAAGAGAGAGAGAAGGGAGAGAGAGACAGGAAGGGAGAGAGAGAGAGAGAAGGAGGGAGAGAAAGAGAGAAGGAGGGAGAGAGAGAAGGAAGGGGAGAGAGTGAGAGAGAAGGAGGGAAAGAGCGAGAGAGAGAGAGAGAGAGAGAGGAGGGAGAGCGAGAAGAGAGTGAGAGAGAGAGAAGGAGAGAGTGAGGAGGAGAGAGAAAGAGCACAGAGAAAGACAGGGTACACATAGAGAGGGCGCACAAAGAGACAGAACACACAATAAAATACTGTCATTTTTGATGGGCAATTGACTAGTAAATATATATATATATACTTTTAACTTTTTAGATCAGGAACTTGGAGACCAGAATTGTGTATACTAGGCAGAAGTGAGTTTATTAACCAAATCCTGGATAGCAACAACACATAACTCTGCATGACATACAGGCAAACTGATCACAATGTCTCTAAATGGCACTGCTCTGATGGTACATATAAGGTCAGGTTGGATATCCTTCAGGGGGCCTCTTTCTAAAAAGAACAGTTCTAGTGTTGTATAACCATCTTGTTAACTAGTTGAATTGACTCTATATCAGTTTGGCCTTATATTTAGCAGCACAGTCAAGTTTCTTGCAGAAAAAATTATCATTTAGTAATACCCTTCTCCCAGGATATTGAAGTCTAAGCCATGTTGTCTAAAAGTTTGTTATAGTGACACAACCTAGCCTGAATCACAGTGAGTTGTTAAACATACACTCTTTTTTTGTAAATTAACAGATATAATATGTTATTTGGTCCTTTCATGTTAGGACTATTAAAATTGTTTCTATATCCTTTACACTATAAATGGCTCTTTTGTACCATTTTCAAAAGATTTGTAAACACAAAAGTACAGCAAAGACCCTGTTTTTTGTTGGAGTGAAGCAAATATATATAATTTTTTTTTAAATGTTTGTATTTTGCAATTGTATTATTAATTGATTTTAATACAGGGAGCAGGGATTAATGTTGGTTGTCAGTTATTAGTAGGAGGAATCAGCAACCTTTGATTTGTCAATGAAGACTCTTAGTGTATGTTGGGATGTTGCAACTTAACTAATGTCAAAAAAGCTATAAATCCATGTGCAACATAAATATAATAAATTCAATGAATAACATATGAAAATCCAAAATTTTCATATAATATCAGAGACATTTCATCATATCCAGTTATTCAGTTAATGATTAATCCTGATGTTAGTAAATAGCTTTCATCTTGCTAATTTGTAATGTTTAATCACTAACTCCCCAAAACATTCCAGTAAACCCCAAGGCCCTCATTCAATTGCAATTTGGCCAATTGAATAGGGCTCTAAATAAGCACATAACATATTTTTTTTAAAGAAGTTTTTAGTTAGTAAACATCTATCCAAAAGCAAGGTTTTCACTAACTAAAAACTTATTTAAAAAAAATATGTAATGTGCTTATTTAGACCCCTATTCAATTGGCCAAATCGCAATTGAATGAGGGCCCAAGTCATTTATTTAGCAGCAACTACCGTTTATGAAAATGTGGAAGAGAGTAATCACTATCTTATATGTATCCATATTTTCCATCTTGTAATGTATTTATTTTCCAAGATCAGTGAAATGCACCATGCTAGCTAGTTTCAAAAAAATATAAATATAAACGCTTTTTCACAGACTGCTCAGTGGTTATGTCTGATATGGCGGTTTGTCACGTTGTTCATCGGACCAAGCTTCTAAAGCTTAATAAGCCAATTAAGTACAAAAGTTTATATGCATTTAAAATAACATGTTTTAAATATAATAAACAGAGGACTCTTTGGGCAATTTCTTTAGTTTTACATCAATGCTCTAAATTGGTTTAATTTATTTAATTCCCCTCAATGTAACATTTATACCTCTATACAATTTTAATTATGCTCAAAACTTTAATAGGCACTTAGACAAAGGCGCTATAAAACCAGGTAAACTCAAAATTAATAAATCCACCAGTATAATTACATCATGACAGAGTAGAATAAAACCACAAGGTCAAAACATATATTAAAGTGACATGGGCGAAGTAAATGTGGTAAAGGCCCCCACACCTGGGTAAGAATAGTAGGAACCCTGTGATCTCGGTGGATACCCCCTACCTCAGGGACTCTAGTGTAGGAAGACCCTTAATCTTGCTAAAGCCCTTAAACTCACAGGATAAAAGAGTTTCACGTGTCCACAAAAGAACAAAATATAGACCTTGAAAAATGAAAAAAAAATGATCTACTCTTGAGCAAAAAAGGTATCCATATACTGGTGGGACTAAATATTAAAATATATCAGAAAAAATCAAATGACCTACATATGAAAACAAGCATAGGTGCTTGAATATATAGGCTAATAATGACCGCAGAAACATATATGACATACAGTCAGGTCCATAAATATTGGGACATCGACACAATTGTAATCTTTTTGGCTCTATACACCACCACAATGGATGTAAAATTAAACGAACAAGATGTGCTTTAACTGCAGACTTTCAGCTTAAATTTGAGGGTATTTACATCCAAATCAGGTGAACGGTGTAGGAATTACAACAGTTTGTATATGTGCCTGCCACTTTTTAAGGGACCAAAAGTAATGGGACAGATTAACAGTCATAAATCAAACTTTCACTTTTTAATACTTGGTTAATCCTTTGCAGTCAATTACAGCCTGAAGTCTGGAACGCAAAGACATCACCAGACGCTGGGTTTCATCCCTGGTGATGCTCTGCCAGGCCTCTACTGCAACTGTCTTCAGTTCCTGCTTGTTCTTGGGGCATTTTCCCTTCAGTTTTGTCTTCAGAAAGTGAAATGCATGCTCAGTCGGATTCAGGTCAGGTGATTGACTTGGCCATTGCATAACATTCCACTTCTTTCCCTTAAAAAACTCTTTGGTTGCTTTTGCAGTATGCTTCGGGTCATTGTCCATCTGCACTGTGAAGCACCGTCCAATGAGTTCTGAAGCATTTGGCTGAATATGAGCAGATAATATTGCCCGAAACACTTCAGAATTCATCCTGCTGCTTTTGTCAGCAGTCACATCATCAATAAATACAAGAGAACCAGTTCCATTGGCAGCCATACATGCCCACGCCATGACACTACCACCACCATGCTTCACTGATGAGGTGGTATGCTTTCGATCATGAGCAGTTCCTTTCCGTCTCCATACTCTTCTCTTCCCATCACTCTGGTATAAGTTGATCTTGGTCTCATCTGTCCATAGGATGTTGTTCCAGAACTGTGAAGGCTTTTTTAGATGTTGTTTGGCAAACTATAATCTGGCCTTCCTGTTTTTGAGGCTCACCAATGGTTTACATCTTGTGGTGAACCCTCTGTATTCACTCTGGTGAAGTCTTCTCTTGATTGTTGACTTTGACACACATACACCTTCCTCCTGGGGAGTGTTCTTGATCTGGCCAACTGTTGTGAAGGGTGTTTTCTTCACCAGGGAAAGAATTATTCGGTCATCCACCACAGTTGTTTTCCGTGGTCTTCCGGGTCTTTTGGTGATGAGCTCCTTGGTGCATTCTTTCTTTTTAAGGATGTTCCAAACAGTTGATTAGGTCACACCTAATGTTTTTGCTATCTCTCTGATGGGTTTGTTTTGTTTTTTCAGCATAATGATGGCTTGCTTCACTGATAGTGACAGCTCTTTGGATCTCATATTGAGAGTTAACAGCAACAAATGCAAATAGCACACTTGAAATGAACACTGGAGCTTGTATCTGCTCTTTGTAAATGGGATAATGAGGGAATAACACACACCTGGCCATGGAACAGCTGAGCAGCCAATTGTCCCATTACTTTTGGTCCCTTAAAAAGTGGAAGGCACATATACAAACTGTTGTAATTCCTACACCGTTCACCTGATTTGGATGTAAATACCCTCAAATTAAAGCTGAAAGTCTGCAGTTAAAGCACATCTTGTTTGTTTAATTTTAAATCCATTGTGGTGGTGTATAGAGCCAAAAAGATTAGAATTGTGTCGATGTCCCAATATTTATGGACCTGACTGTATATCTATATATATTGTGTAGGGGGAAAAAAAGGGTATTTACACCTCCAAGTTAGAAGTGAATTATATCCATAACACTATGCATACATTGAATCTCTTAAACAAGTATTAAATACCAAACCAACTTAGCTTTTGTCAGTAGGAAAAAGGGGTCATGTAGCGAAACGATACCCCCAATCAGTTAAGCCATGTAACCAGACGATTGTTTCTCCATATGTATGGCTTCCTCAGTGGACGTTTGTCAAATGATTAGGATTAAAATGGTGGAACCCTTAGGGCTTATAAATCCCGCAAAAACGTGCTTAATATGACCTCATAACGTTAGTAAAAACCAGAAGTGACCTCACTTGCACTTTGACGATTTTTTGGCTAAATAAATGAATTAATAAACTGATGCCAACTAAATAAATATTTTAATATGCATTGGGGAGACTTTAATAAATTATAATCGCCCATATACTAGATTGAATCAGAGATTTAATTAATCTTCAATGGAGTCTTTTTTAGAGAAAACAAAAAGCAAAGAAAGTATACTATTACAACTGGAACTAAAACAACCACAGGAAAAATCTAATTCAGTGAATACAAGTACCAACAAGGAACAAACATCTGAAATTGAAGATGACAGATTCATCATTAATCTTTCTAAATTCATAATGAAAAATACTCATAAGAATGTCCGTATGAAAGGTCAAAATTTTGTCCCCACCTTTTATAGCAATTTATTCACAAATTTGAAAGATATAAATCTGTTTGCCAGGAAAGTGGCTTTAAAAAAGTTTTATAAAACAAAAGAAAGCAGAGAATTTTTTCAATATGGGGTTAGTGAAAATGATTTGGATGTCATGAGAGATATGATGGATTTGATAAAAGAAAATGAAGAACTTTATCAAGGTAATTTGAAAATTTGGAAACAAAAAAGCCAATTCACGTCAAATATCGAACAATATAGCAATCTTGAGGTTTTCATACAACAAGTAGTAATAGATTTGGAGAAACTACAAAATACAAACAAATGTGTGAATATGAATGCACAAGATCTGCAGACTTTAAAAGAGTTGGAATCAGATCAATCATTATTATCATTATTAAACCAGCCGATCAAGTGGGAAATGTAGTTTTAATGAATTTGGAAGATTTTAAAGCTATGTGCCTTAATCTGGTATACTTACATATGCCCTGGATGGGGGAATTATTACGGAACAATGTTTTGAATATTTAGTTGCTAAATATCCATCTATGGCAACTTTCTATGCTTTGCCAAAAATACATAAAGATAATACTCGCCCGATAGTGTCGGGCACAAACAATTTAACTCAAAATGTAAGTCTATTTGTAGATTATGATCTTAAAGAACTTGTATATACATTACCTTCCTTCCTCAAAGATACTACCGATACACTCAGATGCTTAGAAGATTTTACTATTCCCCCAAACACTCTGTTGGCAAGTATCGATGAAGAAAAACAATATAGTTCCATCCCACATAAATTAGGACTACAAACTACAGAATATTTTTTAAAAACACTGGGAACTGATTTCAAGCGGTTGAACAAACTGATTCTTGATTTGTTATAATTCATATTAACATCTAATTGGTAATATATATCATCGGTTTTGGTAAGATATATCATCTTTCCTCTCCTAACTTTAATAGAGCAATGGACCTATGATAAGCAGTGTAAGAGAGAGGTCAGTCATGGATGTACTCAATTTACTCTCTCTTTTAACATTTTTTTACTGCTTTAGCTGCAGAGTTACGTCGAGGATCCGGAAATCACTTCTGGTTCCCCCCCTTTGTTTTCGATCATTATTTATGTCCTGGCAATCATTTCTAAACTGAAAGCATTTTTTTCAGGTAACAATACCATCGATTAAAGTCTCCCCAATGCATATTGAAAAATGTATTTAGTTGGCATCAGTTTATTAATTAATTTGTTTAGCCAAAGAATCGTCAGACCGGAAGTGAGGTCACTTCCCGTTTTTACTAAGGTTATGACGTCATATTAAGCACATTTTTGCAGGCTTTATAAGCCCTAAGGGTTCCATCATTTTAATCCTAATCATTTGACAAACATCCACTGAGGAAGCCATACATATTGAGAAACGGTCATCTTGTTACATGGCTTAACTGACCGGCAGAAAAACAAATTGGGGGTATCGTTTTGCTACATGAACCCTTTATCCTACTGACAAAAGCTAAGTTGGTTTGGTATTTAATACTTGTTTAAGAGATCCAATGTATGCGTAGTGTTATGGATATAATTCACTTCTAACTTGGAGGTGTAAATTCCCGTTTTCCCCCCCTACACAATATATATGTCATATATATGTTTCTGCGTTCATTATTAGCCTATATTTTCAAGCACACAAGCAAATTAATATGTTATTGCAAGTCATGTACCTATGCTTGTTTCCATATTTAGATCATTTGATTTTTTCTGATATATTTTAATATTTAGTCACACCAGTATATGGATACCTTTTTTGCTCAGGAGTAGATTTTTTTTTCTCTCCATTTTTCAAGGTCTATATTTTGTTGTTTTGTGGACACGTGGCACAAACTCTTTTATCCTGTGAGCTTAAGGGCTTTAGCAAGATTAAGGGTCTTTCTACACTAGATATAGTCCCTGAGGTAGGGGGGATGCACCGAGATCACAGGGTTCCTACTATTCTTACCCAGGTGTGGGGGCCTTTACTACATTTACTTCGCACATGTCGCTTTAATATATTTTTTGACCTAGTGGATTTATTCTACTCTATACTGGTGGGTTTATGGATTTTGAGTGTAACTGGTTTTATAGCGCCATTGTCTATTAAAGTGCCTATTAAAGTTTTGAGGGTAATTAAAATTGTATATAGTATTCCAAGTGTAAAACACTACAAAACTTTCTGAAGTAGATTTTGTATTTTCCTTAACATTTGCACCTCACCACCTTTAAAGAAGTATGCTAGCATCTGAAACTGCCACTTCCTTCCTGTATACTTCCATGCACGTTGCCATCCTCCTCATTTGTCACCTGGCAGGTCTGCCTTCTGGGAGGCAAGCTAATCTAAGATCACATTCCCAGAAGTAGTAACACACACTGTCAGTGTCTGATCTTGCAAAACATTAATTTTGAGATTTTGCCTAATATATCCCACTCACCATGCTAAAAAGTCTAAGAAAATTATGTTAAGCAGTTTGGTACAGGCTTTGCATTTTAAACAAACAAGTTACAATTATTTCAAACAGATTTTATTCATTAATGACATGCTACATAGATTAAAAGAAAAAAAACTACATAATCTGAACCTCTTTTTCAATAGAACTATATATACATGGACATAAGGACTTCAAGAAAACAAAAACCAAATGACAATTCAGTTACATTTCGCAATGTACCTGAAATATTTGAGCTGAATGGATTTTACAGATATTCCTTTCTTTACATTTAATATCATATTCATTATTGCAGCATAATGTCATGTCCACTTTTCATTTGCAGCAGTGTAGACACCCTGTAGATGCAAACATTTTAATGTGTGGCCTAACTCCAGTCTTTCAAGACCCCATATAAGACCTCCTTTTAAGAATATTCTTTCTTAAGTATTATATGTTTTAGTCTGATGCACAGTCTGGACCTTAAAAGCTTAGCAGGAAACCACCAGCCTAGTGTAACTTCACTCTTCACCCTGAGTGCCAATTATCATAATTAATTCCATTATTATGTTAAATACAAAATATAAGTGAATTAGAACAGTGCAATTTTATACAGTGACTCACTGTAATTAGAAAAGAGTTGTATGTGTGTGAGATAAATGGGGAAAAAAACCTTTGTGGGACAAAAATATTGAAAGACAATACAAACACCAACAATAAAGTGACATGTTAAAAATGCAAATTATAAAAGTCAGAACGAGATGAACAAAAAAAAATGGAGTAAACTTTTTTCGCTCTGAAACGAGCAAAGTGTTTTTTTCTTTAATGTATCCCTCAATTCATATACGTGTTTGAGAATTTAATAAGGCAAAGAAATCCTAAGGGTAAGAGCAGCAAAACATTACAATTACAATACATTTTTTTCTTTTAGTTTTTGTTATCTTATGACGACCATTACAATATAGAATAAAATCTGGTTTGCTGTATAATTTACTATATAACAGTGATTCATAAACAATTATTCTAAAAAATAAAATAAAAACAAAACACCTATATTCTTCATGATACGAGATAAACTTAAGATATTGGATATTTTTTTACTTTAAGAGAAAATGAGAACAAAAGAAACTGATCAGGTTTGATAATTAATTAGCATGTCCACGTACTAATTACATTGAGAGAACCTGATACAGAAGCCTACACATTATAGCCCCTATAAATGGAGTTCTCAGCAATAATATTTAAACCCACTGGTTTAAATGAAACACCTCACTAGTCCTACATGTAGGTCAGTGAGGGTATAAATTCAAGTATTAAACATGTACAGTGTAAAAGAGTATTAGCAGATTAAACAATCGTGTTTAAAACTGGACAGTTCCCAAAACGTCCCACCCCGTCGTTAGGTGTCAGATTTTGAGTTTTCTTTTTCCTTTGACGTAGGTAAAAACTTGAAAAACAATGATTTTGCTAGAAGCAGCATTTTGGAAAAAGCTGTTTTTTTTAAGCGATGCACACTAAAAGTCAATGTTCTATGTCGATGTTTGATAGAGCAGCAGTTCAGTCAGCCAAAATGATCTCTGCATCTGGTCCAAACACGGTTTTCTTGCTGTTGTTGAGACAGAGATAATTTGTAAAATAAACAAGCCTTCCTTCACAGCTTGGAAAATATCCCTGGAGCTTTAAAGATAATTTCTGAACTTCACTTCTAGTTCTTCAGATGACTTCTGCAAAAAATAAAAAAAACATAACCTCATCAGATAAGTTTTATGCAAAACAGTTTTATGACTGGATAAAAAGCATGCATTTGTTTTATTTGTATGTACATGGTCAAATACTTTTTTATAACAGATTTATGATAGATGTGCATCTCCATTTCTTTAACAACATTAGCAGTCAAGATTATATGCATTTCCCTGCTTGTACCAAGGTGGGTCAATCAAAAAAAAAAATACAACCATTTTGGAATCAAACAATTTTGTCTAATGATCCCTTGCTTATATGTGATGGATACAAGCAGTTTTGTTTTAGTCTGGTTATAACAATGCTTTGGGTACAATATTACTAGGATTCATCAAATAGAGATTAGTAATACTATGTAAAGGAACCAAGAAATACGTTACTTTAATTATATATATTAAAGGCGTGCAAAATGGAATTAGCAAAGACAAAGGTTGAGCATAGAATAACAATTGCTCATATTATCTTACCAAACTGACTGTACTTATAGCAGACAGCTTCTCAGAAAATAAGTAAAAAAATAAAAAAAGTAAAAAAAAATTGCTTCCTCAGATATCACTTGGAATGAAACCTTTATATATATATATATATATATATATATATATATATATATATATATATATATATATATATATATATATATATATATATAATATGTGTGTCAGATTATACAAAGATTTACCTGCTGTTTGTACATTATCTACTTGAGGCAATGAAACACGGGTCCCTTTCTCTTCAAAAGCTAATATTGGATTTAAAGGAATCTCTTGGATATTGTTGCCATCATTATTTAAGGATTCCAGTTTTACTGACTTCGTTCCAACTGGTAAGTTTATGATCTCCTCAAAGTTGTTGTTGTTGTTCTGTATACTTAAACCGTTTTCATTTGGTTGCTTCTCTGTACTCAGAACACTAAACAGAATGGGAAATGAAAATATATTAGCATCATAGCACTAATGTAATGTTTCTCTACGAGTCTACTGATTCAAACATTAATGTTCTGCTATCTGGACAAATTAATGCTTATTATCCCTATATTATTGTTTTTACTTCTCTCGTCCAGAAGATTATCTAATTGGTCAGTCTTAAAATATGCATTTACTAGTATATATTTTGCTCTCTTAAGTATCTCCAAATCCTTGATCACACTATGAACTAATTTGCTTTATCTACAGCAATTAATCAACAATAACTCAGTTGTTTAACAACCAATTGCAATTATATTTAGCCATATGTGTATTTTTCTTTTCTGGAATAAACAGAACATTTGAGTTACCGTATTTATCGGCATATAACACGCACCGGCGTATAACACGCACCTCATTTTAAGAAGGGAATTTCAGGGGAAAAAAAATTCAAATAAAGAACTTTGAAGCAAAATTCTCAACCTCAACCTCCCTCCTCATCCTCAACCCCCTCAACCCCCTCCTCAACCTCCCTCCTCATCCTCCCACCCGGTATATGCTAATGACGTGGTGCGCTGGCACGCATGTGACGTCACCGGGTCAAGGAGCGGAGGCCGGAGCAGAAGCAGGTAAGTGAGGGGGAGGTATTTAGGGGGGTTTAGGTTGAGGAGGGGGGTTTAGGTTAAGGAGGAGGGGGTTTAGGTTGAGGAGGGGGGGTTAGAATGCGGAGGGGGTTTAGAATGAGGAGGGAGGGAATATCGGCGTATAACACGCATCAATCATTTGCCCCCTATTTTCAGGGAGAAAAAGTGCGTGTTATACGCCGATAAATACGGTAGTAATTATTATTATCCTTTATTTGTAATGCGCCAACATATTCCGTAGCGCTATACATGGGTTAGGTACAAGTATAAACAATTTCCCCACAATGAAAATAATGGTTATTGAGCTTGCAATCAGATATACATAGTGCTTTCCCTAAAGCACCTCACAAGAGTGAAAACTAGCAAACTTACATTCTAAAGGGTGATTACAAACATAACTTGCATCTTAAAATGTACCTGAACCTTCTTAATTAAGTAACCACAATCTTTTATTCAAATCAGTTTTCCTGCACAGGTACATACAATATATTTTAGGTAGAGTTGATGAACGCTTTGTCCTCACCTGTCCACAGGTAAAGTCTGTGGGTATGTAATGATTCTTTGTGAGGGGTTTGTGGACTCTCCATTGTGAGGAGCTTCCATGGTGCTCTGGAAGATCTCTGATCCCTGCTCTTGTTGTAAGGGTGTTGGTGTATTGGCTACAAAAAATAGACATATATTAATATACACTATATATACACAACTAATATAATATCAAGTATATGAATACATAATTTACATTTTTGTTAAGCTAAAATAACTTTAACTGCTATGGAATTAGTTTTTTTATATACATTTATATATATGAATGGTTAAAAAGCATAAGTGAAATTTACCAACCGCATCATAGATAAATGCCTACTTGCATCAAGTATGCTATATTGGGTAGAAATGTGATGGTAATACCCTTCACTGTAAAGCCAGTAAGGAAAGAAAATATCACCCAGAGTACATTTACCTGTCTCAAGTAGGCCAGGAGTCCTGCTTTTTTCCCCACAGATCTTCTCAGTGAACAGTGTTTTCACTGCCACTGAGGGTTCTGGGTAGTGACATGCATCAATGTGCACCAATTACTACAGTTGAGGCATATATTATTGCTTCTGCATTTTTTAAAAAGGGACAATTTTCAGATTTTATATACATAAATGCGATCAACGTAACTCTGTTTAGCTGTAATAGCTCAGGGATGTGTTTCTACTCTTCACAAAACGAACAAGGTGGTTTTTCATACTACTAAATGTAGATGGCATTGCTTTCTGTAAGACTATCGCAATACACTTACAGATAGAAACAAATGAACAAAGACATCACAAAGAGAGCTGCACTCCTTATGTATATCATGCTACCTCTTTCTGAATTATCAGCCGATTAAGTTTTCCTGAATGTGAACTGATCCCGGCTTCAGCCTACCCAGGAACTACTCAATTTACACATGAAATGACACCTGGTTACATGTAGTAAATCTTACTCAACGATTTAATGCTAAACACATGCATAGGATAACCTTGATCACACTCACGGTCTATTACTGTAATTCATTTAAAAAAGAATGAAGGAAAAGGCAAACTAAATAAGGTATAATTATTTCATACACATCAAGTAAATCACCACCATCATTCCTCCTAGAAATTTCCTACTAATTTCAAAGACATGTAGTTGCTTTGAAATTTGTGAATTTCCATCCTCCCCAAAAATATCTGCAAAATACAGCCCCTTGCATACAATTCAAACATTCAGAATGCCTAAATGTAATACTGAGGCAAACAGAGGGGTATATCTTACAAATCTACCTTTACATGACATTAATATATTTAGTTGAATTGTTGCTTCCTATAATTGTTTGCTATTGTATTATCGCCTGCATTATACCAACCCAGTGCTGCAAATATACTCGGTGCTATATAAATAGCATAGATAGTACACATACCACTTTGGTTGTGCATCATTATGTAATTTCTAGAATTTCAACTATCAAAAACTTATACACAAAAATCTTAAGGATATCTAGTACTGCTTCTGCAGCTATCCACTTTATCTTTTACTTGTAGCTAATTTGCTGACATATGAGACTATATACAATAATAATAGTAATGGAAAGGCTGTATCACTATCCTATAAGTCACAGATTTGCAGGTATTGAAGTTACAAGTTCACTCATATTTGTTTAATTGATAATTATTTTGATTTATTAAAATCATTTTATACTATAGATTATGGTGAATATTTTTTTTAAATAAAATCTGAGTGATGCTGAATATTTCTGAATATTTTACATAATATCTAAGCTCTATAAACAGCTTATGTAACACCTCCTGTGTCCTCTAGTGCAACAGAGTAAATCCATAAATTACTTAATGGAAATAATTATTAAAACAAAAAAATACAATGCTTATTGTATGCAAAATGCTCCCTTAAGCATTTTGCATACATAAATATATTCGATATTGGCCATCCACCCCCTTAAATAAAGGAAACTAGAAATAATGTGGTGTCATCAGTTCACTTTTTAATTCAATAAATACCTGTGTTTTCTGTTGTTTTTGGTAAATCTCCATTTCTCTGTATATTATTTTGCTGCAAATTAACAAAAATATTACATAAATATCATATCCTAAAAGATATTAACATAAATAAAATAATGTATATATACAACAACTTTCTTGCCTTGTCTCCAGTTTCACTACGCCTTGTTCTTTTCATGATCTCCTCAAGTCGCTAGGGGGAAAAATAAAAATATAATAAAAAAAAAAAGTTTCACTTCTTTGGTATCATTCCTCATAGTCAGACTATATAATGATTTACTAACACAGAAATGTATGTTAGGTGTTATCTGCAAATATACATTCAGTGTTGTTCATGACTCTGGGTTAGTGAAAGCATATGTTTTCACCTTAATATTAAGTAGTTCTGATATGCAAGTAATCTGCATAAAAGTTTCTTTCTATTTGAATGTTTTGGAGGATTGATGCAACTGTTGAGCATTGTTTGTATATCCAGTCTGAGAAGCTGGGACTGCTACTGAACAGGTTTTTATCTATTAAATAATTATTATCTATATAACAGAAAACGTTGTACACTTTCAAGTGCACTTTAATTATTTGTGAATACAACATTTGCAGACACATTGTATCCTGAATCCAAGTCTATGGCTCTCCCAATATGAGTTCCTATGGTTTTTTTGACACTCGGGAATTTGAAATATTTTATAAACCAACAAAATCACAAAACATTTAATGAAAGAAAAAAAAGAGGTTGAATGAACTTATGCTGAATAAGGTGGGGATGAGAGCAGCAATTGGTGGGGATGGTTAATAGTGTTAACACACTGAAGATGATATTATAGTTGTATATACTAAAGACAATGGAAAGCAGAGCTTTATTCCAGCACAGGAGTGAGACATGAACATCCTCACACATGGTTATAAAAGCTAGGTGTCCCTATGAGTCAATAACAAAGGAGTAAAATATATGCTGGTTGTCAGATCACTCCTAGGTTGATCAGATCATCATTCTATAAATATACAGCCTTATTAAATTGCGATTTGGCCAATTGAATAGGGCTCTATATAAGCACATAGCATATTTTTTTTACAGAAGTTTTTAGTTAGTAAACTTCTATCCAACAGCAACGTCTTCTCTAACCAAAAACTTCTGTAAAAAAAAATATGCTATGTGCTTAAATAGAGCCCCATTCAATTGGCCGAATCGCAATTTAATAAGGCTGATAATAATCTGCCCACTCCCCTTAACCCCAGGCAGCTCCATATAGTAGCAGGGCCCTAGTGATTGTACCTGCTGCTATTGAATATTTACACCCTTTCGGTTAAACCTGTGTTCTGTCACAAAATACATGTCATTATGCAAGATTTGCATGTTTAGTGGCACCGACCACAATTTAAATGAATATGGTTCTGCATTTATAGAACAGTATGTATGTTTTTGGAAATCATATCAATACTGAGCAAACATATCTGACAATGATTAAAGGAGTCTACCAATGGGTTTCAATTACATGTTGGACTAGAGAAAACCATTGAGAAATTACATCATCTAATTACAAGATGATTTTACAGACATTTTTCAGTGGTTCTCTCTGAAGTCACCACTTACCTTCTTCCTCCCTAAACGCTCCTGCTCCTCTCTTTGGAAGTGCTTTTCACGCTCTATTCTAATGCGCTCTGTCTCTTCTTTCTAGAATAGGAATACACAAGAAGTAGTTTTGAAATCAGAAGCTTTGTTCAGTAAAAAAACAAACAAAAAAAAAAAACACATTACCCTTTTAGGAAAAATTATGCTATACTGTATAACTGATCATTGCTCTATATGACTGGTCTGTACTTGTTGCAATGGCTATAGTTTAACTCAATAATTTCCAAACCTCTCTTCGGGGGAACCCAGGAAGGCCATGATTTAGAGATAATTTGTCTTCAATACAGCGAAGACTAAAGGAAAATACATTACCTTCTGATAAATAATAGCCTTACTTATATTCAAACAGACATATATCTAAATACTTGTTTATATACCTTCCTATAGTAAGTTTCACTCATTTACAAGATTTATTTAAAGGATTATGTGCACATATTACTGAAATTATATCATAATCTGTAGATTTTAACATGTTGTAGACAGATGCTCTTTTATGTGAACACAAATTAATTTGTGTAGATTTAGGCTCACTTATTATTACAATAAATGCTAAATCGCATTTCCTGTTGTTCATGAATATTTGGTGTGTGATAATGTGATAAGTAATATATTTATGAAAAGTGCACTTTGCCATCACTAGCTTTTATCTATGAAGCTTTCCCCCACTTTACTCCTTTATGTGACACAGCCTGATTTCATAGTAGTCTACTGACAAGCTCATTATAACATTTGAACAAAATGGTATTGCCATTGATGTGATATGCAGAACTAAAATATATTTAACAACAACCTGAAAAGAAAAAGGCAAGCAGCAAAATATGACTGAGAAGAATTTGACTACATTAAACTTAATGTACAATAAATACATTCTACAGGATTTATAGGGGCGCAATTGTCATTCTCCTCACTATTAATACGTTAACCACTCCAACATTGCTAGTCCACTACCTAAGGGCAGAATAAAAGTAATTGATTGTAAAATACTTAAACTAGTGTAAACACATTGACATCGATGGGCAATGTGCCAGGCACTAACTTGTTTCTGCAGGCGTTCTAATTCTTCCTTCTCTTTCTGTTCTTTCTCCTCTGCGAGTCGGAGAAGGAGCTTCTCTTTTTCCTGGTGTTCCTCCTCCTCCTTCTGTTTTTGTTCAGCTTCTTGCCTTTGTGTTTCTTCTTCTCTGCGAGCTCTCTCTTCAGCTTTTCTTCGAGCTAACTCCTCTTTTTTCTTCCTATTACAAGAAAAATATATTAATTGTGAATCTTATCATCAGCTTGGTACCACCAAATAGCTAAAACAAACCATGGTTCTATTTATAAACAGAAGTAATGAGACTGTGTAATGCTACAAATATGTTTTTAACTTGTGATTACACAACGACTACTATAAAGAGAAAATCCACAGTAATTATACCATACACTATAAATAAATAAATAAATAAATAGACATATTACCTTTCTTCCACTTCTTTTTCCTTCTTTTCCTGCTCCTCACGCTCTCTCTGTTCTCTTGCAAGACGCCTTTTTTCAGCTAGAATTCTAGTTGCTTCCTCTGGGTTGTTGGTTCCAGCAAAAGCCTTGCCAGGGGTGGTAGGCGATGGTAGGACTGGTGTGGATGGTGATGGTAGGACTGGTGTGGATGGCAATGCCGGAGCATCTTGTTTAAATAAATAAATGAACATACAATCAATTATTATAAATGTTCCCAAACCTAATGTCACCGAAATACAATAACTGAGGTTGATACATTAACCTCATCAATGAACCAACCCATCTAATTTAAAGAGAAATCCTACAAATAATGTCACATATACTTCTGTAAGTTTTTTACAGGTATTAATTGACAATTGTCCAAAGCTTCTTTAAATGGACTAACTAAAAAAAAGCAAAGAAGAAAGCATGAGAAGAAGTGTTGCCCTACCCTGTACAGCTTCTGCAGCATCAAGTGTAGGTAGTCCCTTATCACCAGTGGTATCTTCAGTTGTTGGCAAAGGTAATTTAGCCACAACACTTTCACTGAATGTCTCATCAATTTCCTTCTCCTCAACATTTTTTTTACTTTCCTCTTTTGTGTCCTTTTTGATTGGCCTAACATTTCCGGGTGACGGTGGTCTTTGAGAGCTATTCACAACCTTATTTGAACTAGGTGAAGATGCTGCTTGCTTAGCTGTGCTAGGCAAGGTTGCTGGTGACTTTGGTGAAATCCTGCAAATCATCAAGGAAGGGATGATATGAGAGGGAGAACTTACATGGAATATTTATACGGAAAACGTGGTATAAGAGAGAGAGATTTAAACATGCCATACATTTATTTTGCATGACAATTAATGATCTACAGCAAGGGCAGCCAATAGGTCAACCTGAGTCATCACCTTGAAGCTCATTATCCCAGACCTCCAGTGCACTATAATCTTTAATCCTGTGCACTTTTGTTTGATAGTATATTTACATATGTGTGTATATTCCTAATAATATAAGGGTTCCAGACATTGAATCATTATATACAAATATATTTGGACCTTACTTCAAAAGAACTGTATGCTCATCCTCTTCATATGGCTTCCCTTTTAAATGCTACAAAGTCTTAGGAAGCCTTTGCAAGTGATCAACTGTGTTGACAGCAGTTTGATTTACAATCACATGCTCAGACTATCTTTCATCGTTGTTTTATTTAACGTACCAGGGGACAGCAAGCACTTTTATCAGCTTTAATAGTCATTTTTTAATGGTCGTTTTCTAATTTTCAAATCATTAATTTTTTAGTGTGTAATATTTCATTTTAAATGCACAATATACAATTTGAGCATCTGGTGTGCATGTGTATCCTAGCAAACAAAATGCATTTATTTTGCATTATATACTTTCAACTGAAAACCAATTTAGCATATAGTGCACAAAAGAGTGAGAGATGTCCTCCAATTTATAAAGAACAGCAGCAAAATTTGCAATTCTAAAATAAGTCAGAAGGCTTATTTTACAGCCCCAAAACCATCCTATCATGCCTCTCTATAGCATAATAGCTGTATATAGCATTAGGTTATTATGGCACAGATTTTGGATATGCATGACCTACATATGCATGCTCTAGATTACCCATCCACATACAATGTTGTTTCTATCTTTTTGATCTCATCAGTGGGCAGTTGTTTTTTTCAAACATATGCCATTCACTGGACTTGAAAATAAGTCTCCTGACTTGTTTTTAGACCTCCAAATATACACACATTGAATTTGAAACCATGAATGGATAATGCAATTATTTCAGATTAGTTCAGTTTTTTGGTTGAGAATGAGAAAAAGTGTCACTTATCTAAAGTTTCAGTAAAATGACAATTTTCTTTGGTGCTAAAAGGAATTTGGAAGGTTTCTTGATTTTACTAGGTATATAATATACCTGTGTATCTATTTACTTTTAAGTACTTTATTTTATTAAGAAGTGCTTATAAGTTCCTGCTTGGGTCGGCCATGTGCAGCTCACGAAGACACAAGCTCTGCAATACTTGCTGTGCAGTGTCTCATACTAACCAATCAGTGACCATCTCTCAGCAACATGCTGTAATGTGCTGGTGAGGTGTGGTACCTGATAGGCTAGGACACCACACTAGATTTATCTGAAGAGTGGACGGACCCATACATGGACTATTTGGTTTGAGGCAGTAAAAACAGAGGTTATAAAATAAAGTCAATAAAAGTAAATAGATAAGTAGGTATATTATATACCTAGTAAAAGCCAGGTACCATCCATATCCCTTTAAGCAATATGGCAAATATTCATAACCACATTAATATGTGAACGGTTGTAATCTATACAAAAAAGCTTGTCTTTACTTGAATGATTATGTTTTAGAGTAATTCAGACAACCTAACTTTCAAATATTTTTTCATTCTGCATTTTAGTTAACATAACATTTTCTATAGAAGTTGTTAGACAACAATACCAAAGAATAAAACCAGAGATTCATCATTCCACTTACCCTGCTGGTAATGGTGCTGGTGATCTGCCTTTGGGAGTAGTTGGTGAATGGGCTCTTTTAATGATAGAAGTAGGGGTCTGTAATGAATTTTCCCTCTCATTCTCCCGAATCTTTTCTTTCTTCTCCCCCTAAATACAATAAGTAACCATGAAAGAAATAAGACTTCCATCTAAAGGTTTCAAAAATACTCAAAACAATTTGTATTGCCAATGGACTCCTTGGGCAATTTGCTTTTTATTTCATATCAATATTGTAACTATGTTATTCAAATCACTTTCTTCTAAGAAGCCAACAAACCAACATCTTGCCAGTGTCTGGAACCACCCTCTATGTTCCTGTTTACACTGCTGCAAGTAGTCATCCTTCACATCTGTGACCTGTAGCTCTGAATCCTGAGAGTTAAGACCAACATTAAGTGGAAGTTTGACATAAAAGTAATCATATTTTATATGAAAGAGCACTAATAAAGAAGATTAACTATCTATGGAAAAGTTGGGAAGCTGCCATTTTAACATCAACTAACATACAAAGGTCTTGTAAAACTTTTACACATGTATTCACACTTCTAGAAGTAAACTTATTCATACAGGGTCGACATGATTATGACTACCGCCTACTTTCGACGTCAGCAGTGCGTAGCCAATGAAATACGGCATGTGTCGTGAGCTGGCTTGGTCGTTATATAAGGTGACATATAGGCATTCTGCAAACATATCAACCATCTCTCTTGTGTAAGCCATGCGATTTATCTGACTTTGAAAAGGGGATGATCATTGTCTTTCGGGCCAAGAGTGGCAGTATTTCTGAAACAGCGAAGTTTGTGAACCAGGGGGCTACCCGACGTGTGTCTAAAATGACAGCACAGTGAACCCTGTTGTGTATGGGGCTCCGAAGCAAACGGCTGGTCACTGCACCCATGCTGACGAGGGTTCATTTTTAGAAACGGCTTCAATTTGCACAATGATACAAAAATTGGACATCTTCTGATTGGAAAAGGGCTGTTTTCTATGATGAGTCATGTTTTCTGCACAAATCGACTGGATGGATGTTGTAGTGTCAGACACAAAACCTCAGAGAACAAACACTCTGCAGCTATTGTTGGAAGAATATAAGCTGGTGGTGGCAACGTTATGGTCTAAGGAATGTTTTCTTGGCACTGTTTGGGACCCCTAATAATTCTGGAAGGTGCTCTTAATCTTACACCAATATATGTTTACTATCTTCCCTGGAGCGGATAGAATCTTCCAGCAGGAGAATGCAACATGTCATATGGCCAGAAATGTCCAAAAGTGGTTGAAGGAACATAAAGACTTTCAAGTACTTCCCTGGACTCCAAATTCCCTGGACTTGAGCCCCATCGAGCACCTGTGGAACCACCTCGATCTCCATGTTCGCTGTGTGGATCCTTCATCACACACTCTTCAGCAGCAGTCGGATGCATTGCAGTCTGCATGGTTCCATATATCCTTACCAACCTTGATTCACTACCACATTGACTAGCTGCTGTCTGTGCTGCACACGGCGGTTATTCAAGATATTAGCTGGTAGTCATAATAATGTGACTTGACTGAATATATGAGCAACTTGTGTTTAGGTGAAACTTCCCCTAAAGTCCATGTCTACAGGGGAGGGTATTCACACTTTCAGGGTTATCATACTACTTGTTAGAAATTACAAAGATAAATTCAAACAGACAGGATTTTTAAACTGTAAAAAATTAAACATAACTTCACTCCTAATTAGTATAAAAAAATATGAGGTTATGTAAAAGGGATTGTGCAATATTTTGCACAAAATCCAATACATATATGCAGATTTTACAATAATACTCATAGGAGCTAAATATCCTTGTCTGCAGTAGAAAGTTAACATGCAAACTGTATAATGAAAATAAAACCCTACTCTAAACAGCATGCAATCAATTTCAAATACTATTACATTCAACCCCTGGCCATTAATTCACTTCACATTTCTGAAAACTGCAAAGCAATTCTGGGAAGCAAAATTCAAGCCCATTCGAACTTGCAATTGCACATAAATGCACAGTGTCTATGCAAACTCAACACACACTTGCCTTTTCCGGGTCCAATCTGTCTCTCGCGATTCCTTCTCAGACAGGCTCCTTACAACTGTTTAAAGAGCTCAATATCCATGGGGCATGACATTTACAAACCCCATGGGGATCAAACATAGCCTCACTTGTGGAATTCACAACCTCCTTTTCTTTCCTTGATGTTTGCATTTTGAGTTGTACCATCACTATTATTATAGTTTTTACGCTATTTTCAGCCCTTTAGAAAGCCCTAAATGATTTGTTTTGAGATGACAAATATACATATACACACTGTTCAACGAACTTCACAGCAAAGTGTTTGCTGAATAAAATATATTGAAGTTGTTGTACATATTGTACTAAGTCACTGTAATAGATTCCTAAGACTATTGTCCCATGTATTTCCTCACTACGTCTCTAGCAAATGATCTTTTTGAACAACTTCATGAAAAATATCCTTTATGTTATTATTATAAAGTATTGAATCTGTTTTCAGAACATTAAAATATTATTGACTACATATAGATCACCTTAAGTCTATCTAAAATCTATAGCAGCATTTGTATACAGTGCTTCCCCTTCAGAAACCCACCATACTTACACTGCCGAAACCTGCAAAGTGAGTGGTTTTCCGCCGCATAAAGGCTTCTGGCGTTGTGACAAAAAGCTTTGGTCTCTCTGAACTTTTACTGTTTGGAGTCTTGTAGGGCTGAGGGCTGATGGGGCTGCAAGATGCTGAACGAGGACAAATGGGGATAACTAGGGTGTTTTAAGACAATACAGATGGAGATGCCAACATTGAAATGCCAGAAGCAGGAAGCAGCGAGGCACAAGAAAAAGGAAGAGAAAAGAGGGAGCCTGTTAATTCCAGCAGAAGATAACGTCTAATCCAAAACCAGCACTGGATTTTGTGGTGGGTTTGGGGGATTAGTAACAA
The DNA here is from genome assembly GCA_027410445.1 of Discoglossus pictus. Classification (NCBI taxonomy): domain Eukaryota; kingdom Metazoa; phylum Chordata; class Amphibia; order Anura; family Alytidae; genus Discoglossus; species Discoglossus pictus. The sequence continues at coordinate 197,647,540 of CM050165.1, read as the reverse complement.
TCTACAGTGATGGTTTTGGAAGGTTTATAAAAAAAAAAGCACCTTTGATACCATATTTATTACATGAACAGAAATAACAACAAGAATAATTGGCATTCTGAAGTTCTCAAAATCAAGGAAAAATCAAAGAATTATCCAGACAAACAAATAAAACTGAAGGTCAAAGAAGGAACCCAGAATCAAGTAGAGCAGCCCATAGCACCACACCATGCATAGAGAGAAAGCAAAGCATAGGCAGACAGTCACATGACAATAAACATGCACAATATAAAACTATTGGCAAACATGTTTGCCAGGATTTTATAATTTATTCATACATATATTGTCAATTCATATTAACATTTCCAAATTTACTAATTTAAGTATTAAACGTCTACAAATTAAAGTAAAGTAGACAACCTTGGATTTCACTATTTCATTAAAGGAAAGATAATTTATGATCCAATAGAAAATTATGGAGGTTAACGTTGTATCCCGTCCCTCTCCTACTAAATTAAAACCTTTCCAATTTGCACACCTTCCTAACTAAGGGGCATAATCTATTTGCTGCGGGTATTTTTTTAAATAAATGTTTAGATGTATTCTATTGATTCTGGCTCGTAAATTCTGACCTCAAGCCTAAACTGGTACACCCTGCCTTTTTAAGTCTGATTTCAGGGGGCGTGATCATATGATCTGACAATAAGAAGTAAATTATGGGCTTGCTTAAATAGACACAGCCAATAGTAAATGAGACCATCATCATGACATCAGTACAACATGGAAGTTACACGTAATCTGCAATCGGAGGCTAAATAATTATTTGCTGATCGAACTCGCAATCAAGCAATCTATAAAATGCATTAGATCATCTGTTTAGTCCATGTGGATTTAGCGATATGTATTAACCCCATGAGTCAATATTACTCAGAAATAGCTTTTACAAATAATATTTTTGAAATGCATATTTGTGGGTTTGCGACTATTGTGCAATCTATTCTAATGTATTCCTATGCCTTACCATGCTTTTAAATTAAATTATTGTGTGTTTAATTGCTGTTACAGCTCTAACAGTGTTTAAAAAAGCCCTTGCAAGTCCAATTTAGTACTTGTAATATTTTTTATAGAAACTTGATACTTTTTTTGCGAGCTTGACCTACCGGTTGAATAGAATATCAATTTTGTGTAACTTTAATTATTTAGAGCTAATAATATCTGAGCAGTGCTAAAACCAATGGAGTTCTACAGCTGGTTTTGCAGGTTTGACTGGTACTTAGTGAATGCGGGCGGGTAACTCGTAATCGGAATGTGAGTAGCTAATAGAATATGTGGTTTTAAGTGTGTATAATTTTATGAATTGGCCAATAGAATAGAGCCCTGAGTAAACTTTCACTTCTTTCCTGATCTATTCTAATCCTTATCTGCTATTCTTGTCCAGGTTTCTGCCTCTTCCATTCCCTTTAGACTGTAAGTCTACAAGTTTTCTAGAGTGCTTTAGGAAAAACACTTTCGACATAAGATTTTTAAGCTCTAAGACAGGGCTCTCCCCTCTTTTGCAATGTGTTAATACTGTATTTTTCTATGAACTTAACTTCTGTATTGCCCTACAGAATATGTTGGCGTGTTACAAATCATATGCTGTATTGCCCTACGGAACATATTGGCGTGTTACAAATCATATGTTGTATTGCCCTACAGAATATGTTGGCGTGTTACAAATCATATGCTGTATTGCCCTACGGAACATATTGGCGTGTTACAAATCATATGTTGTATTGCCCTACAGAATATGTTGGCGTGGTCACCCAGCAGCAAAAGGTCTTTCACAAGTTATATGTGATCTCTTCAATTACAATGATTCCTGTGTAGCCTCTTTAGTAAACTGGACAGATAACATTTCAGTTTTGAGAAGTATTAGAGAGAAGCTGTCTCCTTAGTCTATCTAGGACAAAGTATTTAGTGATCATTAAACAACAAATCAAACCACCACAGGCATAAAAAAAAAATGAAAAGTAGTAGAAATATTAAAAATATTTAGCAAATCATTACATTTTAAAAACGACAAAAATTTGTCACTGTTTATATAAAATGCCAATCTATAAATGCTGTCAGGCATAGTCTCAAAAGTGCGAATGTCCTGTAATCAGCATGAGATCTTGAGTAAAAGTTCCACATAATATGACTAAAGCAATAATAGCTGGCTACACATAATATTTTTACATTCTACGTAAAGTAAAGCATTGTTGAGATATATACCTTTTTTGTGAGGCTCTGATGTGCTACAATTTGGCTTGGTGTGCTTGATGGAAATGGGAGATAACTGTATGCTAACACTTAACACTTGGGAAGATGTCACCCCAGAATCTAATTAGAATCTAATTAGCACATTGTATATATATATATATATATATATATATATATATATATATATATATATATATGTACAAACAAACAATGGTGTATATCTCAAGCACTATTTATTTTAGAAAAAAAACGGACAAGTAAAATAGCCTGTATTTAATGCTATTGAAAAATAACTTTAAAACTCTAAAACATGCAAATAAAAAGATTATACAAGTTTATATCACCCCATGCAATAGTGTTGTTCAAGTTCCCTGTGGCGGAAATAACAACTGAATTTGAATGCAGTACCAATTAAGTAATTTGCCATTTTAGCAAGAAACTCTGCGGGCCTTTGGTAATTCACACATCATGAATTCAAACTCCTGGGCATAATATAAAAAATACAAAACTAACAAAGCAAAAAAGATCAATAATAACTACTGAATCTAGAGACATTTTGGAAGCTACACTGCCTTATCACACATACGATTGTGATATAATTGGATATTTCTGGTGATATTTAAAAGTACTGTTTAAAAATTATCAATTTCTGTCCATGAAATAAAACCATTCTCTGTTCTTATTAGATCCTTGGCTGATATCATGCATAGGAATGATTATTTTGTAATAAGTTTACGGTACATTTTTAAATGGCAAAAACGTATAAATATTACAAAATACTGGTAATTTCTTATTTACAGCATATGTAATGGTTACCGTGATTTAATGCCTTAAATTCATCATTTTGGTTACCATAGTTTGCTCCACTTTGTAACAGGACATAGTTTCATACACATGTTCACTAAAATTTAAATTTGCTCAAACATTATAAAATTCGACAACAACCCATGCAGTTTTGTATTTCAATATTTTTCAGGGAGTAGAGAAAAAGTGCATATTAAGTGGTTCTCTACAACTTAAAAAGGATAGAAGATATCCATTTGGCTGCTATATACTTTGGACTAGAGATACTTAGCAGCTGTTCCCTCAAATCTTACGTATAACTCTCTTGCCTAGGCTAAAATTTATTTTATCATTTATAAAATATTTCCGATCTCCCTCATAGTCTATTAAAAAATAAATTGGTCTAATAAAGTGACACATTGAAAGGATTTAAATACATGGTATTTGCAGCGTATTGTATGGAAAGAAACTACATTAATAAATAAAATCAGAGAGTGTGTTGCATGACCTTTAAAGTTCTCATATTAGCGCTGGTCAATAAACCCTGCTAACATTTAGACTGCTCACAGTGGATAATTGCCCTGCTGGGAAGGCAGACACTGCAGCAAGCTAACTCATTTTGCTGATAATAAACTGCCTCCCATGGGACTGAGGCCTAATTAAACAAAAATGGGTACTTTTAAATTAATTATCTAGAACGAATACTGTAGGTTTCCAAAACAATTTTTAACTCATGTTATTCTAGAAGATAGTAATGGTACTTCTACTTGGAAACCTACTGGTCGAGAAATCCGACACAACCTTACCATGGAGCACATACATTCTTAGCCCAAATCAAATATTTTTTATTATAGAGCATGAAAAACTGGTTATACTTTGCATTAGGTGTTTTTCTCATTCCTGAGATGTTCACCATTGTTAGTGCTATATCATTCATTGTACATATACACAAGTACAATTTTGACTTGGCTTTCCTATGAGACAATACATTTAAGTTACAGATGGCTATGAACCATATTTTTGCTCTTGCAAGTTTACCTGCATCTCCAGACAGGGCAGCGGTACTTTTACTTCTAGCCAGGTACGAGTGAGTGGGTGTCAGTAGTCTGGTAACAACGCTGCTCTCCCATGGAGTGAGTTGGGGTCGACGAGCTACAGTTTACCATAAAAGTAAGATTAGACACAGGCAGGTCATATACACTTTCAATACACTCCCATACAGCATTCAGATTTAAAAACATGGTTTCCAGAAACAAAAATTATAACCACAAGTGCAGGTAGACGATACTCCAACCCATATTCATGGAAAGACTGGATCAATATACAAGTCATTATCAACTGAACCACCTTTGTTACATATGTCAGTATTAAAAGATTAATTTTAATGTTATTAAAATATCTCTGAGGAAGTTAATCTAGTCCTGGGATAACATTGTATTCCCCTTTTTTAAACAGTGTTCTAGCTTTTCATCATTTATTCATGTGCACAGCATCCTTGACGAATAAAGCTACCAGTTCTGTTTGAATTCTACAAACAAATTTACTGTTCTGTGCTAAAAAAAATAAAAAAAATAAATCAAGTGATCTTAAGTCTAATAAACGTATATTTTACCATGCAGCATGGGTCTTTTATACTTTGTTTCAGTAGGCATTTGTCCTCCTTGTCGTAATTCATGGTCCAATACCAATATCAACAACATACTCAATATCACTGACTAATTGTTAACTTTGTATGAATATCTTTATGTATATAGCTCTGGGCTGTGGGTGCTGCAGAAGCTTCCGTTTATTAAATACCCGATTGTGACAGATAAAACATGCATTTTTTAAATTCACTGTTGGAGTTTTATACCCCTACAATATACAAGTGCTATGAGCAAAAGTATTCAAAACATTTATTATGTTATACATTTGCATAACCTAATTAGTGGTGTAAATCCAGGAAAATTTAATTTAATGAAGTTAATGGCTGATAAATTTTACATTTTCAACTAGAGACAATGTGCACACTGATGTTGTTCTATTCCTTATATCTGTTCTGTAGTTATCCGGCACCCACGGGGACTCCCTATTGCCGGATAACTGTTGTTGCCGGTGAATCGGGAGTTCCCGAATGTAAGGGTCTAAACGACCCTTAAACCCCCCCCAAAACCCCTCAAAATGCCTCCAAAAAGGCATTAGCACCTAAACTGGGCAATTTAGGCCCAGAAAAAATAATTGGGAAAAAGTTAGCATTTTTGTTTGCAGTCTCGAACTCTGGATAGTGCTGGATAGTTATTGATGCCGGTGCCGGTTGCTTGAGAGTCCCGGTTAGTTGGGTGCCGGATAACCGTGATTCTACTATATATTTTACATACTGTAAATCAAACCAAACTAAATTGAATACAGCATGGCTACTGAGAATTCACCAGCCAGACAAGGTAACAGTGGCGGAGCTTGTGAATGAAGAGCCCCAGTGCAAAATAATTTGTGGGTACCCTTGAAACTTCTCTATACAAAGATAGGTGCCTGTAGGGATCCCCATTGCTTATTAAAATAGTATAGGCTGGAGGTAAAAAGATGAATCAAATATGAACAGCATGTGCAGTACATGACACATTAAACATTACAAATGGCATACCCAAAATACAGGATGATGTATGTATCACATATTGTGAAACATGTGGCCAGAAACACTATAGAACATAAAGCACAAAAATATAATGGCATTATGTGAATAAAAAGAAATGTGTGTATGGCAATGTAAACACATGCACAAAACATGTGAGGATGAGGATGGGGTAGCACAATGTTTTGAAAATTTACATTTTCTCATACACATAAAGCACAAGAAGATATATTTGTGTGTTTGTTTTTATAGTTTGAGCTCTGAATCTGTCAGCTACTTAAACATCTTTTAATATTGAGTTAATAGCTACTAAAAGTCTTTACACAATCTTCACTATAGGAACAATCAGGGCAATACAATACATTATTTTAGTCTTTGATACACAGATGCACAGGGACACTTAGGCTATACAGATGGCCAATCTGATGGTTTCACCATTTTTAACAGGTAAGCTGAAGTGAAAAAAAATCATGTGTTGTAACCTTAAAAATCCTTTACTACAAAACATTTTTTTAGGATTTACAGTGGATCTCAGATCTGCCTCAATCTGTTAGACATGACCTGAGTCTCTCTCAATACACTGTACCTCTGTCTGGAGAATTTAGTAATGTTGCAGATGAGGTGGAGAGTCGCTTGTTAATAACTGGATCGACATGTTTCGACAGATTCATTGTTGAAACTGACCGCCTGTCTGGATCTAAAACAAATGAAGATATTGCTAATTGACTGCACACAAACAGTAATATTGCCTTCTTTGTATGTCAGGTGAGAAACAAACATTCTACTTCTCTCTGGTGACCTACAATGCAGGTCTACAGACCACAACGCTTAGATCATATTGTAAATTATTGTCTTAGATTCTATGCATGTTCCACAAAAAGTATGTGGTGATATACCGAGGAGCACATATCTTCATGTATATGCAACAGGTCGATGTTAAAATAAATTGTTATATTAAAGATGCATGAAAATCAAATATAATTAAAAAGATAACAAAAACCTGTTTAGCAATCATCAATAATAAAGAGGTATTGTGGGGTAAATCTGAGCAACTTTATGCCTCGGCTTGCTTCCACCTACAGGTATTTGTTTATGCTAAAACTAGAAAGGAAGAGCAGGCAGAGGCAATAATGACAGAAAGAGAGGTGAGAAAAGGAACTTAAAAGTGTGGGAGAGTTAGAAGAGGAAAAACGAGAAAGTGTATTTAAAATAGAGAAAAGGAAATTACTAAAGAAAATAGGATCAAATTCAATTTATAATGTTTTTTTTTTAAGTATTTCCCCCAATTTACAATAATAATATTGTTTTCCTAATATCCACAACACATTTTCATCTTAGATAAATGCTTAACAGTCTTCCTGTGTCTATTTAAGTGAACCGACACGGTGCTTTAAGAGATCATTTATCACCACACTTCCCCAAGAAACAAAAATGACAATGGATATCATAGATAAATGTACATCCCATGTGTACTAATGTTGTGCCCAAACTCTGCATTGAAAGTCCAACCAGTAATAGAGAAGAAGAATTTTTTGACAAATGAAGAAAAACAGTATTTTGGAAGACTATAATTTCCAACTGGGATTGCTAACAGTTCCACATCTAACACAGACCAAAACAAACGGTAAAGACTGGAAAGGATACTGAGAAGAAATTACATATAAGAACAGATAAATGTAATAATGATTTCAGTATGTTCTTTTTTACGATGGACATTGTATTCTCAAATACTAATTCTGTGAGCCACGAGCACAAAAAAGTTTTTTAATCTTAACATTTTTTAAATTCTAAATACATATAGCCTTATCTCCCTAATTATTTGACTGGCTTCTAAATGTTGTGTAATATTGTCAGTCCCTGAAATTAACTCTCTGATTGCATATTTAAGTTCTAAAAGTGTATACAAAATACAATCTTTTTGGTACTATTTAACTATTTGGATCCACAAATATATGTTGTAGGACCAAACATTCCTATAAAACAATGAATTTTAGTAATAAATATTTGGCCATTTTTTTAGAATTCCACCACAATAAAGGGAAGTACAAACTATTTCTAGTATAAAGAAATTACACTCTTTATGCTTTGTGGACATACAGGGAGAAGTAGCACAAGACAATAGTTTAAGTACCCCTTTTCTTAAAACCACCCTTGGTTTGGAAATGATGTGCCAGGTCAGAAAAAACGACAGTGGTGAAAGATGATTCAAAAAAATATCCTGGAAAAAGAACATGTGACAGGGATGTAAAAGGCAAAACAGAAAGAAAGGCAGTTAGAAAAGGATGTAAAACAAACAATGACTGAGTTGAGTGGATATATAATAGAAGTGCAGAGACCACTGCTACTGAATCTATTTGGACAACACTGGTCTTAATATGAAAGAAGAAAAGCATATCCACTTTAGTAATGAGTAGCACAGTCTGGCACATAAACATACAGGGACTTAGATAAGTTGCCAGTCTTATTCATGGAATAAATTAAAGTAAGAAGAATGTATATCAATAAAGTGATTCTTATAGCTATTCATTAATGTGGTCAAAGTCTGTAGCACCTTGGTTTTTACCTGAGCTGTTCATACTTGGGTTGGTCTGCAGGGCTCCTCCCCAGGACCATCTGTTGTTTTTCTGCTTTGGCTTCTGACTCCGCTCCATTGTTCTCTTTACCACAGCTTCATGACGTTCCTTCAAGAGAAAAGGAAAAAGTTCAGCCTTCCTGATGAAAATATTACCCTGCATTATATTTTCAGCACTTTCATATTCTATGAACTATTATAACACCAATTAATAACATCCAATAAATACCTATTTCAAATTAAAATACAGTGTTTTAAGGAAGAGAGATGTAGGAAACTCACCTTTTCCTCTTCTAGTTTCTGCTTTCTCTTCTCATCAACTGCAGCACGTCTTCTTTCCTCTCTGACCCTCTGCTCTTCCAGCCTCTTCTTGCGCTCTTCTAGGTGTTTCTCATAGTGCTGACGTGCTCGCAATTCCTTCTCTAACCACAAAGACTCTCTAGCAGCTACCAAAAAAATTAAATAATAATCAAATCTGTTTCAATGTTATTGTGATTCCAAGACAAACAAAATGTAAGCTTTGATATAAATGGAGTGTTACCAAGAATTATTGAGTGCAGTGTTTCCCAAACTGATCTAAGTATGGGATCCTTTTCTAGAATACTGGCAGAACACAGTGAGCCCAAATCATTATTACCCCCAAATGTGTCACACAGAAACACCACAGAACCACAACATTGTTTATCTGGACTTCATAACATTTCTCTAGGATTCTCTGACATTGATAACCAATTCCTCTCTTGTTGTAACTATTTTGGATAAACAACATATAGACTTTTAAGATGTGTGCAAGAGAAACAGCTATGTCATCTCTTACCTTCAAAAGTTAAATATAATGTAAAAAAAAAAAAAAAAACGAACTAACATTTACAGAACTATTTGTAGTCCAGTGATCATTACTAAGCCATTTTAGGGTTTTTGTGTGTTACAGATATGCTAGGCCTTGTTTTTCATTATGTTACTGGTTCACACACTTTCCATTTAAATCAATGGAGATGGTTATCAGATATCACATTGATCAAAAAATGATGGTTGAGCAAAATAAATAAAGATTTTGCATACTTTTTAACATGTTTAAGAAGTACTAGTATTTCTGATGCAAAACAAAGTCACCATACTACAAAAACAAATAATAATAATGTATTACATAATTCTGTGCTGTTCAACTGGTCGCCCAAGAACTGATTTTCCACGGACTGCCCAAAAGAATCCTCACAAAACTATTATTATTAAAACACTTGGGATATTATATAAAAATTCCCAAATGTTTGGTTATTTCATACAAAATGTAAACATATATTAATTTAGACATATATTTTTATATATTCAGCCCACCAGTACACTAGCCAATATAAATCTAGCTAACCAACCTGTAAAAATCTGTCCCCACACTAAAAAAAATTGAACAGTGCTGCTACACTTCTGAAATTCTGATAATCCCAGTTTATGAATAAACACCATTAGTGTATAGTATACAGGACTGATATACATCTCATGAGTCATGGGAAGCTGGCTAGTGCTTTACAGATTAATCTTCCTATAGATTATTGCATGCACATGGCCTGTAGATGATAACATGTCCAAACTCTATATAAATGTGAAGCAATCAATAAAACTAGAAATGGCCTGTCATTTCAATAGCAAGATATCTTGAGTTCAAGCTCTTAAGGGGTACTAAATTATTTTTCATGCAACTCCCCAAGGTTTAAATGTATTTGGCAAAATTAAGCCTAGGCTCTGACTGTAGATATTTTTCATGAATACACATATGTTTAATTCCACAGCAATATATATTGTAAGTGACTTTGAGAAAGGACCCTGTTTAACTGATAGATAGTTAATGATAGTTTGATAGACTTGTTGAAGCCTCGGGAGGGATAACTACCGTAATAGATGTAATGAGAAAGCATATGTATAGAAGGAAGGGACTGGAGGTCCTTAATTGACTGGTCTGTACACTGTCCCAATATTATCTATTATCAACACTTCCAATGGGTTGGTGGGGAAAGAATTGATGAAAGGAACAGCAAAGTGATAAGTTGTGCTCTGCACCATCAGTTGGATGGTTTAAATGAATTAGGACATTTTGTTTCCTTTTTGAAATTGCTGCTGAACTGATGCTATGGGGAGTTCAGCTTAAGGTTGGAATTACTGCAGGATATATAATGAGGCTGCCTCCTATGAGTTACTCAACATGCTACGCAGGTTTCAAAAATCCATTTGTTACTTTTTAATGGTTAGAGTGAATTATCTACCAAGACAGCATCAGGGGTAGAGCATCAGGCAGAAATGTAGCAGTTGCAGGGCTCAAAGCCAGGTGATTGCGCAATGTTTTTTAAAAATAATTTTTATTAAAAATCACAGGGTAAAAACAAAGAACATATATAAATTGTATAAGAGACATGCTATATTGACATGCTAAACACGCTCAGGGTATTAAACCTTCTATCACTTCTGCTCTACAAAGCTGGCACTGGATAAACCACACAAAACATGCAACATCCTCTGAAGCAGGCGAAAGACACAGAGAAAGCTCTACTGGCATCTTCACTACATTCACTTGTCTGAGTGGCCACATGAAGCAACTGTGCGTACAAGCCTCCATCCTCATTATCTAAGCAGTTTCTTGTGCTTCAATGTCTTTACCTGCAGTAACTAAAAATGTATATAATAATGTAAAGATCATTACAACATGATTTCCATTCTTCTACTTAATGGTTCACAGCAATGTTGGTGTATATACATGTCTCTATAATGAGGAACAGAAAGTGAGAGGTGATTATCTGTGAATTAAAGAATTGGAATGAGTATTGTGTGAGAAAATATGGAGTGAGTGTTGTGTTGGATGTACTCTCTTCCTTTATGGTTGCATTTCTAGAGACCTCACTATTAAAGGCAAACATTTAAATATATCCCAGCTTGTGTAAAGATGGAATATTCAGTGCCCGGTAATTGTGATCAAGCCACCAGTGTGCAAGCTGAGATAGCTTTAAAATCTGACCTGTAAGTAGACATTGAGGAGCTAAAAGGTGCTTTCGTGCAACACATGAAACGGTCCGATGCAATGTCCCTGTGGAAACCACATGCCCTAAAGGCACAGTACGGTATTTAAGTACGGGAGGGCAGAGAATATAAACACAAAATAGTTGGAGCTTGAAGTGTTTTTAAAGCTCACGTCTAATTCAAGATTACACTTGTGAAGGTGTTTTATATACTGAAAAGTTGCCATAGATTTAGTAGTAGATCTTAATGAGGCTAAACATTTTATAGGAACACATAGTACTACATAGAAATATTCTTTTATATTTGTCTTCATTTTCCACTGTAACTTCATCAAGGTCATATCTTGCTTTTTATCCAGATAAACCAGATAAAGTGATGTGCAAATATCATAATTTAACAATACAGTCATCTGAAAAAATACAAAAAAGGTTCATACTCTTCTAGCCTTGAGCACACATTATTTTCAAAGTGTTCAAGTGGCATAAAAGGCCTTAACAGTTATTGAAAATGTGTTATACATTTATGTTTTCTGGCATTTGAATAATATGGCTCTCAAAATGTATATTTCAGTCCGCACATCCCCAACAATTACTATTATTTTATGTAATGCAGCAGCTGCCACACAAGGTCAGATGCCATGGTTAATATCAGAAGAAATCAAACAGAAGAACTGAACTTTTATATACAATTGTAATAAAATCAGCAACTTTAGAATTGAGCTCTTCATCTATTGCGCCAGTTGTCATGGTGTGCTGTTGTCATTTTACTCTGTTAATATTTTTTGGGGGAAATAGTTGAAAGTTTAAAATTATTGTATTACAGAAAAACCTTTAGAGAGTACATCCTTTGAAAAATGCTGATAGGTAAATGCACTGGCATTAGCTTTAAACTTGGATTTGTTGAAATAGTGGTATTTTTATATAATCGGCATTAAAGCATGAATTCAGTAGCATTTTTTTCTATGCTCACACTACATGGCATTGATCTATAACATATTCGAATTGTCAAACTACGAGACGTCATCACGCTTTGGGTGGTGCGTACGGCTTGTGAGCCGTTAACTCTGAGCATTATCGCCTGCGAGCCTCGCGTATCGAGGAGAGCCATTAAGGCACTAAAACTCACAGCACTCGAGAGATGAGCGCTCGGCGTTCATTGCCTGCAAGCCTTGCGAAGCGAGGCGAGCAGTGGAGGCAATAAAACACGCAGAACTTTGTCTCCAAACACTTAGGAAACGCGGGATCGACTTAGGCTGCAAGCACTTGACCAACGTGGGAGAGATATGAGATGTGGGACATAGGAAAAATACGAAGTTAGTGGCTGAACCACACAAAGCAAAAAACACAATACAAAAAAAAATCGTCAAAAACATCACACACGGCACGGGGGGACAGCCATGACGTCTGGGAGTGAGGTGGAAAGCGAAGTTAAGTCGATTTTGCCGAGTTTCGGCAAAAATCGGCTAAGCGAGAAAAAGAATGGCAGCCCAAAATAATGAAAATGAGGCTACAGGACCCTGGACCACGCAAAACACCGCCAACTGTGTACCACTTTCACCCAGGAACGTACAAGGTACAAAATACACTATTACAAAGGATGGCAAACACTTGCCAACCGTGCACACATAGACAAACAACGCTATTTTACAATCCTAACTTGCCACTAACAACATTACGCATCTAAAGTAATGCTTTACACAAATAAACCAACGGTTTGCCCTCGCGCACGCAGCCTATTTCTAATGTACAGTTGGGACATTCATGGCACTATCTCCTCAGGCCAGCAACAGTCCAACTGGACATTATATGCTGCAGGACAATAAAAAGAGATTGTTACCTCTTCAGGCTATGGATTGTTACATATATTCATTAGAAAAAGGTAAACTATATAAATGTATTATTCAATTAATTAATTAATTAGTATTTAAAAAAATAGAGAGAGGAGCCAAAGGACACACGAGGAGATGCTTGCAATTAATGGCAAAGGTCCTTAGAGTATGAAAAGCTTAACATTGTGGGCCAAACAACATTGCCATGGCTTCAAATTTTATTGACCGTAATTTTTTGACGGGCAAGCCGCTAGTAATAAATATAACGTGTTAATAGACCCGCATCAAATCTGTCAGTTTTTACACTGGTTTATAATAGTGTTCCTCATTGGGTATTCCCACGTCTCTCTCCTTAGTACTAACCTTTTTCAGGTTTAACCAACTGATCAGGGATCATTAAACAAGATTTGAATGAGTAAAGAACATAGAGCCCGATTCAATGAGAAGCCCGCATCTCGCGGTATACAGGCTGTATGTCTGCGAGCATCTCCTCTATTCAATTGAAACAGGCCGCAAGTTACGGGCCAAAAGCTGAAACCATAAACCATGCACTAGTCCGTAGCAGTTCCGGATCGGTAACATGATCAATTAAGCAAGGGCGTAACCACCCATTTTGAAACAGCCAAGAGAAAACATGGAGGTTACATGTCAATCAATTAGCGTTTAGGGGTCCAATATGAGATCAGACTCGCAAAATACTAAATAATAAAAGTGAATGCCGATACTGTTCTAGTCCAGGAGGGTGGCCTGTTATGTATTAACTCATTGATTCCCGAGATCGATATAACCATTGCTGATTTTCGAGCTTGAGACTGTTGTGCAATTCAATCGCTTTCCCGTCATTTACAGTGCAGTATTGATTTTTTATTTGCATTTACAGTGCTATGGACAGGGGTTAAACCCCCTTGCAGGTCCTCTCTAGTACTCGTAGGATTTTCTCCTACATTACACTCTTGCAGACATGAAAGATCAAAGGCTTCGGGAGGCTGTAAGTTCCGGGTTTAACAACTGCAAAGTTTTCAAGCCTGTAACACTTAAACTGTTTGGAGCCCGCAAAAAGTTGCCAATTGAATAGCAAATCAACTTACAGCCTCATTTATGGGATACAGTAACTTATGATTGCTCAATTGAATCGGGCTCTAAGTCATTACCAACTCAATTATACTTGGAAACTAATTTACAACGTTTGAAAGCACATTCAATTATTTACTCCTCAATGAGTTAGCATCTACTTTTCAGTGATGAACAGTGTGACAGCTTTACCTAGTAAATATAAGCCTAGTTAAAAAGATCAGAGCTCTATATCCAAAGAAAGCGAACACAGTAAATATCATTGTACTAAACAGACAGCAAGCCTTGGAAAAACACTGAGCAACATATAACCTAGCTTTAATCAAGTATGGCATCAATAAATCTTCCAACATATGAACAATAACAATTCAAGCAGTTATCTGGATTTAGATCATCACTAATTAAGGTAGTTGTTATAGCACCACAGCCGAGCCATCAATTCTAGTATGCCACACAGCAACCACTTACAAAGCATTATGGTTTTAAGTAATGTGAAACTTGCCTGTCATGGTCAAGGTTATCTGCAGTTTCCCTAGAGCTTAACAACATAAAATAGACAAACAGCTGTGGAGGTTCTGAAGAACGAGCTGTGCGCACTGCACACATTAATTATACAGGGATATTTGTGTACTCGTGATTCTTTGTGCTTTGTCATTCAGCTCTGCAATTCAATAGAAGGCAAGGTATTGTCATATTGTATATCATGATCAATGTTGGATTTACACATGATAGATAGATATTACATGTGTGTGTCGGGGATCTGCACTGACCAAGTATCCGAGATTGTCTTGTTACCACAATCAGCTACTGAGTTGCTGGACAACTATTCGTTGATGGGCCATACTTGACACAGTTTTTTCCCCCCAGAAAGTAGTCCTGATTGAATTGGATTAAAAAATAAATCATATCTTTTTAGCATTTTATTTTCATATAACAATTAAGTGTATAATGTTTAAAACTGTATTTTTAATATGCATTCATTACTCTAAGAGCTGTCCTGAGGCGCTCATTAACATATCTTTATCCAAGCAAGGGTTTACTAAGTTCCTGGTCTGTCTGTCGTGCCTGAGGGCAGGTTAGAGCAAGTGTTATGGCCTATGGTCTGTATACCTTTACAACATAAATTCTCCCAACACAATATCATAAAACTAGAGTCGAGCAGAGCCTACTCTGCTTATACTTACTTGTCCAGCCTTAACTGCTTAAAACCATCACAATCTGCTAGATATGGCTGATCCAGTTATTCCAGCGTATGGTAAAACACTCCCAGTATATACAACGATCATATCATGTGTCAATTTGGTTAAGGAACAGGCTCCTGAAAGAGCCTTTTTACTACAGGAAAACTTCCATTTCTTTGTCCACAATCTTTAAGAAACTCATGCGCCTGTTGTTGTTTGTACACAATTGGGAGCCATTACTATAGATCCTGCCAATGTAGCACCAACAGTGAGAGACCACTGGCCAGACCCCTGCTCAATGAAGATGAAAACCACTTTAGCACAGCAAGTATGTAGCCTATGACGAACCACCAATCAACAAGGTTGTGTCTGGACATTTAACAGTACCTCCGTGTCCAAACCACTTCTACCACCTAAATAATTTCATAGGATGTTGGAGAAAACCCGCTTAACCATTGACTTACAATCTAGGGTTTAAATTAATGTTTTATACTGGATATTGTTTTTTATTTTTAATTTGTTGAAAATTATATTGCTAATAGTTAAAGGATCATTTGAAGAATAAAGATACTTTGTCGAGTATGTACCAAACTGATAGTATTAGCAGCTGAGTAAGCCACGAGCATAAAACATTTTTTGGGGGAGTAACCTGAATATTTGAAGACTTTTTTGTTGTGGAGTTTAGGAATCTATTTTATGCTTGTTGCGTCACTTCCTCAGAGCTCAGTCACGAGGGTGTGTGTTTTGGCTATCAGTGGAGCGAAGGAGGGAACAAAAAGCATTTTGTTAAGATACCTGGATAAGATTGAAATGGACACCACATATCTTCCCACTCACTGACACAAACCAGATGCTTTCAGAAATACAAATATATCTCTCTAGAGCAGGGGTGGGCAAGTTTGGTCCTGAAGGGCCACACACAAGCCTGGATTTGATACCCCTACTGCACACAGGTGAGGCAAGCATTTTTCTAGTCATCCTGATTGACTCACCTGTGCACAAAAAGGATGTCTTCAAATCAAGGCTTGTGTGTGGCCCTCCAGGACTGAACTTGCCAACCGCTGCTCTAGAGATATATGCTGTTAGATTCACTCAAATTATACATTTTTTTTATTTTTATTTTTGTATTGATTAATTGATTAATTTATTTTTTCATTGTGCAGTGGTTCTTTAATTCCCAAAACGAAACATCTGTTTACTGTTATATATTACAATGATCCTATAAAATTAGTATTGATGCAAGAAGTCTTTTGGGTTAATTAACATTACAATATTGTATGGCACTGAAATAAAATATCAATAATACTAAAATAGCACAAGTGCATAGAAGATAATTTTATATCATAGAGGCAATGTACTATACTGATAAAGCTGCTATCAAACTTCTAACTTCTAAGGATCAAAATTCTATTACTTAAATTTGCCAAGAACAAAAGTAAGCAATCCCGGCATGTAGGAACGCAATCACTAGCAGTTTGTGCCAGGTGAGCCCCTCATCATACCATCTGCAGGGCATCACATACTAAATGTATAACAATTTTGTCTGCTGCAACCCATACGCTCCTGTGCCCAAACACACCACATGCAGACATCTAGTAGACGTGCATGCCTAAGCCAAGGAAAATACACTAAACCACTGTGTTGAACGCAACTACATATCCACTAAAGGCAATATCTATAACATCACTCTGACTATTGTTAATTGGGCTAGAAAATATCCAACCATTTTTTTCTGAAGGAAGATATCACTAGGTACCCAAAAAAACTATTGAAATAATGTCAAAGCTGGAATCTACCACACAGACAGAATGATTCCAAAGCGAACACTCACTGGTCATCAAATATAACCTTCAATGTATATGCATTAAAATAGGTTAAAGGCTATAAACTCTCAGTGAAGTGCTAGGGAAAAAAGAGAACTCTATAAACATCTAGGGGAATACTTATATTTGTAAGCAACAGAATTGGTTAATGCAAAGTCCCTTCTGTAATGATAAGTTCATGACTAGTTATTTAGAAAAAGGGATTTATCCAACACAGGAGAGAATCAAGTATATAATTTAAATATTGTCAAAGGTAGATTCAATTATCGTGTAAATCACTCTGTATATATTGACGGACATATCAACGATAAGATATAGCAACTAGCTTACTTAGTGATATGTCTTGGGGGTGGCAAAGAAAAAAAGGTTAACAGAGTATATTATACACCCATAATCTTATAATAAAAAGGAAATACACCCATTCATACTTTTATAATTGGGATTTGTTTGCTGCAACTGTGAAGCCTTCGCTGAAATATCTAAGAATCATAAGATATACATTTCTTTCAAGCAACTATTGAGAAGCAATACTATCAAATACACAATGGGAATAATCCTCAAACGTTTCAGAAAGGCTTTCTTAAATGTATTATTAAACAAGAATATAGCGCTAGTTATTGCAATATGTAATTTATTAAAAAAAGGATCATACCTGCTTCCTGAAAATCTATCGAATCTCTTCGTTAACATGCAAATAATACACTTTCTAAAATGCAATCTAATTAAACCCTACAAAAAATTTGAATGACATAGGTACCAATCTGCAAAAGATTTGAACTTAGAAAAATAACAAATATTTGTAGAAGAGACATACCCATCAGTTTCTCTCTTTCCTCTCTGCGTTCCCGAGCAAGCTTTTGTCGCTCGTCAACCTTAAGAACAGGATGAGGTTCTGGAAAATTACACAAGGGGAAAAAACACAAGGACATTAGAGCACAAAAGACCTGTCAACAAGTCTTGAAATGGTCATGGACTTCTATGCTGTTGGAGGTGACTGAGCAATATGTTATACAATGAGCAAAAAAAACTTTACACAAGAAATAAATATTTATGTTATTCTAACAGTGCATGTATTTGGAAAATTAAATGTTTGAGCATGCATGTCATGCCTGACATCCAAGTAAAGAACTCACTGGGATAAAGAGCATAATCTCAATATCAGATTTTAAACACATTTGGAAAAAGTTGTTTTATGTTATCGTATATCATTTTTATTACTATCAATTAACAGGGAAAAAACTTTTTCTGATGCACACTGCTATGCAAATCACATTTATCTGGAATGTAATTAAAAATAGAGTAGATACAATAGAAAATACAAAAATATCTGCTAAGACATGGTCACTTCTTGGCTGGTATGAGACACTACACAGCCAGTATTACAGAGTATGTGTCATCATGAGCTGCAGAGGTCTGAAAGAATCAGGTACTATTTGTTTGATTTTCAGTAAAAACAGAGCTTATAAGCACATTTAAAAAAAATAAAGTATATAAAGTGAAATAAAAATTCAAAGGTATGTTTGATACCTTGTAAAATCCCAAAATCCTCCAAGTCCTTTTAAAAAGAGTGAGACATATTGTGAACGTATTTGCTTGTGACCGTCCCAATGTTTAGATTATAATTGGAACATTGTATATCTTGAGATTTGTACTAGGAGCAGGGTTTCTGGAGTGTTTTAGACTTGAAAAAATATGCATACAAGTGTATTATTTTGCTAACTATTTGAATGGAAAAACAGCAAGTCACTGCTTGCATATGTGGTGACAAACACTATTGTTAAGAGCAAAAACATGTTAACTAAAACTCTAGCCTCGATAGAGGCACAGTAACTAACCTGACTTGGGTCCAACATTGTCCTTTGCAGATTGTACTTGTGAAGCTGAGATGGGGCGGCTTGATGGGGCAGGCTTCTTATCTTGTACTTTAAGCTGAGAAGCATCAGGAGCTGAGGAAAGTAGGCAAAATATAATTTAGCATAAAGCAGATCTCATTTTCATGATACACAACACAATTATATTACACTTAGACTTTACTGTACCTACAGTTCCTTGCAAAAGTATTCACCCCCTTGACTTTTTACCTATTTTGTAACATTACAGCCTTAAGTTCAATGTTTTGTTAATGTGAATTTTATGTGATGGATCATAACACAATAGTCTTAGTTGGTGAAGTGAAATGAGAAAAATATATAGATAAAACTATTTTTTAGAAACAGAAAACAGAAAATTGTCATGTGCGTATGTATTGACCCCCTTTGTTATGAAGCCCATAAAAAGCTCTGGTGCAACCAATTACCTTTAGAAGTCACATAATTAGTGAAATGATGTCCACCTGTGTGCAATCTAAGTGTCACATGATCTGTCATTACATATACACACCTTTTTTGAAAGGCCCAGAGACTGCAACACCTAAGTAAGAGGCACCTCTAACCAAACACTACCATGAAGACCAAGCAACTCTCCAAACAAGTAGGGGACAATGTTGTTAAGAAGTACAAGTCAGGGTTAGGATATAAAAAAATATCCAAATCTTTGATGATCCCCAGGTGCACCATCAAATCTATCATAACTAAATGGAAAGAACATGGCACAACAGCAAACCTGCCAAGAGACAGCCGCCCACCAAAACTCACGGACCGGGCAAGGAGGGCATTAATCAGAGAGACAGCGACCTAAGGTAACCCTAGAGGAGCTGCAGAGTTCCACAGCAGAGACTGGAGTATCTGTACATAGGACGACAATAAGCAGTACGCTCCATAGAGTTGGGCTTTATGGCAGAGTGGTCAGAAGAAAGCCTTTACTTTCACCCAAAAAAAAATGTCACGTTTTGAGTTTGCGAAAAGGCATGTGGGAGACTCCCAAAATGTATGGAGGAAGGTGCTCTGGTCTGATGAGACTAAAATTGAACTTTTCGCCCATCAAAGAAAACGCTATGTCTGGCGCAAACCCAACACATTACATCACCCAAAGAACACCATGGTGGTGGCAGCATCATGCTGTGGGGATGTCTTTCAGCAGCCCGGACTGGGAAACTGGTCAGAGTTGAGGGAAAGATGGATGGTGCTAAATACATAGATATTCTTGAGCAAAACCTGTACCACTCTGTGCGTGATTTGAGGCTAGGATGGAGGTTCACCTTCCAGCAGGACAATGACCCCAAACACACTGCTAAAGCAACCCTTGAGTGGTTTAATGGGAAACATGTAAATGTGTTGGAATGGCCTAGTCAAAGCCCAGACCTCAATCCAATACAAAATCTGTGGTCAGACTTAAAGATTGCTGTTCACAAGCGCAAACCATCCAACTTAAAAGAGCTTGAGCAGTCTTGCAAGGAGGAATGGGCAAAAATGTTCTGTAAAATAAATGATGAAAATCCTCAAACAATCCATGTTCATTCCAGGTTGTGAGGCAACAAAACACGAAAAATGCCAAGGGGGTGAATACTGTTGCAAGGCACTGTAATTCCAATTCAACTTTACAATATAGGCCCCAAAACACTGTAGTTATTATCCCTCTCTTCTTTTTCAAGAAATATGTTGCTTGTCTTCTGTTAAGTAAAACCATTAGATACTTCTATTCTTCTTTTGGGTTCAAACTAATTATTATCCTCATCACAACTGTAACTCCAGAATGATGAAAAAAGTATGTTTTTTACACACATGGCAAAATGCAGCCAGTAAGCTCCTTATAGTAATGCTGTGAAGCTTTCTTAGCAAATCTAGCCTCCACGTAAAGCAACATGGATGTTTCCGACATATCTGACAAGAAGGTCAGTCATCTTTTTGCATGTGCTTTCTGACATGTTGAATTACTCAATATGCAATGCTTTACTGTGAAACCACTACAGGTTTATAAATAGCTTAAAAATTTTTTTAGCAATTTTAAACTAATTAATTAATAGAAGGTTAATTACGTTTTGACTTTGGAGATAACCAACTACTGGAATTAATTTCAATTGATAATATCAGGTTGTTGCATTTTTTAAGTTTGTTTATTTAGTAAGTTGAGGTTTGACAGTGTACCAAAGCTTGATAAACCAATTATAATGATTAAAATGTAGTATGATGAGTGCCAGGGGCATTGTGTAAATCTAATAAATGGAAACTGCTGCGGGCATCCTAGTGACATTACTAGAAAGAACTCCTATTTTAGTAATATCAAACAAATGTACACAGACATTTCTCCATGTTAAATGCAGGCCCGCAGTGAGCGATGGCCAAACATGGCTCTATTATTCAGCATCATGACAGCTAATCTTGCCTAGAGATGTGTCCCCAGTACATGACAAGATTTCAACATTAGATAAGAAAAGTGGCACTCTCAGAATTGTGAAGTTATGTTGATATCACAGTGGATTTCCTGTGTTAGGAAAAAAAAATCAAAGACGGAAATAAAAAAATAAGAATAAAAGTGTACACCTAAAATATCAAACCAGACAAATAACAATAAAAAATAAGATGGCTGTAGTAAGTGATGGCATTAAGGGGAATAACTAATAACAGATTAGAGTAATTGCAATATATGTACAGGCAACATGTCATCTGTTCATGGACCGCGGCTGGTTGGTGTCCCAAAAAATCATGGCAACTTCTGATTTTGATGCAATATCGTTTGAATGACTAAACACCCTTATGTTTAGTATGTACATTTAAAGATTGCTCCTATAAGCCAATAGAAAAAAGGTGGTGAACAGTTACAAATTCCTACTGATATATATCTATATATATATATATATATATATATATATATATATATACACATAATTATAATTATATTGTTATACTATTAACAAATTAGTATTATTTATCAGCATTAATACCTTTATTATTTTTGTTGTTAATATTAACTTTAAAAAGCAAAAGAATGTGGCTTCTGTTGCTGTTTTGACTATTATAAGCAATGCTGTTGTGCCAGTATTTGTCTATTTTGGTGGTGGGGAGCAGACCAAGTGTGCTAGATGAAATGCCTCCCTGAATGTATTCTAAGATTGAGGAGAATACATGTGAAGCTGTTGTTAATCATGGCTCAGCAGTTTATACTTAGCCTACAAGTGTGTTAAAAACCGCTCTCTCCAATACTATAGAAAAACAGCCAATCAAAGCAATGTCCTCTGAATTAATACAAACTGATAGTCTGTCTACTGCTGGCAGTATATGATTCTCCTGCAGGGTTTTGTGACATGGAATGGACATTATGATTTTATTTATAGAAATACACAGATCTGTCGTGAATGTTTCTTTGTCTGAATGCTTTGGTATTCCCATGGAATCAACAATGACATTTAACGGATGTAAATGATAGATTAGAACAGTGTACATTTTCATTGCGCTGTAAAATTTGCACTTGTCTAGAGGCCATTTTAATGCTTGAAAAAAATGGTTTAAAATCATAGAAAAGGATAAAACATAAAAAAATTGTACTGTGCTGCAAAATAATTTTAGATAATCTCTGTGTCATTTTGCTCCTGTTTGTATATAAATATGATTTTTATTATTTTATTGTAAGAAAGCAAAGCAATGTAAAATACGAAATCACTTTCGCCATAGAGTTATGCATTTTTTATCTTCATGCATTGTATGGCTATCATAAACCCTCATCCCATAACTACCGTTTCATACAGACAAAGATATTAGAGGCATACACCTCTCAAATTAGAATTGCATAGTAAATGGATGATATAATGACTAGCTTTACTCGTTGATCTTATTAGATCATGTCTATAGATATCTATAACAATGTATTATTTCCTACTGATCTCTAGGACAGACTGGAGGAATTTCACTGCCTTCATTTGAAATTTGACACAAAACAAAATATGTAACATTACCACACCCAACGTAAAATAGTGTCATGTGAACATCTGGGTGTATAACATACAGGATGTACAGGACTATTATAAAAATAACTATTAGTTTCCAAGAAAAGGATATCCACATTGAGCTTCCCAGTCTGGCTTCAATAACCTCTTGTGTATAAGAGTCAATAGATAGGAGAGATCTAATATACAAAAGAAATTTGTCTACTAGCTAAAGTACGACGTGCAGAAGGCCTTAGGCAAATGAGAAGTACAGACAACACAATGACATGCGTTATCCATTGTGTAACCAATATCATATAGCAGCTGTCCAATAACCAGCACCATGCCAAAGTCCATGCAATAAACTGTCTCATCTCTACACCATCAATGGTTTTCATAGAAATCTAAATTCAAAAACAATAGTTTGAGCGGAAGCCAAAATTAGAGATGCAAAACAACAGAGGCTTCACTTTGAAATAACTTAAATTATTTATCAGCTTTTTGTTAAACAAGACTTTTCACATATTACCTTCATATATGTATATTCTAAAGCAGGCTTATCCAACAACTTGGGGCCAGATCATTTTTTTTAGGATATTCCTGTGTTAGCACAGGTAAGTTAAAAAAAATTCTGTTACTGACTGACACAACTTAGAATATATCATCAAACAAAAGGAAGATGTATACCTAATTTACTAATCATTAAACTCTATCCTAATGTCTAAACAATGTATTTATTCAGGACACATCATATATTACTGGTTTAACAGAGACAAAGTGGAACATGACACATACTACTAAATGTTAAACGGAAAAAGAAAACAAGCTAATGAACATTAAAGTGGCAAAGCCAAGGTCCAAAATATGGTATTATTTAGAACTATATATAGTATTATACCAACTGAAAGACACTGTGTTTTCCAACAGTAAACTTACATTAAAGTTTGTCATTTTTATCTGTCAACCTTTTTGATTCACCCACTAAGAACACTATTAGCCATATTAAATTAGAAGCCCGTGGCGGCATCGGCAGACCAGCAAAGGCTGTGGGATATTAAGTTCCTCCATGCCTCAAGACGCAAGCCCGTAAACCATTCTTGGATGTGCGGCCATGAACATGATCAATTAGTCAAATCCGTAGTTACAGGTTTAGACTGAGCCAATGGCAAATTATATCGTCATCATTACGTCACTGAAAAATGGAGGTTAGATTTCAAAGCCTTACGGGTTTCAGATATGGGGTATGATCGGACCCGCATTCCAGAAATAATGCAATATTTATAAAATCAGTAAATATGATATCCTATCACATGCGAGTTCCATTATATGTATTAACACATTAATTTCCGGGATCAATATAACACGGAAATTTAACAAAAATAAAAGTATTTTATATTGCAGATTTGAGAGTTTGAGAATGTTGTGCTATTAATTTTAATACCGAGCATCACTTTCTCTTTCATTATATGTACAGTAGTGTGTTTATATTTGCATTTACAGTGCTATGGATAGGACTTTTACCCTCTGCGGGTCCTCTTTAGTTCCCGTTGGCTGTTTGGCTCCACTTGCGGGTTATGGGGTTAAACACCAGTGGATTTGTTGCAATTTAATAGCGAAATTGGGAACGTAGCAGTTACAGGCATGAGACAACAAAGGATTTGCAGCCACGGAAATCAGATTTCGATGTCCCGTAGGATTTTTTCGCACCTAACCCTCAAGTTGTTTGCAGGTAGCTTTGAGAGGCCAATTTAAAAGGTGTAATTCTTGCAATACATGTTTTTTATTCCCTAGGGCTGAAATACATGGTTTTATTCCCTAGGGCCTTCAGTGAAAGTCATATGTCAAACAAAGGACTGGCATTGCTCAGGCCTCAAAAAGTAACTATGCTGATTATATACATGACTCCCTAGGGTCTGCTAAGTTTTCTGATGACTTGCACAAAGCACCACTAATTATTGGTAATGACCTATAATTAAGAAGAGATACAGAGTGCCCTTACTGGATGGATTGGAAAGGCTTTTTGACAAGTAAACATTACAAATTTAAATGCAAGTTTACACTTGGAAAATGCCAATGTTTAAACAACAATAAACATATAAAGTACTTGTTGTTACCTATAGTATTTCATTATATAATATTTTGAACCCCTGTTGTATCAATTTAAGACTTCTAGAGGCCAGGCTTCTATTTGTGTAATTTTATAAATTCACAACCCTCAATGTTTCTAAAGTTCTTTCTGACTGTGGACAATATCTCTGGCTCCTTAGTTTTATATGTGTATATTTCTGTCCACCCCTATACTTATTTAGGATGAAGTGCATTACGACATTTGCCTGAACCCAAGTCATTGCAATTATAGTGTGTAACAGACGTGGTCCCACTGGAATCCTACAATCCAGTAAATGCACTGTACGTTTAACACTAGAGGGCAGTGTCTGATTATACATTTAAAGGGAGTTCTGGCATCCTCCACTAGACATCCTTTAAGCGGCCATCATTCAGCCAATCCCACTTTTTGCCCATGTGATGAAGGCAGGGTTTACAAAACATTGAACGATAGTGCTAAAGCCATTTCCCACCTGAGCAGGTTTTACAGTTCATTCCATTTCCTGTTCTAAGTGGTGACATGGCACATCATTAAAGGCTTTGTCTACCAATCAGACTGCTTTATTTCACAGACTTGCCTAACCAGTTACTAAGTGCTTCATGTTGTAAATATTCATAGTAGCATCTAAGGAGCTTAAATACTTAACATACCTTGTAGTAGGTGCTGAAATAAAAGGCAAATATATGTAAAGGATGTGGATCTTTAAATGGATACGGCCACAATTCTTATTTTCATGCATTTAAAACAGCGTGCTTCATTGTGTTTTGCATAGAAAAATATTGATTAAAATCTGTTTAAACCAAAATAAAACTATTAGGAAGGGCACCAAGCTCATGTGTGGCTGTAGATTATATTGACAAAGTATGGCTTATTTTGCTGCTTATTGGCTAACAGGTCAGTTAAACATTCAAGTTAGTTGTTTTATGCTTTGAGAGCATCATTGAAAAAAAAAAAGGTACATTACCAAAATATCCCTTTTCAGATACAAAAGGAAAAAAAATGGTTTCATTGTCCCTTTAATGATGCTATTAAAACTACTAACAACTTGTCCAAGCCAAATCTTGTTCACAATAATATCACATTCAATGTTTAAATACATAGAATCAATCAATTAATATTTTCTGAATATAAGATGCAAGTATTTACTACAGGATGCAAAATACATGCTTAAAATCAAAATAATTTTTGGAATATACAATGCATGGAATTTAAATACTTTTAATATTAATATTACAAAATTATTATTTTATTAATAAAAATGTAGATATTGTTTTTCTCCAAAAGACTCGAATGGCTTTACAAAATATATTTTTTCAGTCAAAAAAAAAAAAAATACAGTAAACTATCATTGGAATGAGGAAAAAAAATAGAATTCTAATAATAATTTGTGTCATTCTACTGCAGCGGTGGACACATTTTCTACAGCAACAAACTTCACAATTATTCTGTTCAGAGGTCTACCAAAACGTAACTTGCATAAAGAGTTGAATGTCTTTATAGTTTAGTTGTAAAGCACCATTGATGAGCACAGTGCTTTAAGGAGGAACATACAAAATAATCACATTGTTGATGTAACTGGATTTTACATAAAGACAAATGGGTTACATAGATCCTGCCCCAAAGAGCTTGCAATCTCAAGTCAATGTCACAGAGCTCAATTATGATTCTTGCAAATTCAGAGTAATACAAATGAAATTCAACAGGTATCGAATTTCTAGAGATCCCTTAGGAAACACTGGCTTCTTATTGTTGTTGGTGTAGCAGATCTGAGTAATAGATAAGAAAGTACACAAAACACACTCTGAACTTGCAATGGCCTCACACACATCAGCACCCACCAGAGCCACTACCCTGCCATGTTAATACACAGATGTGGAAGGGAACGCTAAGCAGAGAGAGTAACATTTCAGGAGATCATGCTCCCATGATTTGGCCAGCCATTAGTTCATGCATATGCTTTTTTAGATGAAAGCATTCACACACTCCTTCCCCATACTAAAGTGAATTGTGTGTATGCCATACAGATGAAAATATATATGAACAGTAGCTATTGTTATGAATTGGGTGTTCAGGGAAACATATCATATTCAGATATCCACACCTTTTATTCTCACGTAGAGTTGTCACTTGATGCTTTTCAGTTGCACCGCAATATAACATTAACCATAACCAGGAATTAACACTGCACGTCTGCAGTCATATAGGCTCATCGAGTGTTTTATACATTTCCCATGTGGATCTTTGGTGACATGGCAACTACTTGTTGATTTAAGTTAAAGAGTGGATGGCAATAAACATGAAAAGGTTGGATTAATGCTTAGTTAATGGTTTTTCATCAATGAAAGTGACTATTGCAGAGAACTAAATACAAATCCACAATAATGGGAGTTCATATGAAATCTTTCTTTCAAAATCATACCCTTCACTTGCAAGCCAGAAGGTGAATTATTATTATGTACATAAACCAATGAACTATGCCAGCGCAATGTTATGCTTAGTGAAATGGGGCTTTGTATTGGTCTATAATCAGTGTGAAATTAAACTGATATTTGGAATAGAATTATTCCAACCTTAATATTTCTACAAGGTATATCACTGTCAGTGATTCATTAATTCAGAGGCTACAATTGTGGGCCTACATTACATTTTTAGTGATTGATGACTTTTAGTGAACTAATGACAAATAAGTTTTGTATCTACTATGACTTTTTTAAATCAATTTTATTAAAGGAAACAAGATTGTGACAGTGTTGAATATACATTACAAGGAACACTAAACAAGTGCATTTGTAACAACTGGAGAGTAAAAGGAAGACCTAATTCCATTTAACTTGATTTTTTGTTTTTTTTTTGTATTTGTCACATGTATATGTCATATAAAGCTGCTGAAAGAGGAAATAGAATATGAGAAGAGAAAAAAAAGAGTGAGGGGGGGGGGGGGAGTTTAGTGTGCTGTTACCTCTGGAGTGGTATAAGTATTGCTAGCCCTTTTGTGGCGTATTACCACCCAATGCATAGTTCCCAGGCATCCCAACAGGATGCCCACTTTCTATGGGAATTATCTCGGTCGGCTGAGATAATACTCATTGAGTGTATGAACTTAATTTTTTTCATGACTACGCTATATTCAGGAATAGACGATTTCCAAGTTTTAGAGATGGTAGTCCTGACTGCTAAAAACAGTTGACTTGACAGAAGTTGAGCTTCTTTGTAGAGACCATTGATAGGTAGACCTAGTAACTCTTCTTCCTTTTTGGGGGGGATCGTATGTCCCCATAGCTTCTCTAAAATGTTGTACGTTTCTGACCATATATGGGCGATATTAGGGCCAATCTCAAAGGACTTGTCTTAATGTACCTGGGGAGTTGCAGCCTCTGAAGCAATTGCCATCCAAGCATGGATTTGAGAGCATCAGTCTGGCTGGAGTCAAGTACCACCTCAAAATGGTTTTGTATGAGTTTCTACTATGACTTTCTTGTTAATTTACTAAAGTTTCATAAGCTACATTTAAACAATTACATACTAAGTAAATGAAACCAACAACAACTCATCAGAAATTTATTTATTTATATTATATATCTATTTAGACATCTTGATTAAATGCATGTGTACATTTCTCACTCCTTTAAATAATACTTCTGTTGTCCTCTTTGCTATACCCCCCTCCATAATCTCAGTAACAGTATATGTATTACATATGTATACTATTTATACAGTGGAGAAAACCACTTTCATGGAGATATCAACTTTGTTTAGTGCCCAAGAGTTGAGCCCTTTTTAAAAACCATGTAGCTCCTTTTTAATTGCCTCCCTAGGCCCAGTCCATGTTGACTTAAATTAAAATACATCCATTGCTCTCATCACCTCCAGTACAAAGATTCAAACTACCACTATTATAGTTATACATTACATAAAAAGAAAAGCATGGCCCAGTCCTTCAGCTATATAAACAAGAAAGATTCTTGTTAGACTAGTATTGGTTAAACGGACATAGAAGGTTTCTGTATTTCACTAGGAATATAATACACATATGTATCTCTTTACTTTTTTGTTCTTTATTTTATTAAGTGCTTACAAACTCTGTTTCTTTTCTGCCTAAAATCGTACAATTGTACCTGTTTGGTCCTACCATCTGCAGTTCATGTAGCTCATGTATACACAGGCTAATCAGAAACACTGTATTTCACAGTCTGTCACTGATCTCTCTCAAGTAGCAAGTTGCAGAATATTGCCGCTAATTGGTTGCAATAAGCACACCCTGTACTTAGAAATACACTGTCTTCATGAGCCGCAGATGGGAGACACCGATTTTAACTATTTGGAAGATTTTAGGCAGACAAAATAGAGCTTTTAAGCACTTCTTCACAAAGAAAAAGTACATACAAGAAAAGAGATACATAGGTATTTTATTCCTAATGAAATCCAGAAACTTTACATGTCTCTAAGATTATTGCCAGATAGCTAATATGTGTAAAAATTGACCATGCAGTAGTGGTTTATTCTTTGCTAAGAAAATAAATGTGATTTGCTACCATTTTTGCATCTGCAATGATACTGGAGATGTTTTAGAGCATCAGTGAAATATCAGAACAGTATGAGAGAAAGCTGTGTGACTGCAGTTTACATAATCACTTGGCTCAAGAAGAAAAAGTCTTGGCCGCATTGTGAGACTACAACAGTTTTATTCAATGCCCAGGCAGCCATCCAGAGGGAACAAACAACCTATGTTATGATTTATGCACATTTCCAGCATCCACAGTGCACTATAATTAGATTAGATGTTGTGAAATATGAATAAAACATGCCCACAAACACAAATAGGAGGCTATTTACCATATAGTCTCATATCTCAGAACGGTTTTATTTTGTTTTGTATTGTCTTTTAGTATCTGTATACAACATACTGATAATTAACATTCAAAATGTGTTTGTTATGTACATCAGTATTGTTTTGGGGTTGGCCTGCTTTTTGATTTGGAATATTTCTGGATAAATAAATCTGCCTTGTTTCTTGTTGGTAGTAGTATTAGACTAAGAGAATGTAATGGCTATACTAAGTAAGTGTCACATATACTATGGTACATATCAATACATTAAACCCTTGTAAATTATCAATGTATATAAATTACATGATAATAATCTAATGAGTGGTTGTCAACCTGGTTCCTACCGCCCACTGGTGGGCGATTCAAGCTTTAATGGTGGACGGCGGGGTAATCGCTAGGTGGTGTTGCTGATGAGTGAGGTCACGCATGGCTGGTTGGAGAGCTGCTGAGAGAGCCTAGAGATGGCAGTCAGGACTGGATCAATATCTAGTAAGTACAGGGTGATACATAGCTAGGGCCAAATGATTTACGTAACCAGAAAATAGATCGAGTTATTGCGGCACCAGTGGGGGTAAGGAAATTTTACCATAAAAAGTGGGCGGTGGGTATTAAAAGGTTGACGACTCCTAATCTAGATATTTGATGAAGAGTCATTTATTTATAGTTTTCAATACATAGCTCATTTGTGTGCTTAAAAGTGAACCACAGAGCAGGACAAATGAAGCTTCAAATGTACAAGCTTTATCTCTGCCTGATAACAACCAGTCAGACTACAGGCATGAATGCAATACATTATCAGATCGCTGAATTTTGTATTTGGTTTCTGCAACTAACATTACCTGGCCTCATCTGGAAAAAAAGAAAGGCACATTCCTTTTATTTTACACTAATGTTATTAAATGTATATTGAATTTATTTTGAATTTAATTGCAAGCCTCTCCCCTGTGTACTTCAACTTTCCTGCTTTACATCGATCACCTTTAGCTGCTCATCGCAAGCCCCATGCTAAGCGCCTTTGGCGCTCATCGCGGGGCTGGCAATGAGCGTCTTTGGCGCTCATTCCAAGCCTCTCACGCTCTCGGTGCTCAATGAATGGCTCGCAATGACCGCCTTCTGACCTCATAGCGGGTTTTGTTAACCTGCAAGTTTTGTGCTTGGGATTTCCATGTGTCTCTTTCCACCATCTCCCCCCTGTCCCTTCCCTGTGTGTTTCTCCTCTGTGTGTTTGCGTGTTACACGCTGACTGTCGTTGTTTTTATTTTCTAAGTCCCCCGTGCCTGGGGTTGTTGGTGTAAGTGTTACTGTCTTTGTCGTCGTGTATTTTCTAAGTCCCGCGTGCCTGGGGTTGTTGCTGTAAGTGTTACTGTCTTTGCCGTTGTGTATTTTCTAAGTCCCGCATGCCTGGCTTTGCTCAGCCTCGTTTTCATCCAGTTCCAGATTTTTTTTTAGTTTTTCTGCCGCCATTTTTCGCTTAGCCGAATTTGGATTGCTGAAAAACGCCAAATATGCCTTAAATTTGCTTGCAACTTCACTCCCAGACTTCCTGGCACCCCCCCCCTGTGCTGTGTATGAGTGTGCTATTATTTTTGAAAAATTATTTAGCAGTTTTTTCGGGTTTTTAGATTTACGCTCTTGCGACTGCCGGAAGTCTTGCGTGCTTAGCGAGGCTCGCAGTGCCTCGCAAGTGACGCAAAAGAGTGACCAACATCTGTGCGTCAACGGCTCGCCTTGCTTCGTGAGGGACGACGCAAGTGCGTGACCAACATCGCAAACGTTACGGACATTGCCAAGATCCTCAACTATATATGTGATTATAGACAAATACAAATAGTATAACAAAGGTATGTACTATGAATTATCCTAGAGCAGAGGCTCTCAATGTTTTTTGTTTAAGGCACAATATTCAACAATGCCTTTAATATGTTCCAAACTAACCCTAATGCTGTCTCACAGAGGTCATGTCCACATGTTTCCTGCTTGTCCTGTAATTTTACAGTAAAAGCCTTTGTAGCCAATTTAAAAGGGATTACTGAGGGGGAAAAAAAACTGGGATATGACCAGTGATTGGCTGTAAAGGGGAATCATCAGGGGAAAGACAAAACATTTGGACCTGACTTTAGTAAGTTTAATAGTGTGTTTAGAATTTCTTAAAAATATTTTTGTTTCCTTCAGTACACTGATTCCTTTATATTTGAGATTTATATCTGTCCGTCATCTCATAACAATAAAACCTTAATGATTTATTAAAGATATAAGTAAAAAGTGTCCCATGGCCTGATGTTGCTCATTAATGGCTAGGGGCTGTGGGATGTTTTGCCAGCTAGTACAATATACTTTGCTCTAGATGTTTCTACCACGAAAAAGCTAATGTATGAAATGACTAAGGGTCATCAGAGTGTGTTAAACCTATTTCATAAATATTTTTTTTACTTTTTCTGAATAAATGAATTCTATTTAAAAACACCATGATACACTGATACTGATAACAGATATAACTTGTGATAAAGATAACCTGAAATGGGTGTGTTGAGTGGGAAAAATAAGAATGGGGTAGAAATATTTCAGCCTATGTAAAATAATGTAGGTTTCTAAATAAAGGAGAAAAATACAAGCGTTGGAAAGCAAAATAATAGTTACTAATAAACAGTAGAGAGAGAGTCAAAGGGAAATCATAACCAGTGTTGGTAATATCTAATATAACCTAACAGCCTGCTACTCTATAAGCTGTGCAAAAATGAATACCATTGCTGCTTGTCTATTGGCATCATATATATTTGGGTTCAGGGAAGGGTTCTCATGACTTGAATATAACAGCTTGTGGTATTAAATAGTTTAATGGAAGTCTCCTAGACTTAAGTTTATGATATTATTTATAATGTATATTAAAATGTGTCGTTGCAGGTAGGATTTCTGATTATTGTAAATATATCTAGAAAGTACATACATTCTCAAACTATATGTAGATACATGCATCTTGTGTTAATGGTATCAGATTAAGATTCAGTATTGTCATCCTTTAATATTCATTATGGTTTAACACTGGAGTCACCTAGGACAGATAGAGTATGACAATAAAGATACAGTGCCATTTCTGCATTATGACTTAAAATAACCTTAAAGGGTCAATATGCAATGCTGCCGCACACAGAGATGTACCTAATACACTGATGACTTAATTTCTATTTTTTACAACAGCACTTAGGCACAATGAGCTAAAAGGAAGCGTCCTGGCCTCTGGTAATGCCTTGACTTTCTTCAATGCATGTAAGTGCACTTAGACTTGGTAGAATGTAAACTTGCATAACCATCATGTAATGCCAGTACATATAGTCAGAACCATTTAATGATGAGCCCCATCATTGTATGATTCTGTATAGCTTTCTAAATGATCCATCCAGACAGCAACATATTAAAAGATTCGAGCCTAGTTTTTTTTCTATTTTCTTTTTTTGGAAGAAGACAAATGTTATATATACACATAGCATGCAAATAAAGAACATTTTGTGGACATAACTGTTTGTTCAGTCAATTGTACAAGTAATATTAACAAAGACAATGAACAAGTATGAAAGGCAGTGCAGCGGCAGCACTCAGCATATTAAACAGGGCACAGAATGAAATGTCTATTAGTGAAAAAAAGAAGGGTGTAGAGGAGAGAGAAATATGTTGCCTGATGGAGTGCCTTGAGACAGACAGGTGAGTTTCATACATCGTACCTATTTATACATCTATTATGGAGAAGCTCAAAAAGCTGGGACATCAGTCTATGGTCATGGGTTTCTCATGTTAAGTTGGGTGTGCTGTACTAGAAAATGAGAATCTGTCCATAGTATTCATAGTATTGTGGTCAGGTAAGGATTGCCTGTATTTAAGGAGCTTCACTTTCATGGGCAGATCTTGGAAGAGGCTCCATTGGCCAATAATGTAGCAGAACAGTATGTGTGAGGTTAGGCAACTTGTATCCTTAATTGTTGGACTAATGTAAATGAGCTTTTGATTTAATACATATATAGAACATCTGTAACAGTCGTCACCCAGAAGTCCGAAAAAAACACCTGAAAATATTGTTGTAGAGAGAAAATACAGAAAAAATACAATGTGAAGGTGTCAAGATTTAGAGTCTAATAATAGCAGCTCCAGTACAATCCTTTTCTAAGTTGAGGGTGACTATGTAGGACCTTGTCTGTGAATTACTTGTTCCTGTAACTCATTTATGACCAGTATCCTTCCGAGGTAGAGTGCATTATAAAAAAAAAAAAATCACTAAGAAGGCAGAATATATGGAATGGATGAAAACATTTTGCTTCTATAAGAAGGTACCAATTTCATTGCAAATTCTCTTAAACCATCTTACTTTATGTTCTATACCTAGTATAGGAATGAATCCGGCTAAAACTACAACCTACAAAGTCCAATCCATTTAAAGAAAACCAGTAAGCAAATTGTAGCTCAGTCAATTCAACAAATCATCTTCACCACAAAATCAGAAAGCATGCCGTGCTCTCACTGCAACCAGGAAACATGCAAAGGAG
Organism: Discoglossus pictus; assembly: GCA_027410445.1. NCBI lineage: Eukaryota > Metazoa > Chordata > Amphibia > Anura > Alytidae > Discoglossus > Discoglossus pictus. The sequence goes on along the minus strand of CM050165.1, from coordinate 197,613,186 downwards.
AGCCCCCACAATGAGATATGAAATGGCTATATGTTCTTTGTGGCAAACAAATACTGCAAGCTCCTTCTACGTACACAATGTGCCAGATTTACAAATGCAAAAAACTCATCAACCATAAGGCTCAGTATGGCATTACTACAGTTCTCTACAGCAAGTCTCCTCATTGCAATAAGGTCTGCAAGATGACAGCAAATGTTGCCAGCACTTTTCTATATCACTGCTAGGTGATTTGTTTTATAATAAAAAAGTATGAGTTAACTTAGACTGGTACATGAACTTAGGAGATATTCATAAAACACTCATGATATCCATTATAATAATATGAGTATTATCAAAGATAATGTTAGTTAATATTATAGAAGTATGCACTTTGATAGCAAACATATGTCTACCCCATTTGATAAGGCTCACTGTCACTTAATGTAATAGATACAGAGATGAGGATGGTAGGCATTGTTTTCAGTAAACTAATATATACAATGGATAGAGATGCAAGTTAGTACTACTGGATTGCTACCTTGTTGTGTTGAAGGGGCTTGTGTACCTCACTTAAGCTGTGAGCTAAACCATTTAGGGTGACGCAAGATTGGCAGGTCATAGCACAGAGGTCAGACAAATCGCGGTCCACTGGAGAATAAACTGGCAAGAAAATCATATGGATAAGCGCATCTAGAAACAAATCTGCCTGGCGTGCTGTGTCCATATGGTCACCGAGAATCAGACATGACTGAAAGACTGAACAACATTAACAAGGAGATTTCATTGTGAGTATATTACAAAAGTAGGTCAATAAACACAGCAAATGTCAAATCTTACTGTTCCAATAATAATAAAAAAAGAGCTCTACCCACATGCCACCAGTTAAACCACCAGCAAATTAATCCCAATGGCTCTATGTACTTACTCTGCAACAACTATATGCTGCAGAGCCATATTTAGAAGTTAGCAAGATTTATCACAGTTTAAAATCTACTGAAAGTATATAACACAACTGTGCAAATGTGTGTAATTTTACAGTCAACAACTATATATATATATATATATATATATATATATATATATATATATATATGGAAATTTCCCAGTTTTTACCTTTTTCTAATCTATCCTGCTTATATCAGAAACACAGATTATATTGATTCAATCTGTAAACACAGATTTATTTTATTTAAAAAAAAAAATTTACACACCCCCAGATGTGCCTACAAAAGCACCCTGTACTAACAAATAGAAAAATGGCATTCAAATGTATTTTTAAACCTATACTAACCTTTAAGCAAGTAGCAGTACAGTGTAGAGATCCGGAGCAGTTGCGTCATTCATAGGAAAAGAGAGAGGTGTGTCATGGGGGGGGGGGGGAAAGACTACAATTCCCATGATGCCTTGTTGCAGAGACTGAATTCCCATACTGCTACAATCTTATAGCTGCCTCCGGCTACTACAAATTATAAATTTTATGCTAATTTTAAGGGGCATTCCTTCTCAAATCAACTGCCAGAAAACTGAAGAAATTATACAAAATATAGGGTAAGTTTAGTAATGTTTATTTGGGTTTTTTTCCATGCCAAAACATGTTTGCATAAACTTCTACAATAAGGTTTCATTTGTAAAATTGGTATTTGAAGGAAAGAAATTAATGTTGCTATTAAAATTACTTGTGTGTTTTTTAAGCTACTACATTTTAACTTTAGTATCTGGATTTCAGCAGACATGCTCCTCTCCACCCTTATCGAGTGTCTTGGGTGTGGGAGAGGATCTGACAAGGAGGCTGTCCTAACAGAAACCTTTATCTCCTATCATCTATATAGTGGCCACTGGGGTTCCCTGGTGGTCCAGTGGTTAGGATTCAGTGCTTTCATGCTGCGATTTGGGTTCAATTCCAGTCGGGGAATCAAGAGGTCACACCACCCTGAAGCCAAGCTGGGTTTGGACTGTCAGTACTTGGATTGTAGATCACCTAGGAATACCAGGAGCTGTATGCTGTGGCCATGGACAAGGAACTGGAAGCCCATTCCAGTATCTCTGCCATGAATACCAAGTGGACCATATGATCATGGACATAAAGATGTCCTGGTGTGTTACGGTCCATGAGGTCACAGAGAGTTGGACACGGATGAATGACAAAAACAGACACACAGTGGCCACAAGCAGTAAGCAAATATAGACAAATCAGAAAAACATTTAGGACATCCTCCTCCGCATATTCTCTTCCACTACCTAGATAACTGATAGAGTTGAAAAGAAGCAGCTCTGCATGTCCTTGAACCACTTTTCAATGCTCCGCTATACATAACCCTTTTGCATGGTTACCATCACAGTAGCCATTTAAATATGGAATGATTTTTCTTTGTTGCATCAAATAGAGGTTAATTGATAATGCTCCACAGTTTGTTTTCTTTATTTCAAATAAAACCTATTTAGAATCGTAACTGCTTTTGGGGGCTTGCCCTCTGCCAGCCAATGAGATCTCAAGATTGAAACTAACAGCAAGTGCAGCGAATATACTTTAAAGATGTTTAAACACATCTTTCTTGATATTTTTAATGTAAAAAACTACTTTTGTAATGTTTAAAACATGCTCTTTTAAATGCTTGGGGGGAAAAAAAAAGTTGTGTTCCATGTCCCTTTAAGCATTAACACATAACCGGAGAGCAAGAGAATCATCATCCTAATCCTCCATTTTTACTGGGTGTAGGAAAAAAGTAGAGCTGCAGTCTCCAGCATTTTTGGGGTTAAAACTGATTTGCAATGATGAATATCTTGCTATGTTACATATTTGGCAAACACAATATATTCAGTAGAAATATGAGCAAATGCAAAGAAAACTGTTGTCACAGATGCAGATTTTGTGATGCTTCCATGTTTAATATATGTCCTAATGAGTTTCATGTGCAACTTATATGATCAGAAAAATATGGTGTTTTTGTAGATTTGCTGTAGTATGCAGTTTTGAATTAAAACAATTCATAAAGGAATTGGCTTCAGTAGACATGAGGGCAAGTATTACAAATCTGCTGACTCTCCACTTACAGGTGTCTCTAGGTATAGATCAAATGGGTGTATATTTAAACACAGACAAAAGGAAATGAAGATTTATGAAATGCTGTAATTATTATGTGCCACGTATTCTGCAGTCATTAAATAGCCATGAAAAGATTAACACTGCTAGTTGCAGCGTACCCATTGAGCTGGTGAAAATCACTGTTTACCCGATTTCATTCTTGGATTATGAGACTTTCTGCCAATAACGGAAAGAAAAATAAGAAAAACCAAAGTTCACATTTTAGTAGAAAAACTCAGTAGTATTTTCACTAATGCAAACCACACAACATAAAAGGCTCATAGTAAGATTAATAGTTGTGAAAAATAGATACATAAAAAACATGTGGATCGATGTCAGGACTAATCCTACAATTATTAAAGGGATATGTTAATTTCCTGGATTAAGAATGCATCTGATAGAGGAGAATTAATAGTATATATAAAAAAAAAATTGCATGAAAAATACCAAAATAAACATTTAAAAACTTACCTTGAAGTTAGCAAAATGTAATTTCTGACAGTTTAAAATTCAGGTTAACACCCCCTCCAAACCTTCTTTTGGCCAATCCGGTTAGATGAAAGATTTGAGACATAGCACTAAGTACGTTAATTGCTATGGCAACACCACACAGCATATACAGGATGCAGGGATGAGTCATATTCCAGCAGTGACTGGGAGGTTGACAACACTGCTCTACTATTGGCAGAGCAAGCAAGAGCAGGTAAATAGTGGGTTAATATTGCTCCCCGGATGCTGTATGCTGATTGAGTACGGATCAGGATGTTGTGTAGACACCCCCTGGGGATGTCAACACAATCATTAGAGGGATTTTTAGATATTAATCAAAATAACATGTTTTATGTATACATATAGGCTGCTTTTTGCCTATAGAGTGCAGAAATGTATTAATCCAGCAAACTTAGATATCCCTTTAAGAAGCTCCTCCTAACTGAAAAGCCTTTTGTAAATCACTACGACCTCAATAGTATTCTTATGATATAACCATAAAGACAAGAAGGCAACCTTCTGCTACCAGTTAGTAGATGGTTAGAGGTTATGGTTGAGCACAAGCCTCTGTGCTTCCCACTGGGCAAGTTATCATTTTTCTCATTACTAAAAGAAAGAGCAAGTATTTCTCAATTTTAATTATCCTTGCTTCAATTTATCACTGTATCCTAGAATGCATTTCCATTGTTCTTATCATTGAACACCACTACACTGGGTCAACCCAACCAAACAAAGAACTTGGGTGACTTGCACTAACTAGTATGCTTACTACACATTATTACTAATACTTACAGTAAATATCAGAGATGTGTCTGTGACTAAGATATTATAGCCTGGTTTTTGGATTTCAACTGTCCTTCAGTCCGTTCTGAAAGCTCCATCAAAATAATGCACATCCTCTAACATTTAAGCAGTTAATTGATACAACAGTGAATACACTGATACTAAGCATTATAGCGTAACTCGCACTATTAGAGTAAATATTTTTCTCACACATTAACACATTACTGAATTTGAGTCTAAGAGTAGCGTCATGTCACCCTGAGAGAATTTTAGATGCCAGTAGATAACTGGCTCAGCCATGTCCAGATGAATGCAAATTAACTCGTAAAAAAAGTAATTGATAACACAATAATATACACAAGAGGGCTGTTGCCTGCTATTGGTAGTTTAAACATGCTTTCTTTGGAAATCATGTTAAAAAATGACAAATTGCAAGAACCACAAAGGACACATATGAGCCATATTGAAGGCTTGCCATGTCACAGACATGTGAAAGAGCACATAGAAGGATATGTATTGCATGCTTAGTGCACACCTGTTAGGTTAAAATACCTGTGTGGTTATATGACCCTCTGTTTGTTTTGGCATCCTGAATTAATTATCAGCTTAAATTACAACTGGGATTCACAATCCTGCAATGAGTCGCATACTATTACATTCAAGGTCAAAGGAGCTACAACCACATGTGGTCTGGGTCAGATGCCCACGGGGAGGTAAATAGGAGTGCCTTAGAAAAAGACATAATGACACTACGATTGGATCATTTGGTTTATATATAAGATAATCCTGTTTTGTTGGGGACTTTACAACATTGACCTGATGAATATTAATTGCTTTATTCAATAGGTAGTTATGTGATTATGCACATGGTTGAAGAGGATTGTTTGTTTAGCTTCTCCTAGTTATTTTAGGATGTTGTAGAATGCTAAACCAAATGGATACAATACCTGTTTTTACTTTGCACATACAGGGAGGGTGTGCTGAACGACGGGGAGGCTGCACAGGCTCCCTGGGTCAGCCTGTAGCGTCACGTGACCCAGCGGAGCCTGTGAGGCTATCAGCCAATCAGGAGCGTCGGGGGGCGTGTCGGAAGCCCGTTTCGCGCCATTGAGCAGAGCAGCGCGGTCTCCCGACTGGATGGACGGAGGTCTGAGGTCCTGCAGCATTAAAAATACAGTAGGAAGGTTTAATTACTGAGATTTCACCCCAGCTTACCAGCATATAAGGGGATATCACTGTTGAGGCTATCCCTGTCTGTTTTTGTGTTCTTTTCCTCCTCCGTTTTTTGTGTCTGTGTGTGTCCCTGTCTCCCTGTGGTGTGCTGTGCCTGTGTGTGTTCCTGTGTCTGTGTGTGCCTGTCTTGCTGCTTGTTGTGTCCCCTGTTTGTTCCCCTGTTAGCTATTTCTATGGATCCAGAAGGCTTAGAGGCCTTACTGGCTGAGGTTAGGACCCGTGCCTTAAGCCAAGGGGTCAGGTGGGTGCAGGACAGGCTGGGACCTCCCATGCCTTCTGCGCTTGGAGCTCAGCACATTGTACAGGAACAGCCTGCGGTGGCTGGTGTCCTAGCCAATCCTGATGCCTCCAGGGAAATTTTTTCCCATCCCACCACTGTAGGGCTGCCAGACCCACGTCCATCAGGTAGCAGAGACACCAGAGATGGGGGGGTTACAGGTCAGGGCGGCCGGGACCCCATACCCCCCAGGCAAGCGAGCGCCAGGACCACGGGCGGTGGGGGTGAGGGCCTAGCAATCCGGCCACCACCTGCCAACTTGCCTAAAGGTCCTAGGCCGCGACAAAGGTCGCGAAACACCCCTCTAACACCCCGCAAGGGGGGTGCAGGGGGTAAGAGAAAAGCCGGGAGTCCTAAAAAGGCTCCTACAGGCCCTCACGGTGCCAAGCAGACGGTCCCTGGGGTTTCCCTAATTAACAGTGCTTCTGGTACTTTACAGGGACGCCCAACTGGCAGCGAGAGGAGCATGGCGACGACGAGAGAGAGAAGAGATGGGGTCATCAGAGAGATGAACAGCCAAGACAGCATGGTCATGATTGATGACATGCCTGTGACAGCGGCAGTGGCGAGGCTAGGACGCCCCACTCGAGCTAAGAAGGCTACGAGCAGGTACAGTCCGCTGCTATTTACGCACACACCGCTAAGGCGTAGCAGAGTAGAGACTGAGGGCGATACGGTTAGGCCACAGCGCAAAGGGTCTAAGACTGACCAACAGCTGGATATTCAAACGCCCGAGGAAGTCTCAGGGGGCCCCCTACAGGGGGCGGCGGAGGCAGTGCTAGCCTACTCCAGCCGCGCAAGCTTAGCTGACCAGGACCCTTCCTCAGACGAGGAAAGGGCGGTATGGGCGCGGGCATGCAGGTCGCGGAGAGCTAGTGACTGTTCTTCTTGTACCCACAGATCTAGAAGGAGATCCCGGTCTAGAAGCAGAAGATCTTGTCGGTGCAGCTGTGCTTGCACGGGATCTGAGAGGAGAAGCCCGCGGAGGGCCAGACGGTCAGAGTCCCCGGAGCGTCAGCAGAGACGCGGGGATACTCCGTTGGCCGTATCTACTCCTAAGCTTCCAGAAGCAGGTGAGCGCTCAGAATTGAGCTGCGCAGCAGACAAGGGTGATTTTATTGGGTCATTAAGGACTCTATTAGCTGCGCATAACATTGCTGTTAGCGAGCGCGAAATGGGAGCGTGGATAGGGGGGCTAGCAAAGGGTGCATGGTCCCAGCCAGCAGCGGTAGCTTGCGCCGGCGAGCCCGAGCGAGGCGCTAGCTAGCTTGCGCGCGCCCGAGCCGGTAGGCAGCGCAATAGCAGCAGTTGGGAATAACACTGTGGGGGTTACCGACGCAGCCATGAGGCCCATAGTCCTCTGCTCGTTGGATAATTTGGGTGCACACCTTCCACAGGAAGTAAAGGAAAAGATCTGGAGGAGGGAGTTTATAGAGTTGTTTTCCCTTCTTCCTATGTCTAGGCAAACAGACCTGGCCGAGAGGGGCCCCAGGGAGGGGAAATCCTTTGCTAGGCTACCCAGGACGTTTGATACCTGGCTGCAAGCATTTTCTATTTGGGCTTGCGTACTGTGTGAGCGGCACCCTGAATAGAGTTCGGGATTGTTCGTCTACATAGACGAAATTCGGAATGCTCACAAGGTTTATGGGGGTACAGCCTGGTGGCGGTACGATGAGGAATTCCGGCAATACTTGGCCTCAATGCCAAGTATGGCGTGGAGCGACAAAGCGGTGGCGTATTGGCTAAATATCATGACACCCATGAGAGTCACGACGCCCTTTCGGAGCGGGGCCGGTGGAGGTAAGGGCCCCACCCACGCCTCAGGAGCAGGTCTTAAGACCTGTTTTTCGTACAACGAGGGGGTCTGCAGATGGGCGCCTAACTGCAGATTTAAGCATGCATGCTCAAACTGCGGAGGTGAACACCCCCTGTCTAGATGCAGTAGACCCAAAGAGGGAGGCAGGGGCGAGCCTCCTGCAAAGGGGCAAGACGCCCATACGCCTCCCCGCCATGCTGCCGTGGCTAAAGCGCTACGGTAAATTGGCAGGCACCGCTGAAGCGGCGCGCCTTTTGGAGGACGGGTTCCGAGAAGGATTCCGGATTCCATGTGGGGTCGACATTCAAGGTTTTCTTGTCCCAAACCTGAAGTCGGCTAGGGATTTCCCAGGGGTAGCCAAAGCTAAGGTGCTTAATGAAGTAAAATTGGGTAGGATGGCCGGGCCATTTGCGGCCCCGCCCATCCAGGGTTTAGTTGTGTCTCCTCTTGGGGTGGTCCCCAAGAAGGAGAAGGGTAAATTTAGACTGATCCAGCATCTCTCATACCCCAGAGGCCGTTCGGTAAACGATGGCATATCAAGAGACCAGGCTACTGTGTCTTACGAGTCATTTGACCGGGCGGTCGATTTGGTGAGGAGGAAGGGCCAGGGGGCCCTTATGGCAAAAGTGGACATCGAGGCAGCATTCAGATTGCTCCCCGTGCACCCGACAAGCCATCGGTTGCTGGGGTGCTTCGTAGACGGAAGTTACTTCATTGACTTATGTTTACCCATGGGATGCTCGATATCCTGTGCTTACTTCGAGGCTTTCAGCAAATTTTTACAGTGGGTTGTGAGCATCGAGGCTGGGTACAAGAGTGTTACCCATTACCTGGATGACTTCCTTTTTGTTGGCCCAGCGAGAAACGACGCTTGCCGTTTTATGCTGGAGGTGTTCACCGAAATCTGTACAGAATTCGGGGTACCATTGGCCCATGACAAGACGGAGGGCCCTACGGAACAATTGACTTTTCTGGGGATTCGGATTGACTCCTGCAAAATGGAGTGCAGTCTTCCCTTAGAGAAGGTGGAGGACATGCAAGCCGAGATTACGGCGCTGCGGGGCGCACGGAGGGTGACCCTGCGGCGGCTGCAATCAATATTGGGGAAGTTGAATTTCGCGTGCAGAATTATCCCCATGGGGCGGATATTCTGTAGACGGATGTCTCTGGCTACGGTAGGGATTGCGAAGCCGCATCATTTCCTAACAGTCTCTAAGGCCATGCGCGACGATGCAGAGGTATGGGCAATGTTCCTTGCAGACTTTAACGGGCGGGTGGTCCTTCAAAAGGAGGGCACCACCAGCGCAGAGCTAGACCTGCACACCGATGGTTCTGGACCGATCGGTTGTGGGGCGTATCTCCAAGGGAGATGGTTCGCTGCGGCATGGCCGGAGGAATGGGAAGAGGCGGGTTTACTGCTGAACCCTACATTCCTGGAGCTGTTTCCTATGGTGGTAGCAGTGCACTTATGGGGTCCTTGTTTCAGGGACAGGCGAGTCATTTTCCATTCGGGTAATAAGGGGTTGGTTGAAGCCGTGAACAACATCACGGCGGCATCCGTACCAGTGATTAGATTGCTTAGGCATCTTGTGCTATGTTGCCTTCGCTTGAACATATGGTTTCAAGCAAGACACGTGACAAAGGTGAATAACGGAATTGCTTACGCCCTCTCTCGGTTTCAGGAGGATCGTTTCAGGGCGCTGGCTCCTCGTGCGAACGCTCTGGGGGAGCTCATCCCCGAGGAGCTCTGGGAGATTGGAGCTGTCAGGTAACGAGACTCGTGAGACAGTCTGTTGCCCCAGCGACGTGGAACGCTTATAGACGCGTGTGGGCTAAATGGGATAGCCTAGTGGCGCTGGCAGGTGGTGCCACGACGGAGGACAAGAGCGTAGGGATCTTGCTTTGGTACCTGCTGCGGTGCGCCGAGCAAGGCGAATCAAAACCCGTAGTAGGGAGACAGGTCACGGCGCTTGCTTTTATGTTTAAGCTTGCTGGGCAGAGGGACCTTACTAAGGAGTTTCTAGTGCGCAAAGTGGTGCGCGGAATGTTCAGCGGTGCGCAAAGGCCAGATAGTAGGCGGCCAATAACATTTGCGCTATTGCTGAGATTGGCTCAGGAATTGGTGGTGGTTTGCAGGGATCCCTTTGAATCTCTACTTTTCCGAACGGCTTTTTCCCTGGCGTTCTTCGGAGCGTTTAGGATAGGGGAATTAGTCGCGAACAGTAGACACGGTTCGGGGGGTCTGCAATTGGTGGATACCTGTCTCAGGGAAGGTACGGTGGTATTGTGGTTGCGGAGGTCAAAGACTGACCAGGTGGGTAAAGGAAGAGAAGTGGTTCTGCATCAGGTTGGCACAGAGTGTTGCCCATATGCATGTGTAGTGGAGTACCTTAAGCAGCGACCGGTGGGACGGTGTTCGCTGCTGGTCCACGCCGATGGAACGGCACTGTCTGTGTATCAGTTTAAAAGAGTTTTAAAAAGCGCACTGCATCGGCTCGGTTTCAAGCAGTCCGACTTTGGGACGCACTCCTTTCGGATTGGAGCTGCCACTGAAGCGGCTAGGTTGGGGTTGCCCGACGCGGCAGTAAAGCGCATCGGTAGGTGGGACTCAGACCGTTTTCGTTCCTATGTACGGCCAAATGCAGTGGTTTAATGGTGTTGCTTTCTACTTTCAGGGGAACAGAAGCAACTATGGATTGTGGGCCATTCCTACGTGTACTGGGCCCATAGGTTAGCCGCAGTTACCGAGGAAAAGGCACAACTGGGCTTTCCTATTACGGACTTACGCGTAAGGTGGTGTGGCATTCGGGGTCTGCGATGGGCGCAGCTCGACGGTCTCTTGGAAACGTACGCGCAGCGTTACGGTCAGCCCAGTGTTATAATTCTTCATGCCGGCGGGAACGATTTGGGGACAGTTCCCATGAGACGAATGTTAAAGGTGATGAGAAGAGACATCGAGAAATGGGTAAAGAAGTTCCCTGGCACGTTCCTTATCTGGTCTGAGATGATCAAGAGAAGAGCATGGCGTAACGCGCGCGACCCAGTATGCTTAGATAAGGCTAGACAGAAGATAAACCAGCAGATTGCGAGCTTTGTGAGAAAACAAGGTTTCTCTGCCATCCGGTATAAAGATTTCGAACCGGTCGGCGCAGATGATTTTTTCGCAAAGGATAAGGTTCATCTTACGGAAATAGGATATGAGTTGATGATGTTCGAGTTTAGGGAGAGTGTTTTGCGGGCCTTGGCTTTAATGTCTAGCAGGGGGGGATCGCAGCCTCGGGAGGCGTCCCTCGCATGCTCCGTGGCGGGAGGTGAGTTGCCCGGCCCACTGGCCTAAGGGGGCGATGGCCCCACCTCACAGGGCGTGCTTAAAGATAAGCATTGGGGCTTTGGGCAGGGCTCAAAGCGTGAGGTCACTGTTCGTGGCCGGGCTCCTCCCCCGGAAGGAAGTAAACAAGTTACGGTTGTTGGTTTACATTGTGTCTAAATAAAGCTGTGGCCCGTTGTTTCTCCCAACTCAAGTTGTCGTGTCATTTATTCCATCAACTAGCCTGAATGGATCATGCATGGGTCATGAACGACGCGGAGGCTGCACAGGCTCCCTGGGTCAGCCTGTAGCGTCACGTGACCCAGCGGAGCCTGTGAGGCTATCAGCCAATCAGGAGCGTTGGGGGGCGTGTCGGAAGCCCGTTTCGCGCCATTGAGCAGAGCAGCGCGGTCTCCCGACTGGAATCCCACCCACCCACCCTGTATTTTGTTGTTAACAGATGTTATGGTTTATTCTTTTTAAAAAAAAAAAAAATAAGTATATATAATATAAATAAGAAATATTGAAATTAATATATATATTTTTGGTGAAAGAATTCGGAGAAGTGGCTATTGTATGTTGTGTTTGTTAATTTATGTCTGTGCGGCGGGAGGTGAGTTGCCCGGCCCACTGGCCTAAGGGGGCGATGGCCCCACCTCACAGGGCGTGCTTAAAGATAAGCATTGGGGCTTTGGGCAGGGCTCAAAGCGTGAGGTCACTGTTCGTGGCCGGGCTCCTCCCCCGGAAGGAAGTAAACAAGTTACGGTTGTTGGTTTACATTGTGTCTAAATAAAGCTGTGGCCCGTTGTTTCTCCCAACTCAAGTTGTCGTGTCATTTATTCCATCAACTAGCCTGAATGGATCATGCATGGGTCATGCTATTCATCATGTTAAAAACAAAAGAGAGAAGGCTTTAAAATGAATAGAACTGTATAAAGGAAGGGTGGTATTATTAGTGAAAGCCTGGTATGTGCAGAAAGCATAAAGGGAATGACAAAGGTCCCATTTATTACGGATATAACAAGTAAACATATAAATAAACTGGGTACAATGTCATGCAAGAGGGCATACACTAAAGCGCCAAGGTTTTTGTTGTAAATTATACTATAAATGTGTACTGGGATGTAAAAGTTTAACACATTTGCTAAACTATTCACACTTTTAAATATTCTTTTCAGGAACCAGCTAAAGAGAAGCAGATTGTGATTTAGCATTATGGTCATGATGAGCAATGTTATCACTTACATACAGTCTGTGCATGGTTTCCTCTAATTTATCATACATGCAGTGGAACATGTTCTAACACAGTCTACATTGTGTATTGTGTGCCCACTCACAACCTGAAGCATACTGTCAATTATTATAAGTAATCTCCAGTGTGTTCTCACTCATATACAATGTAGATATACACAACATACAAATAACTACGGGCCCTATTAAATTCTCCCTCGTAGTTCTCTCGGTGCTCGCAAAAGGCAGTTTTCCTGCTGTTTGCGAGAACCGAATCTCTCGCAGCCTGCTTTACGATATGACTGCGAGAAAATGGCCGAGAATAGGCTCCGAGAGAGCTACGTAGCCTTAAATCTATGCACGAGTTTCGCATATCGTAAGAATCCCTACGTGGACAAAAAGTCCACGCAAGGGATCCGAAAGCCTCTACGTGCTGCCTCGGAACAGCCCGAGACAGCAGTGTGAGGCTCCCCCCTGCACCCTATACACATCCCCATGCTGCAGGGGTCTCTATCGGGACCCCTGCAGCACCCCCACATTAACCCCTTGCAGCGGGGGTCCCCGATCTGCATAGATCAGGCCCCCGCTGCATTTAAAACTTTTAAATTCCCCGCCGCGGCTCCTTAAAGGGACCGCGGCACACTATTACCCAATCCCGGCCGCGGCACTTAAAATTAACCCCCCTCTATGCTGGGGGTCCCCATCGGGACCCCCGAAGTGTCCCCACATAAACCCATTGCAGGGGGGGGCCCCGATCTGCATAGATCAGGCCCCCCGCTGCATTTAAAACTTTTAAATTCCCCGCCGCGGCTCCTTAAAGGGACCGCGGCACACTATTACCCAATCCCGGCCGCGGCACTTAAAATTAACCCCCCTCTATGCTGGGGGTCCCCATCGGGACCCCCGAAGTGTCCCCACATAAACCCCCTGCAGCGGGGGGCCCCGATCGGCACCGATCGTGACCCTGCTGCAATTCAATTTTAAATTTCCCGCCTCGCGGGTCCTCAAAGGACCGTAAAGGTCCTGAAAGGACTCGCACTAAAAATATTAACCCCAGGCAACTATAATTACCCCATTAACTCATGGTGGTCAATCCAGACCACCATAAGGCTCTAATTAACCCATTAACTCATGGTGGTCAATCCAGACCACCATAAGGCTCTATTTAACCCATTAACTCATGGTGGTCAATCCAGACCACCATAAGGCTCTAATTAACCCATTAACTCATGGTGGTCTATACAGACCACCATAAGGCCTAAATTAACCCATTAACTCATGATGGTCAATCCAGACCACCATAAGGCTCTATTTAACCCATTAACTCATGGTGGTCAATCCAGACCACCATAAGGCTCTAATTAACCCATTAACTCATGGTGGTCTATACAGACCACCATAAGGCCTAAATTAACCCATTAACTCATGGTGGTCAATCCAGACCACCATAAGGCTCTATTTAACCCATTAACTCATGGTGGTCAATCCAGACCACCATAAGGCTCTATTTAACCCATTAACTCATGGTGGTCAATCCAGACCACCATAAGGCTCTAATTAACCCATTAACTCATGGTGGTCTATACAGACCACCATAAGGCCTAAATTAACCCATTAACTCATGGTGGTCAATCCAGACCACCATAAGGCTCTATTTAACCCATTAACTCATGGTGGTCAATCCAGACCACCATAAGGCTCTATTTAACCCATTAACTCATGGTGGTCAATCCAGACCACCATAAGGCTCTAATTAACCCATTAACTCATGGTGGTCTATACAGACCACCATAAGGCCTAAATTAACCCATTAACTCATGATGGTCAATCCAGACCACCATAAGGCTCTATTTAACCCCATCAGTCCCATAAGGGTATATTATTACCATTATGGGCCTGTTACAACCCAACATTAACCACATAAGTGCCATGATGGTCCTCAAGGACCATTATGACACTAACTACAAACACTACACTATAACCCCCAATAAACCATTTAATCTAAACTAACCCCCCTCTACACTAATCTATTAACACTTACACTACCTACCTACACTACCTACCCCCTAATAAACCTTCCCACCACTCTAATTACAAAAAATAAAAAACCTACAGCACAGAAAACAAAAAACCTACAGTACAAAAAACAAAAAAACCTACAGTACAGAAAACAAAAAACAATTACAACCCCACCCCCCACTACAGAAAACAAAAAAATACATTACAACCCCACCCCCCACTACAGAAAATAAAAAAATTACACACCTGAAAAGGAAAGACAGATAAACACAATACAATACATACATATAATACATTACATACATTACATACAATACATGACATTACATATAATATATTAAATATAATATATTACATATAATATATTACATATAATACATTACATACAATACATGACATTACATACATTACATATAATATATTAAATATAATATATTACATATAATATATTACATATAATATATTACATATAGTCCTAATCAAATACCCCCTATCTATCTAACATACAATCTATTTAATTTAAAATAAATCCTAACTATATCAAATACATCCCCCTATCTATCTAATATACAAAAATTCCTAACTACATACACAGACCATTATTCTAAAGTAAAATAAAATAATTACAGTCCTAACTACATACACAGACCCTAATTCTAAGCTAAAATCAATAAATTAAGACCACTTACCTTTAAGATGTTGCTTCAGATCACTAACCTATGGGTCAAACAAAAAATAAAAATTAGTACAAAACATTAACATCAAATAAATAAACATTCTATACATTCTAAATATTCAACTCACCTTTACAGCATGTCCAGTCACTGTTTAGCTCTTCCGGCGCGGCCCTGTTAAAAAAAAAACACAATACATGAATACATGAATACAATATATAAACAATAAATAAAATACACAAATAAACATCTAAATATACATTTCACTTACCTACCCGCGATGTCCCCGGCCTTCTCTCCTTCAGCCCCGGCTGGGCCGCGGAACCATTCGCGCTCTAAAAAAAAAAAAAGAAAAAAAAACTAACGGAGGTCTGCACTGGCAGACCTCCCCGACGCTACTGAACCTCCCGGAGTCGTTTCCGGGAGGAAATTGGCATTGGCGGCTTGTGATTGGCTGAAAAAGCTGTCTATCAATTTCAGCCAATCAAAAGTCGTCAATGTGTGAGCCAATCAGGATGGGATACACCCCAATATCCCACCCTGATTGGCTTAAACACTTGTCTATCTTTCTGGGAACCAATCACAACGCTCAGATGCCTTCAGCCAATCACTATGGGATACACCCCCACGGAGTGATTGGTAGAAGACATCTGCGCATCCTGATTGGCTCCTACATTGACGACTTTTGATTGGCTGACAGCCTTTTCAGCCAATCACAAGCCGACAATGCCAATTTCCTCCCGGAAACGACTCCGGGAGGTTCAGTAGCGTCGGGGAGGTCTGCCAGTGCAGACCTCCGTTAGTTTTTTTTTTTTTTTTTTTTAGAGCGCGGATGGTTCCGCGGCCCAGCCGGGGCTGAAGGAGAGAAGGCCGGGGACATCGCGGGGAGGTAAGTTCAATGTATATTTAGATGTTTATTTGTGTATTTTATTTATTGTTTATATATTGTATTAATGTATTCATGTATTGTGTTTTTTTTTTTAACAGGGCCGCGCCGGAAGAGCTAAACAGTGACTGGACATGCTGTAAAGGTGAGTTGAATATTTAGAATGTATAGAATGTTTATTTATTTGATGTTAATGTTTTGTACTAATTTTTATTTTTTGTTTGACCCATAGGTTAGTGATCTGAAGCAACATCTTAAAGGTAAGTGGTCTTAATTTATTGATTTTAGCTTAGAATTAGGGTCTGTGTATGTAGTTAGGACTGTAATTATTTTATTTTACTTTAGAATAATGGTCTGTGTATGTAGTTAGGATTTTTTGTATATTAGATAGATAGGGGGATGTATTTGATATAGTTAGGATTTATTTTAAATTAAATAGATTGTATGTTAGATAGATAGGGGGTATTTGATTAGGACTATATGTAATATATTATATGTAATATATTATATGTAATATATTATATTTAATATATTATATGTAATGTATGTAATGTCATGTATTGTATGTAATGTATGTAATGTATTATATGTAATATATTATATGTAATATATTATATTTAATATATTATATGTAATGTATGTAATGTCATGTATTGTATGTAATGTATGTAATGTATTATATGTAATATATTATATGTAATATATTATATTTAATATATTATATGTAATGTCATGTATTGTATGTAATGTATGTAATGTATTATATGTAATATATTATATGTAATATATTATATGTAATGTCATGTATTGTATGTAATGTATGTAATGTATTATATGTATGTATTGTATTGTGTTTATCTGTCTTTCCTTTTCAGGTGTGTAATTTTTTTATTTTCTGTAGTGGGGGGTGGGGTTGTAATGTATTTTTTTGTTTTCTGTAGTGGGGGGTGGGGTTGTAATTGTTTTTTGTTTTCTGTGCTGTAGGTTTTTTATTTTTTGTAATTAGAGTGGTGGGAAGGTTTATTAGGGGGTAGGTAGTGTAGGTAGGTAGTGTAAGTGTTAATAGATTAGTGTAGAGGGGGGTTAGTTTAGATTAAATGGTTTATTGGGGGTTATAGTGTAGTGTTTGTAGTTAGTGTCATGATGGTCCTTGAGGACCATCATGGCACTTATGTGGTTAATGTTGGGTTGTAACAGGCCCATAATGGTAATAATATACCCTTATGGGACTGATGGGGTTAATTAGAGCCTTATGGTGGTCTGTATTGACCACCATGAGTTAATGGGTTAATTAGAGCCTTATGGTGGTCTGGATTGACCACCATGAGTTAATGGGTTAATTAGAGCCTTATGGTGGTCTGTATTGACCACCATGAGTTAATGGGTTAATTAGAGCCTTATGGTGGTCTGTATTGACCACCATGAGTTAATGGGTTAATTAGAGCCTTATGGTGGTCTGTATTGACCACCATGAGTTAATGGGTTAATTAGAGCCTTATGGTGGTCTGTATTGACCACCATGAGTTAATGGGTTAATTTAGGCCTTATGGTGGTCTGGATTGACCACCATGAGTTAATGGGTTAATTAGAGCCTTATGGTGGTCTGTAATGACCACCATGAGTTAATGGGTTAATTTAGGCCTTATGGTGGTCTGGATTGACCACCATGAGTTAATGGGTTAATTAGAGCCTTATGGTGGTCTGTATTGACCACCATGAGTTAATGGGTTAATTAGAGCCTTATGGTGGTCTGTATTGACCACCATGAGTTAATGGGTTAATTTAGGCCTTATGGTGGTCTGGATTGACCACCATGAGTTAATGGGTTAATTAGAGCCTTATGGTGGTCTGGATTGACCACCATGAGTTAATGGGTTAATTAGAGCCTTATGGTGGTCTGGATTGACCATCATGAGTTAATGGGGTAATTATAGTTGCCTGGGGTTAATATTTTTAGTGCGAGTCCTTTCAGGACCTTTACGGTCCTTTGAGGACCCGCGAGGCGGGAAATTTAAAATTGAATTGCAGCAGGGTCACGATCGGTGCCGATCGGGGCCCCCCGCAGCAGGGGGTTTATATGGGGACACTTCGGGGGTCCCGATGGGGACCCCCAGCATAGAGGGGGGTTAATTTTAAGTGCCGCGGCCGGGATTGGGTAATAGTGTGCCGCGGTCCCTTTAAGGAGCCGCGGCGGGGAATTTAAAAGTTTTAAATGCAGCGGAGGGCCTGATCTATGCAGATCGGGGACCCCCCCTGCAATGGGTTTATGTGGGGAAACTTCGGGGGTCCCGATGGGGACCCCCAGCATAGAGGGGGGTTAATTTTAAGTGCCGCGGCCGGGATTGGGTAATAGTGTGCCGCGGTCCCTTTAAGGAGCCGCGGCGGGGAATTTAAAAGTTTTAAATGCAGCGGGGGCCTGATCGGTGCCGATCGGGGACCCCCGCTGCAAGGGGTTAATGTGTGGGGGCTGCGGGGGTTCCTATGGACCCCTGCAGCAAGGTGTTCATGTGAGGACACTTCGGGGGTCCCGACAGGGACCCCCGCATTGAGGGGGGGTTCATTTTAGGTGCCTAGGGGGGGGTTTGGAGTACCCCCCACGGCAGGGCTTATGTGGGGGACTGCCGCGGAGGTCCCTTTTAGGACCCCCGCAGCACTTGATGAGGAGTGGGAGCCTGCGATATCATCTCGCAGGCTGTCACTCCTCATGTACATTTACGCAGTGTAGATACGTACGGGCCTGCTGCGTAGCTCATACGTTGCTCGCAGCAGGGCTAATTTAATAGCATTGTAAGTTAGAGAAACTTTGCAGTACGTAGGGCTTAAGTAGAAGCCTCTTATTTACGAGGCTGGAATTTAATGAGGCCCTACATCTCTTGTAGACCTCCTTGTGAGTTACAAGCCCAAACAGAAAAATCACCAATACAGTAAAACGAGGTAACACAATTGTGAAGATGACTGAAAGCATTTCATCACAGAGAATGACTAATATATTCACTTATCTCCTCCTAGGAAAAAATGTTTTAAATAACACATGTCAAAGGTTATCCTTTATACCCGAGGACACTGATTGTATCCCAAGGTAAAACCCAAATACCTGACAATTTAGAACATGCTGCAGAGTTCTGCTCAATACACAATACCATACTTATATGGCAATGCATGCAACAAATAAACTCATGGAGGCAACTATTATTTTCTGACGTGGCCATACTGTGATTGAAACAGTCTTGTTTATTCTGCTATAGATATTGTTGGCAATTCTCAGCAATATATCTGTGGGTGTTTAAACTCCACTGTAGGTTTGAATCTCCAAGTCATTTTACACAATTGTCATGGTAGAGAAAATGTGACCGTAGGATGCATATCTAGTTGAATTGTACTTCTAAACAGGATTACAGTATGTAGAGATAATATGAATCCTCTGGGTTAGACTGTACTCAAAATAACAGATGCACAGCAGTGATTCACAAGCTTCTGAATACCAATCTGTCCAAATGCAGGTTATCTTTTGCCAGAACATCTAAAAATAGTTCATAGATATTGGATAAATGTATTATTATTCCTAATTTATAAATACACATTTTATGTATTCAATATTTTATTGCATCATGACAATACATGATAATAAATACAGATAAAATGGGAGCTTGGGGTTTAAAGGTGGCTAAAATGATGAGGGGTTTAGATCTAAAGTGAAGAGACTGCATAGCATGGTTAAAATGGTCTAGCCACAAAGTTGTATAGATGCATCCTTCTCTCATGACACAATATCAATATGAATACTAAAGCTTGCTATTTATTAATGAAGATTCTGCTTTGGGAGACTCCCAAATGAATACAACTCCCATAGAACTAGCAAACTGCGAGAACTGCAGAGGCCAGTATTCAATTTTGCGGAGTTCTATGTTGACTAATATTATCAGGGCGGAGTTACCTATGGAACCTACGGAATATGTCGGCGCGTTATAAATAAATTACAATAAAATATAATAATACCAGCCCAACCTGCCATGTCCTCCTTGGTCGCAAACACCCCTGACCGGAAATTGGTCCATGCCCATTTAAAAAATAGATTTTCTACATAAGCTCTAAGAGTTGGCAGTGTGGAGCAGTTCAGCATGCTACAGAAGTATATCAGGGAAGAAGTGAGAGAGCATGGGTGCTATGTGAGGGTGGGTGCTGAGAGGGAATGGCTGACTAGGTGCTTTGTAGGGGGATGGATGCTGAGAGGGAATGGCTGACTAGGTGCTATGTAGGGGGATGGATGCTGAGAGGGAATGGCTGACTAGGTGCTATGTAGGGGGATGGATGCTGAGAGGGAATGGCTGACTAGGTGCTATGTAGGGGGATGGATGCTGAGAGGGAATGGCTGACTAGGTGCTATGTAGAGGGATGGATGCTGAGAGGGAATGGCTGACTAGGTGCTATGTAGGGATGGATGCTGAGAGGGAATCGCTGTAGAGATACTATATATATATATATATATATATATATATATTTATTTATATATACACACACACATACATATAGATAAATAGATATACATATGCAAGTTATACCCACCCTTGGGTGGGGGGACAGGGGCAAAATGTTTTCTCTAGCTTGTCACTGAATATTATACTGTGCATGCAGTTTTCAATAATTATTTGTTTCTGTCATAAATTAATAACAGAAGCCTCACACAGACATTTATAAAGTAAATGTCTATAGTCAAATAATGCCATAATGCCAGTTATAGACAGGCTACTAACCAATGAGCCATCAGCGTCTAGTAACAAATAAGAGAGAAGAAAGCTTTACATTAGCAATAATTGGATAGTATGCCGATGGGAAGAGCATTGTGGATAATCCAAAATACCAGGATACATTCCTTATTGGAATCATTAGCAATCAAGGTGCCAGAAAATGCTCCTTTTTGTAGGAATTAGATGACAGTTTTGACAGTTAAGGAAAGCCAACAGTCACTGGGATGGTCACATTTTTGCCCAAGCATTTTACTTGGACAGTTTAACACATGGCAATTTATCATAATACAGTTTAATACATTCTGCTCAGATTTCTGACGACTGATACAGGATCTAACAGGTTAAAACAATGATTACAATCCATCTCATGATTTCTTTACAAAATAAAAAAATGTCTGCTTGTGAATCCTTGACTTATATAATTGCAAGCTCCTCTGCACAACTGTTCACATGCAGCGAACAGTAGTTTATGTGCTCTACCTTAGAGGGACGCTTTCCCCTCTGTCAGCCAATGAGATTGATCAATTAAAGTAAGCTCTCTGCATTTGAAACAGATTTTACTTAATATTTTTATTTTGCAGAATGCAGTTTTTGTAATATTTACAGCATGCTCTTTTAAATACATGAAAAATAGCTGTGCTCCATGTCCCTTTAAGATGAAACCAAAGGGTGACTGCTCCCTTTAAATAAGAGTATGACGCGGAGGCTGCACAGGCTTTCTGGGTCAGCACGTAGCGTCGCGTGACCCAGCCGAGCCTGTGAGGCTTTTCAGCCAATCAGCTGCGTCGGGGGCGTGTCGGTCGTCCGCGTTCGCGCCGTTTTCACAGCAGCGCGATCTTCCGACTGAAATCCCACCCACCCTGTTAATTTGGTTTTGTAAAAATGGAAGATTTAATTATTATCTTTTTTTTTTTTTTTTAAAGAAGTTTTTGTATTCAAGGAAAAATGTTGTATTTTGATAATTTATGGCTTGGCGGGAGGTGAGTTGCCCGGCCCACTGGCCTAAGTAGGCATTGGCCCTACCTCACAGGGCGTGCTTAATATAAGCATTGGGACTTTGGGCAGGGCTCAAAGCGTGAGGTCACTGTCCGTGGCCGGCTCCTCCCCCGGTAAAAGGATTACAATAGTTCATGTAAATAAAGTTATGTGTTGTTGTTTACAATTGTTATAAGAAAGCTGTGGCCCGTTGTTCTCCCATTTCAGTCAACCGTGTCATTTATTTATCACCTTAGCCTAAATGGATCATGCATGGGTCAAGCATTTGCATAAAAGGAAACAACAACATTTTGCTAGCTTTGTGTGCCATTATACAGAATTTGATTCATATAATTTTATCACAAGCCCTTTTCTCTCGACAAACAGAATACCAAAAATTAATTAAATCATTAAATTGTATGTTTTGGTGAATACATTTCTAAGAACTATATATTGGTGCTAGCTAATTACATGCAGTAGAGGTCATGCCCAAGCATGGCTGCCAGTCTGGTTACTACAGATACATGAAGAGGGACTTGCTTCCTTCAGTCTCTACAAACAGATCAAAGTCTATGCTGATTTGCACAGCAATCAAGTGGCTGGTACGGGGATCTGACAGAGCTGGCAATGAGAACACTTACCCTGTCATGGAAAACTAATGGACACCAAGCAGCTGGCCTTCTTTATTGCTCATTTAAACGTTACTCTGTCTCCCTTTCAGTAGGCTACTAGAGCGCAGACAGGATGAATATGCAGGAGGATGGGGAATAATTTGCATAAGATGGCTCTGATCAGGAGTGGACTGTGAGGAAATGCTGTAGGCACGCTGCACTCACACATTAAATGCAAGCTCTACATATGTGTAATGACATTAAAGGGTCATTGCATATAAAAAGGTAATATATTAGAGGCTGGATTATTCTATTTTCAATTCTAAAAAAATGTTTCATATTTCCAAGTGTGGTTCTTCAGAATAGTATATTTTGGATTATGACCACAGTGGTCCTTTAAGTAATGTTATTTTACATGGCCATGAAATAACGAATTGTATATTGTAGTACACAATACCCTTATATAGCCATTACTGCATTATCTATATCACCAAACAACCCTTGCTGTCCTTAAAGAGTGCAAAAAGCTCCAAATAGTGAAATATGGTGACACCTAAAAAAATGCACTTGTTTGGATTTAAGTATGTTTAATGATCATAAAGGGACCTAATTAATATTGGGGGCTTCAGAAAATGGTATTTAATAGATATTTTTCATCAAACTTTGTGATTCAGATAGAAAATAGTTGCTTTTCTATGTAATCAATTTGGGTTTTTAAAACAGTTGGATCTATTAGGTGTATCTATTATCTATGGTACACAATGTATATTGGCGCAGCCACTGGTATAATACCTGGCACTGCAAGATCCCTTTCAGTAAAAGGCCGACAAGCTCCTGGGTTTAAGACACGGAGCATCTGTCACTTGTCCATATGAGAGAGCTGTTCAGAAAGCTGTTAATCTTCCAGAGCCCAAGCGGATACAAAGTTACAACTGACCTCTACAAAACACATTGGACCTATTACTGAATGCCCACTGTAATGTCCTTGTTTCAAAAAGACCATGACAAGACTTGAGAAACTCCACTGTGACCACAAAAATGTATTTGTAGTTGGTTGCCTAATTCATGCTTTATGACAGGTATTTATCTTGCAGTCATGTGTTGGTACAAACAAGATGAAGGATCTTGCAAAATACTCTCTGACCAGGAAAAGAATTCACACTGACCAGAGATCTCAGCAGTAGACGATCACTATATCTACATCCATTGTACACAGGTACATAAAAGACGATCATACAAGCACAACCACTTAGGAATCAACTGAAGAAACTGCAATATGACTTACAGTGTTAAAGCATGTGGTGCACTATATGATCTGACCACATAATCCTTTCCCCTACTCTCCAGCTCCATTTGCTTTATTATATACAGTAGCACATTTCTGCCTAGACCAAGAAGGCCGTCAACTCTAAATTTGTTGATGTAGTGCCATGGAATACTGTGTGTGTGTGTATCACATATAATAGTTGTCCTAATTGCGAGTTGTCGTCACACAATGTTAAAAGTTACAGGCGTGCGCAATGAGCGCCAAAGGCGCACATCGGGAGGCCCGAAAGTTACTGGTTTGACAGGGGCTAAAATGGCGCTCATTGCAAGGCCCGCAAGACTTTGAAAAAAATTACAGCTTTAACGGCCGCCATTTCATGGAGCTCTATATAACAAGAGCATGTATTCCAGTTAGCAGCAGGTGGCCCTCTACATAATTCCTGAATATTTTGGACAAGGACATGAGCAAATATTAACCTAAGTGACGGACTCATATTCATGACGGACTCATATTCAAAAAGGCAGTATGGACTTAACACATACAGGAATGGGCAGTGTTGAACTCGGAGGACACTACAAATTGCACTAAGAACCATACCTAACAAGTTGCACAAAGAAAATATAATATTTAGAGAGTCTCAGAGTCAAGCTGAAGACAGAAAAGGAAAGACGAGAGGGAGAACAGAGGAAAATGCTAAAATGGAACAAAATTGCATTTTATTGTGAACCACGAGAAAAAACAAAAAGTTTCCCATCCCTGCTACCTACCATACCCACAAACCCACTACATAAAAAGAATAATAATTCAATTCAGCCATATATGCTGGTATAATATTGTTTGCTCAAAATTTTCCTTAATCCCACCTACCTTTTGATGCAATATTTTCAGAAATTCTTATTTGTGTCCAGATTAAGCTTATATTTAGTTAAAAAAAAGTATATTTTTCAAACTCCCATCTGCTCCCTAATTTTAAATATTTTTGACTACCATTGTAATAACTTGTGAGCTGGATGTAATAACTGGTGTAGAAGTGGCCCTGAATGCTTTGCCAGCAACATAAACATTCAATTGGCAACAGGCTGTAATATATATGTTGCATGATATAAATACACAACACATTTGTCCCAGTTTAGAGGAGCTCAATATATCTAGGCTGAAAAAAAAATATCCAGACATTAAGAAAACTAAAACATTAACATGTAACAAAGAAAACAAACATATTTTAGGAAAGGCTAAACAGCAGGAATTTCGTTTTGACAAAAGAGAACCAACAAATAAATTTGTGCTAATTAAAATAAATTGTTCAAATTGTACATGAATAATCATAAACAGTTGGTGTTCTTAAAGAAACCGGAAAAAAACAATAGATGAATTCATTAGAGCTTTGGATGAATCAGTAAACACAATATAAGGCTTGATTAGTTGAGTGAAAATGAATAATCTTCCCTAATTATTTTGTGTTGTTCAAGGGTATATCAGCTAATGTATATGAGCTGCACCTATGCAAATGTTGAGCGAGGTATGACAAGTGTAGCACCCAAGGAAGGCAGTTTTTATACATCTCCTGCATTTGGTTTCAATGCATTGCACATAAAATATTCCCCATCTGCAGACATTCAACAATAGGCTCTAATTACCTGCATTTCTAAAATATCTGTTCATTTATTAACATAAGCAATATTTCTGGGAATTCATCCGAACTGTCAGCAAATTATTTTTTCCCACTGCTAAGCACCACACCAGAGTGACAGTTCCACCTGCCTCTTGTTGAGTTTTATTTAATATTTGGGGCATACCCATTTATTTTTATTATACAAAGCTCAGACTGGACTGGCACTAATATACATCCACATGTAGCCATCTACTAATTGGTTCCTATTTATGCTTGACAAATTTTGCCAATTTATAAAAAGAAAACAAAGGCAAACACTGCCAATTTACATTTGAAAATTCTGTATTTTTACTGGAATTTATACTTTGGCTGGCTGGTTAAGAAGAATGCTTACTTATTAGTTGTGAGCATTGCACATTTTATATGTGTATACTGTAATTTGGAGCAATGTGTAACCCACACGTCATTTGCAGGCATATTGGTACATTATAATATTCTCTACACACAAGAAATTACATGGACATAAAGTGTTCTGTATTTCACAAGAAATATAATATACCTCTCTCTCTCTCTCTCTACTTATGTAATTACTTATGTAAATTATTTTATTAAGTACTTAAAAGCTCTGTTTTGTTCTGCCTAAAATCATACAAATTGTACCTGCCTGGGTCTGCCTTCTGCAGCGTACGAAGATATAGTATGCATTGTCTCAGTAACCAACCAGTAACCATCTCAGCATCATTCTGCAACATGTTGCTGAGAGATGGTCATTGATTGGCTAATTTGAAACACTGCACTTCACAGTCTGTGTCTTCATGAGAGGAAGAGGACAAAGTGAAGCAATGACTATTAGACTGTAGGCAAATAACTTGAAGTACATGAAACTAAATATATAGGTATATTATATTCTAGTAAAATCCCAAAACGTTCCATGCCCCTTTAAAATGAATTTGACTAATAGTGAAAGTAAAAGTAAAAGCTGAAAGGATTCAAGTGATAGTTTTTTGTACCTTAAACAATGGATAATTTCTTCATTCATAACAAGGAGGTGACAGTACTATTAACACCTTCTTGATTCATAATACTTGATATGGAAGTAACTGTTCTATAAACATGAGCAATATGCAACAGGTATTTTTTATCAGGAAAAAAGATTGTTGATAAAATTTTAGTCTGCCCCATACTTCTCAATATACCACCAACCAGGGGTGGCGTCCCGCCAATAACATTTTGCTGCAAGGGAGTCAGCAAGTCCAGTCCTGGTGAGCCATAAACAGGCCTGGATTTGAGGTGTTTTCTGGGGACAGGCGAGTCAATCAGGATGACTGAAGAAGCCATTGTTCGATACAGTTTATGTGTCTTCAGGACCGAGCTTGCCTACCCTTGCTTTAGGTTTTGATTGCCTGGAAATAAATACACTGCGGCATTATATGCCACACAGAGATTATTGTACTACTTTTTATTTATAACTAGCGAATTGCCCGTCAAAAAATGACGGCAATGAAATTGTAAGGTAGCTAAATTAGTAAATGAATATAGTGTACCTATTTTGAAGCATTGTGATGAAGAGCTGGCAATCTGTGTTGATGTTGCTGCAGCATTAGTGGTGTGTAGCTGCTGTGTAAGCATGCTGAATGTGTGCACTGTGTGGTATGAATATCCGTAGGTGGTTTGTGTCGTTTTGCGAGTTTCTTGTGGTGTTTTGCGAGTTTGTTGTGGTGTTTTGCGAGTTTAGAGTGGTGTAGCCTCGTTTTCGTTTTGTTCGGCAGCCATTTTTTCTGTCGCTTAGATTTTTTTTTAGTCTCAAAAGTCTTTTATTTCGAGTAAAATCGAGGTGTAAGTTGCATTTTTGAGGTCCTGGGTGCTCCCTCTTGGTGTAGGTAAGGTTTTTATGTATGTGCTGTGTGTATGTATTGTGTTTTAAATGTTTGTATGTCGGCGTGTTGCGTCCGATGTTTGCGAGGTCGTAATGTGTGGTAACGTGTTTCGTAGGTTGTTTGCGTTCCTCGTAAAATTTAGCGAGTGTCGTAATTTGTGTGTCGTGTTTTTTGAGTAGCGACGTGAATTTTGCGAGGGTTTGAGGCCCTTGCCCAGTGACCTCGCCAGCAACTGAGTCCCTCGCTTCGCGAGGGGCCTCAGTTGCTGGCATGGAGCGCCTTTGGCGCTCCATGCCAGCAACTGAGGCCCTTGCCCAGTGACCTCGCCAGCAACGGAGGCCCTCGCTTCGCGAGGGGCCTCAGTTGCTGACATGGAGCGCCTTCGGCGCTCCATGCCAGCAACTGAGGCCCGTGCCCAGTGACCTTGCCAGCAACTGAGGCCCTTGCCCAGTGACCTCGCTACGCGAGGGCCACGGCTCGCTGCGCGAGCCCGCAAGCGTGAGCAACGACTCGTACGCTCACAACTATATATGTGACTAGCAACTTGCCCATCAAAAATGACGGCAAAAAAACGTGAAGGCTGGCAATGCTGTTTGCCACACAATGCGAGGCTCTCCCCCCACTAACTGGCAGACCTTGCGATGAGCACCTTCGGATCTCATCGCGAGCCTCTCCCACCGACATTGCAGGCCTCGTCCAACCCACCACTTTCATGCCTTGCATTGCCTCATTGTGAGCCTCTCCCCAGTCTTTGAGCCCTGTGTCTGTTTCCCCCTCTCTCCCTCCCTCTCCCTGCCCTAGGTTTTTTTCCCCTTATTTTCCTCCCGTGTCTTTTCCCCCCTCTCTCACCCCTGTGTCTCTTTCCACCCTCTCCCTTCTTCCCCTCCCCTGTGTCTTTCTATTCTCTCTCCCTGATCAAGTCTTGCGTGGCTCCCGTTGAGCGCCTATCTATCCTTTCTTCAAAGTCTTGCGGGCTTCGCGATGAGCGCCTAAGTCTTACTGCCTTCGGCCTCGTTTTCAGCCTTTTTCAAAACAATAACGGGTTTACAGCCACCATTTTTTCCACGCTTAGCCGATTTCTGATCTCAAAAAAACGCCAATTAAACCTCAAATTAGTTTATTTTGGAATCTGACGGCTTCCTAGTTACGTGCTTGAAAAAAATGGCGTCCGTTAAAGTCATATTTTTTTTGAAGTGTTGCGTGCCTCTTGCTCATTGTGTGCCTGGCAATGAGCGCATTTGGCGCTCATTGCCAGCCTTTTAAAATGTCTTGAGGGCCTCACGATGAGCACCTTTGGCGCTCATTGTGTGCCTGGCAATGAGCGCCTTCAGCGCTCATTGCCAGACGTTTTCAAAGTCTTGCGGTCCTGATTACACATGCGCAAGCCAGTAACTTTTAACATTGCGTGACCAACATTCGTAACTTACCACAACTATTATATGTGATTATTTTTCATTGGCACAAGCTAGTTCCTTTTAAAAATAGATTGATTAAGGCATTTCATTGCTGTCCACTGCTTAAACTGGAGACCAACTTGGATCATAGGTTCTCATAAGAATGTTATTAATTGACTTTGCACCACTTCTACCTAAACAATCACCTCTTAAGGAACTGTGGTTTGCAGACTGGTGTCAGGCACAGTATTATAGCACCGATCAATCAAGTGCACACAAGAATTATTACCAACAGCTACATCAGTCACACAAAAAATATATATACTTAGTATTAGTGCAGTAGAAAGGCCCATATATTAAAACTCTGAAGTCTTAAAAATGGAAAATCCCATCTAAATCTAAATGTATTTTATATTACAGAGCACTCTTAGAGAAGAACACCTATCAATGTAAAAGTTATGGAACTGTCCTAACTTGCCAGTTACTGCACCATGTTTGAAATCAGAGGGAGAAATCATGTGAAGCAAAAAATTGTGTTCCATTTATGTCACTGCCACTTAGAATTCTGAGCTGTGTGTTGTGGCTGGACCAAAATGTCAAGAGCTCTAAACTGTGACACTTCCATTAATGTATCTGTGCTCTTCAGCAGCTCACATCATCTAACATACAGTGGCCATGCAGCAATAAAAGGAAACTGATATCACATTATATTTTAACTTTTATATGTACACTATTTCATAAAAAATCTAATTATGTTTAGGTGAAACTAATAAAAATGACCTTATGCTATTGTCAGTGCATTAATAGGTTGTGAACGAATTTAGTCTAGATAAAGCATTTCATAATAAAAAATGATGACCGTTTGTCATTTAGTAGTAGATGTCATTGTGGACCTCACTTTGCCCAAAAGCCAGAAATGTAAGATCTATTTTCTAAAACTGTACGGATGTAAATGTATAGGTCTAGCCAACAATAAATGCCTCATACGCAGGCACATCTGCTCCCATGTTTATTATATGCACGGTGTACTATGTTAATAGTCTGAGTCACATCTAATGGTTCCTTTATACATGTGGACGTGCATAAAGTAACAATGTAGCCTGAGTTCTGTATGCTGGTGTTTATACAAGCAATAAATACACCTGCCCACAAACATGGCAGTGGTGTTATTTGAAAGAAAAACTGCAGACTGATCTTTATAAATAGAACATGTATACCACATTATACAATTTGTAAAGGGTTGATCCTTTCATAGTATAGGATGCCATCCAAACAGAAATGATTGGACATATTGCATAAAAGCCAAATCCAACATGGGTGTAGATCGAGTCAATGTTTATGCATGCAAACAAATGCTATGATGCAAAACCAAATATTAAAAGTGTGTGTAAAATGCAGTCAAAATCCAGAGTTATATGGTCTTGTTTTTTCATTGTACAGATTGGCATAACAGGAAACCATCTATACAGCTATAAGCATAACTGCCAGGTTGTTGCTGTTTAGTGTCTATAAGACACATGCCCATGAAATACAGGATAAGGCAACTCTGTGCAGCAAAGTAGAACATAATTCCCAACGCACAAAAATACCAACAGGCTTATCCTGCAATAATGGCCAAAGGGATTAACATTCTTTGTTTTCCACTCTCTCTTGCACTATAAATTCTCAATAATTTTTATACCATTGCAGAATTCACTTAAATTATGACTAGCATCTGAATATTAATTATGTGTGTGTGTATATATATATATATCAATTTAATTTAACTTTTTTCTGTATGAGTTAGTTATTTTTCAAACAAAATTACATTTTATCACTTACTTTAGCACACTTCCCATTCCCTTGTATTTCAACATTGTTCTGTAACATGACAGCCAATGCAACCAATTAGCAGCTGCATCAGCCGAGTCAATTAGTCTAATACTGCTGAGGTAACAGTAGACAAGGGAATGTTCCCTGAACGCAGTTGTGAATAAGTCCCCTGGTACAACTATTAATAAAAATATGTGGAAATAACAGAGATGAGCGTAAAGACAGAGTGTTTACTGCACTTGATTCGATTAATTGTCCGCTAAAAGACAAGAATAAATATATTTTTTGTGATATTAAATTGGGAGAACTGAGAAACATGTCAATATGTACAAGAAAATGCCCATAAAAAGACATATAGTCATTTTTCTTTTTATCAAACAGCAATAGGGATACTTTGTGCTGTTAGTATTTCACATCATATAATTATATACAAAGCACATCTTACTGTAGAAAACTAATGTATACAGATAACCTTACCTATGTTTTCCATCATGTTTAAAACATATTATCTGGTCTCCCACACAATGTCTTCTTAATCTGCACCATAACAGCGGTAGGTTGAGCTCCAAATCTCTTCCTCCTTGCAATCCATAAACAATCTCCAAGAGCAGATCTCACACAATCATTACCAAATGAGATGATAACTTTGAAACATCACCAGGGGCAGGAGCAACAGGACAATATGTCATGAGGTTGAAATATATTGTTTCAAAGTCGATCTTCAAAGAATGTCCTCAGCCCATATTTCAGAAGTGATCAAAATGGAGTTAGTCCCATCCCCAGCATCAAGAGATTAGAGAGATGGGGAGGGGAGTCCTCTGATCACCTTCCATAGAAAGCTGCCTCAATGTTATGAGCTGCTTAACTCAAGCTAAGCCCAAGGCAAACTGGTCGCTGCTGTTGGCAGCTGCATGCTCCATGGCCTACTTCCTCAAGATGACAGTCACAGCACTCTGTAATGCCCCGTCTGAGACAAGACTTATCATATTTAAACTCCACCCAAATATGCATTTGTTTTGTGCTCCCAGTAATTTTGCATGGGAAGACTGGAAGATGTTTATACAATTATGATGTTACAGGTAGTTAGTAGGTTGAGGAGGTGAAGGTCTCCATTTTAAAGGAAAGGAAAGGTGACACGAACAGTGCTGCACTTGTACATGACACTTGGAGGTTTCTTTTTATTCTTCTGTCTGCCCCGGCCAGGTATGAATACACCAACATCAATTCTGTGCTATGTATACAGATTCAGAGGATACAAACGTCTTATTAAATAGTTAGCAGTGACAGACACGCTAACATATTAAACAGTTAAAGGTATATGTAATTGTCCCTGTTTTTACCTTTTTTTAATCCACAACAAACTGATTATATCAGAAACACATATCACATTGATTCATTCTATACACATACAGATTTATTTTATGTAAAAAAAAATAAGTTCCACGCCGCCAGAGCTGCTTACATAGGCACCCGCAAAAAACAATAGAAACACTGCATTTAATTCAATTCTTTAAACCTATACAAATCTTCAATCCAGCAGCAGAAACAATCCAGAAAGCTACAGCAGCACTGGTGAGTTGCATCATTCAAAGGAGAAGAGACAGGTGTTTTTTTGGGGAACTAAGCCTACAAATTCCATGATGATCTGTTGCAAGACTGTTGTACATGCCTCTGATAGGCCAAAACAAATTATATATTTTTTGGGTATTTTTTACACTACTGATTCTCCTCTTTCAGATGCAATTATAATCCAGGAAATTTAAACATGCCTTTAATAACATGGTACAAAAAAACAAATAGCAACAGACAGGGCTGGATTAAGACCTTCAGAGGCCCAGAGCGAGTCTCAGTCTCTCTCTGTCTCGCTCTCTCTCTCATAATAAACAATGTATATCATTAACCTGTTAGTAATATTGTATTATTATTTTTAATATATATATATATATACACACACACACACATACAATTTTTTATTTATTTTTGTATTTATTGTGAGACCCATTTTAGTTGAACCTGCACCATTTGCAGTTTTTGCACCATATGGTGCATAGTAAATCCATCAATTGAAGATTTCTGTGGTGCCCCCTTCCCTTGATGCCCTAATCACGTGCTTATTTTGCCTAATGGTTAATCCAGCCCTGGCAACAGGTAGATTGCATGACTCTAATAACTGCACAGTATCCATTGTCCACAGCAGCTAATGTTTATGACTGTTTTATCAAAATGTATCTCTATCCTAAAATGTTAATGTGTGTGAAGAAAGTGGTTTCACTACAATGTAACTGCAAAACAAAACTCAATTTTGATTAATTAGCTCAAATTATTGATGACTTTAAAGGATCTCTGTACTCACTAATAAACACTGTTAAAAATGAAAGCACGTGCATATCTATACTTGGTTTATAATGTGTAAGCTTTGTAATGCTAGTAGTTATACTTTTATAGCTGCCTGTAGCTCTGTGCCGATTCGCTCTGCGCCGATTAGCTCTGCCTGTTTGCATATTTAGGGGCGTGGCAGCTGTAGCAAACTTCCTGCTGTGTGCTCTGGTGTAGATCAGGCTTCAGGAAGTTTGCTACAGCAGCCACACCCCTAATTATGCAAATAGGCGGAGCTAATCGGCACACAACTACAGGCAAAAACACATAAAGGTAAGAATATTAAAGTATATCTACCAGTACTGCAATGCTTAAACATTGTAACAGCATTTTTAGAGTACAGTGGTCTTTTAATGAGAATACAACAGTTATACAGCTTGTACCTGGAATGCTGTACACAGCCCATGATTGCAGGATTACCCTTCCATTCACATATGAAGCAGTAATTTTTTGGCAAAAAGGCAAACAGAAAAACAAAATTTCTACTGATAACTTTCCTTAAAGGCAATGTGCTGGTAGGAAAATGTTACCTTGACACAGCAGCATATATGACTACAAAACAGTTGTTGCTTGGTGGTTGGCTGGTATGCATGTTGGTGGCTGGTTGGCTGGTATGCTTTGTAAGCAATCTGGAATGTTTCATTGGAATTTTGAAGTGTTATAGATCCTTTACCATAAACATATTTCAATATGTTGTAATAAAGGATCCGGCTTTAGCAATGCATACTTGTTTGCATTGTCAAAGGACCCCTGTAGTGGTCATGCAAAGGGGTTTAATTTGTTTTTTATTATATGATTAGCAATAAAATCTGTATTTTTAGAAAAAAAGGACGTTAAATTAAGTTCAAACATAAGATCTAGAAGCTACACTGAATTTATGTTTCATTAAATAACAATCTGTTTGCTAATGAGTTGCTAATTAAGCAAATAAATCCATACTTATGGCCACTAGAGTAGCCATTCCTCTTTTCTACCAACTTTTTCTTTAACACTCTGAGGTCCAAAATATTCTATTTGGAGCCATTCAGCACCTGAGATTGGAAAAGCTGTTCTAGAAGTCAGGCCTTGTATAGGATATTTGAAAACATTTGTAATTAACTTACAATTGTCAAAAATCCTATGAAATTCTTAAACCTTGTTTTGTGTCGCTGACATTCTTATATGCAAAAAAATCCAATGAATAATGCAGAAATGTCAGGTATTATAGAAATGCATTTAGCAAATTTGTACTTCATGAAAGCAGCTTGAATACACACAGAGACTTCATATATTTTTAATGTATAGGACATGACAAAAAAAAGTCTCTCTCATCTTACAGTGCCGTTTGCATCATATACTTTCTTGTTATCAAACTCAAAACCTGTCAGGTGGATGATACAACAAACTAACAAATTGGTTAAAAATTAACATTAGGAGGGGAAATTGGCTTTTTAAATACCAATTTTTAACACACATAGATTAGGCCAAGTTGCAGATGCAAACCCTTAGCCCTGTCTTTGAAGTCCACCATCCCTTTTTTCTTCTTTCATGACGGATGGAGATTTAAGTGACCAACACACTCATTGATAATAAACTCTACTTGGAGCATGCTCACTCTGGATATGGGTGGGGTTAATGGGTCATAGCCCTTTATCCTACAGAGCTGTGTTTTTACATTATGTTTGCTGGCTAAAGCTTTACGTTGCTTCGGTTTGCACATTTAATTTTAATAATTAAAAAAAAACAGCTTACCACATTAACGGCCACTATTGTAACCTTCCCCACCTCTCTCATTGTCCTAAGCATAACTGAAAAGAAGAACAAACATTTAAATTGATACAACATTAATTAGGCAGATTAGATGCTCTGTGGAATATGGGTCTATAGCTATAATCCATTAACCCTGCATCTTCAACATGAGCATGTCTAAGGTTACCAAATCTGCCTAATTATTGTTATCTCAATTGAAATGTTTGTTCATCATACAGTAGTGCCCAGGACAATGCGATGAGTGAGGAGGGATACAGTAGTGGCCATTAATGAGGCGACCTGCTTTCTTAAATTATCTTTTTCTGGCTAACCTTTTGCTTTGCGGTTATATGTGAATGTATTTTTAAATGTTAGTTAAAGCTGAACTAAAAAATAGCTTTAACATGAAAAGTGCTTATACTGGGCCTTTAACTATAGAAAAACGTTATTCCAACAAACAGCATATGTTAGAAAAAGAAGCATAAGACAGCTGATATTTTGTCACTGCATATTGAAATGATATTTTTCTCACTGCATATTTATATAAAGCGTCACATACTGAAATGTAGTAACATACTTGTCCCTAATGTTTTATAATTGTTCTGTATTATTAGCATGGGTTACCTGAGGAGAGGGGGGGGAAATAATATATTTTGTATGTTTCTGCCTTACAAATACATATGATTCAGGAGTATAAAAGCTGCGTACTACAGTAATCATTGCATATGTAAGGTCTTTATACAAAATGTGAATTCTGCATTGCATTGTTATACATTGTACTCTAGTCTATACAAAAAGAGCTTTGTCTCCTCTCTCTATAACAGCCTCTTCAAGTATTCTAGATCCCTTGTAATTATGCTGGACGAACGCTAAAGATATTGTTCAATTATGTCTTTGCAAGCTATGCAGAAATATGTGAAGTACAGATTTTGCATATAAAGCAAATACTGCACATGCAATTATAGCAACCAAAAAATGCAATTCATGGCAGCTGTCCTGTGCCTTCAGAGTCATTGCAGTATCATTTGAGCATGAGCTACGGTGGCATCCACAGTACAAATAATACAAATTAAACATAATGCTATACTAAATTATGTTGGGTATTAGAGGAAAACACTTGCAATCGGATATTTTGAAGAAAAAAAAAAAGTATTTTGACTTCCCTGTTGTAAAGTAATAAATGTTAATACATATATATAAACCCTGAAATATCTTTAGCCTTAAATGACCAAGGTGGAAATTGTTAAACATTATAGTCTTTTGACTGGCACAGTTTGATAATGATCAAAATTTTGTTAGAAAGTACATTTAAAAAAATCAATCATTCACATTCTTGTATATGCAATTAATTTGTTATTGAAGGATTATGTGTTCTTTACTAAGCCTGCTTCTTGCATCATTAGTCTCAAAAGGATGTGTCCTAAACTAATAAGCACCCCATTAGACCTAATGAGAGTCATGGCATGACTAGATGCCACATTTCTATTGTGCAGATACAAACTTCTTGTGTATTCAACATCTCCTCCCACCTCAGGATGTAGATAACTTTAAGATAATATGGCACAGCAGAATAATTGCAAATTAAAATAATAAATCAGAGGGCGTATTGTTGTTTTTTGTTTGTATTTATTTCTGCAGGACTTTTGTTGTGTCCCTTTTATGAATAAGAAAAGCCTTCCACCATAATAAAAACCCATGGCACTCATTTTAGATGAGCAAATATACACACGTGTTTTATTTGCTTGCTGTTTTAATATGAAGAAATATAAACATATAGGAATTGCTAGGTTATAAGTACAAAAATAAAAGAATATAATTGCTTCTGGATATAAAAAAAAAAAAAAATCTTTTTGCGAACTCACTCAGCTACACCTTTTCCCACACCCCGGTCCTTTCCCTCTTCACCATCGCGAAATGTGACAGCTGCAGTTACGCCTCCGGCCGATAGATGGCACTGCCAATTTTAGCATAAAAGGCTCGCCGACAGAAAGGGCTTGAGCTATGAGAAGCGCGCCCGAGGTCCTGGGGAGTTTAGTGCCTGCGCCGAACATAGCGATGGCCTCGTTGTCGATTCAGCGCCGTCGAGTTACACCACATCGGAGGGGAAAATAGTTGTTTGTCTTCCCTGGAACTTGATGGTGCCCGAAA
This sequence comes from Discoglossus pictus, assembly GCA_027410445.1. Classification (NCBI taxonomy): domain Eukaryota; kingdom Metazoa; phylum Chordata; class Amphibia; order Anura; family Alytidae; genus Discoglossus; species Discoglossus pictus. The sequence continues at coordinate 197,576,866 of CM050165.1, read as the reverse complement.
ACTCACAGCGCAGCGGTTGGTACCTGTAACTGCGGCTGTCCGTGCTGCTGAATAAATGCGCAGGCAAAGAGGGATAGATCCCACTCCCCCAGTGCCACTCGCAAAAGACCCCTTCCTAAAGCATCTCCCTTCCCCACCCATTGCCCCATCTTAGTACTACCAAAATACCCCTTCCTAAAGCAGCTACCCTCCCCCTTAGCTTCTTTGCTGCTCCTGCCTGTGTGACCAGGTGCAGATACCTGCTCCCTATGCAACCTTCAGCCCCATGCCCGTTACTCACAACCCCCTGAAAAAAATGCATTAAAAAAAAATCAAGATGAAACAATGAAGAGCGCAGGCAGTGGGAGGGCTAGTGATTGTGGGCCCCCGTATTCACTAGCTCTCCCACTGCCTGCACTCTTCATCATTTCAATTCTGCTGCATACCTTTTTATACCATGTATATAGTATAACATCTACCTAATTTATGCATTTGTTCCCTTTTCAAGATAGCCCCCCTTTCAAGATAGCCCCCCTTTGTTGCTTTGGCCATAAGTCAAAGCAAGACCATTCTAATTGCTCCTAATAGATTAAATTATTAGATTTAATTAAGGCAATAAAGTATTCAGCTGTACTGACACTGCACAATTAAATGCACAATTAAAAATTAAACTATTAACATGCTTTTCCTCTACTTGTTATACCCTAGGAATATTCACTGAAAACTCCACTTTGTTCAATTGGTTGAATATTAATATTATTCACTCTACAGTAGCCAAACCTACCAACTGGTTTCATCAGATCATAAAGCAATTCCTATATGTTTATATTTCTTGGACCTATCCTCTTTTGGTAGCGCAGCACAAGGAAGCAGCAGTGGCGTTGAGCATCCGCTAGATGGAGCTGCCGCTATTCCGGTGCCATATCATAGAGTCAAGGCTTAGGTAAACTGTTAGGGTGAGGGTTAGGGTTAGGCTAACATTATAAGTTAAGAACTTATCGGCAGCGCTGCAAAATATCGTCCGTGCCATGTAGCAGTTGGAGGCCGCACTGCATCGGCGGACCTGTCCAGACACCGTAACAGGATAGATCCTAAAACTCATAAAGTTTCCTTGTTGGGTATAGGCTATTCAATACAGTATGCACTTTAATATAAATAAAAGATAATATTGTTTCTTACTTTTTAAATGGTCTGTTTTCGCAGAGCAGCCTTTCTGGGTTAGGACCATCATGGAGCTTGGAAGTAGTCATTGGCCTGGTCTGTCCCCACTATCTACACAGAAGTAACAGTTGCATTGTAGCTGCAACACTTACTTGTACAGTGCTTTGCAAAAGTATTCACCCCCTTGACTTTTTACCTATTTTGTTACATTACATCCTTAAGTTCAATGTTTTTTTTGGTTAATCTGAATTTTATGTGATGGATCAGAACACAATAGTCTAAGTTGGTGAAGTGAATTGAGAAACATATATACATAAAACTATTTTTTAGAAATAGAAAATTGGCATGTGCGTATGTATTCACCCCCTTTGTTATGAAGCCCATAAAAAGCTCTGGTGCAACCAATTACCTTCAGAAGTCACATAATTAGTGAAATGATGTCCACCTGTGTGCAATCTAAGTGTCACATGATCTGTCATTACATATACACAACTTTTTTGAAAGTCCCCAGAGGCTGCAACACCTAAGCAAGAGACACCACTAACCAAACACTGCCATGAAGACCAAGGAACTCTCCAAACAAGTAAAGGACAATGTTATTGAGAAGTATAAGTCAGGGTTAGGTTATAAAAAAATATCCAAATCTTTCATGATCCCCAGGAGCACCATCAAATCTATCATAACCAAATGGAAAGAACATGGCACAACAGCAAATCTGCCAAGAGACGCCCGCCCACCAAAACTCACAGACCGGGCAAGGAGGGCATTAATCAGAGAGGCAGCACAGAGACCTAAAGTAACCCTGGAGGAGCTGCAGAGTTCCACAGCAGAGACTGGAGAATCTGTACATAGGACGACAATAAGCTGTACGCTCCATAGAGTTGGGCTTTATGGCAGAGTGGCCAGAAGAAAGCCATTACCTTCAGCAAAAAACAAAATGGCACGTTTTGAGTTTGCAAAAAGGCATGTGGGAAACTCCCAAAATGCATGGAGGAAGGTGCTCTGGTCTGGCACAAACCCAACACATTACATTACCCAAAGAACACCATCCCAGTATCAAGCTGTGGGGATGTTTTTCAGCAGCAGGGACTGGGAAACTGGTCAAGGTTGAGGGAAAGATGGATGATGCTAAATACAGGGATATTCTTGAGCAAAACCTGTACCACACTGTGCATGGTTTGAGGCTAGGATGGAGGTTCACCTTCCAGCAGGACAATGAACCCAAACACACTGCTAAAGCAACATTTGAGTGGTTTAAGGGGAAACATGTAAATGTGTTCCATTGGCCTAGTCAAAGCCCAGACCTCAATCCAATAGAAAATCTGTGGTTAGACTTAATGATTGCTGTTCACAAGCGCAAACCATCCAACTTGAAGGAGCTGGAGCAGTTTTGCAAGGAGGAATGGGCAAAAATCCCAGTGGTAAGAGGTGGCAAGCTCATAGAGACTTATCCAAAGCAGCTTGGAGCTGTGATTGCTGCAAAAGGTGGCTCTACAAAGTATTGACTTTAGGGGAGTGAATAGTTATGCACATTGACTTTTTCTGTTATCTTGCCCTATTTGTTGTTTGCTTCACAATAAAAAATAAATTAAAAAAAATCTTCAAAGTTGTGGGCATGTTCTGTAAATCAAATGATGCAAATCCTTAATCAATCCATGTTAATTCCAAGTTGTAAGTCAACAAAACATGAAAAATCCCAAGGGGGTGAATACTTTAGCTGCCTCACAGGTCTCGCCTAGTGACAATGCATGAGTCATCGGGGAAGATGCTCAGTCTGAACCAGAATCTGACTGGTCAGATTTATTTTTTATGTGACGGAGGTGTGGAGAGGGAATCTTTGCAAAGCGCACACACTTGAGTGTGTCTAACACAACGTATAGTGTGATGATGCCTTGTATTGCGTGTAACTGCTGAGTCTAATGTTGTGTACTTTCCACGTATGTGTGAAGGGGTGTCCCAAAGCACAAGTACTTCAGACCATTTTCATAAATAAAAGTATCTTTATTTGTAAAATTCCGATACAATTCGGGTAAGTAAAATCCTTTGATAAGAACAATAAAACCAAGTAAAAGTGTAAGACGCGTTTCGCTGCTGTAATCTGCAGCTTCCCCAGTGACAAAAAGGTTTCCTCCCACAACCAGGCCAGTCTAAGCCTGAATAGAGGAAGGAAACCTTTTTGTCACTGAGAAAGCTGACACTTTTACTTGGTTTTATTGTTCTTATCAAAGGATTTTACTTACCCGAATTGTATCGGAATTTTACAAATAAAAAGATACTTCTATTTATGAAAATGGTCTATAGTACATATGCTTCGGGACACTGCTTCACGCACACGTGGAAAGTACACAACATCAGACTCAGCGGTTATACGCAACACAAGGCGTCATCACACTATACAAACATTATATCGTGGATTAGCACACCATAGACAGCATATGTCTTAGAACCAAGAGACTGAGGACACTGGCTGGGTACATCGTGTTAGATACACTCAAAATTGTGCGCTTTGCAAACATTCCCTCTCCACACCTCCTTCACATATCAACAAGGCACCGGTGTGAACAGTGCTTTTGGTAATAGCAGCACATCCAACCGCCGTACACACCAAGCAGTATACAACTAGGATTCGTCCGATTTGAACCTATTAAAAATCGCCTATAAGGCAAGATCTACCAAGCGCTAAGGCTATACTTTGGTTGTGGTCACATTCTACCCAACCAGCACACCCAATCGCAGATTTTTTTTTTGTCCAGTTTCCAGGCAGGGGGTGGAGAGAAGCAGCTTTGCTTGAGGGTATAGCTGTCACACTTACAAGTAAAAAAAAAAAGAAAGAATAAACTTTATTTTATTAACTGTATACTATTTTTAATAGTCTATACCCAACAAACAACTTTTTAGTTTTAATTTGGAAATGGTATTTACAACATTTATTGTGCCATAACTACTGTCAACCATTTCCTCAGTATCCTTCCACCACTTAAAAGCAAATAGGTCAACAAATTCCCACTGCGCTGCCTGCTCTTGGAATACATGTAGGCCACTATGTGTTAACAGTGGCAATGCAATGTATTTATTATGCCGGTACAGACAGGCTTCCTGGAAGCTGCTGGTTATGTTAATACTCTGGTCAGGTGACCTGTAACAAATGAGCTGGGCTAAGCATTGTTGGACTAAAGCTAGAAAACTGGCTGTTCAACTGTGTGTGTGTGTGTGTGTGTGATCATTTGTGCCTCCCTCTCCTGCCACAAATAAACATCAGAAAAATCAGATACAATGCACTGGTAATTACACTTTCCAGAAGCAGAGATTACTTAGCATTCAGATAACAGCTACAGCCGAACAATTGTCACTGGAGGAGCAAGAGAATGGAGGGCCCAGGGTCAAAAAAAAGAGTTTTGGGCTACTGGGGGTTGTAAAAAAATGTTTTGTGCTGGGCCCTGCCAGAACCAAATCACTCAGTGCTACACACATATACACACACACATATATGAGTGCCGTGGGCGCTCATCACGAGCCTCTCTCCATGGTGTATTTTTGGTCTTGTGAGATCCTTCGGTGCTCATTGCAAGCCTCGTGCTGAGTGCCTTCAGCGCTCATCGCGAGCCTCTCCCCTGGTATAGTTTTGGTGGTCTGAGCACCTTTGGCGCTCATTGTAAGCCCTGCGCTGAGCACCTTCTGCGCTCATCGCAAGGGTCGCAATGAGCGCAGAAGGTGCTGAGACCACCAGAACTATATCCCCTTGTGTACTTTTGGCTCTCTGCACATCCTGTGCATTCATTTTGAGCCCCGCGCTGAGCACCTTTGGCGGCGCTCATTGTGAGGCTCTCCTCTGCTATTTGTATTTTTATATATATATATATATATATATTTTTTTATTTTTTTTTATTTTTTTTTTTATTAATATAATATTTAATGAAATAATTAAGAAATTAATGTACTTTACCTATTTGTAATTAATATATCCAGCAATCAATATCCTGAAGAGCTAACAATCCCTTTTGATGTTGGTGCAGCATACAATATACATTTAGACTGTTGGTGACCTGAGGAGAAAGTGTCAGCAATGTGTCAAGTGTGCTGTGTAAATTGGCTGCTTGCACAATGCTAAACCGTTTGTATAGTTGTGTAAAGCGGCATTTTATAATGGTAATGTTATTAGTTTGAAGTTAGTGTATATATACACACACACACATATACGCACACATATAAACATCACCCCCATACAACACCCACCCAGTCCTTGACAGCAGCCATCCCCTCTCAGCACCCACCCCACATAGCACTCATCCCTATCTCCTTTCTGCCTCTCTCACAGAAAAAAATAAAATAAAAATGACCGCACTGGTACCACCTGTAGCACTGGTAGTGGTATCAGTGACAACAGTCAAAAGTTAACTAAGATCTGGAAGAAAAACTTGAAAACAGATTTAAAGGGGCACTCTAATCAGATTTTGTCTATATGAATAAATATGTCTATGTTAAATAAATGTTGTTTTTGCTGCCCCCCCCCCCACTTAATGGCTACTGACAAAGACTAGATGGGGATTGATGCTAAGAGGGGTGGGTGGGGTGAGGGGGTGATATATAATATATATTTTCAGCCCCTACACCTTAGGACATTAATCATCAGAAATCAACATGGTAGATTCCAGAGCAGCAAAATTGAATATAAAAAGGGAGAAATATAAAAAAGGTAGTATATTTTCTTCTCTACTTCTATTTCGAGTTGCAGTGAATTCTGCAGATTGTTTCTGTATCAGCAGTGACCCAAATCGACAATGTCAAAGAAGTTTTAAGGTTCCAAACATTCATTGTTTTTCTGCCTTTATATACTGCATTTCTCATGCATGGACAGTTAATATATCTAAACTAGGAACTTGCCAGTCAAAAATTACAGTATTTAAATTGTAAGGCTGGCAATGCTGTTTGCCACACATGAGGCTTTTGATTCTCTGAGCACCTTCGGCGCTCACTGCGAGCCTCTCCCCCTCGCGCGGTGACTGCCATTGGTCTTATTTTCAAAGTCCCGCGTGCCTGGCGTTGTTCGAGTAAGTGTTACTGTCTTCAGCGTCGTGTGTTTTGTAAGTTTTGCGAGCCTGGCATTGCTGAGCCTTGTTTTCATGCGGTTTCTGAAATTTAGCATTTTTCGTCCGTTATTTTTTTCCTCTCTTAGGCGATTTTTGAGTGACCAAAAATGTCAAATATGGGTGTAAATTGCTTGCAACCTCACTCCCAGGCTTCCTGTGTCTCCCCCTGTGCTGTGTGTGAGTGTGTTAGAATTTTTTGTACATTTTTTATTTTGTTTTGGTCGGTTTTTAGAGATACGCGCTTGAACAGTGCTGTGCCGCTGGCTGCAATGAGCACCTTTGGCGCTCATTGAAGCCTAAGTGCTGTGCGGCTGCTTCGCCTCGCTTTGCTAGGCTTGCATGTGTGACTGAGCCTAAGTTCTGCGCGGCTGCTTTGCGAGGTTCGCATGTGTGACGGCAGCGCTGGCTTGCAGTTGCGCTCTTACTTTGCGAGTGACACAAGTGCGTTACCAACATCACAAACGTCACCAACATCGCAAGATCCACAACTATATATGTGATTGTGTACTTTTTTGTGTACTTTTAATTGAGATCTTTAAAAAAAATAATAATATGTAGGAATTATAAAAAAAGTATGAGCTTGATCTGTTTTAACTCCAATGCCATGACCTTTAAGTGATAAAAAATGTAGAATAATGCTGAAGAAAGAAAAAGCATTTTACAGTAACCTTGCAACATGTTTTATTTTAAGTCAGATATACCGGTACTTTATCACAAGGAAAACATAATGTGGTGTTAAAGGAAAAAAGTACAAGAAACAGGATCCAGTGAGCTAAATACGGAATATTTTAAGATGCTGTAATCTCACTTTAAAAGTGTCCTACAAGCATGAGTGTAAAAACTGGTAGGGGAGGTGATAACTGCACATAAATGGCACTGAGCATTGGCAGTACTTTGAGAGGAAGGAAGGCTTAGAATACAATGCACCGAGCTCTGTATAATGTCACTGGAGTATGATCTAATGGTTTAATCACATTAGCATAGTTCCTGTGTTTGCAGCAGAGTGAATTCATGTCTGCGACTATCAGAGACATCACCGCCTGGTACTGCAAACACTGAACGTTATTTTGTTAGCTTTGCCTCTGCCTGAATGTGTGTCTACAAAGGGCCCGGGTGACTGAACAAATGAGTGTGAAGGTAGCAACACTCTAGCTGCACATACTGGCATTATGGAGGATCGCTGCTCTTCTCTTTCTATGGCTTCAGGCACCACATTCTTGTAACACCTGAGAGGCCACTACTCTGTATGATGTGATGACTGGTCATGCTGGGGTTGGGTTATCAGGTCGCTAATAAAGACAATATCCAATATATTTGGTAATGATTGTACTTGACTAGTTCATGTGCACCAGTTACATTGTTTACAGATTTTTAAAATACCACAGTAATTCACGAAAAAGGTACTTGTGTGTTAAGTACGTATCAAACGAACAACATTAGCTTCCGTGTAACCCAACGGTCATAAAACTATTTACGGGAGAATCTGAATTCTTGGAGAGGAAGAGCTGGCTCGTGTATTTTTCTTAGTTTTCAGGGGAGAAGGGAACTGTGAGAAATCCAGAGCATTGGTTAGATGGTTGGATAAGGTTGACATTGATACCACATCCGTTCTTCCTCCTAGATCCACAAACAAGGAAATGCATCAACAGATGCAACCACAGCTCTCCCACAGCTCACACACACAACTTCCAGCTATGATCAAATCCTCTGGGGTTCAGCAGATGCATCACATTTTGTTTTTATTAAAAACAAGCTTTATAACATATTTTCTACTTAAAGGTATATCTAAGTTTGCCTGTTTTTACCTCTCTAATCTAGCACCTGCTTATATCAGAAACACACATTACATTTAATAATTATAGACACATACAAACTTATTTTATTTAAAAACAAAATTTGTTTCCCACACCCCCAGAGCTGCTTACATAGGCACAGTGTACCTACCAATAGAAACACTACATTTGTGTACAGATTGTAACCCTTTACTAACATTCAAGCCAGCAGCAGCTCAATGCAGAGATCTACAGATCAGTGCCTGGCTCCTCCTGCTTTCTTCTACACATCCCATTATTCCTTCCTGCACAAACTGCCATCTCACTGGAAAGGATTTGAGGGATACCACTATGTAACTACAGTATATATTTAAGTGAACTGTTTAGAACATTGTAAGCAAATAAATATTTTATTCTTTTAACTTATTAAAAGGGGATATGAAGAACAGTATCCTCTTTTGATCTAAATTTGATAAGTGCCAAAATAGTTTTGGAAAGTAAAGCAAATACAGCATTTAATGTATTCACTATTATATTAAAATATTCTGCACACAGAATTACTTTTACAGCGCAGCAGCATTAAGGAGGCACCATTGGGTGCTAATAGGCTTTCAGTTATTTCTAGAAACACATACAGCCTTATTAAATTGCGATTTGGTAAATATAAAAGGGCTCTATTTAAGCACACAGCATATTTTATTTATAGAGGTTTTTACTTTGTGAAGACCTTGCTTTTGGATAGAAGTTCACTAACTAAAAATTTCTGTAAAAAAAATATGCTGTGTGCTTAAATAGAGCCTTTTAAATTTACTGAATCGCAATTTAATAAGGCTGTTAAACTGCATAGTGCAAATGTTTGCAATGTGAACAACCACTGAATCTTCTTTAGCATTAGAGGTTCCCTTCCCACCACTAATGCACATAAAATAAACTGAAAGGGCTGCTCCCAACACAACATAATTGCACATAATATTTATTTAATAGGTAAAAAAATAAAAGGGTGTATTATTTTTTTACCTCTCTAAAAACAATGTTCTAATTTAGAAGATTACATACTAATTAATTACGGTATACAATTTCTTCCAGACATGACCCTGCTCTACATTCTGCATATCCATATTCCAGTATCTCGGTTATTAATATTTACTGCCAAGCTCTGAAATAATACTGCCTACACTTAAAACAGTGCTACGATTGTATATTTACTGGTTAGTAGTATATTAGGGCAGAATATAGACTGAACATTGAAATGTACTAGTTGACAACAATATAACTTCAAACCAATGTGCAACCCAGATCCATTTAAGGACCCTTGTGGCCAAGTGTTTTGTGGGCTTTTGAATAAGTAAATGTTACAGATTATAAATGTTTTCGAAAGCAAAAACAAACATACCCTTACATTTTTAATGTATATATGCAAATATATATGCAAATATATATGCAAATATTCCTTCACTTTCTGAGCTGATTTAATCTGCTAACTGAGATCCCTATTGCACAAAAGCAGCTTTTGATCTTCTGGAGCTGGTACAAGAAAATCCAGACACTGCTTTGCAGCCTCCATCTTTAAAATTAATAGGGGTGGAAGCACAACATTAAATAAAAGGACTGAGTCCTCAATACATCCTGATAGGAAAAAACAGCCACACAACAGGACACATGTAAACCAAATGAAGTGTTATTCACACTTTTTGACATTGGACACTCCAATGAAAACAATAAATGTACAGCTTCCAAAAAGGGATTATCCTATCCGGATCATTAAACATCCTGCCAGAGGACAAACCCACATGGTAGGTTGTACATTTGTAGCAAATATGAGCTACCAAGAAGATCAAAATTTCCATTTGACAAATAAACAAAGGTAAATGAAGTATAGTTGACGTACAAGTGAAACCTGGTTGTTTTCCATCCTCTAAACCAGTCAAGCACAAACACAGTTCAAGGTTCATGTATGTGACTAGGTTAATGGGCAGGTTTAGTTTTCTTGTACAAGATGACTTTGAACTTTCCAGTAGCACAATTTGCACACTAAAAAATAACAATTATAGCTGTATGTCATATTAAGATTAAAGGGGAAATAACATGCAGAGAGTCACATTTGCCAAGGGGAGGGGATCAAAAATATATTCTTGACTTGGAATAGTGCTTGCCGTGTCTTGAATGCGAGACACGTGAGAAGTTAACTTATGGTAAAGGAGAATTACTGAAACCTGTACCAAGTCTAGGCCAATGGACAATCTGGTTTTAAGACAGAAATGTGCATTCGCTAAGACCCTTGTCTCAGCAATTGGGCATTATTATCCCATCAAAATGTGGCTGGCGTCACATGTCATAAGTGCCACTGACTCAGGAAAGAGCTGTCATGGAGGTTCAGAGGTGGGACAGGTAATGTAAGGTAAGTTTGGTTAAGGACACTGTGTCATTAACATCATAATAGTTCTATGTGGCCCAGCTTTGAGGCTCATTTCTTATAAAAAATAATATATTTGTGATCTATAATTTTGTAAAAATGGAATAAGAAGTATAGAAAAGTAAAAGGGGGTTTGTGACATTGCACACCATGCCCTCCCTTTCTCCGTTACTTATAAGGCAGCTTTGCAAAAGTAAAATAATATTTAAAGTACTATGATATCTTCATCTCTTACATGGCCACCTGCTATCAGTGATGGGAGTATCTAAACCTAAGTGGCAATACTAAAAGAACACTGGCACTGACCACCACAGTTTAAAGAGGAACCAGTAGGCTTTCTTACTGAAAGGTAGGTTTCCAAAGTTGAGCTAGGTGCCGCTTGTGACCAACCCTTTCAGACTTGCTAGGGGCTTACTTTGTACAGTAATGTGCTAAAAGTGACTATTTGTGGAACCAAATTAGATCAGAAAAAAATGAAAGTACATTACAGAACTACACAAATAATAAATATCGGGATTGTTTTTAAATTTTAGATAGAATATTACCGATTAAAGGGACAGTGTAGTCTTAAACCATGTCATGGGTCTATAAACTATAAGTTGCATCTAGCATAATAAAATCCTTGTACCCAGATCAGGAATTATTACTTTGTTTTTAAATGTTTTTATTGTCAGGCCTCACTCCCTCCTCCCATCTCTCAGAGCATGTCATTGTGGAGGCAGCAAGCTATGAATCTCCATATTGTGTCTCCCAAACAAAACAGCATGGCCAGCACCTTCCTATAGCTCCACATAGTCCAGTGTTTTAGCTCCAGCACTGGATGCTGTCGATACGGTGTTTGCATTAGGAGATGTCCGCAATGTGTTAGTTTTTCTGCAATAAAACCAGGTGCTGCAGATTATCGACTCTCCTAAACACAATTTATGAAGATCTTGAATTGTGACAGTCAGTTGTTCTAGGAAACTACATGCATGTAGATTGCTAAACAGCAATATACCTTACACAAATGCTATATAAATACCATCTTAACATACAATTAATACAGAACACAAATGTGTACTAGTCCTGAAGAGAATTATCTTGGGTGTAGGTGGTAAACATTTAGAAACATTTATATATTTTTTTTTACTTAAATAATAATAACATTTCCAACCAATTACTACACCAGTCGTTGTTTGCATCCACATGCCCCACCTTTTTTTTATTTTATTATTATTATCCTTTATTTCATTTCACATTAATTTAGGTTGGGTTGTGTTTGCCCATGTTATGGCTGGAGGTGAGAGTGTGCAGTTCAGAGATATGGAAGATAAGGGTGCCCAAATTTTATGAGACCATGTAATCTTGTGAGTTATTCCAGTGTAACCAATCCCATTGAAGTGTTACTGAAAGAGGTCTAGACATTTTGATTTTGCAGACTTCAAAAATAGTCATTTTAGAATGGAAAAGTGTTAAGGTTACAGACAGATATTTTTTTTGCAAATATTTGGAATATGTACTGTTTCATATTTTCTATAGGTGTGCTACTGGGGAGTAACTTGGAATGCAAAGGATGAAGAAAATAACATCAAAGCCTATATTATACAGCAGATCTAATGGAATTGAACTGGAGATAATTGGACTGCTTGCTGGCTTTTAAACAATACAGTACATGAAGAAGGGGTATATGCATTTAATAAGATTGTAGTATGTGCATACATTTGCTAAAAAAATAGAAATCTTTATTTGTAGCTTGATGAATAATGCCACAGATTAAAAACATATAAGGATGCCCATATCAATGGCTATAAACTTGATTGGCAAGGAAAGTTGCATATTAATCTGTCACTGTGTATCTTTGTTGATGTCTCCAATAGCATCAATATCTCAAATCCTAATCTACTTGTTGCAAAAGAATCACATACAAATAATACCATCTATGATGAGCAATTTACAGCATATGTATGGTGTTAAATGGTGCTTCCTAAGAAATAGCCAACACATTCCTTATCCAATTTGATGAGGAAAAAGAAATAGAGATAAAATAGCGAACACATTCCTAATCCAGTGTAATCAGAAAAAAAGATTAGACACATTTAATGCAATATATAGTAGTAGTGCACTTTTGGAGTAGAACCATACATTATAGCCAATCCGGTAGCATATATACAATCACATTTTTATCAATAGAAGACCAATTATTGAATAATACATGGAGCAGACAATTGTAGCAGTCATTGCCACTCAAAGAAAATTCAATTTGCATATATACAATCAAGATGTTACCAATAGAAGACATAGCTATAGTTGTTGATTACATGGTAAAGATAACAACAAGACAAAGAGAAATAGTAAATGAATTGATCCTCATATATTGGTAGATAATCATGGGGTCATCCAAACATGTGATATAAAATAAAATCAATGAAACTGCAAATACAAAAACAGAATCATTTGTCCCATTTAATCATATCACAAAAGTGGATATTTAGAAGATCAAACTTACATCCAGACTATATGGTTATAGGCTGTAAAAACCCACACCATTAAATGAAGTAAAGATACATTGCCAGTTAGGGAACCTTATAACCACTGCCAAATGATAGAGGTAAAAAAAGGATGGCACTTATTCCTGGGACATAGCAGGTGCTTCCAAGGTGTGAAGCACTCATAAATAAGAAAAACAAACATCCCTAGTCATATTAGTATCTTAAATAGTTTGTATCCTTCTTGTCAGCTGTAACTGCCATCTCAGTTATATATTAGTGTGCAAGAGAATAGTGTGTATTCTGCAGCACATCAATTAGTCTTGTTGTGTAATACCGAAAAACAGAAACAATGAGCAAAGGTTGTATAGGTGCAAAGATATGCAAGTATAAGTTTTGTGCATTTACAGGACACAATATAACATGATTATATGCATAACTATGGCATTTGTTTGTGTGTATGTCCATATAAAAAGCAACACAACCAATAAAATATTTACATTTGATAATGATCTCATCCTAACTATGTTTCACTAGCTGTGCTGTAGCTAATCAACTTATATATGACATAGTTAATATGACATATAAAAAAGTGAATGGGAATGTATAGGATGTGGTTATGTGTTTTAATACATTAACCCATTCAATTCCATAAAGGATAAACAACAGAGCAGAAATGCCATGTAGTATCACCGTGGACAAAAGAACTCCGGAAACGCCAGCCAAGTTCCCATTGCAAAGGAGAAACTGAAAAGTGGCATTTTGCAGATGAAAGCCAAGGTGCCAAGTGGAGAGTTTGCATCCTAAGTTGCTACCATGCAACGGGATGACCTATAGTTAGTTGCCTATCCTCGCACATGCATCTCTCACTCTTGGCAATATTATCTGGCTCTAATTGATATTTTAAAGTTTAAAAAAAGTATACATTCAATATCAGAAACATATCATAATGTAATAGAATTTCACACCAAATACAGCCCAATCGTAATTCTAATGCTATGGCAAGCCTGGACAAGCTAGTAATCGACAAAGGTCTGTATAGTTAGAACTATGGTATTGCCAGTAGTAACATATGGATGTGAGAGCCAGATCATAAAGAAGGCTGAGATGCCTTTGAATTGTGGTGTTGGCGAAAAACTACTTAAGAGTCCCTTGGACTGCAAGAAGATCCAAAAAATCAGTACTTCAGAAAAAAATCAAGACAAACTGTTCATGAGGCTGAAGCTCAAATATTTTGGTCATATCATGAGATGGAAGGATTCCCTAGAGAAGATTCTGATGTTGGGAAAGATTGAAGGCACAAGAAGAAGGGGACAACAGAGACGGAGATGGATAGATGAGGTCACTGAAGCAATGAACATGAACTTGATGGAGCTCAGAGGGACAGTGACAGAGATGTACCTGGTGTGCTGCAATCCATAGGGTAACTGAGAAGTGGACACAACTGAACAACTAAACAACAACAAATATCACAGAGATGAATCCGTGTAATAGAAAATGATACTCCAGTCTACAGCAACGTTTGAGGAAAGGTTATGGTGTGAAAAGGTTCAATGCCAGAAATCATTCAAAGTACTGTAGGTATGAACATGACAAAATCTGTTTATAGATTCTTTATTCCTAAAAAAATAACACTAAAAAACTATAAACAATTTATCTGTGCAGCAACCACATATTTTAAATACTACTACATTTATCTTTTTGTTCTTTTTATTAAAAATATCAGGAATTTCTCATTACAGCAACTTACTTATGAAGGGCTCTGTTACAAGTAACGATGTATGCTCTCACACCTACTTTTTGGCTCATTATTCTCTCTTGGACTTTTCTCTCAGCTCCCTTTGCCCTTCAGAAATGCTTTTTATAGCTAGTTAGTTTTCACATTTTTACATAGCACTCATGTCAGTGCTCTTTTCTACATTACACAAAAACCATGGTCTTATGCCAATAACATTGAGGTCACTGACATCAGAGACGCCCACACACCCAGCAGTTCAAATGACAGGTAAATTAGGATTAAATCTCAGAAACAAAATATATGTCATTTAATAACAATTAACAGCAGAGTTGTAATGGCTTTCTGTTCAATCTCTCATTACATTCTTTTTACACTTGATGCAAAGAATATTTTTTTTAGCTATAGGGATATACATACACATTTAAACAATCTGTAAATCCATTCTGTTAACTGTATAAGCACTAAGAATTTACTGTAGTGCCATTAAACAGCGTAAAACGTTACACGAATGACAAATATTTCCATCACTATCCACTACGATAGTCACCCTGGAGTAAAGCTGGTCTGAGGACTTTGTGTAGAAATGGCGAGAAGAAAAACCGCAGAGGTTTAATGTAACAATTGTTGCAAGTAACATTACAACAAGCCGAATTAAAAGGACCTAGAGGCTGGCTGGTCATAGAGGCAAGCACCAGTTGTGTTTCTGCTTCATGGTCCAATGGCTGGGAAGCAGTAAAGTATTCTTATCTACCTCCAGACTCTAAAAAAATCAAATTGTAATTCTAAGAAGCTCTATAACATAGGCTAAGCTGACCAGTCGCCTCTGTTTGCAGGAGACCATCTCCTGGTCATATGTATCCAGGGCTGGATTAACCATTAAGCAAAATAAGCACATGCTTAGTGCATCAAGGGAAGGGGGCATCATAGAAATTTGAATTAATTAGCTTTTTTTTGCATCTGTTTAGCTTTTGTTGTTTGAAAAGTATAACATGGTTTGAATTGGCATTTACTTTTTTTTTATGGGATTTAGCAATGTAAAGTGAAACTTATAACATGTAATGAATAGGAATTTAGCTTTTTTTTGGGGGGGGGGGGGGGGTTCTACTTTTTGTTACCAACATCAGTTGTCAACCCTGGCGTACCAAGTCAGCCAGTCTTCTACTGTACTTGCCACTGTGCGAAAAGGATGTAAATGCAAAGTT
Organism: Discoglossus pictus; assembly: GCA_027410445.1. Lineage (NCBI taxonomy): Eukaryota > Metazoa > Chordata > Amphibia > Anura > Alytidae > Discoglossus > Discoglossus pictus. The sequence continues at coordinate 197,561,049 of CM050165.1, read as the reverse complement.
TCCCTTGCATTTGAATGTGTGCACATCTATGCAAGACAGGAAGGAATATACGTAAGTTACATGCTCAAGTGTGACCTTGTGCTGTTCAAGGTACATACTGTAGATTACATATATATGGGGGCACCAAAATCTTATAAGTGTGTAGGGCCTCTAAGGGTCTTAATCCGGCCCTGTTTCTATCCCAGGAAATATCCCCAGAACAGCAAGAATGGATGCTAATTCTGTATATATTTATAGTTGCTGAATGTGCCCATTTATTAAAGGTAACACCCAAGATGAGCACAGAATGACTTGGGCAGGATCATCACGGTCAGCAGGCTTTTAGAGACTTATATTATGATACTGCCTTTTATATAGGTCAGGCAACTACAGTACCAACCCATACTTTATCATAATTACTTAGTATAATGAATGTATCTATTTTTTTTTTCTCCAGCAGTGATCCTTGTTTGTTTTTGTTTTTTTATTTCAGATCCACTAAATTGATTACAATGGAGCATTTACTGTAGGACATAAAGAAGAATACTGAGTTTGGACATAATGATTGGGTATGGCACAAGGCAGACACATGCTAGTTGTAAGGTTGGGGGACTAGTGAACACAACTGCTTACACACAAAAACTTTAGAGGGCACATGCAAGATCCAGAGGTGGTATTGGAGAGCTCCATATCTGTTCCCATAAAGGGTAAGGTTGTGCCAACCACAAATTTGGGATACGTTGAGGTTGAGATGAGGTTTCATAGAACATTCCACATAGAGGGGTCAGCATTAGCTGGAGTGGTATAGAGTGATGGATAGAATGGAAATGCATCTTAGGGTCAATGTTAGAAGTGACAGAGCAATGAAAAATCAGAGCCTTTAAGATGCCAGAAGTCAAATCCTAGTTTTGTGAAATAGAGCAGAAGATGAGGTATGACTTTTAAGGAAGATTAAACTGTTTTGTGCAATACATCGATCACATTTTGTAATTACTATATATACACTTCAACAACAACACGTATGCAGCTTCTCTCTTCAATAAAGTGTTTCAAAATTGCTATATAGGAAGAATCTAAATAAATTGCAGGGATCAGACCTGGATCTACAATATGTCTGTAAAACTGTAATCATTAACTGCAATAGGTTTACTCTGTACTATAAAAAAATTCTTGACGTTAGTCTCTGAAAACAAGTCTTCATTTTACATGCTTGCACAGATGTATAATGCAAAGAAATCTTGCAGGCATCTATGCCTATTTAAACCTATTAATAGACTACTTCTTGTGCTACATGTTGTCTGTCAGTGTTAATGACGATGGGATAGGTTAATAAAGGATTATCGTTATGGAAAGATTTCAGTTACACCCTTGACACTCCTCAGCTGTTGTAGCCCAAGTGGAGATGATATGGAAAGATTCCTGTGCACAGATACACGGCCCTCTACAATCTGCAGCATAACTACCCTACAATCACGTGACATTGTTACCACCACAGCAACTCACTACAATATCATAACAAGTCTAATTAGCTGTAGGAGGGAGGGGTTTGATCATTCTCATTTCTCAAAGAGCATAGGGTGATCAGTTTATCATTTAATGCCTAGCATCTTAAACATATCCCATAGTGTGTTGTGTTCCATAAAACAATCACAGGCCCTCTACCACTGAAGAAATCAATATGTCTATGCATATACTGCATGCTCATCTATTGCTTGAATAAACAGAAGAAACACTATATTAAGCAAATATGCATTAGAATGTAATTGTCCTTGAATACTATATAATTGCATAACATCAGCACAAAAGTTGCAGCTGAAAGGCTGAAAATCAGCACTGTCATCTGAGACAGCGCAGATAAATATTCAGCCTCAGCAGCCAATTGCATTCCTCTGATGAGCCTGCTGCAGATCACATAGCACTAAAAGGATTTACAGCAGGATTCATTATTAAGCATATCAGATGGGCATGTCTACTGGCACACTATTAAATGACCTAAACAAATGACCTTAAATTATAAGTGGGCCCAAAATATGCTGTGGCCGTGAATGTGTTAAGATCGGCATTAATTCCTGCCGGAATGCAAATCATAGTACAGGTTTAACAGGCAAATTGCTGGCTGGATGCAGGGAAGTGGTAATAATGCTACCTGAGATGCAGCAGACCCTGTGCACTGCCAGCTAGCAGCACTGAATGACTCTGCATCATAGTAAGCACCGTGTCAATCACGTCCACTTAACGTACCTTTTACCTTCCTGCCATTGCCGTTCTTCTGCTGTTCATCTTCCTCGTTAATGGTGAATAAGACTGGGGGTATTGGCCTGGCCCCCGTCTTCTTCATCCTGTCCTGGCGGAGGGCTGTAGTTTGTCCTGGCATATTACCTGCCACGGCTCTTTTTTTCTTACTGGTTTTCAGAAATATCAGCATGTATCCTGCTTTTCCCTCAGCAGCTACCCAAGAAGTAACCGTCACCGAACAAGCCTGCTCATCTGTGTGTTCCTCAGAGATCCTCCACAGGCAGACCGAGAGAACGGGATGAGCTGACCAATACAAACGTATATTTACCACCAGGGGGGTCTGCAATCGTCCCCCCTACTCTACCTGAAGCACCGGGATGCCAGTGCGATGCTCTCCTCTCTTAGCCACATACAAAATACAGCTTATCTTCCTGCAGCAGCACCTTTCACTAACCTTCTGCCGGCTACAGCAAACTAAAATATTCAGCACACAGCTCTGGAGGACAAAATATGATACGCCGCTGTTCACAGTTGCCCTGACAACAGTGACATCGCCTAATCAAAGGAGACCTGCGTAATGCTGCCTCTTCAGCTGGAGCCTGCTGGAATGCCTCGTCTCCTCTACTGAGCAGTGAGGAAGCTAACCAAGCTGGCTGGGCTGTGCCTCCTCTCCCATGTGCTTGCATAATAGGGCTAAGTACACGCAAGCCTGTAATACACTGGGCATGGCTTTCAAAACAGACCTGTGATGTGTGGACTCCCATAACCAAAACAACACAGATATAATCTGCAGCTTGCAACACCTTTACACTAGTCATTCACAGAAAGGACATGGAGCACCAGAGAAAGAGAACATAGAATGGGCCACATACATGACTTTACAGCACATTACAATTTCTAATGCAGCATACTCATAGAAAGAAATACTTAAGCGCAGATAGAAATACTAACACCAGGTGTGTTGGCTAGTTCCAATAGTACAATATATTACATAAACACCATAACCATATACAGAAACAGAAAGCTTGTACAAGCATCACGCCTTTGCTATCTGAACACTGTGTATGGTAACAATAAACATATTATAATGTGGATATAAAAAATATCCACTAGATCAGTGATATCCTACCTAAATCCGTCATGAATTTTTAGCAACAGAACCCTAGTACTTCAAGATTCCTACCATAGAGCATCACAGCCCCTGTGTGCTCTCCAGACCCAAAGCCCCTCCCAGTCCCAGAACCCAAAAAGTTGCAAACACCTCATCACCTCTACATACAGCCATTACACGAGCACTACAAAGCACTCAACAAATATTGGCACAGGGTTTAATGGCACACAGTTTGGGGAATTCTGCAGCAAAAGCAGTACTACACAACAGTTTGCATTGGATTGTTAACTGAACTAAATAGTGCTTTATAAATACAGGATGATAATGGGACATACTGCTGCCCATGGTATGAATGTTTATATCATTAGGTATATAATTATATTGTGTATATTCTACACACAAATTACAGTTATGTGCGGTCTAAATAATATTAATCATTTTAAAATGTTCTCGAAATAGTACTGAATTCAGAACATACCTCTGTATAAAAATCCAATCCCAAAAATAATACATGTCATTATCAGTAATCTATTCAATACTAAACATAAAAACCATGAAATAAACAAAAGTTTACCATAAAGAAACATGACAATGTGGAATTGTACTTGCAAGAAATGCCTGTCTGTGCACACATCATAGAGTCACTGATGAAACTGCAACAACATTTCAGATCTCCTTACTACATGACAGTGGCACAACTTGAGGGGAATACATATACAACAAGATTTTTTTTTTACAATACAGGCTGTACTATATAAAAGAAAGCAGAATGTTTTTTTTTTTTAACAATCTCTTTTAGATGCAAAATAGGCAAATGCGCTCTCCATGGTCCTTTGAGGATGCGTGGTTGCATTCTTGAAGGAAAAAAACATGGACTGAACTGTATGGAGCTACATCTATGTTTATATTTAGCAACATATCTGCAGATAAAGTGAATAAGTGGACGTATTTGGGTGTGCAAGATGTGTTGCAGGTTGTCTCAATTACAGCATCAGAAATCCTCAAAAAACATCACAGTAGTACTCACAGTTCAGTTAGGTGCTAATCACTTACATTAGCAACTGTAATATGAACAAACACGGGTTTCTAGCATTTATCGTGAAGTATAAATTATAAAGTGGTCAGTCCATAATCGTGACAGCAATGTTTAATTGATCAAATCAGTTTCATTATACATATTTATACCAACCAGACAGGCTGATCTTCATTACCAATCCCTACTGTATGTTAATGAATGGCCCTTAATAATGAGAATTAGGAGAGAGGGAGAGCTTAGTATGAGAGACACTAGCTGTATTAGCAGTTGTGTAAGCTACCAACATAAAAGCATTTTTCAGGGAAAATCTTAGTAGACTCTCCTAGCACATGAAAGCTGCCATACCAGTATTACTTCCATGTCAAGGCATGAGTGGTGGTTTCAGGCAAGGGATGAAATGCTTGCAAATATATTAGCGAGATTTTTTATTATTATTATTATTATTATTGTTTATTTGTAACATGCCAACATATTTCGTAGCGCTATACAATACATTTTGATCAAGGCAAAACAATATTAACCCATTACAAAGATGGAGGGCCCTGTCGGAGCTTAGAATCCAGTGTCCATAGTGCTTTCCCAAAGGCACTGTGCAAGATTGAAAACTCAGACTGAGCATGTGTGGGAGAGGGGGGAGAGCTAGAAGATTATTTGAATATCCCAATGAGCCCTCTCTCTCCTCTTGTGTCACACCAGAATAGATAATGATCAGTAGAACACATTCCCTTCAAAGCAAAGCCAACAGAAAGTTGGTAAAGCAAGCATGGAATCGCCCAGTAGTATCTACTAAAGTAAAGATTTTACCTAAAAAGAATTGTATGCTCATGGCTTACATAAGTATTAATGTTATTAGTGACAAACATAATGACATTTCTCCAAAACTACTATGTTCAATTAACCAATACCTCCCCTTTTTAACAAACAAATTAAATTATATTCATTTATTTATATGTATACTTTTAATTTCAGCAATAAAGTACATTTGCTATGTAATTTTTACTAACTCTGTTTCTTATGTTTAAAAGTTATCATTATAAATATTATTTTCTATGATTTTCTTAGCAGGGATCAGACCTGGATCTACAGGAATCTGGGTGTAACTGTGATTTAGACATGCATCTCATAGGATCAAGGTATGTTCAAGGAGGTAAGTATATGTGGATTAGACTTGTACCTAATAAGATCTACTTATTTTTTTCTGATAAAATCCAATTGTGTCTCTGCTAGTTTGACATTTATATTAGCGTGTAAATCAGCCAAGGATCTAGAAGGATCTGGGTGTCTTTGTTTGAATGAGACAACTAAATAAAAGGATTTGACTGTGTTTTAAGAATTGGATATGGATTGGACAGGCTCTCTGTGTGAATTTAAATGATGATCTGGTGGGATCTGGGTGCATGGAATTAGATATTGATCTGGCAGCCTCAGGGTGAGGACTAGACATACATCTAACAAAATGTGGAAAAACGAAAAAACAAAACAAAAACCTAATGCTTTTAACGCATCTCCATCACAAAGTAAAACAAAGTTGCTACTTAGTCTTTAAAATGATAATATATAGAGACCATGTAATATTTTTATCTCTGCTCTCTTCATCAGCAAAAAGTTTCACCTCTGTCATAACGAAGCATCTTTTTTTTGTTGGGTTGCGCCCTAAAGTAATTGACACATCCACTCCTAAGTTTTTACAATTTATTGTGCAATATTCTAAAATATATTCATTTGAGAAGCTTCAGCAGTTATTACTTCATGATTATGTCCTCCCAGTGTGACTAATTAGGTATGTATGTAATGGGACAGAGATGTATGAGGGTGTAGCAGACCTGTCAGGTTACAAACTGAAAACCAGCAGTATCATCTCCCAAATGCACAGATACAGATGTCACAAATACATTATAATTATGCAAGTAGGGTGTATGTCACAATGCCCGTCTATGTTTATAGAAAATGTAGCATAAGGCAGAGGAAAGGAAAGGTAGCTATTGGCGATTTTACTGCTGTACTATTAAGCATGGCTTCCTGTGACCCGTACATTGCTACTGACATCATATAAATAATTGGATTTATTTTGAATGGAGCTGAACTTCTAGCTTCTTTCACCTGAAGAGCGCTGGTGATCCAGACTCCAAACAGAGAAACATGATTGGTTGATCAATCATGACAGCAAACACTTCAGAGCGTGTTTCACCCTTTTTTGCCATAAAAGATAGTTTGAGTTACATATTGTTTTGGCAGTAAAATGAGGAACTTGTATAAAGAAATAAAGTAAAGTAGTCCCATAACTATGGCAGACTCTTCTGAAGAACTACATTTGATAATGGGCAGACCTTGTTGCTTAGTTGTTCAGTCATGTCTGACTCCCTATGATATTATGGGCCCAGCACGCCAGGCCCATCTTGTGTCTGGTTCTGCTTATCCATAATGTTTTCTTGGCAAAGATACTGGAGTGGGTTGCCAGTTCCCTTTCCAGTGGGCCGTAATTTGTCTGACCTTTTCTGCTGTGACCTGCCCATCTTGGTTAACCCTAGCTCACAGCTTCACTGATATACGCAAACCCATTCACCATCACAAAGTAATGATCCAGAAAAGGGAAGGGGGGGGGGGGGGAGTGGACCTACCTACATAATTTGTGTAATTTCTTGAAAGTTTGATACTCACTCCAGTTAAACAAAATTAAATCTTCTCAATACTGCTAAAATATCACCCGGTAAAATGCTTCTTTACATTCTCTTGGCTCAATGGAATGTGATGACCACAATATCAAATGGGATAAGAAATAAAAATGCTGAAAAAGTAGATAGGGTTTCACAAAAAACAAAGCAACCTTCCTATTAGTGAGTTAATTTGGTAGCACTGATTAAAGAGCAGAAGCCAAGGGCAGAAAGTCAGTACAAGCATTCCAGAATGTTATTCATGCAAAGAACCAGCGGGATCTACGTGTTCTATGGACTATGATATTCACTCAAATATTTGGCTTCTCTTAGCAAAGGTGAATTTCACATAGCTATCACAGCAAAGACTATGTTCCAAAAATAATAAAATAGACTGCAATACTTCAAATATGAAGGTTGACACCAGACATCCTTGTTCACACAGGATAGACTGAATTTACTCAAGGTGGGGTTTCAGTTCTGTAGCTGCAGGTTGTCAGCTGTCATTGTGTACACAGATATATTTGAGTTTTAACAATGCATTTATTTGAACTGTACTTCCTACTGGAGTAATTGTTTTTCACACACTAATTTTGCTACCTGAAAAACTTATACACCAAAAACACTAACAAAAATCATAATGTTATTTAATGCAAAATGGTATTTATTTTACTGTATGGCACTGCTTTTAAAATGATTCGATATATATAGTACTGGGAGATAAATGTTTTTCTCGGTGCTTAACACCTGATTAGTAAGTCAAAATAGAGGAATTGAGAAAAAGAAAAAAAACTAAAGTTTTCCAATTAATTAATTTTTATTAGAGACAACTGCGGATTAAAATTATTATTGAAAAGGGGAAAATGTTAAAAACATATAAAATACATCCCTTTTTTCTGCATTCCACTCGATTCCTTATTGAGATAGGAGACTGAAAAGAAAAATCAGTATCCTTGTTTTATTTTGTTCCCATATATGTGGATGCTCAAAATTTAGTTTTAAGATGAAATAATTGTTTGACTGTGCTTTAGAAATGCAGAGATTCATACACGTCAATATTTTCTGTGTGTGTTTGTATTCCCATAGTAATTATAGTAAGATCTTCTCTCAGTTTAAAGTTAACAATTATAAATTAACATATTATTGCCTAATGGTTTTATCTGGCTTAGTATTGTTCTCTGTATTATAACTCTACTAGCGACTTGTCCGTCAAAAAATGATGGCAATAAAATTTGAAGCCATGGCAATGTTGTTTGCCACAGAATATAAGGCTTTTGCTCCTCGGAGCACCTTCGGCGCTCATTGCAAGCCTCTCCCCTTGTGTACTTTTGCTCCACCGAGCACCTTCAGCGCTCAGTGCGAGCCTCTTCCCAGGTGTACTTTAAGTTTTGTGCTTTGCAACGATCATCTTCGGCGCTCATCGCAAAGACAGATATATAAGTACAGTGTTAAATATACAATTTTTTTAGTGCAGTGTAAATTCGATAACATTTTCAGGTCTCAGAGCATAATAAAGTGATGTAAATATGTAACTGCTTTGAAACTCCTATCGCTGTCAGCCAATGAGCAGTAATCCAGATATATAAGTGGAGTAAAATGTAAAAAGAATTTAGTCCAGTGGAAATTATACATTTTTATTTTCCATTACTAATTAATAATTATTAAACTAAGGTACGTTAATAATTAATTAGTAATGAACAAATGTATTAGGAAGTGCAAAGCATTAATGTATTCATAAAGTAATGGCTGTGTAAAATATGCTATTTAGCGTATATATATATATATATATATATATATATATATATATATATATATATTTTATATTTGTTTATAATAATTAATTCATAAATTAATATACTTTTCCTATTTCTAATTAATATATCCAGCAAGCAATATCCTGAAGAGCTAACAATCTCCTTTGATTTTCCTGCAGCATACAATGTACATTTGGACTGTTGCAGACCTGAGGAGAAAGTGTTAGCAATGTGCCAAGTGTGCAGTATAAATAGGCTGCGTGCGCAAGGTCAAACTGTTTGTTTAGTCGGGTAAAGCGCCATTTTAGAATCGTAATGTTATTAGTTGCAAGTTAGTGTTGTAAATTGGCGGCGATTGTCTATGCGTTGCGTAGCTCGCAAGCATTTTCCGTCCTTCTTAATAGTGTATTTTGTACCTCGTACGTGCCTGGCAGTGTTTTGCGCAGTTAGGGGTTGTGTAGCCCCGTTTTTTTTGGAAGTCATTTTTTTTTCTCGCTTAGTCACTTTTTTAGTGCTGCAACTTGTGAAATTTGACTTAATTTTGTGTGCAACCTCACTCCCAGACGTCCTGGCTGTCCCCCGTGCTATGTGTGTTTTTTTTTATGTTTGTTTTTTTTGTGTGTGTTTTTCGATGTGCTCGGTTCGGCCGTTAACTTTGTATTTTTTCGACCTCTGAATTTTTTTTTTTACAAGTGCAGTGGCTCGTAATATTTTTTCAAAGTCTTACGGGCTGTAATTTTTCAACATAATTTTTTCAAAGTGATACGGGTCTCGCACATTGCCTGCAACTGCGGCCCTTGCTTCCCGAGGGCCGCTGTTGCGGCGGGCTCCCTGTGCGAGCCCGCAAGCATTATCAACAACCCAGAATGCTCACAACTATATATGTGATATTGTCAGTCATGCGGACTTGTGAGTCAGTTAAGAATAACACAACAATTCCATCAGATTTAACTTTAATGGGTAAGGCACTCTGTACTTTTCTACTTTGTATATTTCTGTTTTCTTATATAGGGTCTTTCAGTCAAACTTTTGGGATAGTTTTAGCCTTCCAGATGATACACTTTGCATAGAGATATTTCCATTCTTTCAAGACTTTTCTCACTGAATAGTGCACTATATATTTTTGTCAGAGATATGTTTTTAGGAGAGTAATGCACTATGTATCCAAGTAGTCAGACTGGGTTTATTTTTTAGTAAATAATGCACTTTCTTATATATAGTTTATGTTCATATGTTCATTTAGTCCTAAGTTATGCACTGTGTGCTCAAGTGAATAATATGCTATATACTTCCTTTTGTATAGTTTATGTCTGGATGTCCATTTGGTCTTAATATTTATTTTCCCCTTCTTATTTAGTAATGCACTATGTGCTTAAGTTGTCAGAGGTACATTTTTTAAAGAATTGTGCATTATATATTTTAAGCGAATGATGCACTATGGGCCTTCTTCTATGTAACTTGTTTAATAGTGCAATACACTGTCTATTGAGTTGTTCATTCCTACACTTCCATGGAATATCCTGATTTCAGCATTACTGGTACACTATGTGCTTATCAGGAAAGCTTTTTTTGCTGAATAATGTTCTTCTATGTGCTTAAGTTATCAGAGATTTATTTCTAATACAAGGTGCACTTATATGTTTTCTTCTATGTAGCTTTTATGCAACAGTTCACTTTGTCTTTAAGATTAGATGGTGCACTATGTGCTTGAGTAGTCAGAAATATATTTGCTGATGGGTCATACACTGTATATATTTATATTTTAGTAGTTGGTGCACTATTTGCTTTTTTTCTATACAGCTTGTTAGTTATTTTTATTGATAATGGGTTACATAAAATGTACTTTTTTTCAAATAAAATTCAAAATCTTATTCAGATGTTTAACTACTCTTGGGGGCTTGCCTCTGTCAGCCAATGGGATCTACAGACTATCAAATGAATTAAAGAAACAAACCACAGCAATTATACCACAATCAAAGCATACTGACTTCAGATTTATTATTTTTTAATAACTGCATCTTTAGTCTTCATGAAAACTGCTGAATCATATTTCCTAGATAACTAGCGAAGGAATATTGATCCAGGGAGAAATTTGATCGACAGTTTCTGGGGTCATGAAGGAATTTAGCTTTTATTCCCCTTATGAGACAATTGGCAAAGTTTCAATGTTTTTTTTTTTTCTGTTTGCCTTCCTCTGGTTTAATTAACAATTAATAATAAATAGTCCACATTAAAAAGATCAATAGAGATCTAAAAAGGTTGAATTTGATGGACTAACTCTTTATTCATCCTCCAATACTATACTATTAATACATTATTTAATCAACAAATTAATTAATAACTAATCTGCATATTGCAGATCAGAGGAGATCTTAACAGGTTAAACTTGATGGACTGAAAGTCTTTTTTCAACCTTAATTACTATGGCCCTCATTCAATTGCATTTTGACCAATTGAATAGGGCTCTAAATAAGCACATAGCATATTTTTTTTAAAGAACTTTTTAGTTAGTGAAAAACTTGCTTTTGGATAGATGCTTACTAACTAAAAACTTCTTTAGAAAAAATATGTTATGTGCTTATTTAGAGCCCTATTCAATTGGCCAAAATGCAATTGAATGAGGGCCTATGTAACTATATTATTGATAAACTTATTACGAGTAAGAGAGACGTGAGGTGAAGGATTGACATCAGCTCCTATGGGTTCCATGAGAAAGATAAGATGGCAAGGCCCTGTACCTCACAAAGCTGTAAAAGGTAAAAATTATATTAATATTATTACGGCCATTAGGACTATTGTGCCATATAAAAATGAAAGTTTTGAAAAATCCTCAAGTTCCTAATAAATTACTTCTGAAGCCTACATATTTTCTGAAGATATAATTTGTCTCAATGAATGCAATGTAAAAATTGGGGCTCTGCTATAAATTTTGCCGATTCTGTATTATTTGGAAGTTTTTTTGTAAAATCAATATTAAAATTGACATGAAGAGAAATCAAGTTACAAAGATAAATACATTATACCTTCAATCCAGCTAATTAGATTTGTGTTGAAATATATATGTGGTGTTCTGCAACAGACTACAGCAATGCTATGTTACATTATATGCTACTATGTTCTGTATCTTGAAGGACTGTAATTACCCTGGCTAGCCAGCACCATACTTGTAATATTGATGTTTATCCGTGGAATCTGAAGTGCAAAACTCATCATATAAACTGCAGGACAGAAATACTTTTCATTATATTGTTGTGAAGAACCTGAAGTTCTACATTTCTTTTGTCCCCTTAACTGAAGCTACATTTTCAGTAATTGGGGTGCATTAATAAAGAATAAGTGTCACCAGCTGCATGACCTGTGAAAGGCCCAGTGGGTATGTCCATATGACACTTTGGGCATAACTTGCTCCTTGAATAATTTGTTAGGCACAAAACACTTCCTAAGCCCTCTAATTAAATAATTAGACACAACCACTTTTTGGGGAAATACTGGAAATACAGCGTTTATTGGTAAACCCAAATTCACATAATAATAACAATACCATTAATTAAATATACATAAGCTAGAGAGGGGAGGAGCCTGAAACCGAGACAGTACACTCTGCGCCCTGACCCTCGTCCAGGGCCTACCGTGATGGAGCATCCGTACCCCTGTAGGGTAGGATCACCCCCACTTTACCACTGTCCCGGCGACTCCCCTCACCACCGCTCCGCTGTGACAACAACAAATACAAACACATCATAATTCAACCTGAAAAATGAAGGCATATCACCACTGCTAATGAGGTATACAGATTAAACTAAAATACTTGAATTATTATATTACTTTATTTTCCCTTTTTTTTTTTTTATAAACATATTTTCCAATTTTCCATACATAACACATGATTTTTACATTTACAATAAATTAACACCTATGCTCCCAATATTAGGGATGGGTGGGTGGGTGGGATCTAATTTCTTGGCTAGCTGGGGACATAATGGCCAAATTGGCGCCAATCCTATAGGTGTCTCTGCCCCCCAGCTAGCCACTCCCTCTCTTCCATACTCCAGGGCCTGCAAAGGTCATGTGGCCCTCCTACCGACCCCAGGAGGCCTGGGGAGGTATCCAGACCGTCATAAGAACAAATTCTGGACAGGAACTCAAGATCTCATGTCCACATCACCTCAGTTTTGCATGTGCTATATAATATGCAGGTGGTCGCTGGTTTATGGACGAGATACATTCCTGAGAATTTCTTTAGGTCAGATTTGTATGTAACAAGGATCCCTGAATAATAATAATAATACTACTATAATGGCTCCTATGTGGTAATAATATAACTGTAATAATAATAATAACAATACCCCTGTACTGTGCTCTCTTTTAATTCAAACAAACAGAACATAAAGACAAACTCATACTCAGCCTTGGGAGCCGGTTCTTAAGTACGGAATGTCTGAAAAGGGAACCAATACAGGAAACCCGACTTACAAAAGGTGCACTGATACTACAATTTCACTTTTGATGTTCACAAATGTACTTTGACACTGTTTTTGCCAATTGGGGCAGTCGCTAGATTGGATATGCTGTGCCCATAGTCTAGTGTGTTGACCTTAGTTACAAATGTTTACTTTAAAAAACTGGAATGTTACAAAACAAACAAACCCATTTATTGCAGTCATCCATGTAATTAAATACTGAACTAATAGTTAATTGGATCATTTTAATATAGAGTCATATTGTGGGGTGTTTGTTTATATTGTATTCAGTGTAATCCCGTGTGCTGTCCACGTGCCCCTGTATTCCGTCACTATATTAGTCTCCATCAGAGATTCTCACACTGGAGTCTGGGGCCCACCAGGGACCTGTGAGCTTCATAGCTGTTTGTGGTCTACAGGCTGTATAGTCTCATTAACAGATCACTGTAGTACCCTAACATGGGCATTAATCATTAATAAAATTCCGATTAAACCCCAAAATTAAATAATAAAAAAAAATAATATTCAACTTTTGTTTCTCTCAGCAAACCCCCCACTCTCCCCTTACTGACCTTATCAGGGAGGAGACAACTACTCTCATGAAGGCAGATGCCTTAATCTTTGAAAATAAATGTAATATTAAATATTGCTATTGTAAATTATAAAATAGGAATTTTATTTATGGTCAATGTATAATGAAAATAATGAGCCCCTCTTGCCAGGGAATTACAGCGCTCATTTAAGTCTTTACTGTATCTAAGTCGCCTGACAAATCATCAGCAATTTTTAAGTGATTTTCAAAAACAAAATATGCAAACAAAAACTAAATAAATAGAATATGAGAAAAAATGATCTTTAAAAATACAAATTCAACAAGTTACTTCTTCATACAATGGCTGGGGTCATGCTGTATTTGCTAATCTAAAGTTCTATCACATATGTCATTCATTTCATCTACGTGTTTATTTAAGTCAGCCGTCACAGCGTATTCTTTGCTCGAAACTTTCACTGTATTCAGCAAATATGTAATTAGGGCAGAAAGTCTGTTGCACATGTTACAGAAGACTGCTTTAGTTGGAAGTTGCAAATAACCCCTTCTTGGCAACTCCACATCAATTGTGTATTCAGTATAGGAAAGCAGTCAGGGTGAGAACTAATTGGATTCCCTGGAAAAAGAAACTGTACAAACAACAATAAAATATCAGCCATACCATCCAGGTACAAGGTTTGTATATATGTGTACTGTACATGGGTAAGATTTCCAGCTTGTGTATAATCCAACCTTAGCTTTGCATAAAAGCTATGTAATGCAGCCGACATAAGCTTAAAGGAAGCCATGTTTAAAATGGGCTATGGATTGAAGAGCAAGGCATTTGTGGGCATATTTGCATGTGCCTGCTCAGCTTCCCAGAATGCAGTGTAATAACTGTATTTCTCCTCATTTTGAGCTATAAACCATTTTTTTAACTTGTTTTAGACCATCAAATGTTAACACAGATGACTATTTATATACTATATATACATACATATGTAAAAGGGTTTAATGGGGCCGGAATTACAAAAATGTATGCAAAGCTGCTTCTCAATCAGAAATAAAAACCATATTAAATACCTCAAGATATTACCAAAATATACATATGAAAAATAATGAGTGACACCAGACTGATATACTACAGGATATTTCTCCCTGTGAAGGGCACAAGTGAGCTAAGACGCTGCTCTCAGAGTGGATGACCATATCCATAGGACTACGTATTACAGATAGTTTGTTCTCTGCAGATAACCGCTAATGTTGGTATTGTTTAGGAAAAATAATGACTTTAAAGCCAGCAAAATGACCTTATAATTCATCTCGTCAATTGTGCATCACCACCAAAAACAAAATCTTGTTTGCAAGGGTTAAATTAATGAAGATGTCAACATTAAAGAACTGCAGTTTAAACACATAGGGAATGAAATGCATCAGGCTATTACCCCCATTATGGTGTTCATCATCTTCCCCTCTCTGTCTATACTTTTACAGATAAAATAAAAAACATTTTTAACTATACAAGTTTTGCTTGGTATTTAGTCTACCACCTAATTACTGTAGTGCGGAAGCGGTCGTTGTCTATGATTTGGTGCAATTTCTAACTGTATCCAGGAATTAGTATAGATACCTTATTTTTAATAAATGTAAAAAGAACAAATGACAAAATATTTTCTATCCAATAATTTACTCACTGCATAACGCATCTAATTCAGTATCATTTTGAGTATTCCCCTGGTGCAATGAATAACACTGTGGATGTGTAACCAAGGGAAGGCATGAAATTTGTCAGGCTGCCATGCTTTGAAGGTTTCACTATTCCCAATGGGTAAAGTGTGGCGGTGCAGGGACAGATACAGAAATAGATCTGGGCTCGTGCAGGCCAATTTGCTTAGCAGAATGTGCTCATTGAATCGTTTTATGTCATGATACAAATCCATTATATTTAGATAGTTAATGCACAGAAGGCACATTGAGCTAAAATAACTGTTTAAGTCATTAACCCTAAGTAGATTTAGATAAAACAAAGTTAAGCAGACTATGAAAAGATATATTGCAAATTAATATTTTACTTCTATACTCTCTATACACTTACTGTAGTTACTTATTAATAAGTACCCAAATTAATATTTAGCACCCAATGTCCTGCAATTCATAACTCCATAGGACACAAGGGGTATAAATCTAAATAATATATATAATCCAGGCAGAAATCATGGACACAAGCTGGGGGCAGTGCTGTGTTTGCATTAGGAAATGTAACATGGAGAATCACAGCTTGCTGCCCACCCACTTCACACAGTGAAATATTATGAGGGATGGGAGGAGGGGGAGGCCATTTAATATCAATCGTTGTATTAAATGCCCAAACACATAGACCAAGGAAATTAAGCAAAATCTAGTTCAACATTTGATAGAATTTTAATATTTTCTGTTACCAACTATATATATTCTAGTAACTTTCCCATCACAAAGACGGTATCATATGTTATGTTCAGTTGTGTGTTCAGTCTCTGTCTGTGCACCCTCTCTGCGCTCTGTGTGCTCTGTCTCTCTCCCTCCCCTTTTCCTTCCTCCTTCTCCTCTCCCACCCCCTCTCCTTTCCCCCACCCTTTCTCTTTCCGACTCCCTCCCTGCGTCCTTCCTTACCTCCCTCTCTCGGCTTCTTTCCTTCCCTCTCCTCCTCCCTCCTTATCCTCTCCCACCCCCTCTCCCTCTTGCTCTCTCTGCCTCTCTGCTCTCTCCCCCTCTCCCCCACCCTCTCTCTCCCCCGCTCTCCTTTCCTCTCCCTCTCTGCCTCCTCCTCTCCCCCACCCTCTCTCTCCCCAGCTGTCCTTTCCTCTCCCTCTCTGCCTCCCCCTTTCCTCCCCTCTCTCTCCCTCCCCCTCCCCCTCTCTCTCCCTCTGCCTACCCCTCTCACTCCCTTCCTCCCCCCCTCTCCCTCTCCCTCTCCCCCACCCTCTCCTTTCCTTCCCTGCTCTCCTTTCCTCCCCCTCTCTCTCCCTCTGCCTCCCCCTTTCTCTCCCTCTGCCTCCCCCGCTCCCAACACCCTCTCTCGTTCCGCCTCCTTCTCTGCATCCTTCCTTTACTCCCTATCCACCTCCCTCTCTCAGCTCCTTTCCTTCCCTCTCCACCTCCCTCCCCTCCCTTTCCTCCTCCCTCCATTGTAGCATTAGTATCTTGTGAGTAACCAGTTAATAATAATTGTGCATTAATACCATCAAAAAACGAATGGTTTGAAACACATCTGTAGATATTCAATTAGTAATTTATGTTTAACAAAGGTTGCCAGGATAAAGTTATTGGCTTTGTAAAGTGTGCAATTCTTCAGTTGGTGGTTTATTTCAATATTGGTATGTGCCAAATATCCTTGGTGATCACATTTCTTTCTAGTAACTAGAGCTGGTGAGATTTGCTCAGACAAAGAATAAAAGTAAAAAACACAGGAGTCTGTTTACATTACATGCCTCCTACAAAGTCATCACACAGTACTTGAACTTCTTACATTAAAATTAAAAGAGAATTAGCAGTTAGAATTACTGACCTGAATTTAGCATGGATAAAATTGCGAAGTTGCTCCAAGAACAAGTTACATGGAGGACACTGCACAACCTGACACTGGAGAGGAGGGTGTACTGTTGGCAGAAGAATTGTACTGCACCAATCACCACTACCCACAGATGGGCATTTCTTTTCACAGTATCGGAAGCCCTTCATATCAATGGTCATTTATTGATTACCTTTCACATAACAGAGATTTCAGGGAGTAGGCTAGAAGACGACACATGCCAGTGGCGGAGCTACCAGTGCTGTAAGTGGTGTAATGCAATGGGGCCCTCATCTGCAGGGGGCCCCTTTGCTGCACTGCTTGTTATTATTATGTTTTTCAGTTGGGCATGGAGGTCTCCTCTAAAGGGGTGAGGAGCGCGATTATTTTACTTTATTTTTATTATTTTCTGTAGTGTATGCTTTTATTTATATCATAATTATAGTTCTTCTGATGTTTAAGGTCCCCATTGATGGAAGTATCTCTCTCTCTGTGCTCTCTTTTTTTTGTAGGATTATTATGTCTTCTGTATGGTAGATTTTTAAGTATGCACACACAGGTTAAAAAGAAAGAGGGGCAAGTGGTGGTGGTTGTGGGGGGTGGAGGAATCTGCTGTGGAGAAGAGGAGAGGCTTTTGGGTGAGAAACAGAGGGAAATAACCATAGGGAAAAAGTGAGCTAGGGTTTAAACAAAATAAGGGTATAATGGTTAAGGTACTTGGGGTAAAGGGGGGTGAGGTAAGTATCAGGGATAAAGTACGATGAGGACATCCAGGGGGAAATTAAGGGCTGAGGGGATGATGCAAGTATTGGGTAAAAGAACGTTGAGGGGAGTCCAGATAAAAAATGAGGTGCCAGTGGATGACATAAAAATGGTAAGGAGGTCAGGGGTAACATGAGGGAGCTACAGGTAGAGGCACTTATTGGAGAAAATGAAGATAAAGGGAACTGATGGAAATAATGGAAGGGTCTCCAGATTGGGGCGATGTGGCAAATATTTAGGAAAAAGAAAAATGAGGGATCTAGGTAAAAAAATGAGGGGCTATGGGGTTGAGATAAAAACATAAACATAGAAAATAGATTAAATAGATAAGAATCCAAAAGGCCCACCTTATCTTCCTATTCTATATTCCTAAATGTTTGGCTAAATTAAGCTTCAGGATAAACTTATGCTGATCACAGTCTTGCTTAAATTACTTAACTGTGATTGATCCTTCCACTTCCACTGTTCTTCGTATCTACTACCGCTCTTTAAAGAAGTCATTTTTCACTTTGCCCTGAAAACATATATCTAACTACTTCAAATAATGATCTGGGGAGAATAAATTGAGTGTCCATAGGGTAAATTGGGACAAACATTGTGGAGAAAGAAGGATGGAGGGTCCTTGGAAAAATGAGGGGTCATAGGGTTGGGGGAGAGAGAGGATAATCAAGAGAGTGATGGGGATAAATAAAGGGGCCAATGTACTGTGAATCTAACAAAGGAGTCTGCGGGCTTATGTAAACAGAGGATGCAATGGGGTTTGTTGGGGGAAGAAAAATACACAGCATGGAAATGTTTGAGAGGCAGAGACATGGGATCCAGGGGAGTGGGTTGGAGTTATTGAAAGAGGGTCCAACTATGCTTGGGAAGAACACACAGAGGTACAGGAGAGAAGAAGAAGTCAGAGGGACAAAATTGGATGTGAGTGAGATACAAATAATACAGGGGAGGAAATAAAGGAAAGGGATGAGGGTTGGGGTGAGTGTAGGAAGAGACATATGTCCACAAATAATAATATGCACTGGGAATCTTTTTATGTTCTATGTATATCTTCTCCTCTCAGAGCAATGTGATTCTTCTAAGACAGCATTTTGCCCTGCTTCCCAGCTTCCATGACAGGCTATACTAGTGATCCACTCCCCTGAAAAGATGATGCAAGTAAGGACATAAATCCCACAAGAGATTAGACACCTGGGTGGAAAGGGAGGAATCGTGGCTTCAGATAACATCCCTATTTACATATCTTGATAGATTTCCAACATGAATAGCGACTTTACAAAATAATTATTTAGTTGTTGAAGATGGGAATGCTGATAACCAAGGCAGATTCTTCTAAATGTGTCTCTTAAATGATTGTGGCTTACATGGCTATTGCTAATGGAAATTTGTAACTGCAAAACTAGTGGTCCCTTTAGAAAAGGGACTTAAGGCAAATTTTGTTGTGCAAATTGAGAGTAGTGCGCAGGGTAGGGGTAGAAGAAGAAATTTGTCTTCCTGTTATCCATGTGTTTACTGAACCCCTAGCATTATGAAATCGGTTATCACTCATAAAAAAACACAAATAAAAAACACAAGAAGAAAAATATGTTTCCAACTAAAAAGCAAAAGAGAGAAAAAGTGCACTTTCACAACACATCTTCATATAATGTTTGCAAATATTTATAGGACCACAAAAGTCCCCATATTTGTTTTGCACCATTAAATAGAGGGTGGAAAGACACTTGGAAAATGTGTGTTCATTTTTAAAATTGATGCTGAGTTCATGGAGTTATCATCAATAGAAGTCAGGCTACTTCAGTGTGTTGCTGTATCAATTTGCATTGGTTGATAGTGACATGTTCAAATCAGTTTATTCTAGACTGGAACATTCATTTAAAAGAAAAGAAAATACACAAATGATAGTTCTCAATAATACCTTTTAGATGCAACAAAGAAAACATTTCTGCTAGTATATTTCGTTTTGAAAAGTCTGTACTATGCCTAAGAGGAACTTTGTCCTGGTTCATGAAAATATGCTATCAACTTCAGCCATTATTTCCTCTATTACCAATGGGACAAAAAAATATAATTAAATAAGGAGTTATTTTAGGTTAGTATAAAATAAGAGAATTGAATACCTATTAGGATTGCAGAGGTAAAATGTTACATGTATGTATTATACAGGTATGTTTGTACGGACATTAATTTATTTGTCAATAACTAAAGATGTTTTCTGATTTTCATAAAGTAAATGGGTGGACCAGGAACTCCAATTTTAATTATGTGACTTTATAAATATCATAAGGTCATTGTTACCCTGTCTGGTTGTACCTGCCTATTAATGACTCATTCCAGTAATTGCTATTGTAAATACATCCCTCCCTATGTCTGCCACTATTAATGATTTTTTGTAGTTGTGTCCAGTTTAATCTCACTGTCAATATAAATAGTAGCTTCTCTACAATAGTTATTATGGTCTGATGTTTAATGTAAAGCGGGGCCCTGTAGAAATATCCAATGAGATAAGAGTTGATGTATAGTTATAATTGTATGTTTCAGAGGTCCCTTGATGTATTTGAAGGTGTCTATTACAGCTCCACTTGCAAACTTTACATATTGATTCCTTGTTTTCTACTGTGTACAAAATCTACCTTTTTAGCAGATTTGTTTTTGAGTGAGTACTTTCTAAAGTGTTATATCACCCTCGTCTTCCTGCTGTAACGTGTACCTTAATAGCCAAGCACTATGCTTACTATCTTATATGACCCATCTACCTATTTGTGGTCGGGGCTTTCACTCTAGAGGTTATAGCTTGAGGTGTTGCATATGTAGCTACGTTGTCCTAGCCCGATTAGAGAGCTAGTGCTAGCACAAAGGCTAGTGAGAAGGGTGGGTATTCTTAGAAGAGCGCAAGGAGGTGAGTAGTAGGGAGGCTTTTAAAGGGGCTACAGCCCCTCCCACAATTCCTGGTAATTAACCAGGTATAGATGTTCTAAATTACTGCCTTTTTGCATAGTAGCTCACATGATACTACCATTAATCTTGAATATTAGTTTGTGACCCAAATGCATTTTTTTGCATTTACTATTTTTGCATTAAACTGTAGTTCACTCAGTGCATTCCTCCTATTTACCTAAATCAATATTCATTTCGTTACATCTCACACCAGCTGCAATATCCATCACTGCATCGCTAGCAAAAAATAAATTGTATTTGTTATATTACTATATATTGTATATTAAACCCCACTGGTTCTAGAACAGGTGCTTGACATGCTCCATTGTCACACTACCGAGTGAAATACCTCCCAACATTTCAAAGTCATATTTATATTCTGAAAAACCTATGCAATTATGTAGTGTTACTACCATTATGTACAATGTGCAATCTAAGTTTCCGAGATACATTAACTTACAGACTGTGACCAAATTTATTTTAATAATTTTGAAGAACTACACTTAAAAATATGCAACATTTTGGCTTCATCAACAACTTCAGAGTTGGGAGGAGACTTTGAAAACACAGTGAGTATCCGTTTGAAGGGATAGGAAGATTTTGCAGAGTGACAGCTAGGAAGAGTGGAATATGCAACTCTAAGGCATATAAGTGATGCTTTTCAAAAGTCATACGTCTTATTCTTTTCAGAGTTGAGTATGTTTCAATGTTTCAGAGACAGACAAACCTAGTAGGTAGATCAGAAAGTTCTGGGATCTTTCCTGTTATCTGCCCAGTGGCGGGCAGATAACAGGTAATACAAAGTTCTGCTTACACAGTTTGTAGCCCATCAGTAAGCTCCAAATTGGAGCGAAACGGACCGTCAGGACAAGGGACAGGACGGAGCGCATGTGCTGAGTCTACCCCAAGTGGGCCTTCACCTTTTTTTCTTGGCAGACTGAACTAAATACAAATTGCAAGTACCAGGCATTATATTGCCTTTATTATCACAAATGCACTTTATTTATTGATTAATAAAAACCCTCTGTGCCCGGGTTTAAAAACACAAGAATCAATATATGTGTATGGAATTATATGCACTTGCCTTCTTAACCCTGCCTTATACAGAATTGCTTCCATATAATATTGGACTGATTTATACATATTTGAGACTCTCTGCACACCACCCCTTCTTTTTTTCTGTTTGTTTTTATTTTCACACAGTGTGAGTCTACACGCTTTATTAACCTATGTACCATTCTCAAATAATCCTAGGAGTCAGATGACATATTTGCATATGAGGATTATAAGAACAAAAACTTTCTATTATATGGCTAGCCACGATCATGGCCCTATATACAGTTATTTGTCACACAGTGGGTCATATAAATATGTCACTTACCTTATCCTAGTATGTCCTAGGACTCTGACTTATCATGAGAGAGAGCTTTGATAATATGGTACCTATTTTTAATTTCAACACTACAGCGTATTTCATTATTTTACTTATTCCTACATCCCTAATAGAAAATGTCTTCGTCTATCACAGTCTATATATTCTAAGAAAGGATATTAATTTGTACGTATTGGTTCTTGTATCACAAAAGTACTAGTCGCATTCACAATTGCTCCTCTATATGGTGTATGGACTGTTGAACACAGCGTTTCTTCCTCTTTACACCTGGGAGGTTGATACCACACCTACATCCTCATAACACCCACCCAGTATTATACAAGCATGAAGAGTAACAGCAGACATCACCTTTGTCCCAGCCCAGAGTACTCACTACAGCCACGCTCATCTCATCATACAGCTCCCAATATAATCAGTAATGATTAACCCTCTGCATCTTATTGTACTATTTCCCGCTCAGACCTACTCCTACTTATTACAAACCATCACATGTAGATTTACACCTTGCCAGAGCTAAGCAGTCACGTGAGGCAGGTAATGTATGTCTGACTCAGACACAATGATGATAGTCTATTCTTGGATAACCCTTGGCATGTTTATCTTAACACACTCCCTAGTGTAAGATATCATTAAGAAAAACTGACTAGGCCTCGATCCATTTAATATTTAGAAGTGGGCAATGTTGTAAGTAATGGACATCAGGAATTCAATGATTATATTTAAAAAAGGGACACCGTCACCAACACAGGAAGTTGATTTAATTTTTAAGAGCATTATAAACAGACACATGTTCCAAATACCCATTAACCCTGCCCCACCTATCCCCTTTTATTTGACTTGTATATTACCATTTATATGACATGGTAATATCAACAGTTATATGACAACGTACACCTGTCTGTGCAGCCGATTCACTCTTCAGTAATAATGAGAAATGTAAAGGAAAACTAAGTAATACATTGCACTAGCAGTTTTTAAATAAATCCTGAAATATTTAGAACTGATTTTGCTGTTCCTGTATGCTAATGTGTGTCTCAGATTACTTGATAAGGGTTATTTTGACCACTACGGAGAAAGACAAGCACAATATAATCCTAATTAGTACATCAAAGCAACTAATTATTATGCATGTTATTGCCCAAGATAGATTCACTTTAGAAAAAAAAATGTACAGCCATTTTTGCATGCTTTTTGAAGCTATATGGAAGTTTCCCTCTTTTTGGCTTTTTCTAATCTAACACACTGCTTATATCAGAAACACATATTACATTGAGTCATATACACATACTGATTTATTTTCTTTAAAACAAAAATGGTTTCCACACCCCCAGAGGTGTCTACATAGGCACCTTGTACTATTCAATAGAAAAGCGTCATTCTAGTTTGTTTTTTAACCCTATAATCTTTTACAGAGAATAGCAGTACAGTGCAGAGATCCTGAGCAGCTATGCAGCTCCAGTAGAGGAGCTACTATATTCCATGGGGGAGAGAGGAGTGTATGAGCAGCACTGCCTGAGCTGTGCATGGTGGGAACGAAAGACCACAAATCCCATGATGCTTTGCTGAATCCCATACACTGATTCATTGTTGTAGCTGCCTCTGATTGGCCACAACTAAATAATGAATTCTAATTTAGCTTGGATTTTCAGGGGCGTTCCTTCACAAAATCAAAACTGAAGACATTCTGCAAACTGTAAGGCAAGTTTATTGATGTTCACTTTGGGATATTTTCATGCAAAAAAAATGTTTGCATACACTACTGATACTCATCATAATCCAGGAAATTTACATAATCCTTTAAGCATAACCTAGAAATGTTTTAGTGGGTGACAGAATCACGATTTCAGTGTTAATGTTTGATGCATAGCTTGACACATCTCCTAAACCAGGGAGAAACCGATCCGAATATTCTACTGCACATTAAATTATTTTAGATATATTTCTATACATAATCCTCTTCTGGGTTGCTACCTTGTTGTGGTTAGGGGGCTTGTGTACTTCAGTGAAGCTGTGAGCTATACCATGTGGGGTCAACCAAGATAGGTAGGTCATAGCAGAGTGGTTAGAAAAATTGCAGTCCACTGGAGAAAGAACTGGCAACCCACTCCAGTATCTGTGCCACGATAACCTTATGGATAAGCATGATCAGAGACATAACGATCGTTGTGCCTGAGTGCTGCAGTCCATAGGGTCACGCAGAGTTGGACACGACTGAATGACTAAACAACAACAACGAAAAATCCATTCCCTGGCTTCTAAAAGAAATAAACAGGGAATGGGACAATGGCTCTTCAGCTACTTGGGTGGTTCCTGCATTTCATATACAGTTGTCAAATATGTGAAGAAACATGATTGTAAAATATGTAAGAAAAATTATAATAAAATCAGCCACATGGTCTGTTTAGTAAACACCAGAAACATTCTGAATACTTTACCAAACTGGTACAAATATTGTATCTTGCTACCTTTGCTGATAACTTTCATTATTTCACTACGTATACAGTAACAAATAGCGGACATACAGAACATATTGTGTTTCCTTTTAGCACCTACTGTCAGGCAGGCTCTCATGTAATAACCAGTGACACTGGGTGAATATATTTATCAGGCTACACACCAAACAGCAACCAAAGTCATCCCGTGTCCATTAGCACTATCAAGCCTGGAGGCCTTTACAGAAAATAATGATAATAAACAGCTATATCAAAAATGTGTTTATGTATCATTTTACCTGTTTCCCATTCCTAACTAGAATGTAAAAATAAAAAAATGCAATACATTCAGGCACATAGAAAAGAGATATTCAACAATAATCTGAAATGTATAAATTCAGCAGAAAAAATAGGGACAGATGAAGAATTACCATCAATACAAATTATACAAATACAGGATTCAGAACAGATAATGGACCTTTCCTTCTGGGTGGCCGCTTGCATTTTACTTTACTGACGATTTTACGGAATTGCATCGAAAATTTCACAGGGATAGGGCAAGGGGTTAAGGTTAGGGATTATGGCAAGGGGCTTGGGGTTAGGGTAACAGTTTAAGGTTAGAAATTGTGTAAAGTGTGGACAGCACCATCTTGCCGCGCTGCTCCCGACCACCCAACAGGAAAGATCCCAAATAATTCCAGTCCACTATACACCACCTTTGGGTGCCTGACACAGGACATTGAGACCACATCCTCTATATATAGCAACACAATAACTCATCATGCAAATACATTATACACAAAATACTACTTTATCATACCCTCTAAATGGATATATAGATTGGGTCCTTTCCCTCTTCAAATTCGCCAAAAATGTCACCAGCCATGGCAGCAGCAGTGCCGCCCACCAACCATTAGATGGCGCTGCCGATTTTCAGTGTCCATACCATAGCGTTGGGGTTAGGTACACTTTCAGGGTTACAGTGAGGGTTAGGGTAACCTTCTAAGGTTACAACTTGCGTGCAATATAGCCAGCTCTGCAAAATATCCACAGCGCCATCTAGCGGCTACTTGCTGGCACATCAGCTGTCAGTGCTGGCGACCTTCCCCCGGGATAGATGCCACATTATTTTGTATTATGTTGTTCTACAGTAAGAAGCAAAGCACAGATCAAAATGGATGTCTTCAAGTCCCATGTCTGCGTGCTACAATGTCTTCCTATCCCAGTGTATTTTATTTTAGTGTGATGACAGAAACTGAAGTCTACTTATAACTTTTGTTAAGTGTCCTTGTTGTAAATTGAGAAGAATTTTTCAAACAGAAAAAAAAAATACAACTGAACTAAAATGTCCTCCATAATGCTGTATACATTGTGCTTACTTCATCCTCAGGTACGAACTATAATTGTAATAGGATTACACAGAGGTTTAAAAGCACACAGGAGGTGTATTATCAGTCAGCACTTTACCCTATAATTACGTGCAAGGATATCCTTCAATGAGAAGAGGGGCCCCAAAATAGTGATTCCTAGCGGCTGCGGTAGGAGTAATATGGAGGTGGAGAACAGTATGAGGGCATGGATCTACAAGGGGCTGTGTGTATATACATGTAGGGGACTATACAGTATAATACCACATTACACCTTTTGGGCATGTATATTAAAAGCTAGAATCTTTACCAAGATAAATTGGTCTGTTTCCCGGCAAATAGTATGTAATTATTCCTGCTCCCTTATATCAAGTCTAGATCAGGAGTAAGGTTATGTTTTACTCAATTTGCCTTGTGACTGTCAGTTATGCCCCGACAACACAGACACAGGGGGCTTATTATCCTGTTGGTGCCAGCCCTCTCCCCAGGTGTCACCCCCTATGCCCTGCCATACCTCCTGTTGGTGCCAGCCCTCCCCCAGGTGTCACCCCCTATGCCCTGCCATACCTCCTGTTGGTGCCAGCCCTCTCCCCAGGTGTCACCCCCTATGCCATGCTCCTGTTGGTGGCAGCCCTCTCCCCAGGTGTCACACCTTATCCCCTGCCATGCTCCTGTTGGTGATAGCCCCTCTCCCCAGGTGTCACCCCCTATGCCATGCTCCTGTTGGTGGCAGCCCTCTCCCCAGGTGTCACACCTTATCCCCTGCCATGCTCCTGTTGGTGCCAGCCCTCTCCCCAGGTGTCACACCGTATCCCCTGCCATGCTCCTGTTGGTGCCAGCCCTCTCCCCAGGTGTCACCCCTTGTTCCCTGCCATGCTCCTGTTGGTGCCAGCCCTCTCCCCAGGTGTCACCCCCTATGCCCTGCCCCTGTTGGTGCCAGCCCTCTCCCCAGGTGTCACACCTTATCCCCTGCCATGCTCCTGTTGGTGCCAGCCCTCTCCCCAGGTGTCACACCTTATCCCCTGCCATGCTCCTGTTGGTGCCAGCCCTCTCCCCAGGTGTCACCCCTTGTTCCCTGCCATGCTCCTGTTGGTGCCAGCCCTCTCCCCAGGTGTCACCCCCTATGCCATGCTCCTGTTGGTGCCAGCCCTCTCCCCAGGTGTCACCCCCTATGCCCTGCCCCTGTTGGTGCCAGCCCTCTCCCCAGGTGTCACACCTTATCCCCTGCCATGCTCCTGTTGGTGCCAGCCCTCTCCCCAGGTGTCACCCCCAGACCCACCTGCTGGCAGCGAGTTCATCGTCCCTCTGTCTCTCGCTCCTGTCTGGTGCTCCTGTTGCATTTGCTGCCTCTCCGCCATGTCTCCTGAGCTGACGTCACCCAGGAGCAGCGGCACCTCCTCCTGCCCGGGTGTCCCCAACCCCTGCCGGAGCCGGACAGGTGAGTTCCAGGGGCTGGGAATTCCTAAACTCGGCTGCCACCTGGTGGCTAATATTGGGACTGCAGGAGAGAGGAAGATACAGGAGGAAAACAAGGTGCACTGGTGACCAAAGATGATCCGCAGAAAGAGGGACGAGAAAAAGGATGGAAGAGGAAGAGAGGGCATTAACACCTAGAATGGGAGGGGGAATTAAGGCAGGAATGTGGAAATCCGTAATAAAATAAAAATAGGGATTTGATAGACCTATAAATAGGAACAAACATGTACAAAACAGGCCCTGATTTACTAATGCATATATTATAATACATATCACATATATAGTTGTGAGCATGTGAGCCAGCCATAGCTGTTGCTCACGCTTGCGGGCTCGCATAGCGAGGGCCGCGGGCGATGGCCTTAGTTGCTGGCATGGAGCGCCAAAGGCGCTCCTTGCCAGCAACTGCGACCCTCACAAACCCTTCCTATACTCCCCTCTGCCCCTGGTCCTGCCCCTCTCTCCTGCCTCCCCCGGACATCATGTGGATCCTCCGCTGTCCGCCCTCTCTGCGCTCCTGGCCGCGGATATTTACTTCCACCTGTGGCCGGATTAAGATTGGCAGGAGGGGACCCTCGTTCATTCGGACAAGAACAACACTTCAATCAAGGTAAAGTATAACAAGTAGAAAAAAAGGAACTATATATGTTTAATGGCCGCCAATATAACAATTTCAAGTAAAATAAAAAAATAAAAAATACATATAATTTGAATAAGGAACAAAACACAGTTCAACAAACTTCACAAAGACCTATGCAATTTAGGAAGACAGACAGTTTCACAGAAACCCCCCCAAAACAGGATAGCATCTAAAACATTAGCAACATACATAAAACAAAAGTATTCCTCCTCTTTACTGTAAAATAACCTCCAACCATCACCCACAAGCGAAATGCAGCAACCAAAAAGTGGTGATCACAAAACAGGATAAAAAAAAAAAAAACACAACATGATATAGAAAAGGCAATTAACATTGATTTGTACCGTCCAACATGATTGAATACTCATAAAGAACACTTATTGAACAAATAAAGTAGACAAAATATGGTGGACACAAAACAGGATTGTACCAAAAATCACACAAACACATATCAAAGTAAATTAATATTCTTATTTACTGTTTAAGAAGCTATAAGCCTTACAAAGAAGCCTAAATTAGCATACCAAAAGTGGTGGACACAAAACAGGATAATGCTAAAAACATTGCGATCACAGCATAGTCCACAAAAGTGTCAAAACACAGACTAAATAAAATTTGTCATTCTAAATTACCAGTCCTAATGTACAATATTAAGCATAAAACCTAACCACACACATAAAATACAATAGTACAACAAATAGTACTAACACCCAAAAAACAACAATAGAAACATTTTTAGAGCCCCAACATATAAGCCTTTAAATAAAATATAAAAATACTAATATAACAATCCCCTGTACGATAAATTACAAAGACTAATTTCTGCCCTCTACTATCCCTATAAGCCAAAAGTACAACAAAAAAAAATATTAACAAACCAAAAAAAAATACACCTACTATATCTACAAGAAACTATAGTGTAATTACCTTGAGTGTGCTATGCATGCAAGGCAAAAATTACAACCTACGACAGAAAGTAAAAGCAAAAAAATAAAAAACACTTATTTAACAATACGAAGAAAGTACCGCTACAACTAGAATCACATAAAAACAAACTGTTGCTAAGATTTTTTTTTTAAAACAAACTTAACATCTCAAAATAAACTAATGATACATTATTATTTTTTTACAGATTAACATGGCTGATAACGAGAGTAAATAAGGAAAGATAAGACGGCAAGCTAGAGAACGACGACAGAGATCAGACAGCCAGCAGACACCAGAGGAGAAGGAAATTCGACGAGAAAAAGAACGCAAAAGAATTGCAAGCAAAAGACTATCAGCTGCAAAAATTTAAGATACACCAAATAAAGCTACTAAGCAAACAAAGGATTTAGAACCTGTTCCTCAAATGTCAAATACGTATATTAATAACTAAACAACTTTCCAAACATACACATCTCATTGCCGTCATTTTTTGACGGGCAAGTCGCTAGTTGTACATATAATACGAGTGTTCTCCAGGCTAGGTCCATAAGGCCCAGGCCTAGGGCAGCACATATTCAGGAGGCAGCAGACTGCCTGAATATATACATAAATGTCTATATGTAGATATTATTCTGTCTGTAAGTGCACCCTGCAGTCTCTGACTTACTGTATACTTCCATAGAGACATATAGACTTATATTGTCATCTATAAGTGTGGGCTAAACCTATGATTGGGACAAAGCAAAAGGAAGGGGGGGGGCACTAACTGGATCATGGGGGTGGGGGGCTAGGGCAGTATAAATATATATATATATATATATATATATATATATATATATATATATATATATAAATGCCCCTGACATATAATATAATGTACATATAAAGAATATGATGCAGTATGCTTAACAAAACATGTACTGTATACATCTGTAAATACATATACATATATGTGGCCAGGTAAAGAATGTTATTTGGTATTTGTGGGAGGGGACCTCTCCCAATGGTCGAACTATCGGGGTAGAGATAAGAACCATGGCCCTCCGGCTATGGAATGCCCTATTAGACAAGTGTAATAACGTGGCGAGGGGTAGCCGAGAAGTGGCGGGTGTTACCGGACATCCGGCCTACTCAGAGGGCCAGATGAGTCCTCCTCCACAGTTGCTGCTGATCCCGGGGTTACCAGTAGTTCGTCACTCCTCTCGGAGACCAACTTTCAGGTCTCTAGCGACTTCATCCACTATCGCTGCTGTTCCCGGGCGTATCAGCAGTCCTTGCTTTTGTGCTACTGGAGGGAAAGCGTATTAGGCGATACATGAAAAGACATTAGAGGAGGTAGACGAGAGAGCTAGTGTAGGACGTAGGAGAAGGAGTGATGGCGGTGGTGCCTAGCGAAGGCTGATGTGGGGCTTGCGAGTATGATGAAGTCTAGCGAACGCAAGTGCGACTATGAAAGCGTGATTGAGGTGGAGCCTAGCGAAGGCTGATGTGGCTTGTGAATGTGCCTAGGTAACGGGACTTTGAAAACATGATTGAGGCGGTACCTAGCGAAAGCGAATATAAGATTTATGGAGGTGTCTGAAGTGGTGCCCAGAGAGGGCCAAGTAGAGAGTTTAAGGAGGGTAGAGGTTTAGTAGATCTGGGCCAGAAACCACGTTAATGAGGCGTAGGAGAGCTGAAGTGTTACCTTGGACGTGGACAAGGGCATAGACAAGTAGGTTCAGGCTCAGATCTGAAGTATGAGAGCATAAGGAAGTCAGGATAACTATCGCTCTCCAGCCATCAGAGTGCCCTTTTGGGCAAGCAAAGTGGTTACGAGGAGATAGGCACAGATGCTGAAGGCAGGAAATATAGAAGCAGCAAGGCAAAGCAGTTACGATGAGATATGCACAGATGCTGAAATGAGACAGCTGAAAATGGCGGAGAGAACAAAATAAACAATGAACAGGCATAGGTAGATGACAGAGCTGAGAAGCAAACTGCTGAACGTAGAGTCAGAATGAGCAGAGGTACAAACAGAGATATGAAAAGGCCAAAAGACGAACGGAGCCGCAGACAGGAGCCGCAGTACCCGGCATGATACAGACTCAAATGAGCTGAGGAACAAACAGGAAGCACTTACAAAGCTGCATAAAGCCCCGCCTAAGGAAGAGGCGGGGCTAGAGAGGGACGGACCATGTATGAAGCAGCTGAGGCCCCCACCCACGGAAAAGGCAGGCGGGAAAGGGACCCAAGCACAAATAATATATATGTGTGTTCGGAATGTGGCTCTTCTAAGTTGTATATGGGTGTATAGTGATTGGGGCGGATCTACCAGTGGTCCACTCCCCTCAGGACCCTCCTCTGGGGTGCTCAGTGCTGTGTAATTAAAAAAAAAAAATTGCATTTTTTTGTGTAGTGTAGGGCCCCCCTGCAGCCCACTGTCACTGTTCCCTGTCCCTGGGTGTTATGTGTTGTTGGTGCTGAGAGGGGTTGGGTGCTGTGTGAGGATGGATGCTAAGAGGGGTGTGTGCTGTGTGGGTGTGATATAGATTATATATCACATATATAGTTGTGAGCGTACGAGTTGTTGCTAACGCTGCGGGCCGAAGGCGCTCCATGCCAGCAACTGAGACCCTCGCAAACTTCACCTCGCAACGCAAACTACACGACACACCAATTACGACACTCACTAAATTTTACGACCAACGCAAACAACATACGACACACGTTAACCCACATTACGGCATCGCAAAACTCGGACGCAACTCGCGAACATTACAAAATTAAAAACACAATACATACACACAGCACATACATAAAAAGCTTACCTACAGCAAGAGGGAGCATCCAGGACCTCAAAAATGCAACTTACACCTTCATTTCACTCGAAATAAAAGAGTTTAGACACTAAAAAATTTGCTAAGCGAGAAAAAAATGGCCGCCGAAAAAAACGAAAACGAGGCTACACACGCAAACACCATACGACACACGTTAACAGATATTACGACCTCGCAAACATCGGACGCAACACGCCGACATACAAACATTTAAAACACACTAAATACACACAACACACACATACAAAGCTTACCTACAGCAAGAGGAACCATGCAGCACCTCAAAAAAACAAGTTACACCTTTATTTAAATAAAAAAAAACACTTTAGACACTAATACAATCGCTAAGCGAGAGAAAAAATGGCCGACGAACAAAACGAAAACGAGGCTTCAGACGTAACTATACTACACTTACTCGCAATAATGAAACACATACTATGCGGAACGTATCACAATCAGATTAAACACCATTTTGACCACTACTACGCACAAAATGGCGGATGGAACGCAAATTGTAAGCTGGAACGCAAATAGCGCATGCGTATTGCGTTCTAACGGTCTAACTTTCCAGAAATGTCTACAAGTTTATAAATACTGCCTACTTTCCACAAAAAACTACATTTCTCCTCAGGTGATGAATGGAGTGACTTCATAGATAACTGCTGCTTTTATTTGAGAAGACAATTCTTTCCTAATTTACTACTTTACATTGTGCAAATTACAACTGAGAGGTAAGCTATAATATATTACATTTTATTATCAAGACAGGACAAAAAATAAATAAATTATAAGTATGAAAATTTGATTTCTGTATAGTGACATGTGACACATTTATGTGTATAGGCCCTGCAACAAACTAATCTTTAAATGACATTACCAAAAATTAATACTTTTATATTAAAATCGGATTTATGTATAGTGATATGTGACACGCACAAAAGATAAATACATATAACTCTGAAAATGTGCTTCATGTATGTGACATGTAACACGCAGAATTCTGTGTATAGTCCCTGCAAATAACTAATATTAATCACAAATAATTAAACAACTATATTGTAATGACAGTAACAAAAAAAATTGGGTATACTCATATGTGGCACGCACATATATGTGTCTCATGTATAGTCACATGTCACACGCACATTTATTGTGGAGCCCCCAAAAAAGAGTCATGTTCATTGAAAGTAATTACAGAAGTAGATCATTACATAACATTAATTTATTGGAATTCACTATATAACCTAAACATCAATCTTTCACCTTTTTTTACTATTCCAACAGACTCAGCATCAACAGCGTCACTCAAGAATTTGCACCGTGCATTGTGACCCACAATCCCTTTTAAACAACTCCAAGAAAGAACAAGAGGTAAGATAGAAAAATATATTACATGCTGAAAAAGACTATGCTTTGCTAAATCAAAAAGAAGAAATATATAATTAACCATTTCACATTCTTTTTAAAACAGACACTACAAGAAGACCGGCGAATTAAGATTGGCAGGAGGGGACCCTCTGTCATTCGACACTTCAATCAAGGTAAAGTATTAAGTATAAAAAAAAAAACAACTATGAACCTCATTCAATTCCGAGTTGCCCAATTGAATAGGGCTCTATATAAGCACATACAAAACAATCTAAACAAACTTTTTAGTTACTGAAACTCTATCCAAAACAAAGGTTTTCACTAACTAAAAACTTCTGTCAAAAAAATATCTTATGTGCTTATATAGAGCCCTATTCAATTGACAACTTTCACATTCAATGAGGACCTATATATGTTTAATGGTGACAATTTAACAAATACAGCAATCAAAGGCCCTCATTTAATTGCTTTTTTCCAAAATGTAATAGGCCTCTAAATGACGGTCTCATTAAGTGAATCAAGGCCCTCATTCAATTGCAATTTGAACAATTGAATAGGGCGCTAAATAACGACATTACATATATTTTTTAAAGAAGTTTTTTGTTAGCAAGCATCGATTCAAAAGAAAGGTTTTTAATAACTAAAAAATTCTTTACAAAATATATGTTATGTGCTTATTTAGGGTCCAATACAATTGGGCAAATTGCAATTGAATGAGGCCCCAACTATGCACCATATGGTACACACAAAATAGGCTTGGACACAAAAAAAAATAACAAATACAAAACTAAATTCATATTCTTCTTTAATGTTTAACAACCTATAAGCCTTACAAAAAACCATAAATAACTATACCAAAAGTGGTACACACAAAACAGGATTGTACAAAAATAACACAAACACATAGCAAACTAAATTCATATTCTTCTTTAATGTTTAACAACCTATAAGCCTTACAAAAAACCATAAATAACTATACCAAAAGTGGTACACACAAAACAGGATTGTACAAAAATAACACAAACACATAGCAAACTAAATTCATATTCTTCTTTAATGTTTAACAACCTATAAGCCTTACAAACAACACTAAGGCCCTCATTCAATTGCAATTTGGCCAATTCAATAAGGCCCTATATAAGCACATAGCATATTTTTTTTAAAGAAGTTTTTAGTTAGTGAGCATCTATTCAAAAGCAAGGTCTTCACTAACTAAAAACTTCTTTAAAAAATATATGCTATGTGCTTATTTAGGGCCCTATTCAATTGGCCAAATCGCGATTGAATGAGGGCCTAAGAGCCTCATTCAATTGTGATTTGGCCAATTGAATAGGGCTCTATATTAGCACAGAGCATATTTTTTTTACAGAACTTTTTAGTTAGTGAACTTCTTTCCAAAAGCAAGGTCTTCACTAACCAAAAACTTCTTTAAAAAAATATGCTCTGTGCTAATATAGAGCCCTATTCATTTGGCCAAATCGCATTTGAATGACGCCCTAAATAAGTATACCACAAGTGGTGCGCACAAAAAAAGATTGTAGAAAAACTCCCACAAACACATAGCAAACTAAATTCATATTCTTAGTTAATGTTTAACAACCTATAAGCCTTACAAAGAAGCCTAAATAAGTATACCACAAGTGGTGCGCACAAATAGGATTGTAACAAAGTCACACAAACACATAGCAAACTACATTAATATTCTTATTTAATGTTTAACAACCTATAACCATTACAATGAAGACTAAATAACTTTAGCACAAGTGGTGCGCACAAAACCGGATTGTAACAAAGTCACACAAACACATAGCAAACTACATTAATTTTCTTATTTCATGTTTAAAAAACTATAACCATCACAATAAATCCTAAATAAGTATACCACAAGTGATACGCACAAAACAGGATTGTAGAAAAAATCACACAAACACATAGCAAACTACATTAATATTCTTATTTCATGTTTAAAAAACTATAACCATCACAATAAAGCCTAAATAAGTATACCACAAGTGGTACGCACAAAACAGGATTGTAGAAAAAATCACACAAACACATAGCAAACTAAATTCATATTGTTAGTTAATGTTAAACAACCTATAAGCCTTACAAAGAAGCCTAAATAAGTATACCAGAAGTGGTGCGCACAAAACAGGATTGTACTAAAACTCACACAAACACATAGGGCCTCATTCAATTATCGGCCGTAAAACGGCCGCA
This sequence comes from Discoglossus pictus, assembly GCA_027410445.1. NCBI lineage: Eukaryota > Metazoa > Chordata > Amphibia > Anura > Alytidae > Discoglossus > Discoglossus pictus. Next base: position 197,525,412 of record CM050165.1, on the reverse strand, counting down.
AAGCTGCGATTCCTTGCGGCCGTCTTCCTGCCCCGTGTAGAGCTACTTTTACCTTGCAATTCAATTATACGACGCCGCAAGGATATCCCCTTCCGGCCGGCCGCATATCATGCAAACGGCCGGAAGCGTTTTCCCAGCATCCGTAAATCTTGTTTTCCGGCCGCAAAGTCCTAAAACTGAAAATGCAAATATAAAATCGAGAATGCACTGTAAAGCTCCGTAAATGCTAGGCATCATAATGGGGGACACGAGGATTAATAGCAACACCCTCTCAAGCTTGCACATCAGCCCAAATCAGATATATTATTTACGGATTACTTTACGTCCCGTAGTTCCGCGGGCTGGTCCTTGTTCAAACCCGTACAGGTTCGGAGATGGAGGGCCGCAAACCAAGCATTGTGATAGCCAATATTTATTCAATCCAGCACTGCAAAGCACTGTAAATGATGGGGAACATAATGGGAGGGCATGAGGATTACTAGCCAAACATTCTCAAGCTTGCACATCGCCAAATTGTATTTTAATTTTAAAATCCGTACAAGTCCCACGGACTTCACTGACCAAGCCCATAGCTCCGTATTCAAGCCCGTGCGGGCTGTCCTCCAAGCCCGCAGCTTGTTTTTAAAGGCCGTACGTGCTTGGAGGTTAAAGGTATCCATTTTGTTACGGTTTTTGCAGTCTGCATGGTTTAAGCCTGTAACCCTAAAATGGAGGCCCAAGCATTACAGCCTCCAAATTAACAAGACTTCAAATTAGTTTAATATTCCTCATATGTTTGATTGGTCAGCACACATACAGGTTCCATTGTAGCCTCTAAAACAGCCCCATAATAGAATATGTCACCCCAACATTGGCGCGCACAGCAAATGTGTTTTGACAACATGTAGCTGACATGACCGGTCCCACATCATTGCGCAGTTGTAATATTTTTGACTAGTGCGCGTCGATGAAAGGGCGCAAGTGATATGACCTAATGCCATAAACCCTTCTAACCCTTGTAGCCGCCGCCTAATCCTAACCCTTACACCCCACCGCCTAATCCTAATCATTAGATCCGCTAGCCTCCTGTCGGGCCTGCTGTTGTTGATGCGCGCATGTGTCGGTGCGCAGATGACAGCGCACATTCGATGCACGCTACATGGTTGATCAACGATAGAATACACATCTCGCTCATCACATCTACATTAGAGAATACAAATAGTGGCCAAATCAGACCGCCAATAGGCATATATCAAGTACCAGGGGAATATTTCATTATATGTGGTTAAGTTCTTCAGTTGTGTCCGACTCTCCGTGACCCTATGGACTGCAGCACATTCACCTAGGTCTCTGCCTGTGCTGTTCTCCAAAGTTTGAAGGCCAAAGAGATTGGAGTGGGTTATCAGTTCCTCCTCTAGTGGATTGGGATTTGTCTGATCTCTCTGCTATGACCTGCCCACCTACAGTAGCTCACAGCTTCATTCAGGTACACATGCTGCTTCACCGCCACCACCACTTAGCAAGCCTCACCCATGTAAATTGATAAATAGCAGAACAGTTTGGAAGTTCACCAAATGGGAATAACTAGACACCTGGCACATGGCTCCCACCAGGATGGGCGTAGCAGAGATTATGCCTGATGGCGGTGAGTTTGCTGTCGATCCCGGAGCTTGCGGCCCTTCCTGATTGGTCAGAGTAGATATGTGTGGTGCATGTTCCCCTGGTCCCCTTCAGCATTGCTAAGTGGTGTGAAGGGGCTTGTGTACCTGAATGAAGCTGGGAGCTATAACATGTAGGGCCACTGTAGGTGGGCACATCATAGCAGAGAGATCAGACAAGGTCCAATCCACTTGAGAAGGAACTGACAAACCACACCAGTATATTTAGCTTGGAAACCGTGGATAACAGCACAGGCAGAGACCTAGCTGAATGTGCTGCAGTCCATAGGGTCACGGAGAGTTGGACACAACTGAAGAACTTAACCACATATAATGAAATATTCCCCTGGTACTTGATATATGCCAAGTGGCGGTCTGATTTGGCCACTATTTGTATTCTCTAATGTAGAAGTGATGAGCTAGATGTATATGCAATTAGATAGAGATTTAAGGGATCCCAATAGAGCTCATGTGCGTGGCAAAGGGTTCATATGACCTGACTCATGTTTTACTCTTGCTATTGAATTGGGTAGTGTGGCTTTAATCATATTATGCAAGTTGCAGCATGGTTTGTCAGATTGGCAAGTGCATGACCATTACAACATGTGATAACCAAAGGATATTTAGCCAATGCATGTTCATTATTGGGCAACTAACTGTATTCACACATATGCTAACTGATGTGGGTGAAGGAGTTTGTGTACTTCAATGAAGCTGTGAGCTAGCCTACATCGGGCCAGTGTAGGGGGGTATGTCTTATCAGAGAGGTCAGACTAATCCCAATCAACTAGAGAAGGAACTGGAAAACCACTCCAGTGTCACCTGTCCTATTTATTGTAGGCCCTCAGGGGAATGTTCCTACTCCACAGTATCGCTAATCAGACTTGTCATGGGTATTAACCCTATATTAGTAGTAGATATGATATTTGGGATCAGATGATATCTCAAGCTATTCTGACTCCTCAACAGTTTTACATGTATTGATCTATTGCATGTTAACTATGGCTCATCAGTTTACATTTATAGGAATGTGACACTAATGTAATGCATGTGGATATCACAGAACCAAACATATTCATAACACATGGACGCAGTCAGAAAGGTCTAACAAAGCTTTATTTTTTACACAGACCACAATCAGCAGTGGTCAAGATTGTGCATTCACATAACAGTATAACAAAGCTTTATTTGATAGACAGACCACAATCAGCAGTGATCAAGATTGTGCATTGACATAACAGTATAACAAAGCTTTATTTGATAGACAGACCACAATCAGCAGTGGACAAGATTGTGCATTCACATAACAGTATAACAAAGCTTTGTTTGATAGACAGACCACAATCAGCAGTGGTCAAAACTGCATTAATATCATGGGTGTGGTGTGGGTGGGTCCTTGAAGAGCAAGAGGCTGGAAAAAAGGGGAAACCTACAGGGGTCAATCTAATAGTCTAGAATAAGCATGATGCATAGCACCTACCAGGGTCACATGCTGCAACCGGAACCAGAAATCTCTTCATTTAACTGAAGAAACCATTTATGTGCATAGCACTTACAACTTGTAACTAGATCTGCTCAATTAAACAGATGATTCAACCTTTGGACTGTGTAATCCAATCCAGTTTCACACATACAGTGTGTTGAACAAACAAAAATCTGAAAGAAGTGTTCAAATCAAAAAATGCGGAGGAGGATCAAAAACAATTTAGAATCACGATGTATGTACAGTACAGTTCTAAATACTGTACCAATATACCAACTCACCTGATTCCCATCTGCAAGCATTACTAACCATTAGCTAGGTCTGTGGATAATCAGAAATATGGGCAAATAGCCATTATTATGGAGAGGACACAAAGGTCAGCAGCCAGATTCACTGTTTCTTACATCAGACCCAAAGATCTGTTCTCAGACTGCTATTGAGGTCAGGATCACATGCGTCACTAGTGCATATATTAATGCTGGCTGTTATTAACATGCCATTGTGAGACTTTGCAAGTCCACCGCCATAGCGGTATTAGTCTACATTTAAGCTACCAACAATCATGTCGGAGATATCTGGCTATATGATAGCTGTAAGATTGTGGGAGCTACATGTTAAGGGGGCTGCCATTGAAGGCATGTCTACCTGAGAGGCACTGGGAAAACCCTCCACCTCATAATTCCTCCACAATGCTTCAGATGTAGGAGATGCCTTCATGGACCTAAAATAAAAAAATAAAAAAAAGACAAAACCTAACAAATAAGGCCTGAAAACATCATAGGGCCTGCAGCATCTCTTCTCAACAGCACTCCTTAGTGACAATGTATTGGTCACACTACTAATTAACAGCCTCATTAAATTGCTATGTAACAAATTGAACAGGGCTCTATATAAGCACACAGCATCTTTTTGAAAGCAAGTTTTTAGTTAGGGAACTTCTATGCAAAAGCCAGGTCTTCACTAACTAAAAACTTCTGTAAAACAAATATGCTATGTGCTTATATAGAGCCCTATTCAATTGCCCAAATCACATTTTAATGAGGCCCTTTGTGTTCTGTTTAACCTGTGACCAATTGATGGTCACTGAGGAGTGCTGTTGAGAAGGCTAAAACATGTCTGCAGACCCTATGGGCGTCATTCAATTGCAATATGGCCGATTGAAAAGGGCTCTATATAAGCACAGAGCATATATTTAGTTACAGACGTTTGTAGTTAGTGAAGACCTTGCTTTTGGAGAGAAGTTCACTAACTACAAACATCTTTAGAAAATATGCTCTGTGCTCAAATTGAGCCCTTAGCAATCGGCCACATTGCAATTGGATGAGGCCCTATGTCCTCCTCCGCTTGGGCCCAGGACCCACATCACCTGTGCCCATCCTCCGTCTCCCCTTTGGTGGTGATGGTGGGGGGGGCGGGGTTTAGGGAGCGGGCGGTGCCAGGCAGCGTTGGTCTGGGCGGTGGCGGACACATGGGAGGAGAGGAGGGGCCAGGCTGCTCTTGGCTGGGGGATTGGGAGATCCCTGTTGATGCTGGGCTGGGGACCATCGCCTGTCTGAGCAGCCTGACCTGAAGGTGTTCGTGGGTCATGTGGTGCCTCCTCACCTCCCTGGACAGCCTGGCCAGGCTGTGGGTCATCTGTGACCTGAGGGCAGAGATGCTGGCATCCATCCGGAGCTGGTTGGCCTCGATCCTCTGGCTGCTGGCCAGCAGCTCCTTCAGGACGGCCAGCGTCTCCACCTGCACAGCCTGGCTCTGCGGCGACGACACCGCTGGGTGGGCGTGGTGAGGTGATGCGGGGAGGTCCACAGCTGGAGCCGGTGGGGAGAATGTGCCCGGTGGTGACCAGGCCAGCACACTTTGTGGGGAAGGAGGTGCTGTCCCTTGGGGGGATGAGGGCCCCAGAGCAAGCCTTTTGAGGATGGGCATAGGGCCAGGGCTTGTGGCAGGTGACTCCGCAAGGTCAATGACCAGCCCATCCTCTGACCCAGAGCCCTCTGATCTTCTTTCCTCCTCCCCCTGTGCTGGAGGATCCTGGTACGGGGCTGATGGCCCCGCCTCCTCTCTCTGGTCACAGGACCCAGAGCTCCTCCTGGATGCTGAGAGATAGAGAAGAAAGGTACATGTCATTAGTATGTTGATTAGCGCATTGATGTGTTCATTTCTAATTATCTGACATCTAGCCTTGAATATGGATGATTCTCTGATTAGCTATCTTATACTAGCTGTTATCTATCCTTAGGTTTCTGTTCTGGATGGTTCTCGGCTCACAACTCTATCTGTATTACGGCTGCTGTCTGTAACTGCATAGGCTGAACGGGCACACCAATACATGGACTCTGTATTACAGGGGTGTCCAAATTCTTTCCTGGATTGGAAGATATCCTTTCTGTGCACTGGTGAGTCAATCAGGATGAATGAAGAAGCGATTGACTCACCTGTGCGCAGCAGGGTTATCAAATCCAGCCATGTGTGTGGCCCACCAGGACCGAGTTTCGACACACCTGCTCTATTGCTTGATTACTGTTGTGGTGACCAGGAATGACAGTGATTTGTCAGCTTCATGAATTTAATGATACATCCATCTATCCCTTGTTATTTCATGGAGCTGACATGTCAGTGTCATGGCCATGTGTAGTGTGTGTGATGCACATGTGGTGGCATGTTGCTGTATGTCATATTCACCTGCCACGGAGGCTGGGTCCTGCTGCTCCACCGGGCCTGATGCTCCAGCTGCGTCGGAGGGTGCAAGCATGGCCCTTGCAATACCTTCATGGGCAAGGTACTTGACCCTCCGCCCCTCGGCCTCCTGCACCATCTTCTTCCTCACCGCGGCCCTGATGTCGTCGAACCGATGCTTTATTGACCGCAGACTCCGTCCACGGCCCGCCACACCGTTCACCAGATCCACCACCTGCTGCCAAGCAGTAGCACGGGGCCCAGCCTTTACTTCCCTACCCCCCGAGGTGATGACGGGGCGGGCACGGATGGCCTCCAGGAGGACCCTGTTCTCCTCCCGGCTATAATTGTGGGCCCTGGACCTGCCGCCAGCCTCTTGCTCTTCAGACTGGGGATGAGGACCCTCTCCACTCTCCCTCCTCCTCCTCCTCCTCCTTCCTCCTCCTACTCTCCTCTCCTCCCTCCTTCCTCTACTCTCCTCCCTCCTTCCTCTCCTCTCCTCCCTCCCTCCTCCTCTCCTCTCCTCCCTCCTTCCTCTACTCTCCTCCCTTCTCCCTCCTCCTCTCCTCTCCTCCCTCCTTCCTCTACTCTCCTCCCTCCTTCCTCTACTCTCCTCCCTTCTCCCTCCTCCTCTCCTCCCTCCTTCTCCTCCCCCCCTCCTCTTCCTCTCCTCCCTCCTCCTCCTCTCCTCCCTCCTTCTCCTCTCCTCCCTCCTTCCTCCTCCTTCCTCCTCCTCTCCTCCCTCCTCCTCCTCTCCTCCCTCCTCCTCTCCTCCCTTCTCCTCCTCCTCTCCTCCCTCCACCTCCTCCTCTCCTCCCTCCTCCTCCTCCACTACCTCCTCCTCCACTACCTCCCCCTCCTCAACTATTACCTCCTCCTCACTCCTCCCCTCCTCTTCCCCACCTCCACGCCCCGGGACTCCCTGCCACTCCTCCACCCTCTGCTCCTCTCCCTCCATCACCACCTGAAAAGAAAAGAAAGAGAAATAAAGAAATGACACTATTTCTGCTTGGATATCAATGTTGTAACTAACTGCAGTAATCAACCTTAAGTGGACAGAGCCTGTGACAGCAGTGGGAGGGGTGTACAGCACCTCTCACTCTGGACCTGAGAGGCGCTGATGAAACACGCTAGATCAATACTTTCATAAACAATGTGGAAGGGTCAGTTACAGTTTGCATATATACAAGGCATGTGGCTATTTACTGTGTGCTTCTATCATGTGTGGGGAGTGGCCCATGTCTGAGGCCACTAATATCCTATCTGCATTATATTCTGCACATATTCATGGGCATGGTACCTATCCTGAAGCCATCCATTGTACCAGAGGTAGTAGGAACTACATGGTCCTGCTGTTCTAGGCTGAAAAAAAGTTATTGTCAAGCCCCATTGAAGAAGCAGTTTGGAACACCTATGTGTATTGCAAATATGTGTAGAAATCTCACTCAAACTCAATCTACAAATCAATCAAACTCAAAATCAAACTCAAACTCAAAATCAAACTCAATCAAACTCAAACTCAATCAAACTCAAACTCAAACTCAATCAAACTCAAACTCAAACTCAATCAAACTCAAACTCAATCAAACTCAAACTCAATCAAACTCAAACTCAATCAAACTCAAACTCAAAATCAAACTCAATCAAACTCAATCAAACTCAAACTCAAAATCAAACTCAATCAAACTCAATCAAACTCAAACTCAAAATCAAACTCAAACTCAAACTCAATCAAACTCAAACTCAAAATCAAACTAAATCAAACTCAAAATCAAACTCAAACTCAAAATCAAACTCAATCAAACTCAAACTCAATCAAACTCAAACTCAATCAAACTCAAACTCAAAATCAAACTCAATCAAACTCAAAATCAAACTCAATCAAACTCAAACTCAAAATCAAACTCAATCAAACTCAATCAAACTCAATCAAACTCAAACTTAATCAAACTCAAACTCAAAATCAAACTCAATCAAACTCAAATTCAAAATCAAACTCAATCAAACTCAAACTCAATCAAACTCAATCAAAATCAAACTCAATCAAACTCAAAATCAAACTCAATCAAAATCAAACTCAAAATCAATCTCTCTTTCTCTCTCTATATATATATATATATAGAGAGAGAGAGAGATAGAGAGAGATTTTGAGAGAGAGAGATCCAGATCTAATATTCAACAGAAAAATATAAATAACTTACCTCCCTCCACAAAACTCCTCTCCCCACAACAACAAACTCACCAAACCTATAGGCCAACAGCAAAAAAAACACAATTGTACTTCTCGCCAGTGTATTCAGTAAATATAGAAATTGGCAAAACATACAAATAAAAGAGAGCTTGATAGGATGAAAAGCATGTACAATGCAACTTACCTCCCTCCAAACTCCTACGTGCCGGATATAATCAACCAAAATAACCAAAAGCCTCCAAACACCTATAAACAAGCAAAAAAAAACAATTGTACCTCTCGCCAGTGTATTCAGTAAATATCGAAATTGGCAAAACATACAAATAAAAGACAGCTTGATAGGATGAAAAGCATGTACAATGCAACTTACCTCCCTCCAAACTCCTACGTGCTGGATCTAATCACCAAAAATATCCAAAAGCCTCCAAACACCTATAAACAAGCAAAAAACACAATTGTACTTCTTTACATCGGCATCCGTAAATGTAGTAACGGATTCCCGTAAAAAGAACTTAAACCGCGACTTTAGAATAAAGAAACTTACCAACTCTCAAACAACCAGCTCCTGGAACCGCGTGCTACCTCGTCAGAAATCGCAACACAGTCGAGGCGTGGGCGCGTGTCATTCCTATTTATTCACTCCCACTGTCAATCAAATGGTCTATCCCGTAAGTGATTGGCTGTGCGACCTGTGGCGCGATGCGTGATTCCGCTATTGGATGGTTCGTGCCGGGCGCGGCTAGTCCGTCCCCCTTCCAGCTTGCGTGCGCGCCTAAACGTCACGGCCTTCCTACATTCTGAAGGCCGCGATTCGCGCCTGGCTAGATTTAATTTACGGCCGCATCCGTTGAAGTCCACACGATGCACTTACGGCATTGTAATGAAACAGGGCTGAAAGGGCCCTAAAAGTGTAAAGGAAGCAATAAAAGGCATTCGAATTACTGTAAAAACAATCCCCAATGATCAAATATGTTAATAAAAGAGATTTTTTTTGTGTCATGTACATCCTCAAAATGGCGGCCAAATTAACCCTTTAGCACTCAGAAAGGCTAGAATGTGTCCCCTAAACATATCAACATTATCTGATTTACATCTCTTTTATCACATCTACATTTTTGAACACAAATATTGTATATATTTCCACGCCACATTACATAGATCATGGAGCATGTGCCCAAATTCAAATGTGGGACAGAATATTAGGGGTTACTAATTAAAATGGCTCAACAAATCCATAATCAGGGAACTTCATAACATGAAGCTTAGATACACCAGTGAGCTTTTCCATTTGTGAAATCCACCCGGATAATCACATCTGGGGTAATTAGCAAGCTATATAACCACATCATCATCCATGAATTAGCAAGTCTGAACCATCATGGATAGCAGCAACCTGAGTGCAGCGTATAGGTATGTGAGGAGAGCGCAGCGTCGTAGGAATGGATATTTGTTTCGAATGTTGCAGAGTGGAAACCGGGCTGTCATGGTGGGGGGTCAGTTAGGGGAGAGAGCTCCAGTGGCACAGGGACAGGGGGATATGAGGGCACCTGCAGACAGGGAGGAGGACCTTGATGTGGGTGATCAGCTGATGGGGGGGCCAGATGAGAGACCCTTAGAGGGTGTGGCACATGAAGTAGGGGCTCCTGCACAGCCAGACCCACAGGGGGGTGAGCAGGCCCAGGAGCCTGCCAGGAGGATTCGTGCACCCAGGGTGTACAGGGAGAGAGTCACATTAGAGGGGTTAACTGATGTGGAAGTGTATGAGCGTTTTAGGCTAACCCGTGCCAGCCTGGAGGAGCTCTATGTGGTCCTGAGGGAGGACATGGAGCCTTCCTCACGGACCAATAGAGCCATCCCAGGCATGACACGGATGTTAGCCGCCATACACATCCTATCATCTGGTAGTTTTCAGAACACTGCTAGCATAGTAGGAGGAATGTCTCAAGCAAGCCTTTCAAGGTGCCTGAGCACATTCCTCCATGCTATCGTTCCGAAAACTGCCAGATACATCAGTTTTCCCCACACTGGGGAAGAGATCTTGAAAGTGAAAGCAGATTTCTTTCGAATGGGAGGTATCCCCAATGTGCTCGGTGCTATAGATTGTACACATGTAGCATTGATACCTCCTAGAGAGCAAGAAGCGCTGTTCCGAAATCGCAAACGCTATCATTCCATCAATGTACAGGCTGTTTGTGATGCAGACATGCGCATACAAAATGTGGTTGCAGGCTTCCCGGGAAGTACTCATGATGCCCATATCCTGCGTCAGTCATCCACCCATCTTTATTTTGAGTCTGGAGAAGCTCCACCTGGGTGGCTACTGGGTGAGTACCCATAAAGGATCCCCTAAAATATACATAATGTTCCACTGTAATGCTATTAAATTGTTGCGTGAAAAATGCGCAACGACGCATGCCACAACAGACAAAATAGAGTCCCTCAATAGCGCGCACAACATCTGCGCGCAGGAGTTGAGATAAGGATTTAAGGGTGGACTTAGGGGTTTTAGGCTTAGGGGTCTTTGGGCTAAGGCTTTGGATTATGAGTGTAAGTGTTAGGCATTGGGTCTCATTAGTTTGGGTTAGAGGGTTTTGGCCCATTAGTCAATAGATTCTCCAACTTGCGCTCTTTGCTGGACGCACATTTTGTCACACAATTTCCAACAGTACGCTACTGTCGCCGGCTTCTGGCAGCGCCGTATTGTCAGCGCTCATTTGCCGTGTGCCACAAAGAAGGTGTGCCGACTGAGCCATTGCATCGTAGCTTGTTGCTGTGCCTAACCCGATGTGACGTGGTCATAGGAGTATGAAGTTCCAAGCCAGAGATCCCTAAACTAACGTCACATTAATCATTGCGTATATTTACAGATGCTTTAACGAGCAGCACAAACTCACATTCATATCTACATCTCCCATTTTTGTTGCCTTCAGGTGATGCAGGATATAGGTGTTTGCCGTGGTTGTTGACCCCTGTGAACAATCCACGCACAGAGGGGGAGGAGAGGTACAATGCGGCCCATGTCAGAACCCGGAATGTAATAGAGCGCACCTTTGGACTCCTGAAGATGCGCTTCAGATGTTTACATTCCACTGGCGGGGCTCTACAGTATACACCAGGGAAGGTTTGTCACATCATCATGGCCTGCTGTATTCTGCACAATATAGCAGTACAGGCAAACTGTCTGGGGAACATTGATGATGCTCCGCTTGAACCGGCGGAGCGTCCAGTACCTCCCGATGGTATGGATAATGTTCAGGGGTCACAACTACGTGCCCACGTCATTCGTGAGTACTTCCCATGTAAGTCTGAAACTAATTACAACCAACTCAAATGTACATGGCTTATGGTTACTAATAGATCTCTTTTCTCCTTCCCCATTGTCTTCCAGAATATCCAACAGTCCACAGTAGAGGATAGCTTTGTGATGTAACATATGTCTCGTGACGCATTCTTCATACTGGATCAAATACAGCCTGCTCTGATATCCGTTAATGGTAAGTATGCGCACATTCCCATACACATCATATATATTGATATCTGCCAACCTCAAGAAGCTAAGCTAAATGGATGGTCTGATGTATTCCACAATGTCAATGGATATAGTCCTCACAATCGTATTTGAAAACATCTGCCCAGAACAGTAATGTTCACATTGTCTGATCATGCTATTCCACATCCCATGGAGGCCAATGCAATTCCTAGCAATCTGGATATCTGAACATACCAGCATACTGTAAACCATAATAAATGTACCTCATGTGATGCAAAGAGGGGATGTCCCCTGTTCTTTGTCAGCGAATGCTGGTAAAAGCATTCTCAGTCAGATAACATGAATAGTCTCAAGGATGTGTTAACTAGGAATCATTGTGCAATATATCATATGGATTGTGTGACTCATCTCATCATATTGCCATTACAGAACTGTTGCCGTGTGTCAACACATTGTTTACCCACACAGGCATGGGAAACGACCTTGCCAGCAACAGAACATCAGCTACATCAATGGCGTCTACATTGTAAGTGAGTATTTGCGGGAAACATGTGCATGTATGCATGAGAGGAAATGACTAATAACTCCATTAATGTAGGCCTAACTTTCTTTTTCCCCAAGACATCACCTATGTATTGCTGAAGCGGTCAGAAATGTTTATCGGACCATGCAGACGTGTCCTGGGGGAACAGATCTCTTCGTTGAATACTCCACTTGATCTATCCAAGGTAGAGAACCACATGTGGATGTCCGAACATGTATCAATGAGTGATAGTTGTGATCTTCCCTTTCTATTACAGGATGCACTGGTTTCTCTCTCTCTCTCTCTCTCTCTCTCTCTCTCTCTCTCTCTCTCTCCATCCAACCCACCCCTGTTTACCCTTAATTTATTGAGTCACACAAGTCTTCTGCTAACTATCCCAATTAACCCTTTCCACTATGTTTTCTCTTGTCTTCTTCCTCACATCCCCTGCCTTTTCCTCAGACTCTTCTTTACTTCTCCCCTTTTTGTCTGCATCATTTTCATTTCAACTCTCATGCCCACCTCTCTCCTTTTATTCGCCCATCAGCTAATCCTACTCAAGCTGTGGTTAAACTATGTGTCTCCTGACTGTCCCATCTGCAGATTACATTATCTGTCCACATGGGGCAGATACCTTATTACATAATAGTGCATCGCACTTTACATCTGATCCCTTTCCTCTCCGACTAATGCATATCTTTCTACTTGACACAACCTCCTTCCTATGTATCTCTGACTTACTTATTAACCTTGCTATTCCTTATATACTCTTCACCATGTCCATTACCTTTAACTTGGAAGTGGTGATTTTCGAATCTTGTGTGGGCCTTTGGGAACAAATCATTTATCAACAGACTTTACGCTCCAAACAGGGCCCTCCATTTTCTTGCGTTGTCAATATTACATACTGTATATGTCCGGGTTCTTCTCCCCTGTACAGCATTACGGAATATGTTTGCACAATACAAATAAATGAGAATTCGACTAATCCTAATATTCCCACATCAGGACAAATTAGTCTGGGCCATCATTATCATCGGACAGATGGTTAGCTTGTACGAGATCCCAATGCCTAACATGTGTGCCGACATACCTACATCTGTTGGTGGCTGCTCATATGGCATATGTAAGGTTTCCACTAATATATTATTTGTGTGTTTGTATTCCAGATCCCGGTCAGAACAAGGCATGACGATAAACATCCTGACATTCCGTGGCCATGTCAATGTCTTCATGTATGTGCATGTGTCTGTTTCATTGCTTTGTTGGATCCAATTTGATATCTGATGACCTTGACTGAATAGCCGATATGTGTCACGAGACAATTTCAATATACAATGCAGATGTGATGTGACATCTGTCAGCTGATGTTCCTGGTATATCCACAGCATGTGTATGCTCATATAGGCTATCTCGATTCATAGGTACCTATTGGTTTAGGTATTCTATCCTCTCCTCTACTTGGACTGTTGTGAAGCCTGCAGCACCAACCCTTCAAGATCTTTTCTTCAGTGCTGATGTGACCCTCCCTGTGAATATGGGGAAGAGTAAATCCAGGCTTGGGACTTAACAGTTAAGGAGGTTACGTTAATCTTCAGTTATGCATATTCAACAACAGTGAGTATAGATGCTCAATCAGAGAACAAACTATCACTGATATTGCCTGGTTTGTTGTGAGTTCTCTGCAATAACTAACATCTGACTGATATGGTCCTGGTCAGGTCACCATCTTTTTGACCAAGGTTATCTATGTGCTGCTTATTGTTGCATGAGAACTGACGTTATGGGCTCATAGCATTCACTGATTGAGCACTTATACTTCTGATGTGGCATCAGAGTGTCCGTTTAACACACAAGCATACATTTTGCTCTCCCCATATGTATATCACCTATTCTGGATTATTATGGTGTTTCCTTATTGACTGTTATATATATGTCGGAACAATAATGAGATCTATTATATTGCCTAATGTTGGTTGATACACTGTACATCCCCTGATCATCCATATCAATGTAATTTTCCCTGCCTGCATTCTGCTCTCATATCCCTATTTCCCTGTGTTACATGGATTTTGTATCCTACCCCCCTCCACCATGATCCTTTGCATACCTGTGTTGATTAGTCAACCTGTGGCTTTGTGGCAAGCTTGCCTTGTTAATTTCTGTAAATATTAAATATGATTTATCCGCGATGTTGTTTGTGTCTGCCTCGTCAATGTTGATACCATAGCATTTCCGGAACATCAATAAAAGGACCTTCAGACTCCACATCTGTGCTCTGCACCATCAGTTAGGGGTGTCAATAGAATTCTCACAGTGTGTTTGCATTACTGATTTCAACCATGAGGGAAGGTTGGTATTAACAATCTATATGATGCAGAAACAGACAAATGAGACAGGTGTCCGTAAGTGGCTCACATCCTAATAGTGAACATACAGGGCCTCATTCAATTGCGATTTTGCCAATTGAATGGGGCTCAAAATAAGCACAGAACATATATTGTGTCAAACAGATTTTAGTTAGTGAAAACCTTGATTTTGGAGAGATGTTTACTAACTAAAACATTTTTCATAGAATATATGTTATGTGCTTATTTCAAGCCCTATTTAATTGGCCAAATTGCAATTAAATGAGGGCCACAGTATCTAACATAAGTGAGTACACCCGTCACATTGTTGTTAATATTTTAGTATATCTTTTCATGTGACAACACTGAAGAAATGACACTCTGCTACAATGTAAAGTAATTTTTCTGACCCATCAATAACTCAATACACAGCCATTAATGTCTAAACCATTGGCAACAAAAGTGAGTACACCCCTAATTAGAAATGTCCAAATTGACACGAAATGTCAATTATGTGTGGCCACCATTATTTGCCAGAACTGCATTAACCCTCATGGCCAGGGAGTTCACCCGAGCTTCCCAGGTTGCCACTGGAGTCCTCTTCCACTCCTTAATGATACATCAGAGCTGGTTGATGCTAGAGACCTTGCACTCCCCCACCGTCAGTTTGAGGATGCCCCACAGATGCTCAATATGGTTTCGGTCTGTCAACAAGCTTGGCCAGTCCATCACCTTTACCTTCTTTAGCAAGGCAGTGTCGTCTTGGCGGTGTGTTTAGGGTCGTTATGTTACGTTGCCCTGCGGCCCAGTCTCCCAAGGGAGGGGATCATGTTCTGCTTCAGTATGTCACAGTACATGTTTTCATTCATTGTTCCCTCAATGAACTGTAGCTCCCCAGTGCCAGAGATAAATGGATAAGTCACAACGAACACAAAAACATTGATATGAGATGAACCCATCATTTTGAACCAAAACAGTGATGCAGAGAGAGGGGAGGCAGCATCTGACATCATTAGGTAAATGCATATAGGGGGAATCCACACAACATATTAGCGAAAACATATATACACATGCATATAGGTTTGGTCTGGGCCTGCATGCATGCTGCCAGCACTGAGGAGCTACAGTTCTTTGAGGGAACCCATGAATGCCAACATGTACTGTGACAAACTGAGAAAGAGCATGATCCCTCCCATAGGAGAACGGGCCGCACGGCAGTATTCCAACATGATAACCACCACAAACACACCTCCAAGCCGACCACTGCCTGGTTAAAGAAGCTGAAGGTCAAAAGTTGATGAACTGGCCAAGTAGGTCACCAGACCTAAACCCTATTGAGCATCTGTGGGGTACTCCTCAAATGGAAGGTGTGGAGTGTAACGGAACCCATCACTGTTTTACCCTGTTTTATGGTTATGGTTAAAATATGATCATACTGTTATACTGTATGTATGTTGTTTTCTGCTCTGCAAAATCTTAGCCCAGACTATTGCAGACCTTGGCATAATAGATAATCCTAGTACAGAGACTCATCATAGGATAAGGAAGTCTATTGTATAAAGTGTTTTCATTATCAGACATAACAAAGAAGGATGATCTAAGCAATGTCTGATTGTATCAAAGTAGCCAGGTAGTCTCCGGGAGGTGTGACCCACCTGTTGTCCCTCAATGTGTATTGTGTGGCCAACTATGGGGGATGTGTGTATTGCCTGTGGGAAGAGATGTGTATATATATATTTCTGCCCAACAAAATAAAGTCAGTATTCAATTGACTCCCAATTGAGTGTGGGCAAATATTGGAGGTTGGGAATGGTGAGACTGTAGTGCTTCTTGGATATTGTACCGTATACCAGCGGAGATATTGGACTGCGTGTTCCAACTCCGTTACAGGGAGTGCAAGGTCTCTAACATCCACCAGCTCCATGATATCATCATGAAGGAGTGGAAGAGGACTCCAGTGGCAACCTGTGAAACTCTGGGGAACTCCATCCCCATGAGGGTTAAGTCAGTGCAGGAAAATAATGGTGGCCACACAAAATAATCGCCAATTTCACTTAGGGGTGGACTCACTTTTGATATTTCCCCTGAATTAATCTATCCATGTGTCAGAAACACGAATATCATGCATCACCGTTACTGTAATCAAACTCATGAATATTACCTCCACCCTCAGCTGCACTAGTGGCTGTTACCCCAACCCTACATTAACACAGGGCTGGTATATTGAAGGAAGATGTATGTACTAATCCAATAACGTTGGTGTGTAGCATTCATGTGGTGTTTACCAATCATGGTACAGTACAAACGAAAACAAACAATGATAATGTGAGCATAATGTTTAATCTTATGCTTCAAAGATTTAAATAAAAAGAAAAAAAAAGAACGGGAGACAGAAAATCCAGAACATCAAGAAATTGGAACCTAAAGAGATAAGAACAAGACATCAATTAGAACAATATACGCATTGACTGCAACACCTCAACGTCAATAGATCTTGGACATCAATTGCTTCTATATGCAACATGAACATGTTCTCACCTATTTCCGCTTCCGCTTGTGTGTTTCCTGGCTCTCCTGGCCTTTTGAAAATGTTCCCCTAGGCCGGCCCCGACCTCTTCGAATGTTTTGAGGCTCTTCCGGCCTGGATGCTGGGGACAGGGTCTGGGATGTTGAAGGTGGTGAGTTGGAAGGGGTAGCCCGGTCTTGGTGCTGGCCTTCTCGGGCCATTTCAGGCCTTCGGGCGTACTCCTCCATTGGAAGATTATGCCGCCTCACCTTCTGGAACATACGTTCATTTTGACGTGTCATTTCAGCAAACACACGGTCATTCTGGCGTCTCCTCTCCTCAAAGTTCCGGTCATTCTGGCGTCTCCGTTCCTCCAGCTTCCTGGCATCGTGGAGTCTCATCTCCAGCATGAACTGTTGATTTTGCTCACGCTCATGCTGGAGATGAGCCAGGAAATCCTGGCACTGGGCCGCTGACAGCGCAGGACTAACTGGCAGCGACCCAGACCACTGTGTCCTCTGGGTGGAGGCACTGCTAACTGGAGTGTCCTGCCTCAACGGATAAGCCTGCTGGTCCTGCGGGGCCTGTGGGGCTGGAGTGGCTGGCTGGGCCTGCTGGTCCTGCTGGTCCTGCAGGGCCTGTGGGGCCGGAGTGGCTGGCTGGGCCTGCTGGTCCTGCGGGGCCTGTTGGGCGGTAGTGGCCAGAGTGCCTGTATGGGCCTGTGGGGCCTGTTGGGCCAGAGTGGCGAGAGTGGCTGTATGGGCCTGCGGGGCCTGTTGGGCGGTAGTGGCCAGAGTGGCTGTATGGGCCTGCGGGGCCTGTTGGGCGGTAGTGGCCAGAGTGGCTGTATGGGCCTGCGGGGCCTGTTGGGCCGGAGTGGCCAGAGTGGCTGTATGGGCCTGCGGGGCCTGTTGGGCGGTAGTGGCCAGAGTGGCTGTATGGGCCTGCGGGGCCTGTTGGGCGGTAGTGGCCAGAGTGGCTGTATGGGCCTGCGGGGCCTGTTGGGCGGTAGTGGCCAGAGTGGCTGTATGGGCCTGCGGGCCTGTTGGGCCGGAGTGGCCAGAGTGGCTGTATGGGCCTGCGGGGCCTGTTGGGCGGTAGTGGCCAGAGTGGCTGTATGGGCCTGCGGGGCCTGTTGGGCCGGAGTGGCCAGAGTGGCCTGCTGGTCCTGCGGGGGGCCACATGCCCTGCCAGGGGCCCATGCTCCAGGGCAGCATTGATTGGGGATCCATATTGTGGGCCCAACCGGAATGGCACCACATTGGGTGGCCCCACATTTGGCCAGCCCACATTGGCTGGGAGCCAGGCGGTGCTATTATCCTGGCTGGAGGGAATTGATGGCACCTTGTGGAATGGCCTAGGCGGACTTTGATACGAGGGCCCTGCTACAGGTGAGGTTGCTGCAGGTGGTCCTGCATCTTCAGTAGGTGCAGGAACCTGCGGAGGCAGGGGACGCCTGGATGGTACTGAAATGAGACAAGATTTTGATTTGAGTATTGTTGTTTCCATATCTCTGAGATCAGAGTGACTTGTAATTGGCTGTGAATGTTTGACGCTAATCAAAATTGATCTGCATCATTAGTATTGTGGATCCTGGCTGGGATCTTTCCTGTTATGTGACAGCGACTGCTGGCAGCAGCAGTTGGACCAAGGGGCTGATAGATGGCGCTGCCGCTGTTATATACATCATTTTCAACTTACACAGAAGCCCAAAAGCACTAGCCCTCACACTTATCTGAACCCCTTACCTTAACAACACCATAACCCACTAAATATGCATGATTATATAATCTCCAGGAAAATGCTGTGACATGTAGAGGCTGCTCACTGCTGCTACCAGCAGTCACGGTCAGATAACAGGAAAGGGCCCATGGCTCATATGACTATATGTAATGCTGGTGCGGTGTGCCAACTGCAGTTAATTAGGACACGTGCTCATCTGAATCTGTTGGCCAGTGTGTGAGACAGACCAATCTGTGACCAATCCTCAGCAATGTGAGTTAACATGTTAATGTAACATGGTCCAGATTATGCTGTTACACGACACAAACTTGCAGTCCATCAGAGTCTGTATCCGCATATGCTGCAGTGTGCACATCCATACATGTACTCTCATGGGGATGTACCAGCTAGACCGGACCTATCCTGTTGTATGTGCGCATCTCTGGAAGTGCACCGCCACCGACTCTAGCTACGCCAGCCCAGCAGGCCAGGTAAGTGGTTATGGGTTTCAGGTTCTGGCTACAGTTAGTGGGTATGGGTTAGAGTTAGAAAGTGGGGTTTAGGGGGTTAGGGTTAGAGGGTTAGGGGCTTTGGGTGTACCAACTATTTTTGCTGGCTACATGGGGACGCAAGCGCAGCCGCATCCCTAGAGTGGGCGGCGGCACATACTGAAATGCCCACATAAAACAGGATACATCCGCTATACCTATAATCAAAATGTACATGAATTCTAAGCAGTAGGAGGGTTAAGCCAAACAGCTAGGGATGGGGAAGTTTAACATGGAGTAGAGTGTGACAGGGGAACTCATGACAATAAAAAAACAATTGCAATAGAGTTGTCATGTAGGCTTTATATGCACTGGGAACCAACAGCAAACATAACAATAACATCAATTGATTTGCAAAACGGTATCATAATCAGTTGTGGGAGGAGGTATTGGACATATATTTCATTGCTAACAATTCTGACAAGTATATTTCTTTACACTGGATTTACATGATTTTTGCAGCCTCATATATCTGTAGTCACAACCAGATATCTTACAGTGCAATTCAACGTCAGTTATCTATCGTTGTGGGGTACATGTGCGTACATATGAGGGTTTTAAGGTGTACATGGTACTCACATTGCAGGCTTTCAGACCGAGCGGAGTCCACCAGGCTAGGGAGGCCCACGACTGACGCTGGCTGGATCATGTCGCGGACTGTGGCCTCCCAACCGGGGTATGTGAACGTTTCTGGCGGCCCACCACCGGTTCCACGTGCTGCTTTGGCCTCATTGGCCATCTTCTTTTTCACATCAATACGGCAGTCTTGAAACCGGTGCTGGACAGACTGCCAGGTACGATTGGCATACCCCAGCGAGGAGACCTCAGCCGCGATCTCCTTGCAGGCATCTGTCCTCTGCCTGGGCCTCACTTCACTCCCACCGGTTAGGATGGAGTGTCGGGCTTGCACTCCTCTAACCAGTGTTTCGATCTCCTGGCTTGTGAAATTTGCTGCCCTTTTGCGTGCAGCAGCAGCTCTCCCTTCGCTGCCTTCTCCCTCCATCTCTCCTCCTCTCTCTCTCTCTTTCTGTGCCAGAACCTCCAACTCCAAGACCTGTGTGTCCACTTGCACAGCATACAACACAGTCACAGATTTACGAATTTCACTCCCTTTTAAACTATTTGTGCCCTTGATTGTCATCTTCCTATTGGTTAATTGATTTCAGGTTTGTTTTCAGAATTACGGGCTTGAGACTTGGCCGTAGCTTCTTAGTGAAACACGTACAGGTTTTGCGGATGATTGCCCTCCAAGCCCGTAGCTCGTTATTCAAACCTGTGCGGGCTTGCATGATAAATGAAGTTAAATATCTTTATTTGCGCATTTGAGAGTAGGGGAATGTTGAGCTATTAATTCTGAAACCAAACATCACTTTCACTTTTAATAAAAGCACAGAATGGCTTTTCGATGCTACGACTTGTAAGTTAGCCCTTTACGACCCGTAGGTCTATTTTACCCATTTCCGGACTTGATGGAGGCTAATTCCGCAGCCTTTGCGGGTCTGAGGTGCTCCAAGCCCTCGGGACTTTGTCCACGTATATTTGACAAGAATTTGAAAATACAAAAATTACGGATTTGAGTGTAGGGGAATGTTGTGCTATTTTTGCTAACACCTACAATCACTTTATAGTCTCCTCAGAGTGCAGGATGGCTTTATTTGGGCTTTATTATGTGCTTAATTGGTGCTAGCGGGACCTTTTTGCTGCAAGTAAGCTGCGGCTCGCTTTTAGCCTTGCAGAGAGGTTTCCCGTAGCAATTGAATAGCAACCGGGGCTTTCTTGCGGCCGAAGGGAATAGAATAGCCGAATAGCTTGCGGCCGGTCCTTGCGGCCCCCGCAACGGCTGCGGCCGCTAATAGAATGAGGGCCATAGGAAACTACATTATGATTCTTCTTTAATGTTTAACAACCTATAACCAATACAATGAAGCCTAAATAAGTATACCACAAGTGGTGCGCACAAAACAGGATTGTAGAAAAACTCCCACAAACACATAGCAAACTAAATTCATATTCTTAGTTAATGTTTAACAACCTATAAGCCTTACAAAGAAGCCTAAATAAGTATACCACAAGTGGTGCGCACAAATAGGATTGTAACAAAGTCACACAAACACATAGCAAACTACATTAATATTCTTATTTAATGTTTAACAACCTATAACCATTACAATCAAGACTAAATAACTTTAGCACAAGTGGTGCGCACAAAACCGGATTGTAACAAAGTCACACAAACACATAGCAAACTACATTAATATTCTTATTTCATGTTTAAAAAACTATAACCATCACAATAAAGCCTAAATAAGTATACCACAAGTGATACGCACAAAACGGGATTGTAGAAAAAAACACACAAACACATAGCAAACTGAATTAATATTCTTCTTTAATGTTTCACAACCTACAAGCCTTACTAAGAAGCTTAAATATGCATAACAAAAGTCGTGCGAACAAATCAGGATTGTAGATAAAGTTAGACAAACACATAGAAAAAAATAACCATAACAGATACAATACACCAAAATTAAGACATTTTTGCTTTATTTAAAAAACATTTCACTCAAACAACATTTTCAGATACTGCGTGAAGACAATCGGACGAGGACTTTCAGCACAGGACCAGACCATCGGATGAGGACTTTCAAGACAGGACCAGACCAGCGGACGAGGACTTTCAACACAGGACCAGACCATCGGACGAGGACTTTCACCAAAGGACCACAAGATCGGACGAGGACTATCGCCAGAGGACCACACCATCGGACCACGACTTTCAACAGAGGACTAGACCATGGGACCAGGATTTTAAACAGAGGACCACACCATCGGACGAGAACTTCCAACAGAGGACCAGACCATTGGACAAAGATTTTCAACCAAGGACCAACAAACATTCTGATTGAAATCACACTTCAACCAAGGTACAGTATAATAAGTACAAAAGGAGAAAACTAAAGAAACATGTTTCATCTGCATCCGTGTCAACAGAAAAATAAATAAAAAATTAAGAACTATGTCCCTTATTGTATTTAAATTGGCAATATGCAATACATGTTTCAATAACCACATCAATGTTTTTTTTGCAAAGAAGTTTTTAATTGGTAAACATATATCCACAAACAAGGTTTTCAATAACTTAAAACTTACTTCAAAAAAAGGTGTTAACTGCTTTTTTACAGCAGTATTCAATTGGCCAAATTGTTATTCAATGAGGCCAGGAATTATAACTTTTAACAAAATATAACTGATACATTAATGATTTACCTTTTATTTCTCAATTATTCACAATAATCTTTAACAGTAATTACAAATTTAAATATACCCAATTACATTTCTTTTTTTGCCTTTACAGATTAACATGGCTAATAACGAGAGCAAACAAGAGAAGAAAAGACGTCAAACTAGAGAAAGACAAGAGAGATGGGCCGCCCAGCAGACACCAGAGGAGAAAGAAATTCAACGAGAAAAAGAACGCAAAAGACTTGCAAGCAAAAGACTATCAGCTGCAAAAATGAAAGATACGCCAAAAAAAACTACAAAGCAAATAAAGCCTTTACAACCTGTTCCTCAAACATCAGATGACATTTTACAAGATACAATTAAAGACAGACCAAAAAAAGCAACTACAAAAACAAAGCATTTACAACCTGTTACTGAAACCTTACAGGACATTTCACCAAAACCAGGACAACATATACCAAGAAAAGCCACGAAAAAAACTAAGCATTTAGAACCTGTTGTTCAAACATTCCATGACTTTTCACCTGATGAATATGCAAGTCAAACTCCTATATGCTTTGCAAATTGTCCTTTACTCAAGTCTTTAGTAATTCATAGTTGTTCATAGTTGTGGGGACATGACTACTCAATGTCAGTTTTGTGAGGCTTATTATTTTAAACAGGAGAGACCCAGAGATGGCCAATTTATTAGTTGCTGTCAAAAAGGCAAGTTCAAACTTCCAGAAAGGAAAGAATTTCCAATCTATTTACAAAATATTATGACTGAACCTACTTTTCCAAACTACAAAAATTTTAAGACAAACATAGGATCCTACAATAGTGCCATATCCTTTGCATCTATGGGGGCAACATTAGCTGCTAATGTACCAGGACATGGTCCTTACTGTTTTAAAGTCCAAGGCCAAATTTATCATCGTACTTCCCATTTACATCCAGAGGAAGGAGAGCAAAGAAAATTCGCTCAACTATATGTCCTAGATACAATGGAAGCTGTTGACCAACGTATGCAGATGGAAGAAAATAAAAAATGCTTACCCAGTGTTTTCATAGAGCTAAATAACATTATGGACAACAATCCCTACAGTAAAGCTTACAAAAAAATGGCAGAAGTAGAAAATGAACAACTACTTCATGCACAAAGACATCAATTACCAATGCCAAAGGTTAATATGGTGCTTAAAAGAGACAGACATACTGATAAACGTTGTTATAACTTGCCAACATCAAATGAGGTTGCAATGGTGTTTCAAAATGATGAAGGAGAACCACCATTTCAAAGAGACATTAGAATATATCCCAGAAATGAGGAGCAACCATTTATTAATATGAATATCTTAAGTCCAAATTTAGATCCAATGACATATCCCATCTTTTTCCCACATGGAGAAGCAAGTTGGCAACCAAAATTAACCCTTCCCAGTTACCCAAATGCTAAAGCCAGAATCCGAAATAATGTTTCTATGCTTGAATTTAAAGTAGCTCAAATTGCCATTCGACATGGATTTAATCCAATTTTATGTGGTGGAAAACTAACCCAACAATGAATTATTGATTCATATTTGCAAGTTGAGGCAAATAATTTAAACTTTATAAAATATCAACAAGATAAACTACTTGTAGAACAATATTCTGGACTCATGGACTATGTTGCTGACGTGGCTACAAGCAGAGACATGACAGCTGGCAAAGCCATCATTTTAACATCTTCCTTTCAAGGATCTCCTCGAAATATGAGAGAAAGATACAATGATGCTATGGCTATTGTCACCAAATTTGGCAAACCCGATTTATTTCTGACATTTACATGTAATCCACAATGGCCAGAAATTACACAAAATCTACTTCTTGGACAAACTGCTTCCGATCGACCAGATTTAGTAGCCAGAGTTTTTAAGATCAAATTAAATGAATTAATACGTGACTTCACTATAAATCAGTTATTTGGCAAATGTCTTGCTTATGTATATACCATTGAATTTCAAAAAAGAGGCCTTCCACATGCACATCTTCTCATAATACTTCAAGAGAAAGATAAATTAGATACTTCGGACAAAGTGGATGCAGTCATAGTTGCTGAACTACCAGATCCAGAACTATATGGTAGACTATATGAGATTGTTACTCATCGCATGATTCATGGACCCTGTGGAGACCTTAATCCACAATCACCATGTATGGAAAATAATAAATGTTCCAAAGAATTTCCAAAAGATTATAGAAACAAAACATATGCAAATTGTGATGGCTATCCACTTTATAAAAGAAGAGAAGGAGATAGTGCCATTATTCGTGGAAAAAAAGTGGACAATAGATATGTACCGTATTTTTCGCCGTATAAGACGCACTTTTTCTTCCCCAAAACTGGGGGAGGAAAGTTGGTGCGTCTTATACGGCGAATATACCTTTTAAAACTGCCTCTCTGTCCTCTTGATCTCTTCCCACTCCTGATTGGCGCTTCCTACAGCACCAGCAGCATGCATCGCGTCGGCCGGTGCATCCTAGTGACGTCACACACGCGGCGCTGCAGTACACGAGGAGTGCTGGTAGGAAGCGCTGGGGTGAGATCAAGAGGGGCTGAGATCAGAAGAAAGGTGAGGATCAGGAGGGTCAGGGAGGGTCAGGGGCTCCCAAATGCTGCAGTATGTGTATGTGTTTGTATGTGTGTATGTATGTGTATGTGTGTATGTATGTGTATGTGTGTATGTATGTGTATGTATATGTATGTGTGTATGTATGTGTATGTATGTGTGTATGTATGTGTATATGTATGTGTATGTATGTGTATATGTATGTGTATGTATGTGTATATGTATGTATGTATGTGTGTATATATATATATATATATATATATATATATTTGTGTGTAATGTAGGTGTGTATCTGTGTGTGAAGTGTATTTGTGTTTGATTCAGATTTTTTTTTTCTTGTTTTCCTCCTCTAAAAACTAGGTGCGTCTTATCTGCAGGTGCGTCTTATAGGGCGAAAAATACGGTAGTACCCTACAATCCACATTTACTCATGAAGTACAACGCCCACATCAACGTAGAAGCCTGCACTTCCATCAAATCCATTAAATATGTCTACAAATATATTTACAAAGGCTATGATGCAGCTACTGTAGTCGTCAAAAGTGCAGACAACCCTGAATGTAGTGAGTTCGTACATGATGAACTTGCATCTCATGTAGATGCTCGCTATGTCAGTTCGCCAGAAGCTATGTGGCGGCTTTTAAAATTTGAAATGCATGATAGATCACATGCAGTATATAGATTAGCAGTACATTTGCCACAACGACATTTAGTCTATTTCCATGCTGGAAATGAAATGAATGCATTGGCTCAAAGTGAAGATCGTCACACTACACTAACTGCATGGTTTGAATTAAATTCCACTGATGCTCAAGCAACACAATACTTATATATTGAAATTCCATATCACTATGTTTTTGTGAATGGATTATGGAGACCAAGAAAAACCAGAGGCAATAAAATAATTCCAAGAATTTATAGAGTCAGTCCAAGAGATGTTGAACGTTTTTGCTTACGGATATTACTTTTAAATGTTCCAGGAGCACAAAGTTTTGAACACTTAAGAACTGTTAATGACATTGCATATGAATCCTTCCATTTAGCTGCAAGACATAGAAACTTACTCGCTGATTATACAGAGTGGGAAAGATGTTTAGAAGAAGCAGGACAATGTCAAATGCCACGACAGATGAGAGAACAATTTGCTTTTATTTGTATCTTCTCAAATGCTCCAAATGCATTAGCTTTGTGGGAGACTTTTAAAAGTAATATGGCTGAAGACTTTATGTGACGATACAATGAACCCATTGCACACTTAAAAAGCATTAATGGAAATCCAAGAAGTATTTTTAACTCATGGATTAAGTGGTGCAAGTTTTAATTTGCCTGATACAGGTCTTATAGATGACATAAACTTTGAAGACTATGACATTCAACTACAAGCAGAAAGAACAGAAGAAAGTCTTGCAACTTTAAATACACTACAATTGCAAGCATTTCATGCCATTAAAAATGCAATAGATGATGACATGGTGACAGAGCGTTATTTATATCTTGATGGACCTGGTGGATCAGGAAAAACCTATCTGTATAATTTATTAATGAGTTCAGTACGAGCACAAGGTCAAATAGCAATGGCGTTTGCCACTACTGGAATTGCTGCACTTTTATTAGAAGGTGGAAGAACTGTTCATAGTGGATTTAAACTGCCAGTGCCTATTTTAGAAACTTCTGTGTCAGATATTCGCATGACATCATTACAAGCAAAGAAATTGAAGAAATGTAAATTAATTATAATAGATGAGGCCACAATGATGTCATGCTATGCCCTCCAATGTATTGACCGTTTGCTTCGTGAAGTCATGGATAATATTTTTCCATTTGGTGGAAAGGTAATGTTGTTGGGTTGTGATTTTAGACAAACATTACCTGTCGTTGTACATGGAAATCGAACTGACATTATCGAAACCTGTATAAAGTCAAGCACAGTATGGAAACATTTTACCCATCTTCAACTGCAACAAAATATGAGATCAGAAGGCCAAACTGATTTCAATGATTGGCTTATTAAAATTGGAGAAGGCAGAACAGAAAAAATACTACATTTAGCTGACGACACTGTAGAGATCCCACCTCATATGATTTGTCAACAAGATATTATATCGGCTATATTTGAAGGGAGCATAAATAACGAAGAATATTCCGAGCTTGCCAACCAAGTCATACTGACGTGTAAAAATAAAGATGCATTAATCCTCATTAATGAAATCTTTAAAAAAATGAATGCACCACAAAGAAATTATCACAGTGCTGATTCTGTACTTGCTGATGACAATGAAAGTCATGCGAACTTTTCGACTGAATTCATAAACTCACTAACTCCTTCTGGAATGCCACCACATATTTTGCAGCTAAAGAAAGGTGCAATTATCATGTTACTGCGAAATATGAACCCCAAAAAAGGCCCATGCAATGGGACAAGATTAATTGTTCAACAATTAAAGGACCATTTTATAGATGCTGAAATTTTAACTGGTACCCATAAAGGAGAGAGAGTTTTCATACCAAGAATAGATTTAGCACCAAGTGAAAGTAGTCTCCCTTTTATACTTCAAAGAAGACAATTTCCCATTATTATGGCATTTGCCATGACCATTAATAAATCACAAGGTCAAACTTTCAAATCTGTGGGTATTTCCTTGGAAGAACCAGTATTTGCACATGGTCAATTGTACGTTGCGTTGTCACGGTGCAAAAATCCACAGGCTATTAAAGTTTACATTGAAAAGAATGAAAGTCAAGGTGATTTATTAGAAGATGGACGTATTTTTACTAAAAACATTGTCTACTATGAAGTACTATAACTTTGCAGGATAGAAATTAAAGCCATGAATTTTTTTTTTAAAAGCATTCAAAAATACATAACAATTTGTTGTTTAATTCAGTCATAATTAATTGAAGTACTGTTTATGGATGATTTGCCTCACAAAATACTTGCCTTGCATTTTTCGGACAAATTATGTTAAAATGTTAAGTCACTATGTTACTGTTTCTAATGTTACAAGTTTGAAAACAATATTTTCAAGTTCTTTCATTCAGCATATTACAAAGTTCATGTTAAGAGCTCAAGCACCTTTTAAGTCACAATGTAAATATTGACTGTTATTTTAAGATTACTCCCTGGATTAATGTTTATCGCCAGTTCATGTGGTCAGGAAGGAATTACTTTCATTGGGTACGTTTTAAGGAGAATTTTTACTGTATGCCTTCCTCGCCATTCAATGTATATTGAAGTTAACAATTATTCTGATAGAAATTGCATGTTAATACGGATTACTTTAAAGTTCAACTGTTTTTACATTCAAATGTTAATACTTTTAATACAAAATTATGTTTAAATATTAATTCACTATGTTACTGTTTATAATGTTACAAGTTGTAAAAATGTTTTTTAAAGTTTCTTACTTACACACATAATAAGTATCTGACTTAAACATATTATAAACTTCATGTTAAAATTGGGTACGTTTAAAGGAGGGTTTTTATAATGTTTCTCTTACTCTGCATTAAATGTATATTCAATTTAACAATTCTTCAGATAGAAATTACATGTTAAAAAAACAATTCCTGAAGTTTACTATAATCATTAATTTAAAGTGCAACTGGTTTTACATTCAATTGTTAATACTTTTAATACAAAATTATGTTACAAAATGTATTTACTATGTTACTGTTTATAATGTTCCAAATTCTACAAATGTTTTGTCAAGTTCCAAAGTTACAAAGAAAATAAAGTTCAAGTTTCAAAAAATATACTTTCAAGTTTATTGCTTACATATATTTCAAACTTCATGTTAAAATTGTGGACGTTTGAACAAGGCTTTTTACTCTTTGCTTTCCTCTGGATTCAATGTATATTGAAGTTAACAATTCTTCAGATACAAATTTCATGTTAAAAAAACATTACCTCAACATTTTACAAAAATACACGTTCATATCACAATACTTACAAGTGTCAAATATCTATATTAATAACTAAACAACTTTACAAACATATACATCACATTGCCGTCATTTTTTGACGGGCAAGTCGCTAGTCACATATATAGTTGTGAGCGTACGAGTTGTTGCAAACGCTTGCGGGCTCGCGCAGCGAGCCGCGGCCCTCGCATAGCGAGGGCTGCGGGCGAGGGCCTCAGTTGCTGGCATGGAGCGCCGAAGGCGAAGCGAGGGCCTCAGTTGCTGGCATGGAGCGCCAAAGGCGCTCCTTGCCAGCAACTGCGACCCTCGCAAAATTAACGTTAAAATGCAAACAACATTTTTCTGGGTCTGAGTAGGCGGAATGAGGGCGGTACCGGAAGTGGAACATACACCAGCTCGCAGATGAGCTGGTGGTAGGAGAGCTGGGAGGTCATGCTCTGCAGACAGCGGTAATCCTGAGCCCATCGCGGATCCAAGGATATAATGATTAAATAGACGCCAGGAAAGCCTCGAGAAGGACCATCATATTACAAGGCAGATAAGTAAAGCTTATTTAAAATTTTTATAAAGTATACATTTTCAGCTTGTGAAATTACCCTATATACGTCCCATCTCCCCCCTCCCAATATGCCTTAAAGGACAGTATAAATTTAAAGACAAATCCCCAAAGCTACTAGCACTGCTAAAAAGGAGGATTAAAACCAAAGAGTATATTTTTGCAGAGTATGGCAAAAGTCGGAGGACGGAGAAGGTCCCCGTGAAGATCTCGCGAGAATACGCGCAAAGCGCGCTAAAAGGCGCGAAGGAGAGAGTTTTCCCGCGAAAGAGCCACGGGTCACCTAAAAGGGACTAAGGAATTAACGAACTATACAAAAGTCCTAAAAACAAAGGTGTACAACAGTAAGAGGCATACTATGCCACAGAAACAATATATTGGTAAAAAGGCTAAGAAACAACTAGAACCCGCTACAACATGCTAGGGAGCTATATTGGGGAATACAAAGGAAAAGGACAATAGTAATATACTGAGTCAGAGGAGGCAGAGGGAGCTGAGGAGAAAGGGTATAAACAATAAACAATAATAAGCTTTATGAAAATATGCTAGAGACAAGAGGCTAAGGGCGTGAAGATGAAGATATAGAAAAGAACCCTTTTAAAACACTACAAAAGGTAATCCACTAATTCAAATTATAAAAGTTAAGCAAAAAATAAAAAGGACTCCACAAAAAGAAAGGAGGAAAAAAAGAGGTAAAAAAGGAAGGAGAACGAGTAAAGGAAGGAGGGAAGGAGGGAAGGAAGAGAAAGGGTGAGAAGGAAGAAGAGAAAAGGAAAAGAAAGAGATAAAAGCTAAGTGGAGAAAACTAAAAACTACGAATTCACAGGAATACCTCCCAAAAAAACAATAAGATGGCAAATAAGAAACCCTCAAATACTATAAAAATAAAAAGCAAGGAGAAGAAAACTGGTGCTTCAGAAACAAATCAATTTTTTCCCCCAAAACAAAAAAGTAGCATATTAGAAACAACGCAATCAGAATCATCTATATTGGAACAATCCATAATTTCCTCCCCGAAGAAAATTGTACATTCTCCCCATGATAATATTGAAAAATTACAAGAGGAACCATTAACCTATTTAAAAATGAAAGACCTTCTACAAGATTTCCAAGAAAAGATCATGTTGGAATTAACAAAACAGATGTTGGAAAATACAAACTCAGTAAAAGAAACTAGTAAAAGAATAAATGAATTGGAAATCAAATGTGATAAATTAATCATGGATAATAATGCATTATTGAAATATACAAATAAATTGGAATATAAGATTGAAGAATTAAATATGAAGATAAATATTATAGAAGATAGATCAAGGAAAAAAAATATAAGAATAAGAGGAAGAAATGAAAATATACAGGAAAAAGATCTACTGGGATATATCAAAGATCTATTTATTAACTTATCACCCCAAACTTCCAAAGATGAAATGAAAATAGAAAATATATACAGGATTCCCCTCCCTAGAGGACTAGATAAAAATATACCTAGAGACGTTATAGTCAACCTCCAATCCATTAATTATAGAGATACAATAATCAAAGCTAATTCCATAAAAAGGCCAATGGAGGCCCCATACGATAAAATTTAAATATTTCCGGATCTGTCTAAATACACTTTGAATAAAAGAAGAGAATACACGGCAATAACACAAAGTTTAAGGAAAGCAGAAATTAAATACAGATGGAAATATCCAACGGGACTATATATAATGGAAGGAAACTCTTGGAACAAAATAGACTCTGTTAAAGAAGGACTCGTGCTGCTACAAAAATGGAATATAGAAGTAGATCTCTCAATCCATTCCAAAGACAATACCCAATTAAATTTAAAGAACCCGGAATGGGTCTTGAAATAATAGAGGTTTAGGAGGAGAGGAAAAGATCCTAGAAGAAAAATGAACTATTATGGACACTTTCTGTTTTTTTTTTTTATATATATTCACATTTTGTGGCTGGTCCACTCACACTTTTGGATATGTAGTAGGGGTTTATAGTATATAGTAGTAAGAATACAGATACCCCCTAAGAGAACACCAATATTATGGTAGTGAATATCGAGCACTTTATTATGAACGCACTTTATAGAATTAAATAGTTAACTATAGAATATAAAGCACTTTAATTAATTCTAAAGAGGAGTAGAAATCCTACACTATGTCGGTAAATAAAAGCACTTTATTTATGCACTTTATAGAGGTACAGAAATGTAAAAATGCATTGGAAACACTGTAATTATACAAAGGAATGTAAGAGTGGATTGTCGCACTGATATTATAAAAAAAGTTTTAGAAAGAATAATAATACGAATTGTGAGAATATAGAAGAAATTATAAAATACCCACTATATTCGAGATTTTTGATAGCACAAAATGTTTGTTAGGAGGTAAATTTTTTTTTTTTTTTTGAGAGAACATCGAGGAAATGGGGGGAAAATTAAGCACTTTATTGATACGCACTTTATAGATTTATAGAAATATTTAATAAATTATTATCCACTTTAAAAATTATAAAGTAATAAAATTTTAGGACTTTAAGATATCTGTACCGAGGGGAATCCATACTAGACCTCTGGGAGAAAAGGAGGATAAGAGAGTAGGGAAGGGGAATGAGAGGGAAGAAAGAAAAGGAAAAGTGAGAAAAGATATAACAAAGAGGTGAAGGGGTACACGAAAATATCAATATTAGGTCTTTCGTTAAATACCAATTTTATAGATTGGGCTGATTATAAGAACTAGAGAAAATGGTATGGACTCCCTCTCGAATAAAGGTATATAGGGGGAATGATAGGTATTTTGGTTTTTTGGTGTAACAGTCTAAAAGAGTAATGTATAACTATTTAAATAACTATATGAGGGTAAAAATCATGTTAGAAATTGATTATAGAATAAGTAATATAATTATTTGTTTTGGGAGAAATACGAAGTAATGAGATGGGAGGAGCCAGGAGGGAAGGGTTCAGTAGAATAAAAAATGCAATATATATAAGTGTAGGTTGACATCATATAAAATACATTATAGGGGAATATTTTGGTTACTGTGGACAAGGAAATATTTATTTATCCTTTACATTCCCCTAAACAGTAGTAGTTGGATAAAAGAATAAGGAAGATAGGAGGGTCAAGGAGAGTAATAGAAAAATTTAAATTAAAATAAAAAGATACAATACTTAAGAAGGGCGTAAATCAGGGATATAAGATCTCATGACCTCCCAACTAATGAACTAGTAAGTTTATTATAATTCCTAGCATTTCCTAAAATTGGCATAATTGCCCTTATAAATTGATCAGAATGAAGGGCAAAAATATGAAAACAAGTAAAATCAGACGTACTTCAAGTTCTAAGGAAACTATGCCAAAGGTTTGTAAGAATGTACGAATGAATGAATTTCCCGGGGATACAGTATATACAGATACAATTAACAGAAAGAGACGAGACAGAAATAGATATACCAAAAAGAGACTACTTAAAAAAACAAAAGACAAAGAAAAAGAACTAATTGTAAAAAATGGTTAAAATAATATCACATAATGTTAATGGACTAAATTCCCCATCAAAAAGGAAAATAGCTTATAACTATTATAAAAAAAATAAAGTAGATATTCTTCTTTTACAAGAGACTCATTGGGGCAAAGATACCCTAAGATATGTAAATAATAAAAACTATAACATTAAAATAGATTCAACATATAATAAAAGATCCAGAGGGGTATCAATCCTCTTTAGTAATAATTTAGAAGTTCATGAGGAAGTCAAGATTATAGACCCCTTAGGAAGATACATAATATGGTCTGGTACAATAAATCGAGTAAATATGACAATAGCCAATATATATCTCCCAAATGTAAAACAAATTAGATATTTCAAAAAGATACTGAAAGAAATAAAAAAAATTAGAAAAGGACAATTAATAATTGGAGGGGATTTTAATATGGTGCTGGATCCGGTAAAAGATAGAATAGGTACAATTAAAAAAAATTCAGAAAATCAGATTAAGAAAACTTCTAAAGATTTTGAAAAAATAATATCAAACGAAGACCTTTTTGATGCATGGAGATTATTGAATCCACATGAGAGGGATTATACATTTTTTTCAAATCGTTTTAATTCTTACTCAAGATTAGACTATTTCTTAACAGATATACATACTATAAGACAGATAAAGGATATAAAAATATATACCGTTACATGGTCAGATCATTCTTTGGTATGTATTAATTTAAAAGAAGAAAAGATAAGTAAAAAAAATAAATGGAAGCTAAATCCGATTCTATTTAAGAATGAACATACTTTGGGATTCCTAAAAAAGGAAACTATCGAATTTTTTAAAACTAATAAAAATACTGTAGATTCACCATCTATGCTCTGGTGCGCATATAAATCAGTTATAAGAGGTCAAATGATATCACGAATGGCGGCGATGCATGGGGAAGGGGGGAAATCCCTGAGACTACTCCATATAGATTTGGAGAAACAAACAAGAGATAATAGAGCGAACCCATCGGTGGAAAGATCAGAGTCGATTGCAAAAAAGAAAGCCCAAATAAATAAAATCTTACAAAACCAGGTTGACTCCTTGACTTGGAAATTTCAACAATCCAATTTTGTAATGGGGAACAAGACAGGTAAATACCTGGCCAATAAATTAAAAAGACAAAAAAGTCAAAATAAAATTTATAGTCTAAGAGGACCTGATAATATTTTGAATTTTCACCCCGATAAAATAAGCGCAATCATGAAGACGTTTTATAGCTCACTATATAATTTAAATAATAACCCCACATTCAAAAAACCTAGTATAGAAGAGATAAATATATTTTTGAGTCAAGTGACTCTACCAAAATTACAAGAAGAAGATCAAAGATTTTTAGATCAAGATATTTCCGTGGAAGAAATAGAGGAAGTAATTAATAAAGCAAAAGCGAATAAAGCCCCAGGTCCAGACGGTTTTGACCATTTATACTATAAATGTTTCAAAAAAGAAATTGGAGAACACTTGCAAAATATGTTTAATGAGATTAAAAACCAGGGGAAAATGATGTCAGAACTATCAGAAGCCAAAATAATCAATATCTTAAAACCTGGGAAAAATCCAGAAGAAGTAACTAGTTACCGTCCTATCTCCCTTATTAATATAGATCTAAAAATCTTTACAAAAATTATGGCTAACAGATTAAATAAAATTATACCAAAGTTGATACACTATGATCAATCGGGCTTTGTTCAAGGTCGCCAGGCATCAGACAACACCAGACGTCTAATTGACTTAATGTTTTACATTAGGAAAAGAAGGATCCCCACACTAATCCTGTCACTCGATGCAGAAAAAGCATTCGACAGGGTTAGTTGGGAATTCTTGGATGCAGTATTACAGAAGTTCGGGCTTGTCAATTTCGCTTCCAAAACAATAAAAGCTATTTACAAGGATACAACAGCTTACATTGCTGGAACAAATTTCGAAACAGAGAGGTTTGGGATTAGCAATGGTACACGACAGGGATGCCCCCTTTCCCCATTGCTTTTTCTGCTGTTTATGGAACCATTGGCCTCACTAATAAGGAAAGCTGAAAATATTAAAGGCATAAAAATAGGAAACAATGACTATAAAATAATGCTATTTGCTGACGATATCATGCTAACATTAACAGACCCAATAGATTCCTGCGCCAATTTACAATCTTTGTTATCTGATTATGGTAGAGTATCATACTTCAAAATAAACCCTCTTAAATCAGATATTATTCACAAATTTATTGAGCAAGATTTATTAAATAAATTAAAAAAATCATATGCATTTAATTGGAACACAAAGTATGTTACTCATTTAGGCATAAAATTCACGTTTCAAAACAATAAAATTATAGTTAATAATATAACAGAAATAGTAAAACAGATCAGAATATTACTATACGACTGGAATACAATAAGATTCTCATGGTCGGCTAGAATGGCCATAGTTAATATGAGTATTGTCCCCAAAATAACATATTTACTTAGATGTGTCCCCGAAAAAGTTCCAGAATATATAATTAAAATAATCCAGCAAATATTAGATAAATTTATATATGCAGGGAAAAAAGTGAGAGTTAAAAAAACCATAACAAATAGAAAGTTCGCACTGGGAGGTATGGGATCTACAGATATGAAAATGGTTAGTGAAAATATAGCAATATCTCATATAATTAACATGAATCTAAAACATAGGACAATAGGTTGGAAAAATATTGAGGAAGATCTCGTGGGAACTGTCCCAATAAGAACATTGTTGGGGAAATTTAATGGGAAAGAAACAATTTGGGAGAAATTACCAGAAGGTATTAGAACGATTATAAAATTCTGGGGGAAAAGCAATACTAGATCAGAGTTATTCCATATACCTTCAGCATCTATACCTATAGATATTTTAAGAGATAAATCATTTAATTTAGAAGTGAACTTATTGGAAAAAGCTTCAATCTCGCATATAGCTGATTTATACCCAGAAGGCAGATTAGTAAAGCAAAGGGAACTTCAGGAGAAAGGGGTACCTAAATCTTTCTCATGGATAAAATATAGAATAATGTTGGAAAAAATGAAACAAAAGGGTTTTTTACGCGATAAAATAGAAAAATTGTATGATTTGGAAGTAATTTTGATCAAAGGCCAGGTGAACCATCTGGTATCTAAAATTAGTAAAAGTAGGATTAAACATACGAAATTTGAAAAAACAAAGAGTATAAAAGATTGGGAAGATAACCTTAATATAGATTATAATGAGCAAGAATGGTCAAGGGCTTTTAAGTTAATAAAGAAATCCTCTATTAATACCATGTATAGAGAAGTATACTTTAAACTGATACAAAAGTGGTACATGGTTCCTGTAATTATGAATAAGTTTGATTCCCAAAAATCCTCACTATGCTGGAAAGGCTGTGGCAAAGAAGGCAATACATACCATATTTGGTGGGATTGTGTTAAGATAAGAAAATTTTGGGAAGAATGTTGTGGACACCTGAAGAAAATTGCTGGAACAAAATGTCCGTGTTCCCCGGAATTAATATTGTTCCATATAGGGATAGAAAAATTCTTCCCCAGTAATAAACTACTGATATCCCATATATTACTGATCATTAAAGCAATGGTAGTCAAATATTGGAATAAATTGGAAATCCCTAAGTGGAAAGAGATCATCAATAAAATTAATTATAATAAAGATTCGATGAAAGAAAATATTAATGAAAAATCCAAGAAAATAAATACTATTAATTGGATTATATGGGAACCGTATATGGAAAAATTTTAATGGGGCTCACGGAAAAAGTAATAACTGAAGTATATGGACACTGACAATTATTGGTTTGCTTTTTTTTTCT
This sequence comes from Discoglossus pictus, assembly GCA_027410445.1. Lineage (NCBI taxonomy): Eukaryota > Metazoa > Chordata > Amphibia > Anura > Alytidae > Discoglossus > Discoglossus pictus. Next base: position 197,488,631 of record CM050165.1, on the reverse strand, counting down.
TTTCTTTTTGCCCATCTTTTAACACTGATAATTGGTCCAGAGATATTTTTAGTAGTATTAAATATTGGTTTATTATAAAGTAGGTTTGTCTCACTTGGTCAAGGATTGTTGCGATGTACCTGTGTGTCTTGTATCTGCCGGGAAAATGTTTTTAACTATATTCTGATGTATGTATGTTTTGAAGAAAAAAAATAAAGAAAAAAAGTCTAACAGTTAAAAAAAAAAAAAAGAAAAAAAAAAAGTTTATTGCTTACATATATTTCAAACTTCATGTTAAAATTGTGGACGTTTGAACAAGGCTTTTTACTCTTTGCTTTCCTCTGGATTCAATGTATATTGAAGTTAACAATTCTTCAGATTTCATGTTAAAAAAACATTACCTCAACATTTTACAAAAATACACGTTCATATCACAATACTTACAAGTGTCAAATATCTATATTAATAACTAAACAACTTTACAAACATATACATCACATTGCCGTCATTTTTTGACGGGCAAGTCGCTAGTCACATATATAGTTGTGAGCGTACGAGTTGTTGCAAACGCTTGCGGGCTCGCGCAGCAAGCCGCGGCCCTCGCATAGCGAGGGCTGCGGGCGAGGGCCTCAGTTGCTGGCATGGAGCGTCGAAGGCGAAGCGAGGGCCTCAGTTGCTGGCATGGAGCGCCAAAGGCGCTCCTTGCCAGCAACTGCGACCCTCGCAAAATTAACGTTAAAATGCAAACAACATGACACAACAACCGCGACACTCGCAAACTTTACCTCGCAACGCAAAAAAAACATACGACACACGTTACCACACATTACGACCTCGCAAAAATCGTCCGCAACTCTTGAACCTCACAAAATTAAAAACACAAGAAATACACACAGCACATACATAAAAAGCTTACCTACAGCAAGAGGAAGCATCCAGGACCTCAAAAAAACAACTTACACCTTCAGTTAACTCAAAATAAGAGTTTAGACACTAAAAATTCTCTAAGCGAGAGAAAAAATGGCCGCCGAACAAAACGAAAACGAGGCTACAGCACTCTAACCACGCAAAACACCACAAGAAACTCGAAAAAACCCCACCACAAACGACCTACGGATAGTCCGCTAAGACGCATACCACACATTACCCGCCATTTTACGCTAATGCGGAAGTACACAACTATGCTAACGGTTTCGGCTCGCGCACGCACACTATTACACTGCACACATTCATCACGCTTACACAGCAGCTACACACCACTAATGCTGCAGCAACATCAAAACAGATTGCCAGCTCTTCAACAGAATGCTTTAAAATAGATAAAGTATATTCATTTATTAATGTATTATATACAGTATTTCATTATTACGCACCAAACACCATTAGCTCACTTACAATTTCATTGCCGTCATTTTTTGATGGGCAATTCGCTAGTGTATATATATTTATATGGGGTCTTGGGGTGTAGCAGTAATGGGTAAAGGTGTTGGGCAGGTTTGCTGTTATAGGAAGGGGTCCAGGGGGGTGCCCAAAACTTTTTTTTTGCACCAGTGTGCTCCATTCTCTAGCTCTGCCTGTATAGAGACATATTTACGTAGTATATGATATGAGTCAAAAGCAAATCATAAGGAGGTTAAAACATTGCTGCATCAGGGCAGTTACACATTTTCTACTATCTGTGAATAAAGGATGTTTGGTGGTGTCAGGGAACACATGTAAATATCCAGATATATTGGATTCATGTGTTGAGGTAAAACATTGTCCTATCTACAGAGAAAAGCATAATTTACATTCCAGGACAAAGGAGCATCTTTTTATTTTTTGTTAGGGATAACCAAGAAGATAGGATGTTGACCAGCTGAGTTCTTGACCATATCATCTTATTATCCAATAAATTCATCTATTCCCAGTCTGGTCATGTTAACTAACGTATAAATGGGTTTTATATCTGTTTTATTTTAATAATAGTCAGGTACTAAATTTCATAGTATCTCCATATTTATTTTGTTTATAAACTATGAAATTACTCAGATTAAGCAATTATCAACATTTTGTTTCTATGCACTTAGAGAGTTATTAAGTGTTAAATGTTAAATATTCCCTTTTGATTAAATTTGGGATTTGTGTGACTCTTAAAATTACAGTCCCTTGCGGGTGTGCAGCATATATCTAAAGGAGCCCAAGTGCAGCCAATGTAAGAACCAATCTGCATCCTGTATCTGTAAGAACCAATGTGCAGCCAGTGCCTGTAAGAGCAGATTTGCAGACTGTGCTTGTAAGTATATGCTGTGAATTGATGCTGGAGGAGGGCCGGGAAGGACAAAAATAAATAAATATGCGACCGTCCACTGCTAGGGGGAGGGGCATTTTTTTTTTTGCACCAGGGCCCTTTATGCACTAGCTTTGCCACTGGGCTAAGTAATTTGTATCTTTTTGATCATATTCTAGGAGCTAGTGTAGCAACTGAACAGATAGCACCCCCTGTGGAGGTGAAGGTCTTGGGTTCAAACCAAACTTTTTTTGTATTATTCTTTACTGTTTAAAAATTACAGATATATGCTTTAGTTTATATAATAAAGCATGTGTTAATTTGAGGTAACTGTTGATTTTTTAATACAGTGGTACCTTGGTTCAAGTCCTTAATCCTTTCTGGACCGCAAAATGCGAACCAAACAGGATGTGAACCAAACAAGCATTTCCCATAGAAATCAATGTAAATGGAAATTATTTGTTCCGGACCCCAAATTTTATTTAGAAAAGATGGACTTGTTTTTGGATGCAAAACCTGAGAGGACTTGAGGGACCAATGGGATAGTGATAATGTAGAGGAGGAGACAGGTTATTGCTTGGAAGGGGAGTTCTGTTCCATTACAACATCAGGCACTTGCACAGGGGATAAAAAACATCAATGATTATAACAAAGACCTCTTTGATATTTGATAATTGTCTACAATATTCTCTTGCAAACAATATATGCTTCCAGGTTCCCCCTATCAAAACTCTATCTTCTTCACCCTTCTCCTTTTTCTTTATTCACTGAACTCCCATTTGCCTCCCTTGTCTCCTTTCTCATTCTTTCCTCCTCCTCACCCTATGGCTCACGTTAAAGGGCCAATTAATTCAGCACATTTTGACAACATCATTGTAAAGATCTCATAAAAGCATGCTGAAATACATTTTTAATTTTTCAAATAAGTGAATGTTTTACTGAGAATTCAAATAAATTCAAATCTGTGTTTACATGTATAATAGACTGTGAACATGTTGTGGCATTAGTGCAGCCAATCAGGTTGCAGGGGTGTCACATCCCTCCTCCATTTAAGTCAATGCTAAGGCTGCTTATATTTCCAGTATGAGAGAAATCGACCTTGTAATGGTTTCTTTTTTTCTCATGATAGAAAATTTAGATTTCTGCTGTCTTACCTCTCTTAAATTTGAGCAATGCAAACCAGCTCAGGGGAGCAGCTCCGTAGCACTGTGTAGTGATCAAAAGAAGAAACAAAATGTAACCCTTAACAAATCTATCTGTTCAGGTATGGAATGCTGGACTCCTGTAAACAGTCAGTTATGGGTTAACTGGTCAGTGCAGTCCGGAGTCCAGTGAAAAGCTGCTATCAATCCCTGCCATAGAGAATCATAACAGCCGCGCATTCTGCATGCTGCTATCTTTTATTACTCAAGCAACAGCCAGTAGGCAGGATACACGTGTATGTGAACAGACTTAAAATATTTAGACTTTTTAGTTGCTATTAGTGTAATTAAAAAATAGTTCATTTTAACATATAATCTTGTTCTTTTTCACACCATGAATAGCACTTACAATGAGGTAAATTGCCCTTTAACTTAATTTACAACTAGAACTCACAGTGCTGCCTGGCTAACCCTTTCAGTGCCAATGGTTCAAGATATATTCCTGATCCCGCAGGACATACGCATTTGCAACATTTTGCTATGCATTTGTTTAGACACCTTTCCTTTCAGTTTATTTGTATACATACATGGAAAATACATTTCAGCTTTCTGCTGGCATATTTGTTGGTGGTATGTAAACAGGAAAAAAACAATAATAATGATATTAATTAAATAACCTATACAAACTAAAACCAATCTGATTAGTTAAAGTTTAGCTAGTAATGAAAACACTGGTTCGCCTGAGTGCACCAATAATACATTTAGAAAAATTACAATTAGTTATATCCAAGACATGTCATTAAATAATGAGCACAGAAGGCATTTCTTCACTTAATGAGTACAATAAACATATCCAGATGCTAAAAGAAGTTAGTTTATTATTCCTTTACATCAACATAAACCTATAAAGCTGTATGATGTTTGAAAGCACTAACCCCCAAAAATGACAAAATACCCAGAATGCTGCAACACCCAAACACAAGTCTTTCCTAAAATCCAACATTTATATAAATTTACCAAAAATAAAAAATTTCAATTTGTTAGCAAAATATCTCAAGCAAGCTCATTATATGATGCATATAAAATACTAATAATAAAAGTCCATATTTAAGGAGTAAATAAGCCCACATATGTTTGTATCTACCATCCCCAGAAATGCCCGACACGTAGGCTGCACAGGCTCCATGGGTCAGCACATAGCGTCACGTCACCCAGGGGGGCCTGTAGATGTCGGCCAATTACGTTGCATTTTGGGCACAAAAGGGGCAGTTGTGGAAGCTTGTTTGTGTTAGTTTGTCCGTTTGTTGCGTCCATTTTGTGTGTGTGGTTGCTTGGGCCCAATATGGATGCTGAGGATATAGAGGCTTTACTGGCCAAAGTCAGAGCTCAAACCTTAAGCCAAGGGGTTAGGTGGCTGCAGGACAGGCTGGGGTCTCCCATGCCCAGGGCCCTCCATATATTGCACAGGCCCAGCCTGTAGTGGCTACTGGCCTCGGCAATACCAGAGGGGCCAGTGGGCTACTACCCCACCCCACCTATACAGAGCCATCAGACTCCTGTCAGAGCAAATGTTAAGGCCAGGATGTGCAGGGGGGATACGGGTCATGAGAGTCAGGACCCCATAACCCCCACGCGAAAGAGGGCAGAGCCCACAGGCGGTGAGGGCGAGGGCCTAGAACCCGGCCACCGCCAGTCACTTTGCCCAAAGGGTCATGCTCACGCCAAAAGGCAAGGAACACCCCTCTACCGCCCCATAAAGGGGGCGCAGGGGGTAATTGAAAAGCCGAGAGCTCTAAAAAAGCTCCTACAGCCCCCCCCCCCACTATGCCGACGCTGCAGTCCCCTCTGGTTCTCATACTAACAGCACTTCTGGTGCTTTGCAGGGTCGCAGCAACAGTGCAGAACTGGGCATGGCGACGACACGGGACAAGAGGAACAGAGTCGTCAGCGAGATGAACAGCCAGGAGAGCCTGGTGATGATCGATGACGTGCCAGTGACAGCCACAGTGGTGAGGCAGGCGCGCCCCACTAGGGCCCGAAAGATGATGAGCAGGTACAGTCCACTACTATTCACTTGCACTCCTATTAGGCGACAAAGGGCTGAGACTGATGACGCTACGGTTAGGCCATAGCGAAGGGTGACTAATATCGACCCACAGGTAGACCTCATACCGGCTAGGACAGTCTCAAAGGACCCTGTACAATGTTTGCCAGAACCAGCGGTACCAAGAAGCAGGAGGTCCTGCCAGTGCAGTTGCACCTGCACAGGCTCAGAAAGTGGACAGAGCCCACGGATGGCCAGACGGTCGGAGTCCCCAGCGCATCAGGAGGGACGCAAGGATATAGTCAGCTTGAAGAAAAAAGGGAGCCCTCGCATGCAAGGCATGTTTTTTAGGATCACTCAAATCCCTTCTATTTGTGTGGAAGAGTACCTTAATCAGTGACCGATGGGACGGTGTTCGCTGTTGATTCATCCCGATGGTACGGCATTATCTCGTTACCAATTTGAGTAGGTGCTAAAAGGGGCACTACAGCGTTTGAGCTTTAAGCTGTTGGAATTCGGTACGCACTCCTTCCAAATTGGGGCTGCTAGGTTACGTCTTCCTGATGCCGCAGTAAAGCGTATCGGTAGATGGGAATCGGAACGTTTTCTCCTATTTACGGCCTGGGGCAGTGGTCTAACGGATGTTCTTTTCCTATTTCAGGAGAAAAGAAGCAACTTTGAATCCTGGGCCATTTGTACATGTACTGGGGCCACAGTTTAGCCACAGTTACTGAGAACAAGGCACAATTGGGTTTTCCTGTCACTGACTTACACGTGCAGTGTTTTGGGACACGAGGCCTGCAGTGGTCTCAAGTAAACAGACTATTGGACTCATACGCCCAGTGTTACGGACAACCCAATCTTTTACTTGTGCGCGCTGGGGGCAATGACTTGGGGGTAGTGCCCATGCGAAGGATGCTGAGGGATATGAAACTCAATGTTGAAAGTTGGGCGAAGAAGATCCCAGGTGTATTCATCGTATGGTCAGAGATGATGAAGAGGCGTTCCTGGCAAAATGCCCGGATACCGTCAAGTTAGACAAATCTCGTCAGAAGATCAATCAGCAGTTGTCGAGCTTTGTGAGGAAGCTAGGTTTCGTAGCCATTCGACAAGAATTTGAATCAGTCGGTGCGGACGAGTTTTTCAGGAAGAAAAAGGTACACTTCACCGAAATCGGCGTGGAGCTCCTCATGTTAGAGTTCAGGGAAAGTGTTGCGCAGGCCTTAGCTTTAATAGAGAGCAGGGGGGGATTGCAGACTCAGGAGGGGTCGCTCGCTTGCTCTGTGGCGCAAGGCCCTACCTCATGGGGCATGCTTAGCATAAGCATTGGGGCCTTGGGCAGGCCCCAAGGTGTGAGGTCACTGTCTGTGGGCTTATCAGTGCACTACTTGAAAGCTATGGTATTTACCACATTTTTTTTTGTAAGGTAAGGTCAGCTGCGTGACCCACCTAGAACACTGCCCTCAGAGTAGAGCAACACATTGTTGGTGTTGTGGCCTGTAGTTGCTAAAACTGAAATTACAAACAGGACCACAACTACCAGCATGCTATGTAAAGAAGAGCGAAAGTGTATTAAAAACATATCTAAGTGAGCTGGGTTATTACATGTTTGCACTCTTTATGCAAAAAGCATAATTTATGTATGCTGCACATTTCATAAAACATTTTATTTTTATTAATATCTAAAAATAATTTCAATAATTATATTGACACTCTCAGGGGTGGCTACACAGGCCCCTGACACCCACCCAATCCGCATGTAGCATTAGGGGAGCAGTTGTTAAATCATTATATACCCTGTGTGCCTTCCTCAGCCAATAGGAGAGCACTGATGTCAGCCCTGATGTTACTGCCTCCTACTGCAGCTTGCTTTCTGTCTGTTCTGCCCATGCCTTTCACGACAGACAAACTGCATTTCTCAGGCTGCTTTTCAGCACAAACAAGAATTCAGCGTCAATTCAAAAGTTTCAGCTAACCTGATGGGCCAAAATAAATTATTCTACATTTTATGCTAAATCTGCCTGGGTTTGTAGGTTGTTAACTCTGATTTAAAACTGTCATAAGTTACAAGAAATTTAGCAAACTTCAAGGTGAGTGTTTAAATGTTTATTTTGGGATTTTTTCATGTAAAAATGTTTGCATACACTACTGATTCTCCTCTATCAGATGCACTCATAATCCAGCTCACTTAGATATGCCTTTAAGAACCATACACAATTTGGCTAGTCAGAGAGGAGCTTTGCTTTTCCCACCCAAGGCATTACACTTCCTGCAGACAACACTATGCAAACTAAAATTTAGCAATGCAAAAAAAATAGCAGGTGTCGGTCCTATCCTGTTATGGTTATGGCACCAGTCCGCCTCTGCACTGCGGTGACCAACCGCTTGATGGCTCTGCCGATATTCCAGTGCCATATCTTAGAGTCAAGGTTTAGGTAAACTGTTAGGGTAAGGGTTTAGGGTAACGGTATATGGTGAGGGTTAGTTTAAGGGTTAGGCTACCATTCTAAGGTTAGAACTTCTCTAAAATATCGGCAGCGCCATCTAGAGGTTGGTCGTCGCACTGCAGCGGCAGACTTGTGCCATAACTTTAACAGGATAGATCCCAGATGTCTAATGGTAAATCTAGCCCCAGAGGAGATTATGCTAGCTGTTTTTAAAGTGGTGGTGGGGTTATTTTCCCATGCCTCCTATGCCCCATCCTATGCTAATTAAACCTCTGCACTGCAGCATGTGGCATGCTTGGCCCTAGAAGTCAAGTCTAGTCAGCATGTTAAGTTAACATGGTTTGCACTCTTTTACAATTAGTAAGATTGCCGCTAAATATTAAGCATAACATTTTCACATAATATACGTTCACCCATATGCCCACCTGCATATTTTTTAAATTGACATTGAAAACATGTTTTTCTTTTTTCTTTTGCATATGAAACAGGGTATTTGATAATGTACCATTGTGACGACAGCCTTGATTATCCTGAAATTAATGCTGTTGTGTTGCAGGTTGCCATGGCAACAGTGACCGTTTTAAAGGGAACTTTAGTTTTCTGCATGAGATTAAGCTCTGTTTCTCATAGAAATGGTAAGCACTAGCACAAATAAATAGAAATCTGCAGAGGAGAGGACCTAACCAGCTGGATACATTCATTGGCTGTTCCAGCTGGTCTCTTCTCTTAACAAACTGATGGCAGTGGTAGGGTTTGGTGCTATCATGGGGCAAAAGAGACCGGAGAAGCAGCAGTAAAGATGGCCCAGTATGATGAACTCAGCATGGCCGAACTAAGAGAGCTGATCTCTGTCTGTACCAGCCCCGGGACCTGGAATGCCATTGTGGCTGAGCTGTACCACCTGGATAAGGCGCAAGGAGTCCCAGGGAAGAATCTGGTTATTAGGCTTCCCTGTCCTGTGCTAAGGACCTATAGGTGGAGAGGAGGTACAGCCACCGCATTGCCCTACCGGGAGAAGGACTGTACCTGGATCAAAAAATGTAGGTGATGGAGATCAGGATGGAGGTCAAGCTAGCCAGTCACCATGTTACTGCCAGGGCTAAGCTGATCCTAACCCACCACCCAGGAGGCTGCCTTATAGTGATTTGATTATGCTGGAGGGGGACATTTACAACTTTCTGAAGGACTTTGAGCTGAGGGAAAGCTTTAATAGGTCAAACCCGAGGACTGGATCCAACTCCTGTTGGGCTTGCTTAATGGGTGAGCCAGCACAGCCTACCAGGTAATTCTGTACCATCTTGCAGAGGACTGCCACAAAGTTAAGTGGGTGCTATTGGCCCAATACCGTTACAGGAACCAATTCCAGAACCATGCCCAGGATTCATATGGGAAGCTGGCGTGGAAGCCCCGCCATATTTGTGATGGGTACTGGAAGGGGCCAAGGTTGTGCTCAAATTTTTCCAGCTTTGACCCAAAGAGAAGTGAGAGTGCCTCCCCTGTTCAGTGGTCTTGATGCAGCCAACCCACCTACAGTGCCTTGCAAAAATATTCATCCCCCTTGACTTTTTACCTATTGTGTTACATTACAGCCTTAAGTTCAATGTTTTGTTAATCTGAATTTGTATGTGATGGATCAGAACACAATAGTCTTAGTTGGTGAAGTGAAATGAGAAAAATATATACATAAAACTATTTTTTAGAAATAGAAAACAGAAAATTGTCATATGCGTATGTATTCACCCCCTTTGTTATGAAGCCCATAAAAAGCTCTGCTGTAACCAATTACCTTCAGAAGTCACATAATTAGTGAAATGATGTCCACCTGTGTGCAATCTAAGTGTCACAGGATCTGTCATTACATATACATACCTTTGTTGAAAGGCCCCAGAGGCTGCAACACCTAAGCAAGAGGCAACACTAACCAAACACTGCCATGAAGACCAAGGAACTCTCCAAACAAGTAAGGGACAATGTTGTTGAGAAGTACAAGTCAGGGTTAGGTTATAAAAAAATATCCAAATCTTTGATGATCCCCAGGAGCACCATCAAATCCATCATAACAAAATGGAAAGAACATGGCACAACAGCAAACCTGCCAAGAGACGGCCGCCCACCAAAATTCACGGACCGGGCAAGGAGCACATTAATCAGAGAGGCAGCAAAGAGACCTAAGGTAACCCTGGAGGAGCTGCAGAGTTCCACAGCAGAGACTGGAGTATTTGTATATAGGACGACAATAAGCCGTACGCTCCATAGAGTTGGGCTTTATGGCAGAGTGGCCAGAAGAAAGTCATTACTTTTATCAAAAAACAAAATGGCCCGTTTTGAGTTTATGAAAAGGCATGTGAGAGACTCCCAAAAAGTATGGAGAAAGGTGCTCTGGTCTGATGAGACTAAAATTGAACTTTTCGGCCATCAAAGAAAATGCTATGTCTGGCGCAAACACATCACCCAAAGAACACCATCCCGCAGTGAACCATGGTGGTGGCAGCATCATGCTGTGGGGATGTTTTTCAGCAGCCAGGACTGGGAAACTAGTCAGAGTTGTGGGAAAGATGGATGGTGCTAAATACAGGGATAATCTTGAGCAAAACCTGTACCACTCTGTGCGTGATTTGAGGCTAGGACGGAGGTTCACCTTCCAGCAGGACAATGACCCCAAACACACTGTTAAAGCAATACTTGAGGGGTTTAAGGGAAAACATGTAAATGTGTTGGAATGGCCTAGTCAAAGCCCAGACCTCAATCCAATAGAAAATCTGTGGTCAGACTTAAAGATTGCTTTTCACAGGCGCAAACCATCCAACTTGAAGGAGCTGGAGAAGTTTTGCAAGGAGGAATGGGCAAAAATCCCAGTGGTAAGGTGTTGCAAGCTCATAGAGACTTATCCAATGCGACTTGGAGCTGTGATTGCAGCAAAAGGTGGCTCTACAAAGTATTGACTTTAGGGGAGTGAATAGTTATGCACATTGACTTTTTCTGATATTTTGTCCTATTTGTTGTTTGCTTCACAATAAAAAAAAAACATCTTCAAAGGTGTGGGCATGTTCTGTAAATTAAATGATGCAAATCCTTCAACAATCCATGTTAATTCCAGGTTTTGAGGCAACAAAACACAAAATATGCCAAGGGGGTGAATACGTCTGCAAGGCACTGTACACCAGTGCTACCAAGCCCAATAGCTCAGCCTGGATCATCAATCTGATCAGAAGGGCAAACCCGACCACAGTCCTTGGCTTTCCAGCTTACCACTACTGCCTCATCAGGGAACAACTTGGTTCTCATGGAGACACAAGAGATGCCGGAGCTAGCTCATACTGTGGTAAGCCAGATGACAACTGGGGAAAGGTTAGGGACATGGGCAGACATGACTGAGTTTAAACGGGAGGTAAAGCAAGATCCTGCATTAGAGGGGGTTAGGTCAATGAACGGAGAGACAGTACCTGAGGGAGAATGATCCTCAGTGGGATGGCATCTTTGGAGGGCGCTACTACAGCTGGTTGTCTACAAAGGATACCGGGCAGCTCTGTTAGCCATTGCCCATGACATTCCCTTAGCAAGGTATTAGTTCAAGCTCCACACTTGCAAACTCTAGCTTGACTCATGTATTTTATTAGCCTAAAGTGTCATGACATGTCACTAGTTTCTGTGCCTCGTGTAAAACTTGTCAGTGCTTTGGTGGCCACGGACAAATGCCCCATTTCCCTTGCAGCTCATGCCCATTACAGAACTTCCCTCCCACCGAGTGGTAGTAGATATCATTGGCCCCTTGCCAGGCATAGCAAGTCGGGTAAGAGATACTTTCTCACTGTGGTAGATTATGCCACCTGGTATCTGGTGGCTGTAGCTCTTGGCCACATTACACCAGTGGCTGATGACTTGGTACCCATTTTCACCTGGGTTGGATTTCCAAGTGAAATTTTGTCAGATCAGAGTACCCAGTTTATGGCTTAGGCAACCCAGCAATTGTGGCAGAAGTGTGACCCAGCTGAGGTTGACCCCTATCATCTCAAGAGCAATGGCTTGTGTGACAGGTTCAATGGCATGCTCAAGGCTATGATTAGAGCCTTAGTGGACCAAAATGGATTGGAAAAAGATACTTCCCTACCTTCTATTTGGCTGCAGAGAGGTTGGGGCACGGGGTTTTCCTCCTTTTAACTCCTGTACTGGCAGCAAGTGAGGGGACCATTGGACCTGTTACAGGAATTTTGGGAAAGGGGATCCCCAGGAAGAGGAACTCCCTGTAGTTCCATATGTGCTGCAGCTCAGAGATAGGTTGGAGTCACTGACTGGGATAGCCAAGGAGCATTTGCTTGCAGCCCAAGGCAAGCAAAAGTGCTGGTATGACAGGTCTAGGGAATGTCAGGTAGGTCAGCAGGTATTAATGTTGGTACCCAAATGCCAAGAGATTTAGGAGGATCCCTTCCAATTATTTCAGAAACTAGTCACCACCACCTATGTGGTAACCCTGGATAAGCAACAGTAGATTCTGAATGTGATTCACATGAATATGCTGAAGCTATACCAGAGTCAGAATCTCCAAGTAATGGACAAATGTCTAGCAGACGGGGAAGATTCTGAAGATGGGGTACTACCAGACATGTTTATCCCTTCAGACTCTTCTCTTAACCTAACTGACTTGCCACCTGACCAGAGACAGCAGCTTGAGGTGATGGTGTCAAACCTACTGGTCCATGGGTTTCTTACCCATAAAACCTCCCCACTGAAGGAGCTGGATGAGATTCTAGAGCTAGGGGTCATCAAGCAATCTTATAATGCTTGGGTGACCCTGTGGTGTTGGTCACTAAGAAGGACGGGACCACTCGGTTTTGTGTGGTCTATAGGCCTCTAAATGACAAGATGACAGGATGAAACAATATGATAACTCTAGTCTTGTCTAAGGCTCAGGGCTACTGGCAGACCCTGCTTGCTAAAACTACCAGAGAGAAGTCAGCATTCACCACCCCATTTGGGCTATACCATTATACAATTCTATCTGTTGGTGAAGAATCCCCCTTCTATGTTCTAATAGCTTGTTGACCACCTACTACATGGGATCCAGGTGTTCACATATGTATACCATAATCAGGAATACTTGGGAGGAACATGTTGACAACCTAGCCATGGTCCTGAGTCAAATCAAGCAAGCAGGGTTAACTATTCACCACCAAGTGCCAGTTTGCTAGGGTAGAGGTACACTACCTAGGGCACAGAGTAGGGAGTGGGAGGGTTCAGCCCTAAGCCATAGTAGCTTTGGTAGAGCAGTGGCCCACCTCAGTAATAGGCAGGTGTTTGCATTTCTGAGTACCCAAGGTTTATTCCCCATTACAGTACCCTGGTAAAGCCACTGAGGGACATCACAAAAAAGAAGATCCCCCATATGACACAATGGACCTTCCATATTTGAGAAAGCCTCCTGGTATTTGAAGGCTGCCCTAACATCCCACCTTGCCCGGATTACTGTCACCCTTTCTTGGCCATGATGGATGCCTCCACCTATGGAGCTAGATGGATGTCCAGAGCGAGGAACACCTCATTGTGTACCTGAGCCACAGGCTGTTGCCTTGAGAGGTCAACTATGTGGCTATATAAGAGTGACTGGGTCATAAATAAACTACAAAACTTTTTGGGCAAGGGTTTGTGGTTGTCACTGACCAAATCACATTCTGCTGGCACAACATGGTGGCTGGGGACAATGGTCACCTGCCCTGCAGACTCATAACTTTACTATTTGATACAGGCAGAATAAAGCTCATCAGAACAGTGATGGTCTCTCCAGGCAATTGGACACCTCAGATGTTCAGTCGCCCACTACTTGTTTGGGGTCTTGAATCTCATGGAGACTGGAAGGGGGGGAGCCACTGTGATGACAGCCTTGAGAATCATGAATTGAAGTGCTGTGGTTTTGCAGGTTGCCATTCCAAAGGTGACAATTGCAAAGGGAACTTTCGTTTTCTGCATGAGACAATCTGCCCCATTAAATTCGAAGGCCGTAGCAGCATCGGCAAGCCCGCAAACTCTGCAGACTTGAAATTCGGCTGGGTTCCAGAGCTATTAAATTAGACCATGGTGTGAGTTACAGGCTTGAGACGCAAATTCTTGCGCATGTTAGATGTGCGGCTGTGAACATGACCAATTAGTCAAAACCGTAGTTACGGGTTTAGACAGAGCCAAAGGAAAGATATCGACATCATTACGTCACTGAAAAATGGAGGTTAGATTTCAAAGCCTTACGGGTCTCAATTACAAGTTTAGATCGGACCCACATTCCAGAAATAATGCAATATTAATAAATCAGTAAATATTATAAACTAGTGCTTGCGAGTTCCCTTATATGTATTAACACATTGATTGCTGGGATCGATATAACACAGAAATTAAACATAAATTTTTGTATTTTATATTGCAGATTTACGAGCTTGAGAATGTTGTGCTATTAGTTTTACTACCTAACATCACTTTCCCTTCAATTATAAGTATAGTAGTGTGTGTATATTGGCATTTACAGTGCTACGGATAGGACTTTAACTCACTTGCGGGTTCTCTCTAGCACCTGATGGCTTTTTGGTAATATAACTTGGGTAAAGTTTAAAGCATGCTCTTTAAATACACCAAAAACAGAATTGTGTTACGTGTACCTTTAAGACCTGGCATACAAGCTTCTGTGGATGGATTTAACAACTAGGCAGATGGCAAAGTGAGGTAGTATGGATTTCACTTGTCCATTATAGTAAAGGGTGTTACCTACTAAAAAAACTGTTTACTCTTCTCCAAGACCAATAATAGAGATATGCACGTTTGTATTCCCTTTTATTAGTTTAAATGCACCAGCTGGGCATACACTGAGTGAAAGGCGGGAGTGTCCCGTTTGTAATAAACTGAAATCCAGGCACGCTTACAGTTACTCTTGTTTACCCTGCTTAAACCATTAATATCTCATTTTGGTAAAACCCCCAGTTCTATAGTCTTAAAGAGACACTATAGTCTAAAACTTTAATAACATTAAAAGCAAATGTTTTATACATTACAAAATAGTTTTTCCTTGTGGAAAATAAATTCTATTATTTGAGAAAAATGAATGCTACAAAAAACAATGTTTTTTTTGCCTTACCCATGAGTTAAGAGGAAGTGTAAACAAGGCCTCATAGACTTTCTAGTTTCTTATCTGATTTACATTTAAGCCAATCTTCACTCAAGAACAATAATGTTACTGGGAATAAGGAACTGTTTTACTTGACCTGTTCTGAGGGAAGGTGTACCTCATACAGGCCGAATTTTAAAGTGACAAAGAAACTACAGTGGACACCTCACATTAGCAGGGGTTCATTCCTGGGGACCACGTGAATGTGCAAAAAACATGAATAATGTAAACATGGGTAAACTATCAGTTTACCCATGTTTTGTCCCTTGGGAAAGGGTGGGTGGCACTCACCCTCCAGGGAAACACTGCATTTGGTTGGCCAAGCGTCCTTTTGAGGCAAAGGGGGCGGGTTTGCTTCCCCCTCTGCACCTCAGCGCAGTGCTCCCTGGAAAGATCTTGCGTTACTAGCGCGATCTTGCGTTATTATGGACGTGAAGAAAAAACTGTGAATGTCGGATCTGCAAATGTCAAAGGATTACTGTATAGCTATATTTATATCAATTTGGGTAAAAAGCTTTAATTCCTTTTTTTGACAAACAATTGTATCCACACTTGTGAAAGTTTGACGGGGAACCTTTATAAAAATGTTTTCTCCTCTTATGATTATGATCATGTGACCTATACAATTTCCTAGTGCTTGACACTAAATTTTAAGGCGAAGGAGATTCTTTAATAGGGAAATTTAAGGAGCTATTTAGTGTAATCCAGGATTGAACGTCAATATTACACAAAAAAAAAAAAGAGTCTATCCTAAGATAATAGCTGTAAGTCAAAAAGGTATCACTGTCCCACAATACTCAAATGTGACCACCTTAATTTTGAAAAATTAGATAGTGAGTTGTAATATCTATAGGGCTATTAAAAGCCTCAAAGTTATATAATGATGTTTAAGATGATGTTAATATGCACGCCTCATATGCAAAAGGTATTTGCTAATAATAGGGATGCAAGACAACAAAGTCAGAGGTGCTCCTCAGAGAACGAACCAACCTTAATAGGTTAGTTCTATAGCCATGATAAGCCACTCTGAGAGCAACCTCTTTTAGCTCACTTGTGCCCTTCACAGGGAGAAATATCCTGTAGTATATCAGTCTGGTCCCACTCAAAAGAATGAGCCAGCCCCGAAATACCAGGCAATTCTACCCTGAACAGGAGAAACAGCAAACTCCAGACGCGTTTCGGCCTTTATGGGCCTTGTCAGTGAGGTGCAGCTGAACTCCCCAAGGCACAGTGAGCAAGGGGTCCACGTCTGGAGTCCCCTATTACCCTTAGGGAGACTAAACCCTAAAGGTAATTGCATATACAAGACAACAAAGTCAGAGGTGCTCATCAGAGAACGAACCAACTTTAATAGGTTAGTTCTATAGCCATGATAAGCCACTCTGAGAGCAACCTCTTTTAGCTCACTTGTGCCCTTCACAGGGAGAAATATCCTGTAGTATATCAGTCTGGTCCCACTCAAAAGAGTGAGCCAGCCCCGAAATACCAGGCAATACTACCCTGAACAGGAGAAACAGCAAACCCCAGACGCGTTTCGGCCTTTATGGGCCTCGTCAGTGAGGTGCAGCTGAACTCCCTAAAGCACAGTGAGCAAGGGGTCCACGTCTGGAGTCCCCTATTACCCTTAGGGAGACTAAACCCTAAAGGTAATTGCATATACAAGACAACAAAGTCAGAGGTGCTCATCAGAGAACGAACCAACCTTAATAGGTTAGTTCTATAGCCATGATAAGCCACTCTTAGAGCAACCTCTTTTAGCTCACTTGTGCCCTTCACAGGGAGAAATATCCTGTAGTATATCAGTCTGGTCCCACTCAAAAGAGTGAGCCAGCCCCGAAATACCAGGCAATTCTACCCTGAACAGGAGAAACAGCAAACCCCAGACGCGTTTCGGCCTTTATGGGCCTCGTCAGTGAGGTGCAGCTGAACTCCCTAAGGCACAGTGAGCAAGGGGTCCACGTCTGGAGTTCCCTATTACCCTTAGGGAGACTAAACCCTAAAGGTAATTGCATATACAAGACAACAAAGTCAGAGGTGCTCATCAGAGAACGAACCAACCTTAATAGGTTAGTTCTATAGCCATGAAAAGCCACTCTGAGAGCAACCTATTTTAGCTCACTTGTGCCCTTCACAGGGAGAAATATCCTGTAGTATATCAGTCTGGTCCCACTCAAAAGAGTGAGCCAGCCCCGAAATACCAGGCAATTCTACCCTGAACAGGAGAATGCAGCAATAGGGATGCAGCAATATATTTTTCTTGTGAAATGTTAGGAATAGACACTGTACATTTAAAAAAAAAAATAGTGCACTAGTTAAAGAACAAGTTAAAAACACTGAGAAAAAGACAGGGGAGAAAGCATGGTGCCATTTATATAAACGCAGTATAATATATTAGGGGAAAGAGAATATCACCATAAATCTCTATATACTCATATATATCACTTATAGCATCATCAAACCACAACATAAAGTATAGGCTTTTACTGCTCAAGTGTAATGAAGGAAAAGGAAAAAGAGAAGGATTATCCCTTATCTCCCCTATTGGCATGACATGTGCCAGAGTACTTGCGTTTTTGGAGTACCAAATGATGAAAGGTTGTTCTGTTGTAGCTCACAAGAGCATTTAGATTAAATGCACCATCCTCTCCCTGCTCCCAAACTCCCTTAACTTGTTCTTTAACTAGTGCACTAATTTAAAAAAATATATACAGTGTCTATTCCTAACATTTCACAAGAAAAATATGTTGCTGCATCCCTATGATTAGCAAATACTTTCTGCATATGAGGCGTGCATATCAGCATCATCTTAAACATCATTATATAACTTTGAGGCTTTTAATAGTCCTATAGATATTACAACTCACAATCTAATTTTTCAAAATTAAGGTGGTCACATTTTGAGTATTGTGGGACAGTGATACCTTTTTGACTTATAGCTATTATTTTAGGATACACTCTTTTTAATTATTATATATATTTTTTTGTAATATTGACGTTCAATCCTGGATTACATTAAATATCTCCTTAAATTTCTGTATTAAAGAATCTCCTTTTCCTCATATCATATCATAAAAACAATTGAAGTATCTCTTTGGCTTGTCTAACTCTTCCTCCAAATTGGAAGAAAGTGAAAGTTATTGTCAGATGTCCCACCTTAAAATCTACATGGAGACTGCAACTGAATAAAGTCTCCCATGCGGTGAAATATGAGAGAACTGACATGTTAAAAATGCCAAAGCACTAACAGATTCCAAGACCTATTTCTTACAGAAGTACTTACTGTAAAATGGTATAAATCAACACAGTACTATGGTTTATGTTCCTATGTTTCTTTGCTCATGTACACACTACATTTTGATTTCTGTATAACCCATTCAAGGACCACTGCAGTTTAAGAAAAGAGACACTGGTAATGGACACAACATCCATTCCCTCTCACTGGCCCAGAAGCAGGACCCTTGCATCATTCACTGCAACCACAACTCTGTAGAAATGTAAACATCTTGCTCACACATACAACTTGCACCAATGTATCATGGATCCCTCCAGGATCCTGCAGAGACATCAAGATTATTTTTTTGCTAGAATTAGATGTATGCCATCGTCCATCACAATTATTGCTGTAACGGTAAAGGACCACTGCAGTTTAGAACTATTCATGAGGATGGCAATACAAGGTATACCTGAGATAGATGGATGCCAACCAACCATATTCTTGAACTTATCACCTACAACCATCTACAAAAATAAACTCTTGAATCCTTTCCTGGGACTAATCACAGCACATGGTTACAAATACACATGGGGATTCCCCTTCATATTGAACATCTCCAAAGAGGGAAGATACCACTTTACTTGCAGCCCAGAGGAAGGAGAAGATTTGCTCCATCTGTGGAATCTTCCAATCCCAGACAATTTTGGTCAAGTAATAGGACACGCTCCGCTACCACAATGCAGACTAAAAGACCGGGTACCCCCAAAGAAATGAATGAATCTACAATTTTGAAGTGTTTATATTGACAGTATAAACTTTTCGATCACTCTTTTTGATATTTTAACTCCCTCACTAAATATATATTAAAGTTTTATAATCTATATATTTTATGTTTTAGTTTTTAGGACAGATAAGAATTGTGTAATAGTTATACAAGTTGTATGTCTCATATTTAGTAATGTTAGTAGCACATTATATCACTGCTTATATCAATGGTATATTATATATTTGTCCCTAGGGATCACGAACCATTTCTGTATCCAACTATTGGGATACAATCCAGCTCACCATGATTAAAAGAAGACAGCTATTGCTCTCCTCTGCACGGATTTAAATATATTTTTTTTCTTTTTCTAAGAAAATTTAATTAGGAGTATAATAACTTCGATATTTCTATAGACATAAAAAAAAAAAAAAAAGAAGTTAGGTTAATAACTCTTATTTATTTATTTTTATCTTATTTTGTATTGCTCTTGTTTATTTATTTTGTTTTATTTTACAATTTTTTGTTGTTTGTTCTTTTAATTTTTTTTCCTACCCTTACCCAGCAGGAAATCTTCTCTATTTACCAATATCCTTTTCCTACCCGTGTAGCAAGCTCTTGAAACGAAGACAGGCGGACATTGAGTCATGAGCCTTAAAATTATAACGCACAACACTCAAGGTGTTAATGAGCCAATAAAGAGGGGGATTGCTCTCAACTACTATCATAAAGTGGGAGCGGACATTGTATACTTACAAGACACAAACTTTAAAAACATTCAATCCCCAAATATTGGGGGAAATGCTACACTCAAGAATTTCATTCTGCAGCAACAGAAAAAAAATAGGTGTCTCAATTCTAATACATAAAATAATTAATATTCAACACACAAAAACACAAAGGGACAGTGAAGGCAGACATATTCTTGTTCGAGGTACTATTAATGAACAGCAGTTGTCATTGCTTAATTTATATGCACCTAATACAGATCAAGCATACTTTTTCCACAAAGTCTCTGACTTAATGAATACTTGGCAATATTCTACATGGGCGATAGGAGACCTGAACTCAGTAATTGATAATAATAAAGATAAATCTAATGATGCACCACCTTCCTCAATCCAAACAGCTACGAAATCATTTAAAATGCATTTAAAATGCTGTTCAAAAACCATATTTGATTGACGCTTGGAGGGCAATGAATCAAACTGAGAGAAATTACTCATTTTATTCCTCCAGACATAAGTCACTCCCACGTATAGACTATATTTTCCTAAGAGGGAAGGAAAAGCGAGGGCGCACAAACTTTTAGTGCAGATCAATAGAAAAACTGCTGTGGTTTATACTTTCACCTGTTTGTGACTCTCACCTGGAAAGACCTCAAATGTTATGAGGTATAGAGATCGCATTTAATATAATCCTCACGTAAAATGTCAATCTTCTTCACCTCAAATAGATTCCAGTCTCCTTATTGCTAGTGTACATTAATTAAAGTGTATAAACTATACATAAAAAATGGAGTATAACATAATGTGGTAAAATATATCTATAAATTATTAATGGCATGGATATGATGAATAGCCTAGAGGATCTGACAATGTCATTGCTGTGTATATGGTGTATTACACAGAAACTCCACTTGAGGCTTAATATAGTCAAAAAACATTTTTTGGAAATAATTTATTATGTACTAATCTCAATAATATCTGTAAAACAAAGGATACATATAAATAATACAATGATGATATAAAAAGGATAAATGTAATTATATACTGTATATACTCGAGTATAAGCCGAGTTCTTCAGCCCTTTTTTTGAGGCTGAAAAAGCCTTCCTTGGCTTATACTCGTATCACCCTGATCCTGCTGCTCTCTCCCTCCCCTGCATCTCCCCCCCTCCCCTGTGTCTCCCCCCTCCCCTGTATCTCTTTACCTCCCGCTCTCTCCCCTGTGTCTCCTTCCCTCCCTCTCCCACATGTCTCATTTCCCCCCCCCCTCACTTTCCCCTCACTTACCACCCTCTCCCTTTCCCCTCACTTACCTTCATCAGCTGCTCCTCTGCACCTCTTCTGGCTGTGTCGGGACCCGGCATATGCTAATGATGTGACGTCACATGCGCGTCACGTCATTAGCATATCCCGGGTCCCTCTTCATCCTCCCTCCTCATCCTCCCTTCTAATCCTCCCTTTTAATCACTTCCCCCCTCTCCCTTTCCCCTCACTTAACTTCATCAGCTGCTCCTCTGCGCGTCTTCTGGCTGTGTCGGGACCCAGCATATGCTAATGATGTGACGCGCATGTGACGTCATGTCATTAGCATATGCCAGGTTCCGACACAGCCGGAAGACGCGCAGAGAGCAGCTGATGAAGGTAATTGAGGGCAACGGGGGGGGGGGGTAATTGGAGGGGGGGGGGGAGTGATTAGAAGGGAGAGGATTAGAAGGGAGGATGAGAAGGGAGGATGAGTCGGGACCCGGCATATGCTAATGACATGACGCGCATGTGACGTCACGTCATTAGCATATGCCGGGTCCCGACACAGCCAGAAGACGTGCAGAGGAGTAGCTGATGAAGGTAAGTGAGGGAAAAGGGAGAGGGGGGGGGTAAGTGAGGGGAAAGAGAGAGGGGGATAAGTGAGGGGAAAGGGAGGGGGTAATTGGTGATGGGGGACAGGATGGGAAGGAGGATGAGGATGGAGGATGAGGAGGTAGGATGATAAGGGAGGGGGAAGGAAAGAGACACGAGAGGGAGGGAATGAGACACAGGTGAGGGAGAGGGGAGAAGAGACACAGGGAAGGGAGAGGGGGGACACAAGAACGGGGCACAGAGGGGAAGGAGAGGGGGGACACAAGAAAGGGGCACAGAGGGGAGGGAGAGGGGGGACACAAGAAAGGAACACAGAGGGCACACAAGAGGGGGACACAGAGGGCGCAAGAGAGACACAGGGGGCAGCGCATTTCCCACCCTCGGCTTATACTCAAGTCATTAAGTTTCCCCAGTATTTTGGGGTAAAATAGGTGCCTCATCTTATACTCGGGTCGGCTTATACTCAAGTATATACGGTGTGTATATTTTACTTTAACAAATAATTATTTCTAATTTAATTGAAGCTCAGATTCACCCAATATCATGAGGGGTTCTGCATTCCATTGGGTTCAGAATCTAAGAAACTAGAAATGAAACAAATTAATGATCTCAATGAAAAAATCGCAAAGTTACAAAAATCATTGGTGTCACAAAAATCTCCAAAAATATATGAAGTATATTTAAAATTACAATTTTATACAGACTCATATACAGCAAAACATCAATCTGGCTCTGTTAAACATTATTCACAAATAAATAACTTTCTTTCAGATCTAAATTTCCCACCCATAGACAAAGAAAATCTCAATCCCAAAAAAAGGCAATATCAAAGAGTGCTCCAATTATCGAACAATTGCACTCAATTATTCAACTTATATGCAGAGTATATCAGGCTGGACTGGATGAATCCAAAGCCGGAATGAATATTGCTAGAAGGAATATCAACAACCTCAGATACGCCAATGATACTACTCTGATGGTTGAAAGTGAGGAGGAACTAAAGGACTTATTGATGAGGGTAAAAGAAGAGAGTGTAAAAGTTGACCTGCTGCTCAACATTAAAAAGACGAAGATCATAGCAAACAGCAATCTCCCTTCCTGGCAAATAGATGAGGAAGAAGTTGAGGCAGTGACAGATTTTATTTTCCTTGGATCCAAGATCTCTGCAGATGGTGACTGTAGTCATGACATTAAAAGACATTTGCTTCTGGGGATAAAAGCTATGGCAAGCTTGGATAAGCTAGTAAAAAGTAAAGATATTAAACTATCAACAAAGGTCAGCATAGTTCGAACTATGGTATTCCGAGTAGTAACATACGGATGTGAGAGCTGGACCATAAAGAAGTCTGAGCACCGTAGAATTGACGCCTTTGATTTCTGGTGTTGAAGAAGACTGCTTAGAGTTCCTTGGACTGCAAGAAGATCCAATAAATCAATACTTCAGTTCACTAGAAGGTATGATCATGAGGCCGAAGCCCCAATATTTTGGCCATATCATGAGACGGCAGGATTCCCTAGAAAAGACTCTGATGCTGGGAAAGATTGAAGGCACAAGAATAAGGTGACGACAGAAGCGGAGATAGATAGATGACGTCACTGAAGCAATGAACATGAACTTGATGGAGCTCAGAGGGGCAGTGACTGGCGTGCTGTGGTCCATAGAGTCAATGAGAGTCGGACTTGACTGAACGACTAAACAACAAAAAAACTGGAAGTGTCCTAGTATTACAGGTATAAAAGTAGGAGACAAACAATATAAACTGAGCCTCTTTGTGGATGATATTCTACTAACGATTACAAACCTTTAACTAGGCTTTAGATTTATTGGAGAAATTTTGTAATATCTCTGGATTTAAAGTTACAACTAAAAGTGAAGCACTAAATATCACACTTCCAAAACATACAGAAATACTGTTAGCACTGAAATTCTTTATTTATTTTTTGTTATTAATTAATCCAGAGGAAGGCAAACAGAAAAAAAAAAAAGTGAAATTTAGCCAACTGTCTCAAAGGAAAAAAAAAATTCCTTCCTGACCCACAGATACTGGCGATCGGATTTCCCCCTGGATCAATACTATCTCTCTAATTACCTAGGATAACCCTGAATTCACTTTTTTATTAGAAATAAATCCAGGCCCCTTTTAAAGTTATCTATCGAATCCGCTGTCACCACCTCCTTTGGTAGAGAATTCCACAGATTATCCATCGTTACTGTGAAGAACCCTTTTCTTTCTTTAAGTTATTTTTACTTCTAACCTCAAGGGATGTCCTCTTGTCAGTTGAAAACCTCTTGGCACAAAAAGCTCCCTTGACAAATCTTTATACTGACCCTGGATGTATTTATAAAGATGCCTATCTCCTCTTAGACGCCTTTTTTCTAGAGAAAATATGATTAATTTGGTTAATCTTTCTTCATAACTTAGCCCCTCTATTACCCTTATTAGTTTTGTTGCCCTCCTCTGTACCTTTTCCAGCTCTAAAATGTCCTTTTTATGAAGTGGTGCCCAAATTTGTACTCCATATTCCAAATTAGGGCGTACTAGAGATTTGTATAGTGGCAGAATTATATTTGCTTCCCTTCCTTCTAAACCCCTCTTAATACATGCTAATATTTTATTTTCCTTTGCAGCTGCTGTTTGGCTTTGAGCCCTGGTACCTAGGTGGTTGTCCACAAGCACTCCCAAATCCCTTTCAATATCTGAAACCCTTATATTTGCTCCGTTAAGATTATAAACTGCATGGTTATTTTTCCTTCCCAGATGCATAACTTTACATTTATTTGTATTAAATCTCATCTGCCAATTAGATGCCCATTCCTCAATTTTATGTAAATCCCTTTGGAGGGAAAGCACATCATTATCTGATTTAATTACCTTGCACAACTTTGTTTCATCAGCAAAAATGGAGACACTACTTTCCAGTCCCACCTCTAGGTCGTTAATAAATATGTTAAAAAGGAGAGGACCTAATACTGAACCCTGAGGAACCCCACTTACCACATTAGTCCAATCTTAGTATGTTCCATTTACAACAACCCTTTGCTTCCTGTCTTTTAGCCAGCTCTCACTGTATCAAATGCCTTTGCAAAATCCAAAAAGACTACATCCACTGAGTTGCCTTGATCCAGGTTCCTACTAACCTCCTCAAATAAACTAATTAGATTTGTCTATTCCTCATAAATCCATGTTGACTCCTACTTATAATCCTGTTCAAATAGACATATTCTTATATATTATCCCTTATTAACCCTTCTAAAAGCTTACCCACTACAGAAGTGAGGCTCACTGGTCTATAATTCCCCGGATTTGCTCTTTGCTCCCTTTTTAAATATAGGTATCACA
This sequence comes from Discoglossus pictus, assembly GCA_027410445.1. Taxonomy (NCBI): domain Eukaryota; kingdom Metazoa; phylum Chordata; class Amphibia; order Anura; family Alytidae; genus Discoglossus; species Discoglossus pictus. The sequence continues at coordinate 197,463,707 of CM050165.1, read as the reverse complement.
TCTGCTTTTCTCCAGTCATCTGGTAGAGACCCTGTGTTGAGTGAATCTTGAAAAATTAAATATAATGGTTTGGCTATTACAGAACCCAGTTCCCTCAATACCAATGGATGTATTCCATCAGGACCTGGGGCTTTATTAACATTTATTTTTTACAACCTCTTTTGGATTACTTCCTGCGTTAACCAATTATTCAGCAAAGGTAGTGTAGCCCCATTATGTTGCCCCAACCACTGGTACCTGCCTTGTATATACCGAAGAAAAGAACCTATTTAGCTCATCTGCCTTTTCCTGGTCACTAATTTTCAGATGGCCTGTGTCACATAGTGTTTCTATAGTTTCCTTCCTCGCCTTCTTCCCATTTATATAATTTAAAAATATTTTAGGGTTAGTCTTACTCTATTTTGTAATTAATTTTTCATTTCCTATTTTTATGTGTTTAGAGCTTGCAAATTGCGGGTTTGCCCATGCGCATAGCGCATGCCGAGACCCACAAAGGAGGGGGGGGGCCGCGATGTGCTCTGAAGGCGCTCCTTGCGAGGCTGGTAATGAGCGCCAAGGCCATAGGCAGAAGGAGATGAGAGGTGATGCTTTGTGGGCCTCGCGATCCGTGGCAAAGGTGCTCATTGATAGGCTCACACAAGGAGAGTCTTTGTAGGGCAAGGTAAGGCTCGCAAACTGCGGCTTTGCTGCAGCTCGCAAGGCCCATAAAGTTAGACTTAGACACAAATTGCGCCTAAGCTGCAAATAGGGCATGCACAGTGCGTTTCACCACCTTTTCTAAAGGTTTTGTTGAGCGACTGCAGTATTGCGCATATGTGAGATAGTTTTTATATATACTGGACACTTTCTACACAGTTGATGAACAGGACTGGACTGGAAATTTATCTGCTGCAGTAATTTCTGAAGAGAGGATTTTGAATTCTGCAAATTACAGATAATAGGTAAAGTATAATTACTTCTTAATTAGATAGTTTATCAATTTAGGAAATCAATAGGCCCAAAAGGTAGAAGGGGAAGGAGGCCCAGGGGAGGGAGAGCGGGGCATAGAGACACAGGGGAGGGGGAGCGGAGCAAAGAGACATGGGGGGGAGGGAGAGGGGGAGCAAAGACACAGGGGAGGGGTTGGGGAAAGACACAGGGGAGAGGGAAGGAAGAGGCACATGGGAAGGAAAGAGACACAGGGGAGGGGGGGAGAGACACAGGGGAGGGAGAGGGAGGGAATAGCCAGAGGGGTGGGAGTGGGGGAAGAGACATGTGAGAGTAAAGTCAAATATTATCCCATCATTTGTGACAGGAGGCCTGAATTGGACGCCAAGGGCGCTCATTGCCAGGCCTGCAATGGGTGCTGAAGGCGCTCATTGCGAGGCTCGAAAGAGGAGAGAGAAGGTGAGAAGAGGGAGACAGAGGACACAGAAAAAAGGAAGGACAGAGAGAAGCTGTGTATAGTGTGGCAAACAACAGCATTGCGAGGGATGCAAATATTATGCCGTCATTTTTGACGGGCAAGTGGCTAGTCTTATATAATTACTTACTTGATCAAAGTAGAATAGCTAAACTACGCTACAAGATTTAATGGGGAAAATAACTAACTAAATTTCGAATCCATGATTTGATGGTAAATGCTTCAGAGGTTGCAAATAAATTGATACATGCTTTTTAGGAATGTCCAAAAATCCTTCATATTTGGGAGAAAACATATTTAATGACTGAAAACTTTTGGGATTCCATATCGTAGAAAATCGGAAGAGGCTCTATTAGGATTACCAATATGGCAGGTCTCGAAAGAATTACAGATTACAAATTAATAAATCAATTATTTTTAGCTACCAGAAGTGTTTTAGCTAAAAACTGAAAATTAGATACATCTTCAAAAGATGAGGTAAGAGAAAAATCCAATATATAAACACAATGTGTAAGATATCAGTAGATCTAGATGAGAACTTTAGAAAGTGGGCATCATGCTAGGATATATGGACCCTGAAAATTGGCTGAAATTAATAGGATTTAGGACTTCATTTGCCTAGAATAGAGATATTTCGTGATATTTATTAGAGAATCTTTCAATATGTCCCCCTAAGCCTACTTCCATTCCTTCCCCACTCCCCTTTTTTTGTTTACTTTTTTTATGTCCAGAATATAGTATTGTCTGAGAGGTTTAACTGACTTATAGACAAACCTACTGTAAAGAACAAGATTGGATGTGGAAATACACAGTTTGTTTATATATATATATATATATATATATAAAATCACATAAATAGTTGTCGTAATTGCGAGTTTGTTGGAAACGCTATGTTAAAAGTTAAGGGTTGCACCAAAGGCGCTCATCGCGATGCCCGGGGGGGGGGACAGGCAGCAAACGGCTTCCGAGTTACGGCCTTCAAAAAAATAACAGTTTTAAACAGCCGCCATTTTTTTCAAGCCCGTAACTCGGAAGCCGTTAAGAGGCTCCCAAAAGCCAATTGATTACAAAATTAACTGACAACCTCACACACAGCACAGGGGGAGAGGCAGAGAGCCTGTAAGTGAGGTTGAAAGCTAGATTGTTATTCAATTGGCGTTTTTTTTTAGGTCTGATAATCAGCTAAGCGAGAAAAAAAATGGTGGCTGTAAAGCCGTAATTTTTTTTTTTAAGGCTGCAAATTGATTAATTTCCCAAGCCCGCAAATGGTTTCACACCCGTAAATGGAATTAAATATATAGTTGTGAGCATGCGGGTAGTTGCTAACGCTGCAGGCTCGCAAAATTAACGGACTTACGACCCATTACGACATTGCAAAAACCGCCCGAAACCTGCACACATGAAATCATGAAAAACACAATAAATACACACAACAAATACATAAAAAGCTTACCTACAAGAAGGGGGGCACCCAGGACCTCGAAAACTGAAGTTACATCTCGATTTAACTCAAAATAACGGAGTTTAGACACTCGAAAATCCTCTAAACGAGAGAAAAAATGGCCGCCGCAGCCACAGCAAGTGGGTGCACCCAGGACCTCTACAAGTGAAGTTACACCTAAATTTAAGTCCAAATTAAAGAGTTTAGACACCCGAAAAGAGAGAGAAAAATGAAAACAAAACGAAAACAAGGCAAAAACGTAAAGAACGCTCCAGTCAAGTTCACGAGGCACGTAACACACACTATGTGGCACGTACAACACTGCTATTACCCACCATTTTACATGAAAAAGACAACTATTAGCACGGAAAATGGTGGCTGGAACGCAAATTTAACGCTGGAACGCAAATAGCGCATGCGTATTGCGTTCTAACGCTTTCAAGCACCTCAAAGTTTAGAAATACTGCCTACTTTCCAGAAAATTCTACATTTCTCCTCAGGTGATGAACAGTGTGACTGGATAGTTCACTGCTGCCGTTACTTCAGAAGAGAATTACTTACCAATTTACAACTTCACAATCTGCAAATTCAAATTGAGAGGTAAGCTATAATATATTTAATTTATTAAGAAAGACCCCCCCCCCCCCCAAAAAAATAGCAAAAAAATAAAACATTTAAAATATTCCCAATCAAAATGTGATTCATGTATAGTGACATGTGAAATGCACATTTATGTGTATAGGCCCTAAAACAAGCTAATCTTAACTCAAAGTAATCAAAGAAGTATATTCAAGTGACATTAATTCACAGGAACTAATAGCAAAAACAAAAAATAAGACACTAAGACATATTTAACCTGTAGCTCAATCTTTCACGTTTTTTTCACAATTCAAACAGACTCTGCATCAACAGCGTCACTCAAGAATTTGCAGCGTGGACTGTGAAAGAGGATCACTTTTAAAGAACAGAAAGAAAGAAGAAGAGGTAAGATACAAAAATACATTACATGCAGAAAAAGATCATGCTTTGCAAAAACCAAAAGAATGAATATACAATTAACCATTTCACTTTCTTTTTCAAACAGACACTACAAGAAGACTGGCGGATTAAGATTGGAAGGAGGGGACCCTCTGTCATTCAAGAAAAAGACTTCAATCAAGGTATAGTATAACAAGTACAAAAACAAACACAAATCCCATGTTTACTGCCCGCCAATATGAGAAGTCAAAGTACAAATTACAAGCCTCAATACAAATTCAGCAACACAAAAACACCACAGTTCCAGAAAGTTTCCAAAGACATATACAATTTCCAAATAAACACACTTGCACAGAAAAACAATTGATAACGCAAAGTGTCGGACACAAAACAGGATAGCATACCAAACATTAGCAACATACAGAAAACAAAAGTATTCCTCCTGTTTACTGTACAACAACCTCTAACCGTCACCCACAAGCCAAATGCAGCATCCCAAAAGTGGTGAACACAAAACAGGATAGTACAAAAAAGCGCCACAACATATAGAAAAGGCAATTAACATTCCTGTTTACTGTCCAACAACCTGTAACCCTCACAAATAAGCCAAATTAAGCATAACAAAAGTGGCAAATGGAGCATCCAAAATGTGGTGGACACAAAACTCGATTGTACAAAAAATCCCAACAAAATATACAAACGTAACTTAACATTCCTCTTTACTGTTGAACAACCTATAACCCTTACAAAGAAGCCGAAATAAGCATACCAAAAGTGGCGGACACTAAACAGGATACTACTGTGAATAGTTCCAACATAGAGAAAATACAATTCACAGTCAGCTTTACACTACAAAAACCTTTAACCCTCAGCCACAAGCCAAATACAGCATCCCAAAAGTGGTGGACATTAAAAAAAAAAAAAAAAATCATGTAAAACTATAAACCTACTACATCTACAATAAGCTATAATGCAATTACCTTGCGTGTGCTATGCATCTAAGCCAAATATAACAACCTACAAGAGATAAAGTAAGAGCAAAAAAAATAAAACAGACTCATTTAACAATAGAAAGAAAGTTCATCTACAATGACCTACAATCACATACAAACAAAGTTAATATACAATCACAAGTGTTGCAACAAAAAGATTTGATAAAGCAACTTATCATCTCAAAATAAACTAATGATACATTATTTTCCTTTACAGATTAAGATGGCTGATAACGAGACCAAACAGGAAAAGATAAGATGTCAAGCTAGAGAACGACAACAAAGATGGGCAAACCAGCAGACGCCGGAGCAGAAGGAAATTCGACGAGAAAAAGAACGCAAAAGACTTGCAAGCAAAAGACTATCAGCTGAAATAAAAGCTACACCCAAAAAAGCCACTAAAAAACAAAAGCATTTAGAACCTGTTCCTCAAACATCACATAACATTTCAAATGATGAATTAGAAACTAAATCTGACAGCAAAGCTGCAGTCTTCAAGCAAGCAGTCCCCGAGTCTATCTCACCTCTGCTTCTCCTGAATACAGACCAGCAAAGCTGCACTCTTCAATCAAGCTGTCCCTGAGTCTATTTCACCTCTGCTTCCCCTGAATACAGACCAGCAAAGCTGCACTCTTCAAGCAAGGTATCTACAAGCAATCATCTCTTCGTATCTGCTGCTACCTTCTCTTCATATAGATTATTATATTCATTTTTCTGATATTATATTTAAGCACATTTTTTTTTTCTTCCAGTTTTGTGAATGTAAGCCTTCTTTGATGTATAGTTCTAATCTGATGCACATCCTGTGACTTCCTTTGCCTAATTACTCCTCCCCACCTAATTTACAGATCTCTGCCTTGTCCAGCTGTCCTTGAGTCTATCTCACCTCTGCTTCCCCTGAATACAGACCAGTAATCCCCTCCCTCCCTGCCCCACTCCCACCCACCTCTGGTTTACTTTATTAAATTGAATCACTACAACTACTCGCACCTGATCAATCAGCTGCACATGATTACTATCCCTACTTCCTCCTCTTAGATTACTCTGCTAGCCACTATGTTCCCTTTCACTTTCTTCTTCACCTTAAGCTCTAGCATTATTCTCAGACTATCCTCCTCATTTGCTCCACATTATGTCTCCAACACCATTTTTCCTTCCCTACTTTCCTCCCCTCTGCCCTGCTCCCATAAGCTCCTCTCCTTTTTTCAATCACTATTTCATTCATGTTCTAAAGACCACTCATCTCATCTCCCTGCTTATTTTGCTGCTGGAGTTCTATCTCCTAACCCTGACCCCTCACTCAGTCCCACCTCTCATCTAATCTTTTCAGCAACAACAAGGTTATTAACTCTGTCCTTAATCCATGTATTTCAATTTGCTCCTCTATGTCTAAAATGTACCCTCCACCACTTATTTCCAAGTTCTTACATCTTCCCACCTAAGCAAACTTTCACACCTCCTTCCTGACCCTGCTATTCCTTACTTTTCTTCCCCAGACTTCTGCCTCTTCCATTCCCTTTAGATTGTAAGTACGAGTTTTCAGTCTTGTAGGGTGCTTTGGGAAAAAGCACTTTCTACAAAGACTCAAAGCTCAAAACAGGGCCCTCCATTTTTCAGTTGTTAATATTGTATTTTTCCCTGTTCTCTCCCCTGGTACAGCGCTACGGAATATGTCGACGCGTTACAAATAAACGATAATAATAATAAAATATGCTCTTCAAATTGTCCTTTACTCAAGTCTTTAGCAGTAGAGGTTCATAATTGTGGTGACATAAATATTCTATGTCAGTTTTGTGAGGCTTATCATTTTAAACAGGAAAGACCCAGAGATGGACAATTCATTAGTTGCTGTCAAAAAGGCAAGGTCAAACTTCCAGAAAGAAAACAATTCCCAATATATTTACAAAACATTATTACTGAACCTACTTTTCCAAACTACAAAAATTTCAAGACAAACATAAGATCCTACAATAGTGCCATATCCTTTGCATCTATGGGGGCAACATTAGCTGCTAAGTCCAAGGCCAAATTGACCATTGTACTTCCCATTTACATCCAGAGGAAGGAGAGCAAAGACATATTGCTCAACTATATGTCCTAGATACAATGGAAGCTGTTGACCAACGTATGCAGCTGCAAGAAAATAAAAAATGCTTACCCAGTGTTTTAATAGAGCTAGATAAAATTATGGCCAATAACCCCTACACTCAAGCTTATAAAAAATTGGCAGAAGTAGAAAAGGAACAACAACTTCATGCAGAAAGACATCAATTACCAATCCCAAAGGTCAATATGGTGCTTAAAAGAGATAGACATATTGATAAACGCCGTTATAACTTGCCAACATCAAATGAGGTTGCCATGGTGTTTCAAAATGATGAAGGAGAACCACCATTTCAAAGAGACATTAGAATATATCCCAGAAATGAGGAGCAACCATTCATTAATATCAGTATCTTAAGTACTAATTTAGATCCAATGACATATCCCATTTTTTTCCCACACGGAGAAGCAGGTTGGCAACCAAAATTAACCCTTCCCAGTTACCCAAATGCTAAAGTCTGTATGCAAAATAATATTTCCATGCTTGAATTTAAAGTAGCTCAAATTGCCATTCGAAATACATTTAATCCAATTTTATGTGGTGGAAAACTAACACAACAATGGATGATTGATTCCTATTTGCAAGTTGAGGCCAATAATTTAAACTTCATAAAATATCAACAAGATAAACTACGTGTAGAACAATATTGTGGATTAATAGATTATGTCGCTGAGGTTGCTACAAGCAGAGATATGACAGCTGGCAAAGCCATCATTTTACCATCTTCTTTCCAGGGATCTCCTCGCAATATGAGAGAAAGATACAATGATGCCATGGCTATTGTCACCAAATTTGGAAAATCTGATTTATTTCTTACATTTACCTGTAATCCCCAATGGCCAGAAATTACACAAAATGTACTTCTTGCCCAAAGTACTTCCGATAGACCAGATTTAGTAGCCCAAGCTTTTAAAATTAAATTAAATTAATTAATACGTGACATCACTATAAGTCACTTATTTGGCAAATGTCTTGCTTATGTATATACAATTGAATTTCAAAAAAGAGGCCTTCCACATGCACATCTTCTGATATTCCTTCAAGAAAAAGATAAATTAGATACTGGTGACAAAGTGGATTCAGTCATTGTTGCTGAACTACCAGATCCAGAACTATATGGTAGACTATATGAGATTGTAACTCATCGGATGATTCATGGACCCTGTGGCAAGCTTAATCCACAATCACCATGTATGGAAAATAATAAATGTACAAAAGAATTTCCTATAGATTATAGAGACAAAACGTATGCCAATTGTGATGGCTATCCATTATATAGAAGAAGAGAAGGAGATAGTGCCATTATTCGTGGAAAAAAGGTTGACAATAGATATGTGGTACCATACAATCCACATTTACTTATGAAATATAATGCACAAATTAATGTAGAAGCCTGCACTTCCATCAAATCTATTAAATATGTCTACAAATATAATTACAAAGGCTATGATGCAGCTACTGTAGTCGTCAAAAGAGCAGACAATACCGAAAGTACTGAGTTAGTACATGATGAACTTGCATCTCATGTAGATGCTCGCTATGTCAGTGCGCCAGAAGCTTTGTGGCCTCTTTTAAAATGTGAAATGCACGATAGATCACATGCGGTATATAGATTAGCAGTACATTTGCCACAAAGACATTTACTAATGCATTGGCCCAAAGTGAGCATCGTCACACTACACTAACTGCATGGTTTCAATTAAATTCTACAGATTCACAAGCAACACAATTCTTATATATTGAAATTCCATATCACTATGTTTTTGTGAATGGATTATGGAGACCAAGAAAAACCAGAGGAAATAAAATAATACCAAGAATTTACACGGTCAGTCCAAGAGACCTTGAACGTTTCTGCTTACGACTACTAATTTTAAATGTTCCTAGTGCACAAAGTTTTGAACCCCTCAAGAACTGTTAATGACATAGTATATTAAACCTTTCATTTAGCTGCCAGACATAGAAACTTACTAGCTGATGATACAGAATGGGAAAGATGTCTAGAAGAAGCAGCACTATGTCAAATGCCACGGCAGATGAGGGAACAATTTGCATTTATTTGTATCTTCTCAAATGCTCCAAATGCATTAGCTTTGTGGGACACATTTAAAAGTAATATGGCTGAAGACTTTATGCAATGATACAATGAACCCATTGCACACTTAAAAGCATTAATTGAAATCCAAGAAGTATTTTTAACTCATGGATTAAGTTGTGCAAGTTTTAATCTGCCTGATCCAGGTTTTATAGATGACATAAACTTTGAAGACTATGACATTCAACTACAAGTACAAAGGACAGAAGAAAGACCTGCAACTTTAAATACATTACAATTGCAAGCATTTAATGCCATAATGACCAGATGATGACATGGTCAAAGAGCGTTATTTCTATCTTAATGGACCTGGCGGATCAGGAAAAACATATCTATATAATTTATTAATGAGTTTTATACGAGTACAAGGTCAAATAGCACTCGCATTTGGTGGAAGAACTGTACATAGTGGGTTTAAACTGCCAGTGCCTATTTTAGAAACAGCAGTGTCAGAAATTCGCATGACATCATTACAAGCAAAAAAACTGAAAAAAAGTAAATTAATTATAATAGATGAGGCTACAATGATGTCATGATATGCCCTCCAATGTATTGACCGTTTGCTTTGTGAAGTCATGGATAATACTTTTCCATTTGGTGGTAAGGTAATGTTGTTAGGTGGCAATTTTAGACAAACATTACCTGTCGTTGTACATGGAAATCGAACTGACATTATCGAAACCTGTATAAAGTCAAGTACACTATGGAAACATTTTACCCATCATCAACTATAACAAAATATGAGTTCAGAAGGCCAAAATGATTTCAATGATTGGCTTATTAAAATTGGAGAAGGAAAAACTGAAAAAATACCAAATTTACCTGATGACATTGTGCACATCCCACCTCATATGATTTGTCAAGAAGATCTTATATCGGCTATATTTGAAAGTACAATAAATAACCAGGACTATTCTGAACTTGCCAACCAAGTCATACTAACATGTAAAAATAAGGATGCATTAATCCTCAATAATGAAATTTAAAAAAAAAATACTGTACTTGTTGAGGAGAAAGAAAGTCAGGCAAACTTTTCAACTGAATTCATAAACTCATTAACTCCTTCTGGAATGCCCCCACATATTTTGCAGCTAAAGAATGGTGCAATTGTCATGTTACTGCGGAATATGAACCCAAAAAAAAGGCCTATGCAATGGGACAAGATTAATTGTTCATCAATTAAAGGACCATTTCATAGATGATTCAATTTTAACTGGTACCCATAAAGGAGAGAGAGTTTTCATACCAAGGATAGATTTGGCACCAAGTGAAAGTTGTCTCCCTTTTATACTTCAAAGAAGACAATTTCCCATCATTATGGCATTTGCCATGACCATTAATAACTCATAAGGACAAACTTTCAAATCTGTGGGTATTTTCTGAGAACAACCAGTATTTGCACATGGCCAATTGTACGTTGCCTTATCACGGTGCAAAAATCCACAGGCTATTAAAGTTTACATTGAAAACAATGAAAGTCAAGGTGATTTATTAGAGGATTGACGCATTTTTTATAAAAACATTGTCTACTCTGAAGTACTGTAACTTTCTATCAAACAAACAAAAGCCATGCAAAACCAATTTAAAACCAAAAGCAAAAAGCTAAAAAAACACAATATAACCACAAAGAAATGTGAAAACTGTCCGTTTCTTTCAAAAGCTCATTATTACACCACAAAAATTAGGTTTACACAAACAATCTTTTCACATTAAACTACATCAAATTGTAAAACACATACAGAACAGTGGTTACACATCACGGACCAACTTTAAGGTCTTGCATTCTCTTTTTAGAGAATCACTTTTCTACAGCGCAAACTCTATGTGCTATTTAAAACAATTACTACACCAACAAACAAAGGTCAACCATTGAAAACTAACAATAAATACATTATTCAGTCGTAATTCATGGAAGTACTGTTTATGCATGATTAGCCCCACAAAATACTTGCCTTGGATTATTTTAACAAATTCTGTTCAAATGTTAATTAACTATGTTACTGTTTCTAATGTTACAAGTTTTTAAAAAAAGCTTTTCAAGTTCCTTACTTAGACAGATAAGAAAGTTCAAGTTTACAAAAATATGCTTTCAAGTTCCTTACTTAGACATATTACAAAGTTCATGTTAAGAGCACAAGCACGTTTGAGGCACAATGTAAATGTTGTATTTCATGTTAAACATAAATCCATGGAGTAAACCGATCGCCAGCTAATGGGGTCAGGGAGGAATTAAAAAAAATCCCGCTTTGATACAATTGGGTACGTTTCAAAGAGGGTTTTTACTGTTTGCCTTCCTCTGGATTCAATGTATATTTAAGTTAACAGTTCTTGAGCTACAAGTTGCATGTTAAAAAAACATTAGCTCAAGTTTACAATACTCATTAATATAAAGTTCAACTGTTCTTACATTCAAATCTTAATACTTTTACTACAAAACTCTTTAACAGTTCCTCAAGAAAAAAAGAAAATGGTAAAAAAATAAACATGTTTAATATAAGAATTGTACTTATTTCAACATAATGAAAACCTTACAAGTGTCAAATACGTATATTACTAAATAAACACATTTACAAACATACACATCTCATTGCCGTCATTTTTTGACGGGCAAGTCGCTAGTAAGGAATAGGAGGGAGAAGGTGGAAAGAGACACATGGGAGGGAGACGGTGGAAAGCGACACAGGGGAGGGAGTGAGTGTATCAGTCAGTGCAGAATTAGGTAGAAAATAGCCTTTGTTAAGATAATTGTATAAGACTGAAATTGACACCACACACATTCCCCCTTACTGGCCCAGAAGCAGACTCCTTGCTGTAGAAAATGCAATCTTATCTCTCATATGACTTTCTTTTCCTGCTTAATTATGCTCTTAGTTACACTCAAAGTTTTCAAACATATATATTTTTTCATTGTTCAGTGTTCATTCAAGTTACATCACACCAGGCCAGAGTATAGTGTAAGATTGATTTACTATTAATGCAAAATCTAGGTATGGTTTACGTGTAAAAACAAAACATGGTACTCAGATTATTATTAATAGATGATTTTTTTTTTCATTTATTGCCCTTCACCAGCTACCTGGGGTTCCATTTGCTGTTGCCATCAGGAACCAAGAACAGATAGGGACCATACATGATATATACTATAATCTGTATAAGTGGTATTTGTGTGGCATATTGTGAAAGTATTCAATGTTTTGCTCAGCTCAATTTAGGAAGTCATTTAGTTTGAAACGTGGCCCGACTTAAAAATCAAATAACACACAAACACCCACATTGTAGACCTATATACCCACTTGACTACTCCTTCATGCAACCCAGCTTGTACACATTCCTGGGGAGAACACTGGAATTGCTCAGTAGATATTACCCACTGGGAGGAATATAATTGGTTCTGAGTATTACCAGCCTGTCCAAATGGATGGGATGAAATGTATATACTTCGGGGTACTTACTTCTTTGTGTATGGCACAAGTGAGTTGAATGAGGTTCTCTCTAGTCATCCAAATATCCTTTCTCAGACTGAGCATCTCAGACTTTTGATATACCTGTATTTGTATTACATCATTTCTGCTAGTTCACATCTCTCTGGTCTTTCTCTTTCCCAAAACAAATAAACCACAAGACGTTGATTTCTTCGATATTTATTTGTAGGACTTTATCACAATAGCTTTAGAACAAGCTAACATTAGTACAAGTCACATACAGTTTTTGTTGAACTGGTACAGTTTGGTATTGTTTGACTAAAAAACAAATGCACAGTTGTCCGAGCAATGAAAAAAAAAAAAGCCCTCTTCAGCAAATAATATCTCAAAACAAACAATCACCTTAACCCCCTGCCCCCCCCCCCACCCCAGAAATAATCTCACCAACTAAGATACAGTAAATATGAAAAGCCTGTCACCAGTGATGGGTAAAAAACAACAACATAACTCTCACATTTTAGTTCAGCATTGAGAATTAATTTTCAGAATATTTCAATGAATCCTATATACAGTTTATTCACTAAATGGACATTTTGCCCATTTTTGACACTGTCATTACCAAAGTGCAAAGCATGACAGTGAAAGAGGTAAAATGCTATTCATATAACACAGAAAATCGTACAGTCTTGAATTAAGAAATAGTCCGATACATCAAAGCCTCTTCAGACCATCTCAGCTCCACTTATGGCAGGGTTTTTGTGGTTCTCAGGATCAAATGGAAATGTAAAATGAGTTCACATTGGTAAACAAACACCGGATTAAAGTGCAGCAGTGCCTCCTCAAGGAAGCCTGGTCTGGGATAGGACTAAAACAAGCTCAGTTGGAAGTGTCCTTCATCAGGAAGACTGGTTCTCTCTGAAGTTAACAATAGCTTTCCAGATTGTGCACAGCATCCCTCCTCTATTTAAGAAAAAAAATAACATGTTACCAAACAAAAATACACAATACAAACATTATGAAAGCACTGATTTATTATATATTTAGTTGGAAGTAAAAAAGTATTGGATGAAGAACTTTTATAACATTTTAGAAGATGCAAAATAATAATTCATGCTCCATTCTTATTGATTCTCTCTGCTGTAAGACATTATTGAAGTACAAAATTTAAAAACAATAAACAATGTATTCAATACACTATAATCTAATCTAGTTTCAATATAAAGTTATTTTGCAGGTGATGTGTGAATATTTTTAATTTATTCTGTTTAAGATGTTGCAGTGTGGAGATCTGCATATTATTTCTTAATTGATCCAATTTCTGTAGCAGAATTTGTTGCTGGTTATTTACAGTCCACTAAAAAATAGTGAACATCCTTCAGTAGTACGTAACTGGGGGCCATGGGGCTCTCAGGTATTTCCCATGCGATCTAAGCCTATTCTCTGTAATGGGAGAGCATGTCCCTCTTCAAGAATACACTTTTATTGTATCCCTCTAAAACTAGCAAATGATATACAATTGTGTTCCAAATATGTCTCCTTATTATCTATACGTCTTTTTACCAGTTGGTTTTACCATGTTGCTTTCAGTAAACTAAAAAGGCTTACTTTGAGGACCGTTTTAGCATCGGACGACCTTCAAATAAAATAGATTGCATTTACTTCATAATATAGTAAGATATATCAGATATTTTTGCTGTATTACATTAGAAGTCGATTTAGTATGAGGTGATATTATCTTAAAAACGTTTAAAGTTCAAATATTAGAATGAAGATTATCTTCTCTCCAATATTTAGACTATAAGCGAATATTGAATTGGGTATCCAACAATATGTTGCTGTGAAGCTAAAATTGGAAGTGTTAATATTACCTTATTCTCAGAGATTTTAAATCCTCTCTTGTAACGTGAAACAAAATGTCATCAAGTCGATAATCTTCTGCTAAAAACTAAAGCAAAAAAAAATATATATATATCATTTTAAGGGTTTCAACAATTTAAAGCATATTAAGTTAAAATGTATATCGCCTTATAAAGCCACTATAAGTATTATATTAACCATTGCCTTAACAGTAAGTAATCACAACAGGCTCACACTACCTATACCTGTTTTTTATCCTTCAAACTAAATAATAATTAAAAAAAAGGAAGAGCAAAAGGGTTTCAAATTTGAGCCACTTATCTATGTTATTAAGACCACAGAAAGGAATAAAGCTAAAATAGGTGTTATAGTTACAGCTCCATCACCATTATGTATGTGGTTTCTTGTGTGAGGGCTCCAAAACTGCACAAGCAATAACTCAAAATAATAATCTCTAAGTAAATTCTTGGTCAAAGTTAAAAAATAACAGCTTTCCCTTTTCCTGCCTCTACTTGATGGTCCATAGCAGTTTTAATGACTTACATGTCCTTTTAAGCAGTATTATGATTTCCTGAGGGAAGAGCACAATAATGCCATCTACAAACATACTTCCCATGATCATTTACAAATTACTTTACATAAGGTCTGATCTATAGTTTAGTAAACTTACATCAAAATGTCACAGGTGGTATGAGACAAAGTTAGAGGCTACTGTGTAAATTCACACTACTATTAAATATTACCATTCAGCACAACTGACTAAGCAAACACAGTTTTGTTGTCGTACACTAGCAAGCGGGTTCCTTGTACATAGGTAGATACTTATCAACACAGAGGAGAAAAGCTCTTACTATTAATTATGTTGGAAGCCGATTCAGACATGAAGGTTTTCTAGAGCAAAGTCATTGCTTTTCTATATACTATATACTAAGTCATGTGACACTGACTAACTTGACAAAAAGGACACTATGCAACAGGGTAGAGTTGTTACTATACCTTGTTGATGGTATCTTCATCCGCTCGGTGTTCTCTTAGCCAGTAAATAAGTTCTAAGTCTTCACTGTTTGTGTTGGAAGGTCTTGAGTGGGACACACAAATGCCTGGGATATCTGAACACAAAAAAGGGATTAAAGCCATAGATCAGAGATGTGTACCGATATTATGGTCGTGAATTTTGAAGAACTCTGATATAATAACGGCAACATGTTTTTATGCTGGATGATTATCAGTGGACCCTATATTATTGAAAAACTCTTGAACTTTTCAAAATTAGCTGAGCAATCTAACTGTAAGTAAGATAATGAAACTTCTAATGATGGTTCTCCACAAACATGGGGGAGTAATTAGACAAGACACGTAATATTACTATAAATGAATATCTTCTATATGAATGCTCTTTACTTGATAATAACCATTATTTCATGGAACCTTGTCGTTTAAAGCAACAGCCATTCACATAGCTATTGCTCACACAATTTGCTGAAACAGCCATTACTATGGTTCTACTGTATGTTGAAGTATTCTCTCCAGACATCTTCAGCTGGTGGGCGGCACAAAGGGGCCAGTGGGCAACATGATGGAGCAGCCGGGCAAGCACACATTCCCACAATGTGTGCCTGCCTGACATCTGACCCTTACTCCGGGTATCGCTCTAAAACATGTGGGGACAACACTGACACCTTAACTCACATTGCAAAAACATATTGCTAGGAACTTAGACTGACTTATTTAACAACTGATAGCAACAAATAAATGCACTAAATACTAGGCTTTACCATACATTCACTAAGCTATTGCAAGATTTTGAAGGGCTGTTAAGATTTATAGTGGCAATATATCTCATATAAAATAGGCATTGCAGCCTTCAAGAAAGCACTTTACAGGTGCTATAATACTTGGATGTCTATGTTAGAAACATTCATTTCCAGTTCTCTAACATAAACCTTTGCAAAGTAATAAATAATCCAATATAAATACTGCTATATATATCATACTAACAAGAAAGGAAGCAGAGCTGGCACAAGAGCACTGCTTCCTTGTCCAACGAAGATGACATCATCACTTGCTGTCTCTGCAGGTCTAACACGGATGCAATTTACTCAAGATATTTATTACTATTGATGTTATACTTTTATGGTTTACAGACTAATGCATTTATTTGGGATTGAATATACAAATACCAATGTAATCTATGTGTTAATGTTAACCAATTAGTTGTTAACATTTTTCTGTGCACAATACAGTTTGGTTATGTTAGGAGATGAGAGTAGCATAAGCTTTCTGTCTATAGGTTATGGGATAAGTGGCAGATCCCCACCTTTCACTGAACTATTATTTAGGGATGTAATAGTGATGTACATTAGAGGTTAGGAGACTAGTATAGATGGAACTTGTTATTAATTAAGGAGTAAGCAGTGGGCTACACAAGCTGCCACAATAGTCCTTGTAGGAATTCTTTAGGGATAGGCTTTCTCTCGGGTGTGCACATAGCACTTTATTTGTCATTTACCTAATCTGTCATTTATTATTGGAGCTAAGTACATTATTAATGATAACACTGTTTTACTGTACTAACTTTCTATACACTGTATGCACTTGAATATTTAATATGTTGTTGAATACACTGCGCTTTATCATATATAGCTTTTTTGGTACTTTAACATACTTTTGGAGGATATGAATTGAGACAGTTAACTAATGATGGTTTTCTTCTGCTTGGTATCTTAATAGTATATATACAATCTCCATTCATGATATATAAATTTGTATGTATATCTTAGTGAATTTTATATTTTTGATTAACATTTACAAGCACCTTATTTGTATAACATATAGTGATTAGGTCATCTTATATAGTGGAACATTGATGTTTTTAATATTTTTTGTGTAAATTGTTGTGCATCGTTTACATTTCCTTGATATATTAATAAAAGTTAAGTTTCAAGTAATACGTTTTCTTGTTTTTTCTTGCCTTGGTGGTTGCCTCTATGGGGTGTTGCCCGAAAGTTTAGTTAGTGTCTTTTTTCCATGTATACCATTACCACTTCTTCCTACTATTATCTGTGCTAGTATTAAAATAGATACTTGAAATCAGTCTGGATGCTGCACTGGAGGATGGTTAGAGAAGCAGCTGATGATTTTATAAAGTATTTCAATGTTCTCACCAATTGGCTGTGACTTGTGCTGCAGTCGTTTGATTTCATTATCCTTCTCTTCTATGGCTTGTCGCAGAAGACCATGGAACTCTTTCTCTTTCTGTAACAGTTCCTCTAGCAGCCTAAAAGAAAAAAGTCCATGTGTTGTTTTATTAAAGTAAAACTCACAGAATGCAGCTTCATAATATAAGGGTAATATAAGGGGTTCCATATGGATACATCACTGAATGGATTTAATATACAACAAAACAGAATTCAGAATAACAATACAATTTGTGCTGCTACATCTTCCCCTTTTATTCCATAGAGGGATATTTAAAAAATAATATATGGCATCTAAGGAAAGAGCCATTAGCCCAATCTTATACAAGTTATTGCCATTTTGCCTCTAAGGAACTGTCTTGTTGGCTGCTCCCTAATTCCATCCCACTGTGTGAGGAGAGAGGGAAGCAAGCTGAAAAACTCCATAAAGCAGTTTTGCTATTGGTCCCCGTGGTCAAATGACCACTGTAGCTCACAGAATAAGGCACTTGTGAAGGATGTAACATACTAACAACATTAGCAGCTGCGTAGACCATGGACATAAAACAAAAAAAAGAAAATCAACATTTTTGAAAATAGTCTGTTTATGAGTAGAAACATCCATTTTTTCTTTGTTACATCACTTACTGACAGCTGGATTATGAGGGTGTGTTTTTTTAATCTAATAATGAAGGGGTTTGAGGAGGAGGGAACAGGGAGAAGTCAAGAGGCTTTGTTAGGAACTGGTTCTCAGTGAAACATCACTCCCCTTAATAGATGCAAGCATTGCTCTCTGAAAATGTAAATGCCCCTCTCTCATACACAGCATACAAAGTATCATGGATAACTCCATGGTCCAAGCAGAGACATTTTTTTCTTATTTAGAACTATCATTAAAGTGTTTCCCTGTTTAATGATTCTCTTACTTAAAGTTTTTAAACATCTACATTTCTTTATTATTATACAGTGGTCCTTTAAGCTTTCATTATGCTTTCTGTAACTTATACTTTTAAGGGCCATGGCTTGGTTGCCAACTACAGTGCCCTAATCCTACAACTTAATTTAGGACATACACGTGAGTCTATCACATATATAAAATGATCTATAGCATAGCCATAGCTGTTGGATTTTACCTGTTTGACTCTAATCTCAGCCTTCCAAGCTGCATATTTAGGGACCTGTGAGCTGCCTGTGAATCATGGGACAAGGTTGAGCTAAGGGTGCTCACTCCTGAGGTCTGCACGGTGTCCTCATTAACAGTACCCGACCTTTGAATGGTCGGCTCTGTGGCTTGGTCATTTTGGTCTTCTTCCACTTCTATATCATCTTGATCTGCTGGGTCACTCTCAGACGTGATGCTGAAATGTGGCCTCAGTTCTACAAAAAAAATGTGTACAGAAACAAACTTTGCAATATTCAAATGAAATAGCATTGCCGTAACATAATCTACCCTGTATGTTTGTTTATATATTTGTCATCTATAAAAACACTGATTTTTATACCAAACATTCTTATAAACAAAGACAAAATTGTGATGCAAAAAGTTAAGGTAAATATAACATATTTTTATAATTATAGGAAACAAAGCGATAATGATATCATAATCAATATGTTAAAAAACACATTTAAATGTTTAAAATGACAAGAGCCTATGTAACAAAACATAGTATGGGCATACCAGAACCAGTGGTTGGGAAGAAAAGCTGTTTTTTTTTTGTTTGTTGTGTATATTGTGAGCAGTAAATAAAATAACTTAGTATGAATAGGCTCTGTCATCAACAAAAATGTAAAGATTATTTTGTGCTGGATATACTCTCAAATTCTGTAAAACGGTTATATTTAATTTGTATGGCTCAGACATGTGTTTTCATGTGTATTGTATGACTCACCTGGAACCAGGGTGGTGATGGCAGTTTGCACGGCCTTGCGGATGATACTGTCTAAGGCAAACATCCAGTGGGGCTTGATGTTATGGTTTCGAAGGACTTTGTTGACCTAGTGATATAAAAAGCAAACTTCCAAAATGAACTTGCTTGTTCAGTGTATTCATCATTACATGGATTTGCAAATATTTGACCAACAATTATTCTATTATGGAAAAAGAAAAGTACAGAAAGATATTCTCTTATTCGGGTGATGGGTAGAGACCAACTGGAATGATTCAAAAAACAAGCAGCTCTGGTCGTTTTGTCTGAATCTGCAACTGGTGCTGCAGCAGGTGTGGGCCTGACTGAGGACCTGGACAAGAAGGACTACGATCAGAAGCTAATATCTACCCTGAGAGGTAGAGTGGACTTTAATCCACGCAAGGGTTGTGTCACCGAAGTGCAAGAGCTATGTACTACATTATGTGAGTTTTATGTGTATTTAAACTTTTTTTTTCAAAAATCACAGTCCGGGAGCTTAAAGCTCTTGGAGAATATACATTTATAGAAACATCTCATAAAATATTGGTGATTTACTGGCTGAAGCCGAAGTCTTGTTTGTGTTGATACATTTGTCTATAATTTACCCTAAATAAATCACAAGTCAAAACCATGAATATTCACTTAGGGTAAAACTGTTGAAACATGCATCCATACTAGCATGATGTTGACATAAAAAGTAATATTAATATGGGTTTCTCCTAGTAGATTGCATGCAAACATTTTATTTAATTGTTTGTACCTGTAATTATTGGCTTTAGCTGTAATTCAAACTTGGATTGATTACATACAATCTCATTTTTTGCAGATTTACAAAATAGCACGGGACTACAAATATTTTAATAAAGCATGTCCACCAGGGGGCATACAGCCGTTGCCAAAAATCTAATTATAAACATTTGGGTAAGGAATAATGCAAACCATAACCTACAACAAATAATCTCACATCATGCAAGATCAGTTTATGAGGATTTGGCGAAACAATCAAAGCTCTTTAATAGAGAATACAAACTAGCAGACAAAACCAAGCCATGAGGAAGTATCTACTAAGGATTTAACATAAAATACCTTTATGACAGTCTTCCTAAGTCTACAGGGGTGCAGTAGCACTCAGCTGCTATCAACAGAAAATAATTTAGTGATAATCAGTGAAAAGGGATATTCCCTGATATGTGCAATAGACTCGCTTTCAATTATATGGAAAATGACTGGTGCTTTCCTCATCTGTTATGAG
Organism: Discoglossus pictus; assembly: GCA_027410445.1. Lineage (NCBI taxonomy): Eukaryota > Metazoa > Chordata > Amphibia > Anura > Alytidae > Discoglossus > Discoglossus pictus. Next base: position 197,443,081 of record CM050165.1, on the reverse strand, counting down.
CACCTGGATGATAAAAAATATGACTCAATTTCTTTTCGGCAGCAATTTGCAGACACGAGACATAAATAATAAAACTACAATGTCATTGTCAGTTCCTGCAAAACATTAACTAATTTTTTTGGAAATACCCTTGTTTATTTCCTACTTCTAGTTGTAGATGTGCAGTGAAAGAGATGTGCCACAGTAAAGTATTTATGGTTCTGAAGTTGCACTTTGTAAACGTCTAGAATAAAAGTCCAAATAATATATAATAGAACTAATATGATAAAGTTTTGACACAAGGATGCTTTGTACTTTTATGTAATTATGTGTGTGTTTTAATAGATGCTGGTTAGATTTTCGATGCACACAATTTTAAGAAACATCAAATACATAATAAAGTGATAATCTCAATCAAAGAACTGAGGTTAACAATATCAAATTACTTAAAATATGGATAAAATATATTAGATCTTGTCATTTTCACCAAATGAAGTTTTGGGGTTTTAAAACTGACCATAAGTAAGAAATACATGAGGCACAGAAAATGGTATTAAACATACTGGTACCACATCTAACAAATTAAGGAATGTGTGTGCTAATAAATAGCATTAGATATGATTTAGGGTAAAAAGTTGTATTATGTCCATTAGTACTGTCATCTACTCACCGCATCCTGAAAACCAAACAGAACCACTTGGATCTGACTTATAGCTTGACTATCAAAGTCTAACTCCAGTTTCAGCTTTGATAGGGTGCTTGCAATGATTTTTCGGTCAGTAGATCGTACAAATTCTCTTAGGCTGGTCACTAGTGTTGTAATATGCTCGCACTTTAAGTTTGTCTCTTCTGATCCCTGGGGACAAAAACAATGAGCTTCAGTGACAACACATTGTGTTACTTATCAAAGTATACACATACAACAACATATCACACTCTTATGTGTCTTAATCTATATATTAAACATATGTTTTTCTACCTGGCATCCAGTAAAAAATGCATGTTATTTCAATGTGTGTTAAAACTCGTTTACTGTCAGCCATAGAAGTGGCTCTGTCTGGTAAATATACATTTTTTTTTATCACCGTAATGTAAATATTTAGCTCCCCAAATTTAAAGCACTCAGCCCACATCTGTAAATCCTTGCCATGTCCGGATGAGAATGGACTCTTGGAGCCAATAGGAAGCCCTAACGTTATGCCCTGTGGGTTCCATCCCCTACCCCTGCTTGCTAGCCGATCGCCCCCCTTCCTCGCTCAAACCCCATCCTCTAACAGATCACCCGATCTACATAACCATGGGGATCTATACAGACCCCACAAGGAAACTAAACAGCTAACCCCTGCAAGGGGGTTCTGAAAGGGTTAAATATTTAAGGCCTGCAGGGGTCCCTGCACTGGGGGTTTAATTTTAGGTGCCAAGGAGTACTGATCGAGACATTACTGCAAGAACAAGGCTTAAAGTTTACACTGCAACTGCCTACTTCTGAGCATGTGCGGTGGAAATGAGTTGGTGTTAAATACTGAAAGCTCAAATGCAAATACACATTTCATCTCCATCACCCCTACACTACTGATAGATAAGCACACCCACCTATCTTCAAGCCAGTAGGAAGTGCTATAAACAGACGAGATGGAAAGTTCTATACAGACACAGCATCTTCAAAAATATTTTCTTTAAAAATGTTTTAATGTTTTTGGCTTACATAGCTACTACTGTTGTTAATTTGCTACATACTTTAAACATGTGACGTTACTCTACAATGTTCCTTTACGCAACCTTACTACTGCTCATGGGGACTAGCTTTCAGATTCAGAAAATTTTGATTGTGATAGTACTTACTGCACACACATTTTTAACTACTTTTACATGGTTTTGATTAGACTACATCTTAAAGGAGCACTACAGTTTAAGAAAAATAACACTTGTTTGTCAAGTATATGCCAAATTAACAATATTAGCAGAAATAAGTCATGGACATAAAACATTTCTTTGAGAAAATCCAAATTTTCAAAATACAGAAATCCATTTAGTCTTTTTTACATCAATTCTTCAGAGCTGAATCATGAGAGTGTGTGTTTTGGCTATCAGGGAAGAGAGTTGAGAGAAGGAGGGAACAGAGAGCCATTGTAAAGATAATTGGATAAGACTGATATACATACATAATGCTGATTCACACTCACTGGCCCAGAAGCAGGCACCTTGCATCATACAATGCAACAACAGCCTTCCAGAAATGTAAACACCCCTCACACAATATTTATATTTTTTAATAAATAACTAGATATATGACATTAATGTAAATGTCACATCTTAGAACTCAGCTGTGGTCTGATTGGCTCTTGAGCTGACTCTTGAATCTGTGACCCAATCAACTTTGTCAGTGATAAAAAAAAATCTATTTTATTATAGCTACTTTAGCACCCCACAAACATGGAACAGTAAATGTCAAGCTGTGTAAGTTCATCAAAGGCATATCTAAGTTTCCTGGATTATGAGTGCATCTAATAGGAGGAGAATCAATAGTGTATGAAAAAATTGCAAAATAAACGTTAAAAAACTCAATCCGACGTTTGCTAAATCTCTTGAGTTTGCAGGCAGCAGCTTTTGTAGGTTGGTACCCCTGAATAACTCTGGCCAAAACAAATTATGAAATGTATGCAGATTTTAGCAGTCACAGACAGTTATACATTTTAATACAATATCACAATCAGTGATGGCAGTTTGTGCAGGAAGGAATCATGAGATGTGTAGTCCCCCAGTAGAAGTAGGAGGAGTCAGACACTGATCTGTAAATCTCTGCATTGAGCTGCTGCTGGCTTGAAGGTTAGTAAAGCATTAAAATCCATATTTGAATGCAGTGTTTCTATTGGTATGTACACTGTGCCTATGTAGGCAGCTCAGGGGTGTGGAAAACAAGTTTCATTTTTAAATAAAATAAATGTATATGTCTATAGAATGACTCAATGTTATGTGTGTATGAGACATAAGCAGGTAAGAACAGGCAAACTTTGATATGCCTTTAACTTTTACACATATAGTTAATCTTCTCTTAATATAAAAGAAACTTCATTTTAAGTGGAACTTGCCCTTTAATTTCTGTGCAACATTACTTTAGAGTCAAGGAGCCTGGTCATATCTACCTGAGAATGTGTATAAGCCATTAAAAAGTTCCAATCATTTAAAAAAAATTACAGAGAAACACACTATGTTCTGGTCACACTGACCTACTTCATAAAAATATCATTCCAGGAAGGAACGTCTAAGTATAAAATCTCATTATCACACCTGGTGATGACCTTATTGCCTGTTTTACACAATATGCACGGTGTGTACAGGAGGCAGTGTCAGATGAGAGCTGCTCAGAATGGCCCATATCAGATGAAATAACGAGGATATTAACAAAGCTCCAAGATAGGATTATGACGGATGAACAAGATTAAAGCAATGCATTTTTAACATTACAGATGTATTCAAAATCTCCACAGTCTGGTATTCTTGGACAAGCTATACTTTATACATTAGATAAAGGATCTTACTCAATAAAGTTCTGTGCTATATAACAGAACATTTTGTTTAAAGTTCCCAGAATATTGCAGAACTCCTTAAGTGATGACACATATATATTTAAAGAAGTTCATGAAAGGCCTTGTAACCTTAAAAAGGATTTAAACTAAATTTTCATCTCTATTCATAATGAATAGATGGTTGGGCAAGGCATATTTTCATCAGACTTTAAATTGACATGATAAAGCAATTCATTTTTTCTTTATGTAAAATGTATTGAGACCCAATGCTGAATTTACTGCTCTCAGTGTATAATTGCCCTTGAGCTATGGTGCTGTTAGCCAATTAGAATTAAATAAACTGTACAAAAATATAAATCTGATTGTTAATTTTTTTGCAAGTATAAAGCAATTTTAAATACATTGTACTATTTTTTTATTTAGAAATTTAAGTTTTGGAATATTTAAAACATTTTATTTTAAATTAATGATATAATTTTTTTTTTGATGTGTAGCCCACTTAACTAAATATTATTTTGACAAAGCAGAGATTCTGAAGATGGTATTGATTTAAAATTATAGATGATAAGTACTTTATCAATTAAAATACACTTTCCTACACTGACAGTTAAAATGTATACCCATCAATTGGCCTAAGGACAACTACCTCCTGGGGCTCCGAATGTACAGTGTTCAGTCTAAAACTATCTGAGAATGCCCAGATTCCCAAATTAGTTTGAATTATAGATTACAATGTTAATATTCTGGTTTATTGTTTGGGAACTTTTGCATCCCTTGCATGTATGATATGCTCCTCCTACAAGCTATTTAAACTACCTTTAAATTAACATTTTAATAAATCAATATACTATAAAATATTAAAGCAGTTTACCTACTGCATATAAGTACTAGGATGAAAAAACTATACACTGTCTCTTTTAAAGGAATTTGTGATTATAATACACATCATTACAGGTGTATATTTGGATATGGATTCTGTATTATTTTTATTATCTTTATTTATATCGCGCCAACATATTCCGTAGCGCTGTACAGGGGTTGAGTACATAGCAGAAAACAAATTAAACACCTTGTAAAGAATGGAGGGCCCTGTTTTTGAGCATAAAATCAAATGTACATAGAGCTTGTTTCCAAGGCACTGACACAAGATTGAAAACTCGCAAACTTACAATCTAAGGGATCAATTGAAGTGAATATGCCACAATGTATTAAAGCATTGACAAGTTACCTGTACTAATGTTTCCATCAGGTTCCTAACCACTGTATCCTGATCCTCAGTTAAGATTCGGTGCAGGGTAGCTCTGCGCTCGCTGTCCTTCTTCAGCATAAAAAATCCTGTGTCTCTTTCTTCTGGAGATGGAGGAGCGCTGTGATCCTCAAAGTTTTCATCTGGGATCCTAAAGTAAATTAATTATAAAAAATGGTATGATTGCATCTACTATGTAGGTATTTTGTCAGACATATATAGAAATGTTGGACTGTATCCCTTCAATGCTCAGGGATGTATTCACTGTGACCTAAGTCTATTCAGCTAAGCACTGCTCCCTTAAACTTTAAAGGACCATTCAAGACCCATATAACAGACAAGAGAAAATAAAAAAAATCCCTTAAAGTGACATTGCATGTTTACTACAAAAATTAAATTTACTCATATATTAATATCATTGCAATAGGTGGTTATTAAAAATGTTGAAGTGTTAGATGACTGAGCTTGAAGTTCAGCATAATTTTTATATAATTTACCTTAGTCTATCTTTCTTTACTCTATTAATTATCAATTACTGTAAAGGGTTAACTCTAATCTTATAATTCAATTGTGTACTAGCTAACCACTTCCTGACAGCTTCATCATCAAGCTGTTTGCAATTTGAACCACGTCAGTTTTCAACATCAGTATATTTATTCCAATGCATTATATTTTTCTATTTATAAATGACAGTTTACAGGTGCTTAATTCCATAAATATTAGATCATCATTTCAGAGCATACCTCTAGTAGGTCTTTTATTGTAGATTAAGCATAAATGTTTGATCATTATGCAAATTATAGATGTATAAGATTTATTTCTTAGTCAGCTTAACAATATATATGCATTGTCAATCACATATATAATTGTGAGCATGCGGGCCATTGCTAATGGTGCGGGCTCGCGCAGCGAGCCTGCGGCCCTCGCCAAGCAAGGGCCGCAGTTGCTGGCAAGGAGCGCCAGCCAGCAACTGTGGAGCTCGCAAAATTTACGGAGTTACGAAACAAAAATACGAGACACGTTACGACCCATTACGACCTCGCAAAAAACGGCCAAAACCCATGCACATGAAAACATGAAAACACAATAAATACACACAACAAATACATAAAAAGATTACCTACAGCAAGGGGGGGGGGGGCACACAGGACCTCGATTTAACTCAAAATAAAAGAGTTTAGATACCCAAAAATCCCCTAAGCGAAAAAAAAATTGCCGCCAAAAAAAACGAAAACAAGGATACAGCAGTCTAAAGACGCAAAACACCACCAAACACCTACGGATTATCCGAAAAAGACGTACGAGATTCGAAAACAAGGACGCAACCCGCGTAACCCCAAAAACATTACAAACACAATAAATACACACAAAAAAACCCATAAAAAACATACCCACACCAAGGGGGGCACCCAGGACCTCTGCAAGTGAAGTTACACCTCCATTTAAGTCCAAATTACAGAGTTTAGAGACACGAAAATCCCCTAAGCGAGAGAAAAAATGGCTGTCGAAAAAAACGAAAACGAGGCTACAGGACCCTAAACACGCAAAACACCACCAAGCACAGACGCATTTTCACAAAACCTGTATGAGCTACAAGATACACCATTAGCAATGGGGGACAGCTAGGACATCTGGGAGTGAGGTTGCACGCACATATAAAACAAATTTGCCGAGCTTCGGCACTCGAAAATCGCCGACACAACAAAACAAATGGCGGCCGAAAAAAACTAAAGTGAGGCTACACAACCATTAACCACGTAAAACACCGCCAGGTATATAAGACTTTTACCCAGGAACGTACGCGGTACAAAATACTCTATTAGGAAGGACGGAAAATGCTCGAGACCCGCGTAACACATACACAATCGCTGGATTGCTGGATATATTAATTAGAAATAGGTAAAGTATATTCATTTATTATTTAATTCATTAATAATTATTATTAACAAAAAATATATATATAAAAAATTAAAATAGTAGAGGAGAGGCTCGCAATGAGCACCGAAGGCACACAGGGTGCTCAGACAAACAAAAGTACACCAAGGTAGAGGTTCACAATGAGCGCCAAAGGTGCTCAGACAAACAAAAGGACACCAAGGGAGAGGCTCGCAATGAGCACCAAAGGTACTCAGAGGACCAAAAGCCTTACATTGTGTGGCAAACTGCATTACCTGCCTTACAATTTTATGACCGTAATATTTTGACGGGCAATTCCCTAGTTATATTATAATGTTCAGTATATAATACTTTTCTTTGCCTACTTTTTATACTGTTGATGACATCTGCAAAAAAAGAGTTTATGGTTACACCAGTATACCGGGACTCTGTTTTAATCTACTATTTTTGACATTTTTTTTTAAATATAATAGAAAGAAAATTACACATAATCATATTTTGCAATTCTATTAGACTTTATTACAACAAAGTGAAGACTCTAAAACATAAATGAGTTGAATTCACCTGTAAAGAATATATTGGGTATTAAAAAATGGATAAACTTTAAAGTGCAGCCTCCATATGGCATTGCCCAAAAATAAAGTTTAACCTTACCCCAGAAAAAGGCTTCTCTGAAGCTTCCCATCTTTCTCTATGCAAGACCTGGCTCTTGATTTGAAGATGAATGGATCTGATCTCAGGTCAGTGTCAGGGGAAACAGAACCATATTCACTGCTACTGCTTGTGTCTTCCACCATCACGGGGACGGGCAGGGAGATGCTACGAAGGTACTCTGATAAAAGGAACAATACACTTAGACAAGTGAATATGGACAGATAAAGAACAGTATATAAAACAAAAAAATGATAAATGTATTGTCAACTCAAATTCTGCCAAGATATAAAATAAAACTATCTAAACCCACCAGTGAACACAGTATTATATATCAAAGTTTGTCATATAGCCCATAATCTAAATGTCTCATTGGAGTAAAGGGCAAAACAAAGGTGGTAAAGACCCCCACACCAGGGTTAGAAAAGTAGGAACCCTATGATCCCGGTGGTTACCTCCTACCTTAGGGACTCTACCTAGGTAGGATGAGCCTTTTTCTGGCTATGCACCCTACAGCTCAGACAGTATAGGAGGGGTATGCCACAATAATTGAGACAGTAATCATATAACAATTTAATGGTAGGTAACCTATAAAGGTACCTGATACCGTGTACACTGGTGGGACAAAAAACAGATACAATTATTGGTTAAAATACAAAGTATATAAGATAAAAAGACTCCATATCTAGGTTGAGTTAACAGCAATAGTGTGTTTACCAATTCAACCAATAAGGTAATTTTATATGAGCCTGATAGTTACCTCCTTCTAGTTCAATATAGGTTAGATAGTACAAACACATTGCAAAATACTCCATTATAATAAGCAGTATTTCAGGTATATATACAACGCACCCTCTGAAAATAGTTAATGATGTGCTAAAAAACAACCAAATGAATAACAAATAAAAATTTTACTTGGGCTCCGAACCAATTAATGCATCAATTTCAGTGGAATACGGGCATCATATTTCAGTGAACTCAATTGCTTTGCATCCTGAGAGTTATTAAATCAACCAGACAATTGTTTATCTGTGTAAACGGCTTCCTCAGTGGTTTGTCTTTGTGAGAATGAGTTGGAAAAAAACTGGATTATAAAGCTCATCAACGAGTATTGTGACGTCAAAACCGGAAGTGACATCACTTCCGGTTTCAAGGAGCTAATTTCAGTTTACCAAGCATATTTATTCAAGAAAATCTATATACATATATATATATATACAGTTTCCTATCAGCAAAAAGTTAACCAGCATAGTTTTTGGTACTTGGGATAATATTGTAAAGATAAGTGTGTCTATAACCTGGTACACATAAAGTCAGTCTTGTAAACTCGGATGTGACGTCACTTCCGGCTTTAGAGCTCCACAGTGTGGGATATAATTGAAATAATTCAGCCTCATACATAAAGTTGTCTTTCTATATAGGAAGAAATCAGAATGCCCAATGGTATTTTAATAGATGAAAAGTATTTGCTTAGTGCACTTTGACTAAAATAGTTGCAAAAAAAATAAGGTTGAAAGTTTCATTAGTCACATTCCATGAAGATAAACATTCCCCTCCAAAACCGGAAGTGACATCACTTCCGTTTTTTTTTTTTTGGTGACTATTTTTTGGGTGACTATTACCTCGTTCTGACAAAGACAAACCACTGAGGAAGCCGTTTACACAGAGAAACGATCGTCTGGTTGATTTAATAATGTAAGTTAGAGGGGGGAGAGGATTTTTCTAAATGAGTGCTAAAGAGGCTCGCAAAAGGGGCTCCAACCGGCTTCAGAGTTACGGGTTTAAAAAAAAAAAACGCCTTTTTTTTCAAGCCCGTAACTTGGAAGTCGTTGGGAGGCCGCCAAAAGACACCAATCGAATAGAAAATTAGCTAACAACCTCACTTATGGGCTCCCTGCCTCCTCCAAAGGCACTCATCGCAAGGACCATAAAGTAGAGGTGGGGTGGGGAGGCTATCAATAAGATGCTTATTTATCGCAAAGCCTCGCGTTTGTGTGGCTAGCAGCATTGTGGGCAAGTCGCTAGTTAATATATATTTGTTATATACAACATAATTTTTCTTTTAAAAGATGTCGGGGAGTTGTAAATATTTTAGCCTTCTGGAATCAAGTGGTGTATAACAATTATAATTCAATAATAAACATATTCAGAAGTTTTTGCACATCCCGTGGCAAGTAACAGCTTACTTATAATTGTGGCAAAGGGCACTTCAGGTAGTAATGTGCTGCAGCTCAGTAGGGAGAGAGCAGCAAAATGCTTTAGTGAATACTGTGATGGTAATCATGGCTAGTGTTTTTCTTACCACACACCCTTAAAGGACCCCAATGAAAAAAATAAATGTTTGAAAATGTTCTAAGTGCATAATCAAACAGGTAATGCAGCTAGTTTCGTTGGGAAAAAAAGCGTGCTGGGCCCTGTGGGAATCCATGATACATAGGTGGAAGTTGTGTATGCGAGAGGGATGTTTACATTTCTGGAGAAACATTGTTGCATTTCCTGTAACAAGGAGTCTGCTTTTATCACAATTCTGATTTACTGTCAGACAAGTATCTCACTGTTTAACGACCCAAAAGAGAATGAAGCTCAGTTAACAACACTGCAATTCTTTCTTATGCAAACTGTCTCATGTGGTTGGATTATTAGCTCAATGAAATCTCAAGGTCATTTTGTGCATGCTTAAAGTTGGAAAATACTATTTGCAGTGTGTTTATGGCATTGCTTAATTGTGCCTGAAATCTTCCACGATTGCCAAAACTGCATCTACAGAACGTAACAATAACAAAGAACTAAAAACAGCCTAAGGAATATTTCCTCACTCAGTTAACATGCCATAACACACAGTAATGAATTAATTCAAATACTATGAAGACTATATAAGATGTGAAGACATAATCTTCTTTCCAAATTAGACTATACAAATATGATTGCAAACATACAATGAAACTCAAAAACTAGTGCACAACTAGCATTTGTGGTAAAAAATACTCATCTCTTCCAAACGTCTATGTGCAGTATAGAAGTATATAACCATTTAACAACATTAGCAGCCATGCAAACCGCTACTAGTGCATGTAAGCTGCCATGTAAGAACTTCCTTTTCAAGGCACAAGAGGGAGGCTGCAGGGCAGGGCAAGCAAGGCGTGAAATCATCTCAATAAAATAACATACAAAAAAATAAAGAGATGGATAGGTATATTTTATTTCTATTGAAATCCAGAGCCTTTCCATGTCGCTTTAATTCTTATCTGAATCCACAACTGAATCAAAAATCCCCCTCCCATTATTCTACAAGTCAACAGGAAGTGTAGAAAACACAAACATGGCATTCTTCATGTACAATCAGTGCCTACTAAAATAAAAAGATATACCTAAAAATGGATTTATGCACACAGCTTACACAGCTACTAATGTTGCCCCACTCATGTACTTGGATAAGGTACTGAAGGCTAGGACACTATATTTTACATCAGATTAGCATCATGAATATAATATACATTATATGTGGGGGGCAGGATAAACATCTAGAAGGTGTTTGGGTGGGTAGATGCAAGTACAAAACGGTGTATGCAATGGTGATTTAGGTTTTAGAGTTTTTACAAACTACAATTTCATGTGTACAGTATTATTTCCACAACATAACACATTGTTGCTGAAATGGTGCATCAAGCTACAGCTAAGGCCACGGGCAAAATATGTCAAGGCAAGACCAGGAAAAAGTTCCATGTTTTTAATATTACAATAAACAACCTAAGTGTTTATTTGCCTATTTAACAATTTTTTTTAACAAGAACTTAAAAGCCAAACAGTCCCTACAAAGATCCACCCCCTGAAGCTCATAAATACAATGTTTCTATAGTACTAGATGTACCAGCCAATGAAAGAATGTTGCTAGAATGATGCTCAGACATAGCCCGTTGTTGGCTAGTATATCTAATACTATAGACACATTGAGCCTCATTCAATTGAGAAATTGTAGCCAGTAAACTAATTTGCTATTTAATTGGCGTCTTTTTATGAGCCGCAAACGATGTACGGGTTATGGGCTGAAAATCCCTGTGGTTGTTTAAACCATAACTTCCGCCCCATCTAAGCCTTTGATCTTTCGTCCGCAAGAGTCACGATCGCTAAAATCGCAAACCATTATTCAATTGCTACAATTTCGCAAGCCTGCAAATGTTTTCACACCGGGAAATGGCAAATATATAAGAAAATCCTACGGGACCAGATAGGACCGCAAAGGAGTTAAAGACATGTCCACAGCACTGTAAATGGAAATAAAAAAATAATACTGCACTGTAACTGACGGGGAAAGCGATGAAAGAAATTAGAATTAATTGTACAACAGGCAACCCATATGGACTAGAACAGTATTGCCATTCATTTTTTATTATTTTGTATTCTGCAGGTTTACGAGTCTGATCGCATATCAGACCTCTTAAAGCTAATTGATTGACATGTAACCTCCATGTTTTACTGCCATAATATTGACGGTTTCATTTTCTATTGGCTGTTTCTGACTCTGGAGTTACGGCCTTGATTAATTGATCTGGATTATGCTCTGAAATGCTACAAACGATTGCATGGCTTACAGTTTCAGCTTTCAGCCTGTACAGTGGGGGTATCCCCTGCTGATTTTGAACGTTTGTCAATCATTAAAACAGTCTGTGCATAGGAAATGATCAGTCTATAATTTTAATGGTAGGTGTATTTTAACAGTGAGAGACAGAATAACAAAAAAAACAAACAAGAAAAACGCATGTCAAAAAAAGTTATAAATTGATTTGCAGGTCAATGAGGGAAATAAGTATTTGACCCCTTCGTCTAAGTACTTGGTGGCAAAACCCCTGTTGGCAATCACAGAGGTCAGACGTTTCTTGAGGTTGGCCGCCAGGTTTACACACATCTCAGGAGGGATTTTGTCCCACTTCTCTTTGCAGATCCTCTCCAAGTCATTAAGGATTCGAGGCTGATGTTTGGCAACACGAGCCTTAAGTTCCCTCCACAGATTTTCTATGGGATTAAGGTCTGCAGACTGGCTAGGCCACTCCAGGACCTTAATGTGCTTCTTCTTGAGCCACTCCTTTGTTGCCTTGGCTGTGTGTTTTGGGTCATTTTCATGCTGGAATACCCATCCCATACCCATTTTCAATGCCCTGGCTGAGGGAAGGAGGTTCTCACCCAAGATTTGAAGGTTCATGGCCCCACCCATCGTCCCTTTGATGCGGTGCAGTTGTCCTGTCCCCTTAGCAGAAAAATAAACCCTCAAAGCAAAATTTTTACACCACCATGTTTGACGGTGGGGCTGGTGTTCTTGGGGTCATAGGCAGCATTCCTCCTCCAAACACGGCAAGTTCAGTTTATGCCAAAGAGCTTAATTTTGGTCTCATCTGACCACAACACTTTCACCCAGTTCTCCTCTGAATCATTCAGATGTTTATTGGCAAACTTCAGACGGGCCTGTAGATGTCCTTTCTTGAGCAGGGGAACCTTGCGGGCGCTGCAGGATTTCAGTCCTTCACGGCGTAGTGTGATACCAACTGTTTTCTTGGTGACTATGGCCCCAGCTGCCTTAAGATCATTAACAAGATCCTCCTGTGTAGTTCTGGGCTGATTCCTCACCGTTCTCATGATCATGGAAACTCCACAAGGTGAGAACTGTTGTCACTGCTTGGCGATGGTCTTGTAGCCCATTCCAGCCTTGTGTAGGTTTACAATCTTGTTCCTGACATCCTTGGAAAGCTTTTTAGTCTTAGCCATGGTGTAGAGTTTGGAATCTGGTTAATTGCTTTTGTGGACAGGTGTTTTTTATACAGGTAACGAGCTGAGATTAGGAGCACTCCCTTTAATAGAGTGCTCCTGATCTCAGCTCGTTACCTGTATAAGAGACACACAGGAGCCAGAAATCTTGCTGATTGATAGGGGATCAAATACTTATTTCCCTCACTGACCTGCAAATCAATTTATAACTTTTTAGACACTTTTTTTTGGGGGTGGGGGGGGGGGTGTTATTCTGTCTCTCACTGTTAAAATACACCTATCATTAAAATTAATTCAAATTATAGACTGATTATTTCTTTGTCAGTGGACAAATGTTCAAAATCAGCGGGGGATCAAATACTTTTTTCCCCCACTGCAAGTTGCGGGCTTGTTCAATTGAATCGCTCTGTAATTGTAGCAAAGCTCAAGCCAGCAGCACACCCACAGTCATACAGCCTGTACACTTGACATATGGCCTGTGCCGTGAAATTGAATGAGGCACATTGTATTCATGAGCTACAGTGGGCAGACCTATGCACAGACTGTTTTAATGATTGAGCAAAAACAGCTTTTAGCACTTGTTAATAAAATGTTTTATTATGCAAATAAATACATAGGTATTTTATTTTAGTATTAAAACATGCAACCCTTCATGTCCCTTTAGGGTTCACGTGAGTGTAAGTTGTAAACTAAAATATAAAAGTGTGAATTAATTATTTATTCTGCAAAAATGTTTTGTGGTATGTAGATGTGTATAAAGAAACAAGTGTAAAATTATTTCAAATCCTTTTAAGTTCCCCACTTTTTTAAAAGCAATAGGTACATTTCCATCCATTTTTTAATATAAAAAAACCTGATTTACTGCACTAAATGGGAAACTCACAGACAACCCAAGTCAATTAAATCAGCAGTGAAAAGGGCATAAAGGATTTATCTGGTGAAAAAGATGAAATGGGGAAAGGGTAAGATAGAAGAATGTAGTAGAATAGACAAACCTTTATGTATATTTTTGGTTAGATGGTAGGGGGCAGCCCAAGAGAGTCCCAACCACATTCATATAAGGGGGGCACAATACTAAAAATATTATTCATAAGTGACTTAAAGAGCCATTGTAATGGTCCAACTTTCATAACTTTCAGATAGTAAACATCAATATAAATTAATCATTTTATTGTGTTAATAAATAATGTGATATTTCACAATGATTGGAAATCGCTGTTTATATACTTATCTTTAAGCTGGAGCACTTTCCATCTTTTACACACTGATTAGTTTTGGTGGCATCTCAGAGCAAACACCAAAACAATAAATAATCACACATACATCTCACCATATCACATTCACAAAACTGAACACAAATAACTCAGTAGATCACTTTGATTAATAGCATTTTGTGTGTTTGAGTATATTATCTCTCAATCTAGATATTAAAATTCAACCGTATATTTTCATTGATTCAATGATGTTATTTGTTATGTTATATAATATGTCAAAATGATTGAAAAAAAATCTTACCATTTGTTCCAGCTGCGAGGGCTGTTAGGAAAAGCAAAAAAAAAACAAAACAGTTAATTCAACAAGGCAAATTAATTATTATAACAAATTCATAAGTGTATACTTCAATTATATCCAAGACAATACAGAAATGGAAGTCTCGAAGGACAGATTAAAATCTCCATCTACTAAATCTTCTTACTATTGGTAGCAATGGCAATTGCCTATGCTCTCTGATCAGAGTGAAAAGAATTTAATAATGCACATGAGCAGCTTAGTATAAATATCAATTTGAGTTATATCTAGCAAGATCTGCAAAGAAAACTTATCACTATGCTTATTATTGTATTAAAGTTGTTATACGCAGCTTGATTCCTATTTTATTAGAAGCTGATGAGTTATACATATTTCAGCTTCCTGTCTTCCTATTAAGACAATAATCACGTGGGGTAAAACAAATATCACTAATATAGTTTGTGAAGTGTGCATGCTCCCTTCACAAAGTATTTGTACAAAGTTCCGTACATGCCGCAGTGCGCAAAGCGTGGCGCCACCTGCGCAAGGAAAAGAGGGGAGTGAAAGGGACAGAGAGGGGGAAAGGGGGAAGTGACAGAGGCGAAAAGAAACACAGGGGAGTGAGGAGGGAGGAAAGAGACACAGGGGAAAGGGGGAAGAGACAGAGGGGGAAAGGGGGAATAAAACACAGGGGAGGGAGGAGGGGGAAAGAGACACAGGGGAAAGGGGGAAGAGACAGAGGGGGAAAGGGGGAAAACACACAGGGGAGTGAGGAGGGAGGAAAGAGACACAGGGGAAAGGGGGAAGAGACAGAGGGGGAAAGGGGGAATGAAACACATGGGAGGGAGGAGGGGGAAAGAGACACAGGGGAAAGGGAGAAGAGACAGAGGGGGAAAGGGGGAATGAAACACATGGGAGGGAGGAGGGGGAAAGAGACACAGGGGAAAGGGGGAAAAAGATAGAGGGGGAAGGGGAAGAGAGACACAGGGAGGGAGGAGGGGGAAAGAGACAAGGGGGAGGGAGATGGGGAAGAGGGAGGGGGGAGACACAGGGAAAGAGACACCGGGGAGGGAGAGGGGGTTAGGCGACTAGGGGAGGGAGGGCGGGAAAGAGGTAAGCATACTCATAACCTTTTCAGATCTAATGATAAATAACAGATTTTGAAATTGTGTTTTACATTAACATGCCCATAACATATCTATTACTGTGATGGTTTCCTAGTAACATTACAGCCCTTCACAGGCTATTGCAACCCATTTAGTAAAAATTGTGAAGGGTTCTGATGCCTAATTACAATGGTCCATAGCCTACTTCGACCCATCATAGCCATTATGCTGGCTTAGTGACACCCCCCAAGTATCTTTATAGCAATGTAATAGCTCAGTGTAATGGTAGATGTTTACTAATAGCATGAAACTTGTGTTACCTGTAAGTTTGAGGTTTGACTTGCGCTTTTTGCTTGAGACCCTTAAAAAATCATCTATAAGTAACTCAATAGCTGTTGCCCGTTTCACAGGATCTGGCTCGAAACATTTCAACAAGAAAGCCTTGGCTTCGGCCGACATTGATTCAGGGATCTCTGGATGTATCTTGAACATGCCCACCTACAACATGGAAAATAATACAACACAGGTCCAGTCAGACTAAATGTTATCCACAGTGCACCAATAACATGCAATAAATGTTTTAAGGTTTCCAAGAACCAAATAAAGAATAGCACTTCAAACCAAACTAACAGCCTTATTAAATTGCGATTCGGTAAATTTAAAAGGGCTCTATATAAGCACACAGCATATTTTTTTACAGAAGTTTTTAGTTCGTGAACTTCTATCCAAAAGCAAAAACTTTTGCTTCTTTAATAAAATATGCTGTGTGCTTATATAGAGCCCTATTCAATTTACCGAATCAAAATGTAATAAGGCTGCAAATATGTATTAGCGAGGCTTCATTCAGTAGTGTTTTGTGCTGCTACTGAGGCAACAACAAATTCAGTGCTTGAAATCAATGACTGAAACTTACTAGCTGAGTCCTAGTGATAAAAACATTATTCACATGTATTTTTGTCTGTTCTAGCGTTTTCTGATGTTAAAATAAGTTCAGTATAATCTTGTTCAGTCTCAGAGGACTTTGTATCCTATATTGTGGGTTATTTTACAATACTTGTCATTCTCCAGGGGCGCCATACTTTGATTGCTGCTTGTCTCATTAAATAAATTTAATTGAATGTTCAGATTTTTTTAAACAGTAATCAACTAATGCTCTGGAGACTTACAATTGGAGGAGGAATGTAGGGACACAGAAGCAAACATGTCTTACACTTTATTAGCACTCTGAATATCCCTTTCATGCAGAAGAGTGAGCAATTTAAAATAAATCTTATTAATTAGCTAATGAGAATGAAAGCTTCAACCTCTCTTTCTTGCATGATATGACAAAGCACAAAGTGTAAGAGGAGATTATTCTTCCCAGATTGTATTTAATTGAAGTTCAGATTTGTAGTCAAGTAGTCAAGAGAATAGAATGACACCCCCATCCCCTAGCTTTTTTTCAAAAATGAATTTGTGTTGGTTTAGCTTACGAGTTATTCCAAGCAACGAATCACATTTGTGAGTTATGTAATAAACTAATAAGATTAGAAGCTGTGTAAACTGTGAACACATATTCATCTTTAAAGAAGATAATAATTTTGAGAACTGTTTTTATATGAAGAAGGTTTAATCTTGTGTAGTTTCTTCACTTCCTCTTGAAGCCTAACGGGTGTGTTTATCTATATCAATTAGTGGAGGAAGGGATGAGGAAGAAGGTGGATTTGTTAAATAATTGGATTGTCTCGAATTTGACACAAACCCCCTTCCCCTGACACACTCAGAAGCTAACTGCAATAATAAAAGCTTTGCTCTTGCAAAAGTGTACACAACAGAAACTTCATCTAAAGTATCATTAATGCCGTGAGAGACTAGCTGAGGTATCAAGATTGTTTTGTATAATTAAAACTACCTTTCCTTTCTAACATTTTTACCTGTCTAATTATGGTCTTAGTCAAACACACATTTTTTTTTTACTGTAAAATGGTCCTTTAATGAAGACATGAGGGAGTTTGCTTGTTTATTATCACAATTGGTGAAGCGTGTGCAGGTACATATGTAGTGACGTCCAGGGACGGAGCTACTACCGGAGCCTACCTCAAGCGCACTCACAGCCCTCACACCCCGCCCTGGCTCCCTGCTGGCCTCTCACAGCTTTTTCTGCCCCCTGGTGGCCTTCCTGTGGCACTCTCTAACCCTGGCTGTTCCAGGCCACTTCAGCCTCCCTGTGGCCCTCTTTGTCCCTGTCTGCTTTCCGTGGACATTTATCCACTCTATCGCCTACCTTCAGCCCTCTCTCTACATCTTCTCTCATCCTCCTTTCTCCTCCCTCCTTCATTTTCTTTGTTCCCCTTCCCTCTCCCATCTACATCCCTCCCCCCTCCATTTTTTTTGCTCCAAAGCCCTACATTTACTAGCTCTGCTCTGGTGATGTCAGCACATTAAATCACTACTTGCATCGTCAGCGACGTTCATAGGTCTACCTCTGCATGGACTGTTTCACACGTAAATCAGAGTATTACATAATGAACCATGTACTCCTACATTTAATACATAATGATCTTACTTTGAACATGGCGGCCTGTGGCTCTCCTAGTTCATAAAATGGAGGCTTTCCTGTTGCCATCTCAATTACTGTGCATCCCAAAGACCATATATCCGCAGGCTTCCCATATCCTCTTGGTCCTTTGTCTATTATTTCCGGTGCCATATACTGAAGTGTACCTGAAACACAACATGATTAGTTCAATAAAAATGATTAGAAATGAGCTATAACTGAGGAACACTAAGTTACAATATATGCCATTAATATGAAAATGGAGTCTTTTACAGAAGTTCTAGATATTTATCTACAGATTCTGCTTATAACGCAGAGCAGCATGGACATAAATGAATGATCCAAGGCAATTATACGGCTGATTTATTCACTAATAAACTTCCTACTATAAACCAATATGGGTAGGTACTATATCATTTAACACTCAGTATAATGTTTTCAGTTTGTGAAATGTACATATTAACCCACATATATATTTGAGAATGGCCTTAATCTGTCAACCCAAAATTAAGTTGTTTTCCTCAGTAGTTCTTTAAGAGCCGAAGAAGCTAATGATAGTTATACAAAATATTATATATAAAAAATAATAAAACTGCATAAACAAGTAGTACAACTATACTATATGAAAAACAAACATATACACCTAATCCAAATGAACACGTACATAGAGGAAATAAAATATAACCATTAATAATATCATCTAAAACGTAATTTAAAAAATAAAATGAACCGTGGAACACCCAATCCCAATTTCCAACCAGGAGGACAAAATCCAGCATCCATTAGATATCAACTTACTATAAACCTCAAAGGGTTCCTCCTGCCTGGAAGGCTGCTCTAATGACATATCCCAAATCCAGCTTGGTCCCTATACATCTGACTAAATAATAATATCCATGTAACCATAAATAGGTAATCCTACACTTAGCTATAAAAAGTGTGTCAGGTAACATTGTGAATCTCTGCACTGCACCAATCTTGTTATTTTATCGTTATTCTTTTGAATACAAAACTGGTTAAGATAACACATTTAATTGTTTATACATCTTCTCAAGTTTCCTTCAATTCACTGGTAAGGCAGATCAAGCACATTGCTTATTATCTCTGTTAACATAGCTTTAATGTTAATATTCTTAAATTAACATCATTTATTTTCCCGGCAATAAAAGCATGTAATATATAAAACATGATATTTTAAATACACAATAGAAGCCTGTGGCTATAATGGTCCTTTAATTACATAAACAATAGACTTTCCAATGTATGTTTTACCCTATGCTTGGTGCATTAGCTACAAGTTTCTTACCAGTGAACGTCTCTGTACAGGGGTTGATTCCGGCAAGCCTCTTGGATGTACCAAAATCAGAAATTTTCAGCACTCCGCTGTATGTGTTTATAAGTACATTGTCTCCCTAAATGAAACAATAATGCAAAAAAAAAGGTTACATAGTAATAATAATCTTACATATAAATATATGCAACCATGATACACAATTATCTGATAATGTGCTGCCTTTTAAAATCATTTATACTTAAACCAATCAAAAATGATGTAATTTTGTCTATAATCTTGTTATGCTTCACGTTGCCGTCACATTTTTTCAACTGCTTTTCAATGTAAATGCTATTCATTATAGGGACATGGAAGGTTCCCTGTGTTTAATATTAAAAGTGTTTATTTGCATGTTTAAACATTTTTAACATTGCTCAAAAGCTCTATCTTTCTGCCTAATTCTAACAAATATTTCCTAATTGGTTTCTTCTCTCTGCAGGTCATGAAGACCTCAGCTAATCGGCAAATTGAAAAGGGCTCTATTTAAGCACAGAGCATATTTTTACAGAATCTTTTAGTTAGTGCAGACCTTGCTTTTGGATAGAAGTTCACCAACTAAAAACTTCTGCAAAAAATATGCTCTGTGCTTATATAGAGTCCTATTCATTTGGCCAAATCACAATTTAATAAGGCTGTGTGTTTCTAAGTACAGGGTGTACAGTGTCTCATTGTAACCAATCAGCGGCAACATGTTTCTTGAGAAAAGTTAATGATTGGTTGATTTGAGACACTGCACTTCACAGTCTGAATTCATTAGCTGCATGCGCTAGAGAGCATACCCAAACAGGTAGTAATTGTATGATTTTAGGCAGAAAAAAAACAGAGCCTTACAATCATATGTTTTTCCCAATCTACAATGGTCTTTAAATATTGTTAATTAAGTCATGCTTAGACTTAAAAATATAGTTATAAAAATACAAACCTTTATGTCTCTGTGTACAATCTGGTTGTCATGTAGATATTTTAACCCTTCTAGGATTTGCTTTGTATAAAAGCCAATTGTCTGCTCGTTGTCTTTCAAGGGTCCCCATTTTGACCGAAGAAGAGCAGAGAGACTACCTATAAGAGATGAGACAAAAAAGGAAATTATTTCTTTTATCAGCAAAAAATAGTGATGCAGAGCTACAACCAAAGAGGAATAAAAAATGAAAGTATCTTGATGTAAAATATTTTGCATACGGGTAGAGCAGTGGCCATTTTTGACCTGAGGTCTGGCTGTTTACCTTCCGGAGCTCATGGGAACCACCTTTGACCCAGAACATTTTTCCAGATTGATACTACATGTGGCACGCTACATTTTAATCTAGTTTTGAACTGATTTGAATAGAGTGTATTTTAAATGCAGATATGCTGATCAATAATCCACCTACAAATAAGACTAATTGTAGTGGTATGTTCGAGTCTCTCCTCATCCCTCTCTGTTTCTGAGGACTGGCAGATAAGGTCTCAGGGACGGGCACTGATCCTGGGACTGCCTGAATAAAACCACTGCATTAGAGACTGAATCCAGGAACAGTTATGGTACCAGACAATTATTATCGTTTATTTGTAACGCGCCAACATATTCCAAAGCGATATACAGGGGTTATTATCAAGGCAAGAAACAATAGCAGTATTAACACGATGCAAAGGATGGAGGGCCCTGTCTCTGAGCTTAGAATCCAGTGTCCATAGTACTTTCCGGAAAGCCCCATGCAAGACTGAAGACTCACAATCTAAAGGGTTTGGGTGAGGTACAGGACAGTGAAAGATATGTTGTGGAAGTTAAGGTGGAAGGTGGTAGGCTGCTTTAAACAGGTGCGCTTTTAGTGAGGATTTGAAGGCTGTGAGGCAGGAAGGTGATATTCGCGTGGAGCGAGGCAAGGAGTTGCAGAGAATAGGGGTAGCACTAGAAAAGTGATAAGAGGTTATAAGAGAGGAGGAAAGAAGAAGGTCATTAGCAGAGCGAAGCAAGTGGGGGAATATTTGGAGATGAGAGCAGAGATATAAGGGGGTTGCACCGTTATTGAGGGCTTTGTAAGTTAGACAATTGCATCATATCTCACAAAGTTAAAAGCATTTTTGTGTATTATAATTTGTATTTGGCTTCTACACTGAATACAGAACTTAGAACAGTAACTTAGAAATAAAGGATGTGCAGTGCTCATTTAATCTTTGGATTTTACCTGTAACCCTTTCAGAGCAACTAGCAACATGCAGCAAAGTACTCTCTAAGAAAGGTTTAAGTAAGATCACTTGACCATTCTGTCTTACTACAGGAAATCATACCAAGCAAGATATAATTTCTGTACTCCATGTTGGATGACAAAAATCACTGCTGTAATATTGCAGCCATTTATGAAAAGAGCACTGCATGGCGTCATGAGCTAAGCTCTACAATAATATTGAAGGTAATTACAGGAGACCAACTGTACATATTTATTTTAGAGACATGAATTTCTTTGTTATTATGCACAATTTATATAAATTAGTTCATGTAACCACCTGTTCATTTTTTCTTAAAAGCATCTATTCTTATAAACCCATTTGCACTCCCTCTATCTTGACCATTTACAACTCTTACAAATAACACATGGACATCACATGCAACTTGCACACTTATTTGTACGCACTCATTCCACTGACCACTAATGGGAAAAAAATGTAATTTCCTTATGGCAAGCAAAATTACTAGAAAGGTTATTAAGTTTACACAAATACTTTGCTGCAAACGTTATGAGATAAAAACAACAACAGGATCTCCCATTGCATTTCTAGTGCCATAAATAGTAGGGAAGCACAATTTGTCATGTTCTGTAGCAATTTATTTTATCTATACTGTTTTGCCCAAAAAATGACATTTGTTTGTCATATCAAACAAACATGTCACATTTTTCTGTATTTTCATTACAGATGTTTTTGTATGAAAAATGAATGGTCTGGAGCAGTAGCTCCCAAACCTTTTTTTTCTTCTGAGGACCATTCAAATACTGCTGAGGGCCTTCGTGGACCACCATAATACTGCGGATGGACCACCAAATGATTCTTCTACTTGTTATATAACAATTCAAATACACAAGCGAAAAATAGCAATATCCAAGTAAATTCCTGATTAATTTAAAACATAAACAACATTTTCAAGTGATATTTAACCCCATATCTGATGGTGCAGATTGCATATGGTGACTTCAGAGTCCCTTTAAAGTAAGACGGGGTCAACATTATTTCCTTTTTATCTGTCCTCTCTTCATCTGAGCAAACCCAGATAAGGGACTTAGTTAGTCATATATATAACACATTATCACAAATAATTTGAATTCAACAGGTAAAATGTTATCTATTACTGGGATGTGTGTCATTAAGGCGTGTCTGACTATCTCTGACTTCATGGACAACAACACACCATGCTGATCTACTTAGTTTTCATGGCAGAGATACTGGAGCGGGTTGCCAGTTCCTTCTCCAGTAGCCACAGCATCCAGCGCCTGGTATTCCTAGGTGTTCTCCAATACAAGTACTGACCAAGCACAACCATGCTTGACCTGGTGGGGTGACCTCTTGGTTACTTTAATGCTAATTTCCTTTTATTATTCATGCAAAAATAATCCTTTGTAATTTAGTAACAAATAAAACATGTGGCTACAGTGGCCATTTAAGTAGCAACTGACCTGAACATAAAGGCCCCTATTCAACTGAGCAATTGTTGGTTACTGGAGCCCGTAATGTAACCCGTAAACTAATTTGCTATTCAATTGGCGTCTTTTAGCTACCCGCAAACGATTTGCGAGTCACAGGCTGAAAATCCCTGCAGCTGTTAAAAATGTAACTCCAACTCAGATAAGCGTTTGATCTTTCAAGCTCTTAAATGTTACAATCGCAAATCGGTATTCAATTGCTACAATTCCGCAAGCCCATAAATGTTTTGACTCCTGTAAGCTGCAAATGTAGAAGAAAATCCTACAGGTACCAGATAGGACTCGCAATGGTGTTAAACACCTGATCGTAGCACTGTAAATGCAAATAAATAATCAATACTGCACTATAAAATACGGGGAAAGTGATGAAAGACATTAGAATTAATTGCACAACAGTCTCAAGCTCACAAATATGCAATAAGAATATATTTGTTTAAGTTTTCTTTCTGTGATTTGTCAATCTCTGTAATCAAGGAGGTAATACATGTCAGGCCACCCACATGGACTAGAAAATTTCCTTCATTCATTTTATTATTTTGTACATTGCTGGATTGCGAGTCTGATCGCATATCAGATTTCTAAATGCTAATTGATTGTGGTTTAACCTCCATGTTTTACTGACGTCATGATGACGGACTCATTTGCTTTAGCTGTTTCTAAATCAGGAGTTACGGTCTTGCTTAATTGATCATGATCATGCTCTGAAATGCTACATACGATTGCATGGTTTACGGTTTTGGCTTTTGGTCCGTAACTTGCAGGCTTGTTCAATTGAATCGCTCTGTAATTGTTGCAAATCTGAATTGAATAGGCGCCATGGTTCTCAAATGTCAGAATATAAACTCTCCCAGCACTTTTCCTTTTTGAAATATGCATCATTCCCTTTATAAACAGCCAGGGGTAAACACAAAATTATAAATACTTATGAACCTGGTCAATTTTATAGGAATCAGACAGGATGTGGATATGACCATGGAAGAGAGTCATAATATACCTCTAGAAAATATTTAGGAGCAATTTTAGGAGCCCAGACTTTCATGATTTTTCCACCTCTGTTAATAGCTGTTTACAAGTCACTTACTGAACTATGATCTCTATTTATTTATGACACAGAGGAACACATATTCCAAAGCACTGTACAAAGACAGCCACTGTTGTAATACTCTTCAATCCAGTTATTTCCATTTACCATTCCCACCACACTCCTTTAACTGGTATAGGAATCCTCTCTAGTCTAATGAAAATGATCATGTTTGTGTTTTTCTGTCTCATCAAATTTCAGGTAATTGCAGTACAACACTTGAATGGACATACATTTACACATGAACTTCTGAAAGCAAATCAGTGCTCATACCTCCAGGGACCTGCTCCATGAAGATCTTAATGAAACCACTTTCACTGAATGAGCCCATATACTGAACAATGTTCTTGTGTTTCAGATGCTTGTGCAGAGCAATCTCTTCATGAAGCGGCTGGGAGTACCTTAAGATAATAAGACATTGTACATGAATAAACATCAACAAGAACATGTACACTTTAATAATGTAATAACAAATGAAAATGGCTACTTCTGGATTTGCATCCTGTTTGAAGAATTCAACAAGGTTCAAATGACTGCATCTATATATTGTTCACAGGTACATATAAGCAAATGTTTTCAAACAACAGCACTCAAAAGACAAAGAATGAAGGACACGGTTTAACTACTAGCTTATTTTGTGATAAGGAAGCATAAAGATGTATACTATAAAATTGTATGGAAGTCCAGAAAAATGAAGAGATGGTTATGGTTCTGATATTTATTAGCTCTGCTGGAAAGTATATATATATATATATATATATATATATATATATATTTATATATATACATACATACACACTCCATGTACAAAACCTTGAATTAAAATAAAAGCATTACTTTGGAACTTGGAGAAGGTGGCCTGAGGAAGTAGGTTAAACAACAAAACATGTAAAAAGCACAAGCTCACCTATATCACACTTGTATGATATTATTCACTGTTTGCTAGCTTATTTTTTTTAATTAAACACTTTCTAACACAGTACTATATTATTGCTATGTCTTTTAATAAATATTAATAATTAGCACATTATTATTGGGACTTTATAACATTCACAAAGTATTTATACATGCTATATCCCAGGAGTTTCTGAAGAGATCCTGTGTAAGAAGAAGTATACTATTGTTTTTATATCCTGTAAGTATAATTGTTTAGGGGCCCAATACATTGGGCCTCATTCTATTAGCGGCCGTAAATCGGCCGTAAGGCTGCGATTCCTTGCGGGGGTTCAGTTAACTCGCGATTCTATGATACGGCCCCGCAGGGATCTCCTCTTACGGCCGGCCGCATATCTTGGAACCGGCCGTAATCTCAGAAATATAAAAACTCAAAAATAAATTCAAGCCTGCACTGTACAGCTCTGTAAATGCTAGGGATCATATTGGGGGACATGAGGATTAAAAGGAACCCACTCTCAAGCTTGCACATCAGCCCAAACCCGAGTTCAAATTAACTGTTTATTTTCCGGCTGTGGCGTGGGTGTGTCTGAGGTGCTCCAAGCACTCTTGACTTTTTACATGGATATTTTACGGATATTAAAAATTAAATATTTTACGGATTTGAGTATCGGATAATTATGTGCTATTTTTTCTAACACCTAAAATCCCTTTATAGTCTTCTCAAAGTGCAGGATGGCTTTATTTGAGCTATTTTATGTGCTTAATTGGTGCTAGCGAGACCTCTTTCCTGCAAGTAAGCTGCGGCTCGCTTTTAGCCTTGCAGAGAGGTTTCCCGGAGGAATTGAATTGCAAAACTCTTGCGGCCGTTTTAGATCAAAGGCTTTCCTCTGGCGCGAGCGGCCGCAAGAGATAGCAAGGCACCGGCCGCAAGCCTGCCGGAGCCTCCGGCTGTAAGGGAATAGAATAGCAGAATAGCTTGCGGCCGGTCCTTGCGGCCCCGCAACGGCTGCGGCCGCCAATAGAATGAGGCCCATTGTGTGTTAAAGATTTCATGGTGAGTCTCTGCTAGTACTCTCCTGTTTTCACTATTTGTTATAGAATTTGCCTTGAGAAGTAAGAAAGTGGCGATGCAACTGAAGAGCACATGTGAATGCACATTAAAAGAAAAAGTCAGGTTCCATATGGCTGCCACCCCCCTCCAGAATATAAAATTTAAGAATTTGATTCTTGGCTGTTAATCTTACTATATGATAAATCAACTATATAGCTGTCAGCTTGCTGGTTGTTGCTAATGCTTGCGGGCTTGTGTAGCTAGCCCGCCGCAACTTGTGGCCCTCGCAAAGCGAGGGCTGCAGTTGCTGGCAAGAAGCGCCAAAGGTGAAGCGAGGGGCCACATTTGCGGAGGTGGAGGCTCTACGGCTCCTCACAATCGGTTACAGACGACCACACAATCGGAACTTGGGAAAAAAAGCATAAATACGCATTGACTAACTACGGACAATTACGACCCGCGGGACTTAGAAAAAATCCGTTATGGACTCGCAAAAATACTTCAGCACAATGCTTCCTGCATGTATTACTTACAAATAGGTAAAGTATATTAATGTATTACTTATTTAATTAGCATCACAAAATACATATGCACAAAAAATAAAAACACTATCGCAATAAATGCAAAAGACATTCACTGCGTGCCTCACAACAAGCGCCAACGCTGCTCATAGCACACAAACTACACCAGGGGACAGCCTTGCAATAAGCGCAAAAAGCAGATCAGCGCCGACCTTACAATGACAGCAGATCAGCGCGGACCTTACAATGACAGCAGATCAGCGCCGACCTTACAATGACAGCAAAAGCGCCTCTGATAAAAAAAATACAACAAACAAGAGGCTCTCAATGAGTGCCATAGGCGCTCAGCGCGAGGCTCACAATCACCCCCGAGATCTCAGACCACCACAAATAATGTCTGTGCCAAACACCATTCCTTGACATACAATTCTATTGCCGTCATTTTTTGACGGGCAATTCGCTAGTTAAAAATAAAAATAAGAAATTATTTTTCATGGCAGAAAGTGGTTTATCTTAAAATATATAATTAAGGAAATATAATTATATAGGAATATATAATTAATTAATGACATATATGAGCTTTGAAACAGAAATTTGTAATACTCGTTTATAATTTCATTATGTCGCTGAGTCCAATTAAAGAACTTAACTTAATAGTACATGGCAAACATATTTTATAAAGTAAAAAGTACTTTAACTGTGTGCATATATATAATGTTTGATAATTGTATAAGTTTTGATAATAGTCCCATAAGGGCCTGAAACTGACAATATTAATATGGAATATGAGTACAAAAATAAATATAGCCTTTAAATTACTACCTTTTATATACAGTTATGTTGTAATATAGGGTTCTCTGGTTGTCCAGTTGTTAGGATTCGTTGCTTTCACCGCTGTTACCTGGGTTAGATTCCAGTCAGGCAAACAAGAGGTCACACCACCCTGAAGCCATGCAGGATTGAGTCTGGTCAGTACATGGATGGTCAGTACTGGTGTGGTGTTCACTCAGACCAATGAAGTAAGTCAGAAACCATTATTTTCCATTGATTGCAGCAGTCCGTGATATTAACCCTGAGTTATATACTTCCTTCCCTCTGTGTTTAAGCAATGCTGATGTCTATGGTATGAGTCTGTTTAACTATGTGCAGCGATATGAGTCATGTTATCACAAAAATGTAGTGTTAAGCGGGAGTCATATATATATGTATATATTCCAAAATCTGTGCAAACTGCAGCAAGGAAGCTTAGCAACTGCATTTTTTAAAATCAAAACACGTAAATATATTAATCTAGTGTAAGTTTGTTTATTAATTAATTTCCTTCTGCCTTAGGCAGCTAAATTGGATTATAATTTAAACTGGTCTCTTTCAGCTACCCACAAACAATCTGCGGGTTACAGGCAGAAAAACCCTACGGGCTGTCAAAATCTGAACTCCGTCCCAGCTAAGCCTTTGATCTGTCAAGCCTGTAAATGTTACAAATCACTATTAAATTGCAACGGTTCTCCAAGGACGAACTGGCATTCAAACTCGTAAACGCCAAATGGAGCCAAAAATCCTACGGGTACTAGAGAGGACCCACAAGGGGGTTAAAGTCCTGTCTGTAACACTGTAAAAGCAAATATAAACACAATACTGTATTTTAAATTAAAGGGAAATTTATGAAAGTTATTAATATTATTAGCACATTATTCACAAGCCTTCAAATCAGCAATAAAAAATAATTTATTTTATGTTTAATTTCCGTGTTATATCAATGTGTTAATCCATATAATAGAACGCATGAACTAAAATATATTATATTTATTATTTTTTTCATATCGCATTATTTCTGGAATGCGGGCCCGATCGCAACTCAGACTTCAAACCCGTAAGTGATTGAAATCTAAGCTCCATGTTTTAGTGACTTAGTGATGACGGTCTCTTTTATTATTGGCTCCATCTAAACCAGTAACCACTTGTTTGATTAAATGATCATGTTCACAGCCGCAAATGCAACGTGCGGTTGTATAGTTACGGATTTGCATGTCGGCCATATATGTTGCAGGCTTGTCTAATTTAATCACACTGTAACTCTGCCAGATTTAGAGCCTGCAGGCTTTGTGGCTGCAGGCTTCAAATTTAATAGGGCCCTTGGTGAATTAATTTTATACTCCTGAATGTAACTTTCAAACAAACGTCACACTTCACTTATTTTGTGCACTTAAAAATAACTTACTAATTATACAAGAAAGTGCTTCCTTGGTTGTATACAATATGTAGCTGAGAGGATTATTCATCTGTGCGTAAGTATATTTAGTATCTGTGTATATGATGCATGCTTGTTATTTGTGTATGCAGGTGTATTCTTTAGAAATGCTTTAAACCCTCTGAGCTTAAACTTAAAAAATAAACGTTTATTTACTACTTATAAACGGCCTGTTTGATTATCCTTCCCAGTAGACAAGGCCCTAGCATAGATGTACCTCACAGAATTCCCAGATGTGAAAATGGCAGCATACATGGGAGGAAACAGGAAGAAAACAGGAGGTTTTAAAAGGGAAAATGTATAACAAAAATAAACTAAATAAAATAAAATTAATAAAATAAACCCACTTAAAAATTAAATAAAATAAAAAAGTGCTGGCCAGAGAGTCTTTTTTATATATATACATTGATATTGTAGATTTTGACAAGAAAAAAGCTCAGTTTGCCAATGGAAAAGCAATGCAGTCTCATCCCAAAACCAGCAGGGACTGGCCAGTACCTGTGTGGTCATCCTCAGACAACTACTCATCTAAAACTAAAGGGTTCAACCTGTAAGTAAGGAATATGTTTTACTTAAATGAAAGTCATATTTACTGTTTTTTGATTGTCCTATAGCTTTAGTCACCAATATAGTTAATGCACATATTACCACATCTAAAAGGATATGGGCAGTAAGTTTAGAATCACACAGACAATCCAAAAAAGAATATTGTTAATTGGAGCAAACAGGAGCCTGCGCATTAGGTTGTCTTGGGAGCGATGAAACAATGAAATATGGAGTTCTGCAGGGATTTTTTTTTATTAAGGAAGTTCTTTTTGTTACCCTGAAAGCCCTCTTTAGGCTATTTTTATATAAATGTTTTTTTTTTTTTTAACTAGGTGACTTAATTCATTTTATACTCTTCAATGTAAAAAACGTCATACAAACTTCACACTTCACTTATTTGAAAGAAAATGTTCACCTTCAGGCACCTCTCCCTTACTTCCTGTCTACTGTCATAGGGTGCCATGTTTGACAGCTGTGATCTAAGTCCACACCCACAGAGGCCAGTGAAATGCTGCTGTATGCAGACATCTGGTAGTCTGGGACATCTTAGAAATAATTAAACTGCACATTTTAAATGACAATTAAATTAAGAAAGATAAAAATGAATTAAGTCACCTAGTTCGAACACCTTTTATATAACAGAAAACATAAAAAAGTAATTTTAAAGAAGAACTATGTCTGTCTATCTATCTAGATATCTATATATCTATCTGACTGACTATCTATAAATATTTCGATTTAAAGGTCCACTGAACCATGAAAAACAAACATTTGTTTGAAAATGTTTAATTCTAAGAGGATAATGAAATAGAAAAAATGTCATATAGCTAGTTCTAAATGAGGAATAAATGTTGATGCCTTTGCTGGAATCTGGAGTGAGCCATGATACACTAGTGGATGTTATGAGTGTGAGAGAAGCTTTCATTTTCTGGAGAGCTGTGGTTGCATTGAATGATGGAAGGAGTCTGCTTTCGATGCAATTAACGGGGAAGGTGTGTGGTGTCAATTTCAATCTTATCCAGTTAAAAAATAAAACCTCTGGACTTTTTGCCTGTTACTTTTTTCCTCATTATTCCCTCAAATGATAGCTACAAACATCCCCCAACAAGCTCTTCAGGATGTGATGTAACAACACAAAATGGATTCTTGCACTATATACAGTATTACATAATTCAGATTTCCCCAAAAACGTTTTATGCTATGGCTTACGCAGCTGCTAATATTGTTAGTTTGGTACATACTTCTCAGACAAGTGTCCTTTTTTTTCTTGAAGTGCAGTGGTCCTTTAAAGACATACTATAATCATCTCCCCAGTGACACGACTCATATATTGAATGAGACACAGTGACGCTTGTCATAATGATATCTGTGCAGTCCTGAAAGAATGAATACTGTACATACCATCTGTACCAAGAACAGTACTCATGGGTCCCCATTCTAATGCGATTTGGCCAATTCAATAGGGCTCTATATAAGCACAGAGCATTTTTTTAGCTAGTGAACTTAACGTCCTAACGCAAACAAAATACGAGACACCTTACGACACATTACGACCTCGCAAAAAACGGCCGCAACACGCGCACATGAAAACATCAAAAATTCAACAAATACACACAACAAATACATAAAAAGCTTACCTACAGCAAGAGGGAGCATCCAGGACCTCGAAAACTAAAGTTACACCTCAATTTAAATGAAATTAAAGCAGTTTAGACACTAAAAAATTCTCTAAGCGAGAGAAAAAATGGCCGCCGAACAAAACGAAAACGAGGCTACAGGTCCCTAAACACTACCATAAACACACAAAACAGCTACGGATATTCTGAAAAACTCGCGCGACATACAAAACTAATATTACCTAAAACTTGCACTACATAGAAAACGAACGACGCTACATCAGCCACATTATATACACCAAACACCCTGAGCTCACTTAAAATGTCATTGCCGTCATTTTTTGACGGGCAATATCCTAGTGAGAAATGTTTTTCAAATGGTGATTTTACAGATGACTGCAGTTCCATCACATATATAGTTGTGAGCATGCAAGCTGTTGCTAACGTTTGCGGGCTCGCGTAGCGAGGGCCGCAGTTGCTGGCAAGAAGCCCCGAAGGCAGAAGGCGCTCCTTGCTAGCAACTGCGGCCCTCGCAAAAAAGTACGAGACACGTTACGACCAATTACGACCTCGCAAAAATTGTCTGCAACCCGCGGACATGAAAAAAATAAAAACACAATAAATACATACAACACATACATAAAAAGCTTACCTACAGCAAGAGGGAACATCCAGGACCTCAAAAATGAAGTTACACCTTAATTTAACTCAAAATAAAAGAGTTTAGACACTAAAAAATTCTCTACGCAAGAGAAAAAATGGCCGCCGAAACAAACGAAAACGAGGCTACAGCAGTCTAAAGACGCAAAACACCACCAAACACCTACGGAATTGCCGAAAAACACATACAAGATTCGAAAACAAGGACGCAACCCGCGCGACCCCAAACACATTACAAACACAATAAATACACACAAAAAACATATAAAAAGCTTGCCAACAGCTCGGTGGTGCACCCAGGACCTCTGCAAGTAAAGTTACACCTCGATTTAAGTCCAAATTTCGGAGTTTAAACAACCGAAAATCCCCTAAGCGAGAGAAAAAATGGCCGCCGAACAAAACGAAAATGAGGCTACAGGACTCTAAACACGCAAAACACCACCAGAAACACGCAAAACACCACAAAACAGCTACAGATATTCCGCCACATACGCATACCACACATTAGCCGCCATTTTAAAACAATAACTTCTACAATGCGGAAGTACACAGCTACGCTAACGGATTTGCCTCGCACGTGCACACTATTCTTCATAATATTCTTTTTTGATGAAGTCAATTTGATGATAACGTTTTTAGAAAGCCTAAATTACAAAATACAGAATTTAATTGATTACCTATTATTTGCAATTATCCTTAAACTTTTTAATAAAGGGCTAATGTAGTATAAAAGATTGTAGCATGCATTTAATAGATCATATTTGAAACATTACAACAAGTTTTTTTATTGTATGAGAAAATATTGTCTATAGTGTAGAAAACTTGCATTGAACACACATGG
This sequence comes from Discoglossus pictus, assembly GCA_027410445.1. NCBI lineage: Eukaryota > Metazoa > Chordata > Amphibia > Anura > Alytidae > Discoglossus > Discoglossus pictus. Next base: position 197,410,406 of record CM050165.1, on the reverse strand, counting down.
TATAGGATTGCTTTCTGCTCCACTATCCTGATATGCTACAGAAAACAGATGAACATTAAATGTTATGGATGTGTGGACTGGAATATATTGCCCCCATTGGTTTTAATGTAAATCAGATAAAAAACTAAATTAATAGGGTTTTCAAGACAAGCAATAATGTGACAGAACAGGTATCAGTTGGACTGGTACTGCTAGCCCTCAGTATTGTCCAGCATTCCTTTCTACAGTTCTCCAGCTGGAGCAGACAGCAGACCCCAGTAGCCTTTCATTAAAATCAGATAGACACAAACAAAATATGGAATCTCAGCATTGAGACAAGGAACATAGTCTTATATCCATATCCTAATCAATAAATACTCAGGTAAAGCATATTAATACATTGACATTAGACATTAACACTAAATACCTAAACAATGGTGCCATTAAACACTATTACATGGAAGGATGTTTTGACTAATGTTTAGTGTGTTCACATGACTTGAGTGAGTTCTTGTTAGTCTTGCATGTACACATTTTGGCTGGTTAGGTTTAGTGAGCAGTCTGGTAGTTAGATTGCTTCTTGCGAGGTAGGGCTATTAGCGAGTGATATAATTAGCTATATTCATGCAATGTAATAGCATTGTTAATTAGCTTTAATTTACGCTCGTTAAGCAAATTTCCCTCTGTGAGCATTTTAATGAGGGTCATATAATTGAGGCCTAAAATGATAGACTCCACTACAGCATAACTACATTTAGAAAGTAATAAATTAGAGGCTATATTTGATTTTTATATTCTAAACATACGCTGTCGATTTCCAAGAATAGTCCTTCAAAAGAATTTTCTAAAACTGTGACTGAATGGGATAGTAATAATATCCCAAACGCCCTAGTGGCACATCATAATTACTAAGATTCATTCTACCCAGTCCAGGCAATGACCATTTAGGATGTGGGTCTCTATAAACCAGTGAAACTTGGCAGGCTTGTGTGTCCAGACACATCCCAATGACTAATATAACCACCAAACGTAAACACTGTCCTGCCCTCAAGACTATACACATTCTCTTACTACAGTATTTTGTCTCAGTCGAGTTCTTTCCATTCTGAGCGTGAGTTAGATTCAGCATGAACCTGGCATTTGCTGAGGTGCTTTGAGTCATAATGTCCTGCACCAGTTCCAAAAACACAAACTATTTCCACTACAACCTTGCAGAGCTGCCAACTGCCAAACTTTCCCCTTGGAAATAACCCAGATGTTAAACTTGCATTTTTATATCTGAACTGAAGGTTTTCCAAGTCTAAGGAGTCTGGGGAATAGTTTAGAGAATGGGTCATTGGACTATACTACATTTTTGAGAGTGGGTCATACTAAATTATTCATGTTGAGTTCCACAGGAAAGTTTATTTCACTGGTCAGTATCCAGCGTTTCAGATAGAGGGTGGGAAAAGTTGTTTACAATTTTTTTTATTGTCATTTTGAATTACTGTTTATATGGCCCTTGGACCCTTCCCACAAGAATCTGCATAGATAATAATGTTGGAGTCTGTAACTGTTACATATTATATTCTAAATATATTAACTTGTATACTCTTTTCCTGGACATTGCATGGCGATGTTGTGGTAAATGCCACCAAAGTATTACATTGATAAATTATTTGTTCGAAGTCCCATGCTGTCCACTTTTTTGTTTAATTAATGTACAGTGCCTTGCAAAAGTATTCACCCCCCTTGGCATTTTTCATGTTTTGCTGCCTCACAACCTGGAATTAACATGGATTGTTTGAGGATTTGTATCATTTAAATCTACAGAACATGCCCACAACTTTGAAGATTTAATTTTTTTATTGTGAAGCACTGAGAATTTTGCCCATTCATCCCTGCAAAACTGCTCCAGCTCCTTCAAGTTGGATGGTTTGCGCTTGTGAACAGCAATCTTTAAGTCTGACCACAAATTTTCTATTAAATTGAGGTCTGGACTTTGACTAGGCCATTCCAACACATTTACATGTTTTCCCTTAAAACACTCAAGTGTTGCTTTAGCAGTGTGTTTGGGGTCATTGTCTTGCTGGAAGGTGAACCTCTGTCCTAGCCTCAAATCATGCACAGAGTGGTACAGGTTTTGCTCAAGAATATCCCTGTATTTAGCACCATCCATCTGTCCCTCAACTGACCAGTTTCCCAGTCCCGGCTGCTGGAAAACATCCCCACAGCATGATGCTGCCACCACCATGTTTCACGGTGGTGATGGTTTTCTTTGGGTGATGTGTTGGGTTTGCGCCAGAAATAGCGTTTTCTTTGATGGCAGAAAAGTTCAATTTTAGTCTCATCAGACCAGAGCAGCTTCCTCCATACATTTTGGGAGTCTCCCACATGCCTTTTCACAAACTCAAAACGTGTCATTTTGTTTTTTGCTGAAAGTAATGGCTTTTTTCTGGCCACTCTGCCATAAAGCCCAACTCTATGGAGCGTACAGCTTATTGTCGTCCTATGTACAGATTCTCCAGTCTCTGCTGTGGAACTCTGCAGCTCCTCCAGGGTTACCTTAGGTCTCTGTGCTGCCTCTTTGATTAATGCCCTACTTGCCTGGTCTGTGAGTTTTAGTGGGCGGCCGTCTCTTGGCAGGTTTGCTGTTGTGCCATGTTCTTTCCATTTGGTTATGATAGATTTGATAGTGCTCCTTGGGATCATGAAATATCTGGATATTTTTTTATAACCTAACCTTGACTTGTACTTCTCAACAACATTGTCCCTTACTTGTTTGGAAAGTTCCTTGGTCTTCATGGCAGTGTTTGGTTAGTGGTGCCTCTTGCTTAGGTGTTGCAGTCTATGGGTCCTTTCAAAAAAGGTGTGTATATGTATATGACAGGTCATGTGACACTTAGAATGCACACAGGTGGACATCATTTCACTGATTATGTGACTTCTAGGTAATTGGTTGCACCAGAGCTTTTTATGGGCTTCATAATAAAGGGGGTGAATACATACGCACATGCCAATTTTCTGTTTTCTATTTCTAAAAAATAGTTTTATGTATATATTTTTTTCTCATTTTACTTCACTAACTTAAAATTTTGTGTTCTGATCCATCACATAAAATTCAGATTAACAAAACATTGAACTTAAGGCTGTAATGTAACAAAATAGGTAAAAAGTCAAGGGGGGTGAATACTTTTACAAGGCACTGTATTTTTATATTTACATATATAAATTATATGAATATTATATTTGCCTAAATATGTGTCTACTATTGGATTTGTTGAATATAAAGGCTGATGAATATAGAGGTCCCACTATATCCTGTTTAACATAGTTCTGCCCAAAACTGTTTCATTTGCCCCAAGTTCTATTCTTGTGCTAATCTAGACAGAGAAAGGGATAATCTCATAGTTTACTCCGAATACCAAACTACCATTTTCCTTTCTACCTGCTTCTTTTGGCAGCCAGAGCACTTGACAAATAACCAAACCAGCAGACATAATCCACACATTGGCAGCATGTTCAATATTCAGACCTCTGCACTGATGTGCTTAAAGATGCTTCCTGTTATGAGGACAGGTAGAGGGAAGTCAGTGAAGGAAGGCACGTGTGAGTTGGGAGACATATCCTTAAATAAATACCAAGCTGTGGCCTGTCAAGACTCATATTTCCATCCTCACCTAACCCCCAATAGCCCCAAACTCACACACTGATTGCCCCAAACTCATAGCTGTCTATCTAGGCCCAGCAGACTTCTCTATTTAAGGGAAAGTAAACCTTCCGGTAGTGAAGCAGTCTGCTTCTGTGCATATATGTTCAGTGTCACATGTTGAATATTGAATTCCTTAAACAACAGAGCTATCCCCCCCCCCCCCCCCCACACACACACACAGTCTATAGGAGCATGTCCTCTTAGACTTCAGGTCATCCATCAGTGCTCTAGACGTCAACAACCCACAGCTCTAGTACATTTTTGACTCAAAGCCAACTAGCTGGGTCAGATAATGCTCCATATCAACATGGAAGCCAAGTGCAATAAAGTAAACTAGCGTTACATACCTGCTGTCTCTCTCCGGAACCTCCTTGATGGCTATTCTGACCTGGTTACTGAGGTCTCGCCCAGCATATACCACTCCGTGTGTCCCTTTACCCAGGACAACCCTGTCACCATTTTCATCATATTCATAGTCAAACTATGAAAAAATACATTACAAATTACATTTTATATAGCTGTGTTTTATTTCAGTGTCGATCACTAACAAAGTCCAATATAATGAATTACAACTGGGCAAATATATTGTAAAAAAGAATCCTACTTAAAGAGACTCTTTAGGTATTAATTTTGTCTTATAAACATATAAGTGCTTTAACTAGGTTCATTAACTAATTTCTCCTCCTCAATGTACGGTAATTGCAACACAAAATGTACATTTCGCTGCTAAGAAGTCCCCTACTTAACAGATTTTTCTGTAGGCTCTTCTTTTCTTTCTGTTTTCTCTCATGAGAGTTGCCAGGTCTTTGATATAATGCTATGCCCACAGAGGAGGAGCTGCTGCATGCAGACACATGGTATGCCATATCGGATTGTTTACAGCATTACACTGGTAAAGTGAAGCATCTCTCCTTTGGGTTTGGTTTTAGGTCACAGCTGTGAAACATGGCACAAGAACTGAGAGAAGCTGGGGGCTTCTTAGAAGTAAGAAAAAGAGTACATTTATTATCACAATTACTCTGAGGAGAATAATCTTAACTGACTAACCTAATAACAATGTTGCATGAGAGTCATCTTAACCACAAAGTTTATATGTAATCATTTAAAAACAGAAATGTTCCAATTCTATATTAGCAAATATTCATAAATTTAGACACAATGTCCCTAAATGAAAAATTCAGGCACATGAAATGGAACTAAATAAATATCTTGTTTAGCAGATCGGACAACAGATCTAAACCTATTTAAAGATATATGAATATGCTAAATGTGAAGCACACGCACGCACACACACACACAAATATTAGGAGCTTAGAAGATTTTTCAGGAGCAAGAGAGCTTGGAAGGATATCCTTCATAAAGATGCATTATATTTTAGGAAATATTTAGGAGCCAGCGGCCAGAAAAGCTGACATTTTCACATGGTTTTCACTACTCTTTTTGATGATGTAGGGCAGCTAAACTTACATTATGAAAGATATGTGTGAATAACATAGGGGGTATTCTTACCTCTAAAGAATCGCCTTCGAAGTCTGCTTCTTCTGCGTTCTTGCCATTCTCTTCAGTGATACTATTCACCATGTCAAAGAATCTAAATAAAGATAGTGATAATCACCTAATGAATGTAAAACTGTCCATGGCCTGACCAGTTGTAACTCACTTATTTGTACAAGTCAATAATAATAATAATAAATAATATACTGTAAATGTATACAGGTAAATGTATAGGTTACACAGAATACACAACATAAAAAGATAGGGTAAAATATGACATTTTGGCCAAGATGTATTTTCTTCTATATATGGTACAACAGTCTTTTACGTTTCTTTAATCTAACAAACGCTGCTTATAGCAGAAACACACATTACATTGAGTCATTCTATACACGTACAGATTTATTTAATAAAAAAAACATGGGTTCTACAACACCAGAGGTGCACCTTGTACCTACCAATAGAAACACTGCATTCAGGTACAGTTTTTAACCATATACTAACCTTCCAGCCAGTATCAGCACAATGCAGAGACCCAGAGTATCACTGTAGAGTTGCATCATTCAAGGGAGTATTTAGGTGTGATTTTTGGGAACAAAGGCTACGAATCCCATGATGCTTTGCTGCAGAGATGCTTGTGCCTGCCTCTGATTGGCCAGAACAAAGGATGATTGTTATGCTAATTAGCTGGTATTTCTTAGGGGCATCCTTCTCTAATTCAACTGCTAGAAACCTGAAGACAGTTTGCAAACTCTTGGGTAAGTTTATTAATGTTTACTTTGAGATGCATACATAATCCGTGAAACTTCGACACACCTTTAAGTGGCCACGCATTTAATTGTTCGTTTTTTAAACATCACAAAGGTTCCCCCACAAGGATTCACAAAGACACTGTCAATTGTGGTTTATTTGATTCACATTTAACACAACGGGAACAAAAACACAATATATTACAGTACAGACATCCATAAGGCTCACGGTCTGTGTTTCCTGTGACATATCAGGGCAGAGGAGTAAAACAATCCCACCATGTCTATATTTAATGTAACTTTTCTAGACAATTATTTCTCATCCAAAACATTGTTGTAATGTTTTAAAAGTAATCTTTTAAATGCATTATAGAAATGTTTGACCTACAATGGACCTTTACGTAAATTAAAGTCACTTAGAGCCTCATTTAAATGCGATTTGGCCAATTTAATAGGGCTGTGCACATAGCATACTATTTTTACAGAAGTGTTTAGTTAGTGAACTTCTATCCAAAAGCAAGGTCTTCACTAAGTAAACACTTCTAAAAAAAAATGCTATGTGCTTATTAAATTGGCCAAATCGCATTTGAATGAGGCCCTTAAAGTCTGCATTTCTGAATATGTGATTAGCTAGCTGCTTAAGTACTAATAGTAACATTGTTTAATTGTTAAATGTCTCTGTGATTATTTCCATTTTTTTTATTGCTTTTTTACTTTATCAAACCCCACTGCTAATCTTTATGAATTGCTGTTAATAAATATATTAGCTCAAAGGGGAGATATTTCAATTAATGTATACATAAAATAAATCCAACTTTTATTTCAAATTTAAGGCACTTCCACTTAAACAGTTTAATTTAGTAATTATTTTAATTGTGTAATTACCGTATATACTCGAGTATAAGCCGACCCAAGTATAAGCCAAGGCACCTATTTTACCACAAAATACTGGGGAAAATGAGTGACTCGAGTATAAGCCGAAGGTGGGAAATGTGCTGCCCCCTGTGTCCCCCTTTTGTGTGCCATTTTCTTGTGTCCCCCTCTCTCTCCCCTGTGTCTCTTCTCCCCTCTCCCTCCCCTGTGTCTCTTCCCCCCTCCCTTATCACACTCCTCATCCTCCCTCTTCAACCCCCCCCCTCATCCCCAACCCCCTCCTCATCCTCAACACCCTCCTCAACCTCAACTCCCCTCCTCATCCCCTTCTCCTCAACCCCCCATCCTCATCCTCAACCCACCCTCCTCAACCTCCCTCCTCAACATCAACCCCCTCCTCAACCCCCCATCCTCATCCCACCCTCCTCATCCTAAACCACCCTCCTCAACCCCCCTCCTCATTCTCAACCTCCCTCCTCATTCTCAACCTCCCTCCTCATCCTCAACCTCCCTCCTCATCCTCAACCCCCCTCCTCAACCCCAACCCCCATCCTAGTCCACAATCCCCCCATCCTCAACCCCCTTCATCAACCTCCACCCCTCTCCTCAACCTCCCTCCTCCCATGCTCAATCCCCCCTACTCAACGCCCCCATCCTCAACCCCCATCCTCATCCTAAAACCCGCTCCTCAACCTCCCTCCTCAGCCTCCCTACTCAGCCTCCGTCCCGGCATATGCTAATGATGTGACATCACATGCGCGCCACGTCATTAGCATTGGCCGGGTCAAGATGCAGGAAGGAGCGTGGAGGAGCGGAGGAGCAGATGGACGTAAGTGAGGGGAAAGGGAGAGGGGGAGGTATTTAGAGGGGTAAAGTGAGGGGGGTTTAGAATGAGGAGGGGATTTAGGATGAGGAGGGAGGAGGGAAAGAGACACGGGGGGTTAGAGAGACACGGGGGGGGGGGGTTAGAGAGACACTGGGGGGGTTAGAGAGACACGGGGGGGGGGGGGGGGGGTTATAGAGACATGGGGTTATAGTGACTCGAGTATAAGCCGAGGGGGCCCTTTCAGCCTTAAAAAAAGGGCTGAAAAACTCAGCTTTTACTCGAGTATATACGGTATGTATATTTTCATGTATACTTTTAATTTCAATAACTGGGAACTTTCTGGTGTTACTTTCTGGTGTTACTGGCTTGTTACTTTAAAGGACCACTGTAGATTAGCAAAAAAAATGCATTTTCAGAAAGTATCTTTATTTTTAGCAAATTCCGCAAGTGCTTGAAAGCTGCCATTATAGTAATACTTCTTTTTTTATTGCAAGGGGCAGTTACAGAGCATGGCAAGTAAGGGTTGCAACCAGTGTAGGAATTTAAGAGACACACATTTATATAGTCTTCTACATAAGAGCCTGTTACACTGCTGTGACATAGATTTGTTATTTCCTTACCAGTACTTACTTTTTGCAATGGACTTCTGTGCAGAAATATATCTGGAAGTCATCAGAATTGTGCAGCACATACAGAAAACAGCACCTTTCTTCAAACTTTGAAATGCTGTATAAAGAGAAACACAAACCTTGAGCTTTACATTTGAATAGAGACACTTCATAAGGAAATAGGGAAAACATATTGATGTAAAATATGGCTTATATACAGACACTTTTTAACATGACTTCAATGTATATTTTATAAATATAACATATTATATACAACCCTAATGTTAATAATTTGTTATTGCAATTGTATGTTTGTATCAAGACATTATACCTCCTGTCTTTTTTGGTATTATTCAAACAAATATATATTCATTTATATTTTATATATGTGTATAACTGTAATTAGCTAAAATCAAGTCTGTCTGTGGGAAAAGACAATAGGTGTGGGTAGCCTCACTCAAAATAACTTAGAGAATAACAAAAGGTCTTATTTACAGTAAAAACAGCAAGTCTTAGGGAGGTGTATAAATGACATGTGTACACTTTTAGACAGCTGACAACTGGTAGAACTCTAAATCCAACTAATTACCATGTATGATGTATAGAGAGGGTGGGTCATAGGGCACAATCTGATATAAAAAAGCCGAGAGTCTATGGAAGAGAGAGCCTCCATGAAGAGTCCAGAGGGAAGAGTGCCAGGAGAAAGCCAGATGAAGATGAGCTGAGCAGAGCATACCCGACCAGAGAGAACCTGATGGAGGGTGAACTTCCAAAGCTTACCATAGCGGGTAGTATACTGTATCTTTATATTACATAATGTAGAATTCATGTAAGTATATTTGTAAATATTGTCTTAATACTTCTTGTCTGTTATCTGTTTTGTCTAAAACTGATTGTGCAACCGTATCTTGATTTATGCAAAATATATCTTTTTAATTATACCTTATTGGTCTGCTTGTTTATTGACATTTCCAAAAGAACTTATGATTTATGGAAAATATATATTAATTTCTTACATTGGTAAAAGTCAGAGGAGCTCAGTCAAAGAACAAACTAACCTCAATAGGTTAGTTCTATGGACATGATAACCCACTCATAGCAGCCTCTTTTAATGCACTTGTGCCCTTCCCAGTAGTATCGTATTTTTCTGTGTATAAGACATCCTTTTTTTACTACATTTTGAGCATTAAATTTGGGGGAGTCGTCTTATACACGAAATACAGCCAACTGGCCGCTAGATGGCGGTGTCAATTATCCTCTCCAGGCCGCTCTTTCCCCTCAATCTCCCATGCAGGAACCCTCCTATCCCTGTTTCAGTCGCCCTCTGCCACCTCCAGCTGCTCTACCCGCTCTGTCCACCCATTGGTGCCCCCCGTGCAGGCCCCTGTCTGTCTCCCCCCTGTGCCACCTCCACCTGATCTCCCCGCTCTCTCCTCCAGGCTGCTCCTGGCACTCTGCCCTCCTTAACTTCCAGACGGCACTTGATAGCCTGGCTGAGAAGCCCATTGCGGCGGGAGGAGCTGCTCTTGCGGGACTGCTGGGCACCCTGGGGAGAAGGTGTTTGAGAGCACAGCAGAGGGTGGGTGCAGGGACCTGGGGCTGTGCTGTGTTAGGAGTGCTGCTGGGGCTGTGCAGCGTGATGAGCTGCTCGACTCCCAGGGGTACCGGTAAGGAGGAGGGTGAGAGCATGGCAGGGGGTGGTGCAATGGCCCGGGTGCTGCTGGGACTGTAGCTGGCGGTGCTCCTGGCACTGGAAGTCAGAGTACCCCCCGCAGAGCCTCCTTTGAGCTGGACAGCAGGAGCAGCAGGGAGCCTGGAGCCACCCTGCACCCTTACTCCAGAGCCAGGTTGCACCCCCAGGACCAGGGAGAGGATCATCATCAGGACACTGAAGGTAAGGTGAGAATTGTGGAATGTGGTGGGAGAGGTGGGCTCCTCATACTGGCTTGATTTATTTCTTTTTTAAATTTTGGGGTCAAAAACATGGGGTCATCTTATACATGGGGCCGTCTTATACACAGAAAAATATGGTATATCAAAAGAGTGATCCAGCCCCAAAATACCAGGCAATTCTGCCCTGAACAGGAGAAACAATCTCCAGACATGCGTTTCGGCCTTAGTTGGGCCTCATCAATCAGGTGTAGCTGAACTCCCTAAGGCACAGTGAGCAAGGGGTCCACAACTGGATTATCATGTCCATAGAACTAACCTATTAAGGTTAGTTTGTTCTCGGATTGAGCACCTCTTTTTCTGTTGTTGATCATGCAAATGACAATTAGGGCTTAGTTTCCCTAAGGGTGATCCAGACGTGGAGTTCTTGCTCACTGTGCCTAAGGGAGTTATCAGCTACACCCTACTGAAGTCTAGGGTTTGTTGTTTCTCCTGTTCAGGGTAGACTGATATATACAGAATGAGTTCATATACAAACTGATCATAAATACACTGCACTGCATACTTCGAATAGGTGTACATCATATGTGTATTGATCCTGAAAATAAGGCATATGTTTAAGTATTATTACATGCACCAGTAGCTTTTGGCATTTCTTATGATCATACCTTTTCAAAGAAGGTTACCACCTATAGCCCAGACATCTACCATTTGTGCAACTTACACATATCAACTGGCATAATCTTCATTATTATACACATCCACCTCTCCAACCTGCTACCCCACACTCCTTTTGTAACACTCTACAACTATTACCATTAAATGTAAGTTTTCAGGAGCAGGGATTTCTACTCCTTCTCTAACAAACGTATTATCGCACCATTGTAAAATGTTGGAACATTGGAAGAAAATTTTAAAAATAATAATTCACATTTGCTGAATACATCATTGTGTCTGGTATCACTGAGTACTTTTAGCTACATACCCAAAAGTCACAGCATTGTATGGTTCTGCTGACTACCTGCCCAAATAATCCAGCCTACCATGCTTGTGCAATCCCACTGAGCTCATATATATACGCATTAAGAATACACTTCACTGCACAGTTACCGTAGGGACATTTATGTTACATGGTGTGAGTATCTGTTTATATAACTATTCAGAATATTTTGTATTTTATAGTTAAATTGTGAATACCGGTATGTACTTGCCTAGAATGCAGAGCTTCATAAAAATCCACTGACTTTCTATGGGTACTTATTTAAAATAGACTGCACTGTAGCTCCTATGATCATTTTCCATGTATGCAATAATACACAAGTCTGTAAATAGCACATTGTATCTTCTGCACATTCTGTACTTTTCTCACTGTAATAATTTGTTATGGAATGTAAAATATTTCAATATACTTGTAACTTTACAGACAGATTTCCTGGTTAGTTTCAGTGCAGGAAAACACTATCTCTAAGAGAGTTGCGTGTGGAAGTAGTAGCTGTACCCAATCTCAAAGAGCTCCATGACACCAGTGCATTTTGCTAAGCATCTCAAGTAGCTGAGATGAGGTTTAAATAACTGTGATGTCAATGTTTCTCATAGGAAATAGTGCACAGTATATACATGGATGCACATCTGTGCCTTTTGCGATGGTTAGTGAATACCCAACACTGTCATTCCAATGGAACATGTTTGCAAAGGGACATATGGCTTGGAGTAGCCGTGTTAGTATTACTTGATACTGCAATACTGTTTTTTGCAAAGGGACATAGTTATACACATGTGTGGGCGGCAGACAAACAATGTCACAACTTCCTCATTGAGACCATATCAATAAAGTTAATTTGCATTAAAATAATGACAGTTAGGAAAGGTCGAAAACAAAAATGCACTTTAACCCATATAAAGGTACACCCAGACACAACATGCTACAATGAACAACAAAGTATTCATTTCACCAATCCCAACAGTTCTTCCTCTACCATGCGTGATAACAAATGATATGGCAGGTGTAGACAATAGGCGGACATGTGTCCCAGACAGGTCCTCCATCACTATTTTACCAGACCTCCATTTCATTATTACATTTATCATATATCTCAACTGAAGCTTCCACATGCTTAAATAACCTCTCTGTCATATGGTGCTTTCTTCTTAAGTCTTCACCACTATGGGCCTCATTCAATTGCGATTTGGCCAATTGAATAGGGCTCTATATAAGCACTTAGCATATTTTTTTCCAGAAGTTTTTAGTTAGTGAACTTCTATCCAAAAGCAAGGTCTTCACTAACTAAAAACTTCTGTAAAAAAAAATGCTCTGTGCTTATATAGAGCCCTAATCAATTGGCCAAATCACAACTGAATAAGGGCCTAAGTGATTTTGTGAATCAAGTTTGAATCACAGATTCATATAAATTAGCAATTAACAAAGGTATCGGAGTGTGAAAGAAACTTACTGACTGCTTGTGTGGCATATAATTCACATATATAGTCTACTAAAAATATACAGTAATTAAAACAAAAAAGGTTAAGTAAGACAAAAATGTGAGACCCATATGATAAACACAAATGTGTATAAATCATATTATTATTTTTTTTTAAATATATGAATGCATTTTTATCAGTGCAAAACCTCAAGATTGGCTAAGTTCCATATATTAACATTTGTATAGCATTCACCTTTATGACTTCTGTATAAATAATAATACGTGAGGAACATTTACAAGTAGTTATTGGATGGACTGTTGACATCCATATTTGACTATACCGTATATACTCGAGTATAAGCTGACCCGAGTATAAGCCGAGGCACCTATTTTACCACAAAATACTGGGTAAAATGAGTGACTCGAGTATAAGCCGAGGGTGGGAAATGTGCTGCCCCCTGTGTCCCTCTTGTGCCCCCCTCTCTCTCTGTGTCTCTTCTCCCCTCTCCCTTCCCTGTGTCTCTTCTCCCCTCTCCCTTCCGTGTCTCTTCCCCCCTCTCCCTTCCCTGTGTCTCTTCCCCCCCCTCCTCATTCTCAACCTCCCTCCTCAACCCCCCATCCTCAACCCCTCCTCAACCTCAACCCCCCTCCTCATCCTCAACCCCCCCAACCTCCCTCCTCATCCTCAACCTCCCCCCTCATCCTCAACCCCCTCCTTAACCTCCCTCCTCTTCCTCAGCCCCCCTCCTCATCCTCAACTCCCTCCTCAACCCCTTCCTCAACCTCCTTCCTCAACCTCAACCCCCCCTCCTCATCCTCCCTCCTCATCCTCCCTCCTCAGCCCCCCTCCTCATCCTCAACCCCCCCATCCTCAACCCCCTCCTCATCCTCAACCCCCTCCTCAACCTCAACCCCCCATCCTCAACCCCCCATCTCAACCTCAACCTCACCATCCTCAACCCCCTCCTCAACCTCCCTCCTCATCCTCAACCCCCCCCCCCCCCCCATTCTGGCACCCGGTATATGCTAATGCTGTGACATCACATGAGCGCCACGTCAAGACCCGGAAGTAGCGGAGGCCGGAGCAGGAGCTTCAGATGCAGGTAAGTGAGGGGAAAGGGGGGTGTTTAGAGGGGTAGAATGAGGGGGGGAGGGGGTTAGGATGAGGAGGGAAAGAGACACAGGGGTTAGAGAGACACGGGGGGGGGCCCGAGGGGGCCCTTTTTAGGCTTAAAAGAAAAGGGCTGAAAAACTCGGCTTATACTCGAGTATATACGGTAATAGTATTTATTGATGTATATCTATAACATCTTGTTTTGAACTGACATAGGGCCCTATTCTATTGCCCAATTTGTTAATTTAGACACACTTAAAATCAGTCTTAATATTGCCACATATTCTATTAACTACTCACAATCCAATTACGAGTTCCCTGCCCACAATCACTATGGGCCATCCAAAGACACAAATTCAACCTTAGAACTCCATTGGTTTTAGCGCTAAATAATTAAAGTTACACAAAATTGATATTCTATTAGACCCGTAGCTCTAGCTCACAAATAAAGTCTAACCTGCAACTGAAAAAAAGTATCACGTTTCTGGCAAAAAATATTACGCGTACTAAAAAGGATTCACAAGGTTTTTTTTTCAAACACTTATTATAGCTGTAACAGCAGTTAATAACATGCAACACCGTACTTTAAAAGCCTGGGAAGGCATGGAAAGATATTGGAATTGCAGAATAGTCTCAAACCCACAAATATGCAATTAATACATATCATGAAACCCACATGGACTAAAACAGATGATCTAATGCATTTATAGAGTGCGAGCTTGATCGGCAAATATTACTTATTGGCACTAATTAATTCTTAGCCTCAGATTACAGATTACGTCTAACTTCCATGTTTTAGTGAAGTCATGATGATGGTCTCATTTACGATTGGATGTGTCTAAGAAGGAAATTACGGGCTTGTTTATATATTGTCAGATCATATGATCACACCCCCTGAAATCCCACTTAAAAAGGCAGGGTTTAGGTGTTTAGGCTTAAGAAGGTAAATTGCGGGCTTGTGTTAATAGAATACATCTAAACCTTTAGAGAAAAAATACCTGCAGCAAAAATTACAGGATAGAGGCATTTGGGGGCTTGTAATAGAAAAGGGCTCTATAGTATTTATTTGCTTATACCAACCTGAATGTTTGATTAAATTAAGGTATTTTTGCATTACGGTGGCTCTTTACAATAACTAACTCCTCTTTTCAAAACATTACAGTGGTCCTTGAATAATGTATTGGAAAAAAAAACACACAGAAGAACTCTAATAGCTAATACACTTTTAATACATACCAGTGCACACAATCACTCTGTATTTTAGTAGAAATATAAAAAGCTAAACATTTACCAAGGGGAAATCCACATGAAGCAGCCTGCAGTTAGTTCTCCTTATTTAGTAACAACACAGCAATGATATTAAGAGCACACGCTATAATTTCCCAGAAGAACAAATAAAACATTTCCTGAACAAGGCAGATGGTAAATGTCTATTGTTCAATAAAGGGAATTTTATTTTAGACTTTGCCTCACTCAGTCTCAGGGTCTTATAAGTATATATATTAAAAAAATGTGTAATTTTGATGGGTTCATGGAAGGTAAGAAATAAGCAATAAAAAAACCTACCTTACACCACGAATAGACGTAGCAATGAAGTTCCATTCATGGAATCCTTTCTGTAACATTAAAAAAAAAAATCTTGTAAAACAATATTTAAAAAAATAATAATTGTCATATTGGTACTTCAACTCACTTCAAGTAGTTTAAAACCTTTATATTTATTGAAAGAGAGGACATAAAAACGCATACAAATAAAGCTGCAGGGTCCATTAAGCTTGTGTTAGTCTGGCAAATAACCTCCTTTTCCGAATCAGACCAATAAATTTGATAAGCAAACAGAGAGCTTGTATAATGCGCTGATACATACAAAGTAATATTTCACAGCCCTAATTTACCACTTCCTGTTTTCTAAGAATTTCACCTGTTGGTTCATATTGAAATAAAGAAGAAATGTAAGTTTGCTCCTTAACAATAAGCTTCTTAACTCAGCATGTAATGATATTTTTTAAACATTTGTTCTATAAATGTGTAAGCTAGGTGACTTAATTAAAGAAATATGAAAGTTCCCCTGTTTTTACCTTTTATAATCTAACACATAATGCTGATATCAGAAACACACATTACATTGAGTTATTATATACACATACACTTATTTTATCTTAAAAATGTTTTCCACACCTCCAGAGCTGCCTACATAGGCACCTGGTACTAACCAATAGAAACACTGCATTCATGTATGTTTTTAACCCTGTAGTAACCTTCAAGCAAAAAGCAGCACAGTGCCTGAAGCTGCTTCCTTCCTTCCTTGTAGGGGGAGGAAAATAATACAATTTCACGATGCTTTGCTGCAGAGACTGATCCCCAGACATTGCAACAAAGTTATAGCTGCATCTGATTGGTCAAAACAAATTATGAATGTTATGCTAATTTAGAATGGGATTCCTTCTCAAAAGCCACTGGAAGAAAATGGAAGAAATTTGCAAACTATGATAAGTTTATTAATGTTTATTTGGGGGGTTTCTTTTCATGCAAACAAATGTTATGATACTCTACTGATTATCTTCTATCAGATACATTCATAATTCACAAAAGTTCTACATACATGTAATCTAAAGAAGATAAAATTAATTAAGTGACTTAATTAAAACATTTATTTAAAACAAAAACAAAAAAATGCCTAAAGAGTCCCTTTAAACACCACCAGAGACTTTGTACTGCATGTCACAATGGGAACATCACAGCTGACAATGACATGTCTGTTCTGGTTCAATTTGAGTGTGAATTGTATTTAAAAGGTTTTCATTTTCTGACCATTTACATTGTAGCATTCTGTGATAGCAAGGAATCATGGGATTTGTAGTCCTCTGCAGACTCCTCATTAAGATCTCTGCATCAAGCTGATGTTGGATTGAAGGTTAGTAAAGGGTTCAACTCTGTACCCAAATGCAGTGTTTCTATTGGTAGGTACACCATGTCTATATAAACAGCGCAGGGGGTGTGGAAAACAAGTTTTATTTAAAAAAATAAAAAATAATTTATAGGTGTATAGAATGACTCAATGTAATGTGTCTTTCTGATACAGGCAGAATGTGTTAGATTCGAAAAAGGAAAACACTTAACTATACCATTAAATATAATTAGACAGTGGTTCCTTGAAATGGAGTGGAGTATTATAATAGATAATGTTATTTAAATAGACTGTCACATAATAATTCATTTTTTAATTAGTGGTACACCGATTATTACATCCGGCCACCTGTGTCTTCTCATAATTACCTTATCATCAGGAAACACGTGCCATATAGATACAGTTTTAATGTCAGCCTCACTATTGATTGACAGATATGAAGGCTGGTAGATTTTTGTTGGTTCTAGAATCAGGACCTATGGAGGAAAAGATATAGAAAAAATGTCAGAGAAGTAATGGACACACAGTGACATCTGCAGTATGGCAATGTATGTGCAAAAACCTATTGTCCCTCTATGTGTATTGTGTGGCCAACTATGGGGGATGTGTATTGCCTTTGGGAAGAGATGTGTATATATATTTCTGCACATAACAAAATAAAGTCAGTAGTCTTTGACTCCCAATTGAGTGTCGTCCAATATGGGAGGTTGGGGATGGTGAGACTGTAGTGCTTCTTGGATATTTTACCGTATACCAGCGGAGATATTGGATTTGTGTTCCAACTCTGTTACAGAAGGTGTTTGTGATATTGTCTTTTCTTTAAGAATCTGAATTTTGCTATTAAAAACAACAGTTTTTTAACAAAAAAAGTCAAATTAATTATTATTACGGTAATTTATTTATTTTTCAAAGTGAGTTCTTAAGGCTATTACAACACAGAATTACTGTACTTATAAAAAAAAATAATTTTAAATGGTAACAACTTCCCTCCCTCCAAACCATTGCTGAGATATTCAGCATTTTTTGTGCAGCGTCTTCCTGTATGATAAAGTTGCAGATCCTTATTTGACACCACAGAAAAAAACAAGTGGACTGTTGTGCGAAGTAGGAATCCGCAGCAGCTAACTAGTATTCAGGAGCAGCTTATTTACATAATAAGATCTCAGACTAATATCTTAGGAAAAAATTGCTTTAGAAATAAAATGGAGTAACAGAGTCCCTTTAACTCTATGTTTCTTAAGTCCTGGCTGTGATATTCTTTCTACTATAAAAGTTTGTTAACCCAGGTATTCTTAGTAAGAAAATTCACATAGAACTGATTGAAATATTCGGGGGAGGTTCACTTAGATATGAACAGGGCGAGAAGGGCTATGATGGCAATTTTCCCCATTGGAAATTGATTACATTGCAACATAGTGAAGCACATCAGGGCACTTTCAATGCTTAATGAATCCCCCCATTGTCCTCTCACTGCAATGGAAGAAAAGCAAATTATTTGAATTAAAGGGCCACTGTAGTGCATTTACAAGTAAAGTCCATATGCTCATTTGTTGGGCATTACTTAAAACAGTTTGCAGTTTAAAATATCTAAAATTTCATATTTTTTCATACTCTGAAATTGTAATTTTTCTCTTCAAGCAGAGCTGCTTCTCTCCACCTACCTGTTCCTATCGGGGGGTGGCCAAAAAGGCAGACCAGTCAGATTCTGATTTAGACTGAGCATGCCTCTGGGCTTATGATAACGAGTGTAGTCATTTGTACCAACCCTCATGATGTCAGTGAGGAGGGCCATCAATGAGGGCTGCTGCAAGGAGGTTTTACTTTAAATACAAGTGTATGGGCAGCATGGGTGGAGCCAATTACATCACGGGGTGGGACTAATGGCATTATAGTCCAGTCTGCTTCCAAACTACATAAGGGCCAGTCCCCAAACACAGCTGGCCACACCCCTGATAAGGCTCAATGAGGTGGAGATAAGCATCTCTACTTAACCGCAAACTGTTTATTAGAATCAGTCCAACAAACAAACATATGAGCTTTATTTTTAATTGCATTACAATGGACCTTTAAAGATATTTGGTCATATTATGAGAAAAAAAAGGTTTTCACTGTTTTACATGTATGAAGTTCCTTGTAAACATTATGACTGCACAGAAACAAACAAGTATTTCTCCCTGTCGCGTTTCCTATAAACCTAATTCTGGTTCCCTAAATCATATTGTGAAAGTTTTATTTCCCCTCAGCTTTGTCAGAAACCGCATTCCTCCTCCATGTGCTGGAATATATTTCACATAATGACATTCTTTCTTTTGTTTTTTCAAAGAAGTGCTCTTTGTTAAAAGCAGAATTTAAGATGAAAGTTGAGTGCTCCTCTCACTTCCTGTGCATAACATTATTTGTTAAGGGGGAGCAGTAGTCCCATATTGTCAGGCCTCTATTTTAAAGAGCTGGGAATAAGAATGTGTATAAAGGTATTTGAACACTAAGAAAAGAAAATAACCTTTAACTTATTATCTATCATATGCAATTATATATATTACTGGCCATTTCTTATACCCCCCCCCCCCCCACCTCCATATTTGTATTGTCTCAACTTCTAAGACACCTGTTTGAAGGCCAGATAAGTAAAGAAAATTGTCTGTGGTATACAAGGTAAAAAGCAATTCAAGATTGTAAGATTGCATGTTTTTAATATTGTAAGGTGCTTTGGAAAAAAAGCACCATTTGCATAAGATTTAAATTTCAAAGACAGGGCCCTCCACTTATTACCTTGTGTTTAATATTGTATTTTCCTTTATACTAAACTCCTATATAGTGCTACAGAATATGTTGGCATGTTACAAATAACGGATAATAGATAATAATAATAATAATGTGTCAAATTCTCCAAATTTCTCACCTACTTGAAAAGAAACATAAACTCACAGACAAGGCAAAGCTATAGAAGCCAAGGAAGGAGATGGACAGGACAGCATACAGTGTATAAATAGGTACAAAGTTAAAGGTTGTTTTAAAGATTTTTATATACCTTACTAAAAGGGTTTTGCCCATTATCAATACTAGTTTTTATTTATTTTGAAACAGCATAATAAAAATACAGTATTCTTCTTTCAATACATATTTATAATAAGTCACTCAAACTATAGCAAAATATGTATGAAAATAATTATATCCTGTCATGGGTTGAGATTTACTAAGCATTTTAAGTCACTTTGATCTCATTTTACCCCATAGGAAATCAAGCACAGTAAAAACAGGGATGTACTTGTAGACAAGTGAGGTGCTTGATAAATCCCCCTATTATTTTGAAGCACAATATATAGTAAGCATGAAATCTAAATATTTTAATGTTTGATACACAGAAAGATAAAGGAAAATAGTTGCATTTAAGAACAGCATGAAATAACTGCAGCTCAACTTAATAAATCTGTATAATTTATAAGATATTATTGCAAGGAGTTCCTGCACTGTAGACGACGCTAGCTCTCATTGGCAGACACATGACTCTTACAGCTATATTGCTGAACATAACTTATTATTTCACTAATAAATCTTTATTTAGTATCTTGTATGTCTTTTTGATTTTACTATATTTTTTTTATAATTAAATATTTTTTATTGTATTATTTAGTTTATTTAATTGGGGGCTATGTTGGGGACTCTGAGGGTCTTTGTGGGCCCCCATAGGGAAATAAGGTCTATAAGTATCCATATGGTAGTAGTTAGGATGTCATGGGGGTCCATAGGGAGGCTCATGAAAGAGGGTCAGGTTTAGGTACCATAGGGGTCCATAGGGGCTCTCATCATAATAGTATAGTATGCCATGGGGGTTCTGTAGGGAATAGTGCTGTATTGGAGTTATTGCAAGGTGTCATGGGGAGCCCTATGGATCCCCATTGATATTGATTAAATTACCATGAGATCCATCACTGTCCTTAACACCTTAAAATAGCCCATGCGATAGCTTAGTTAACATCTTCACTGTCTATATTTACGGACAAATTCTCAAATTTATTTTCCCAGACCTTGAACATTATCAATGTTAGTTCCTTAAAATGTACTGAAAATAGGGTACTACAATGTCTCTTAAAAATATTTTGTTATTTAGATACTTTTAAAACTGTTTATACAATATACTAGCCAATTCTGCAACTAAAACTATGGTATATATACACAATAAAGTGCACTAGCTACTTTTGCAACAGAAACTATGTATAAACCTATTTTTGATGCTACTATCGCTACAGTCGCCCAAGACCCTAACACTGCTCCCCAGCACCCCACAATCGAATTCGCGGTTTTCTCTCACACAGTCCAATGAGAAATGCTTTTTCGGGAAATAGCTTCACAGAACCCCTGGTCATACTTCATAGGATCCCACAGACCAGGGCTAAAGTGAAACTGACAAATAACAGTGTAAGATCAACTATTAAAAGAGAAACAAATGATTCCCTTAAAAAGTACATACATGCTTTATAAAATAAATCAGAATGTCACACATTTTCAATGTGCACTTATGAAGACAAAATTTCATGATAAATATTTTTATAAAGTTAATATTTAATTGCTATTTTCTATAGTTATATGCAGTCCTTTTGTTTCCATTAAATTACCACTGTAGTGCTAACCAATAGGGTTTTGGTTGGTTTATGTAATAATTAACCATACAATCTGTATTTAAATAAAATGAATTCATTGTAGCTTTTACAACTTACATTTGAAATTTAGTGTTCTAGACTTCAGTAGATCTGCAGCTCTCAGGCCCCTATTAGGTGCACCTGGACATAGAGAAGATCTGTCCAGGGAACTCTCCTGTCAGAAGACCCTGTCTGATGTCCTGATAACATTATTTATTATTTATCTGCCTCCTTCCCGGCAGTGAATATTGTAGGCAAACCTACACTCATCAGAAAACATTGGGACAGCCTACTAGGCAGATCCTCTTTCACCATATAGAGGATAGAGCAAAGCAGATGTACTGGAAGCTCCACATTTCAAATGCCGGTTTTAAAAGCTACACTGAATTTTGTTTCTTCAAATAATGATTATATTGCTAATGACTATTAGCCACATTAAATTCCAAGACCATAAGTGCAAAGTGAGCCCCGCAACGGCTGCAGGCTTGAAATTTTGCAGAGTTACTGAGCTATTAAATTAGAGCAGGGCGCAAGCTACAGACTTGCGATTCAAACCCGTAAACCATCTGTTGAGCGTTGGATGCGCGGCCGTGAACGTGATCAATTAGTGAAACCCGTAGTTATGGGTTTAGATAGAGCCAATGGCAACACAGCTGGTCAGAATTACGTCACTGAAAAATGGAAGTTAGATTTCAAAGTCTTACGGGGTTCAATTATGAGTTACAATAGGACCCACATTCCAGACATAATGCAATATAGATAAAGCCGTAAATATGATATTCGATTACATGTGAGTTCCATTAAATGTATTAACTCATTGATTGCTGGGATCGATATACGTTAGACATGAAATAAAGTATTTTATATTGCCGATTTGCAAGCTTGAGATCGTTGTGCTATTCATTCTGAGACCTAACATTACTTTCCCTTTTATTATAAGTACAGTAGTATGTGTATATTTGCATTTACAGTGCTACAGAAGTAGGGTTTTTGGCTCTATTTGCGTGTTACAGGCTTGAACACCAGTGATTTTGTTGCAATTAAATAGCGCGATTGGAACGTAACAGTTATGGACTTGAAATATCAAAGGATTTGCGGGCTCACTCCTACCCCGCAAGTTGTCGGTAGCTGCTTTACGAGGCCAATTTAATAACCAAGAACCACACCTATTTGTCAAGAAAATATATATGTTCATAGATAAAAGGAAGACTTATAAACAAATAGCTAAGGTTGCCAGCACAACAAAAAAAAATAAAGGTTTTTTTTTTCTCAGTATCAGTGCTAGTTCCTTAAAACCACATAGTACAAATGTGTACTACAATCTGTCTTAAAAATATTTAGTTATTTTTAATACTGTATATATAGTGTACTAGTCAATTTTGTAAAATAATCTATATATACGCAGTAAAGTGTACTAGCTACTTTTACAACAGAAACTATATATAAACCTTTTTTGATACTAGTAAATTATATGATGCTCCAATATACTAATTGGCTAACTTTTTACATATTAATTATTCATTATCCTAAAATTATAAATGATTACTAGAAACAGCTTTCTCTGCTTATGAAATGTTGGACTTGTTTTAACAGGGAAAAAAGTATAGGAAAATAACTTAAAATACTTACAGGAAACCGGACCACGGACACATCTGTATTTGTGGATTCGACAAGGAAATCCATCCAAAAATCAACAAGCCCCTGTTTGGGTACCTGCTGTTCTTGGTTTGGTTTCTTAAAATGCTGGTATATCAAAATTGTCTCCACCACGGACCTCAAATACCTATAAATAATTATAATATAACTTAGAAAACTGTAATAGGAAGTAATGCATAGATTATCACTTTCCATAGACAAAATTACATTATTTTTTGCATATTAAAGGACCTCAGAGATAAACATATGTTTGAATTATTTGAGCACAAAGCATCCAAAATATCTGTGAGCATTCTAATTGGCTGAATACCACAAAAATCTGAGAAGCCCCTGCAATTCTACAGAATAATGTGAAGGTTCCTGTCCTGAATGGCCTCCACCACAAATCTTAGTAAATTTAGTATTTAATATGTTCCTCTTTGGTTCAACTGACGGCTGGACGCGCACTTGCTGCCTATAAAATCACTGCACTTGATGCCTTTAAAGATAATGCTTATTCTTCCTGCAGATACAGTAATAACATAACATCCTGCTTAAAGCCTTCACACAAGGCTAAAATCTTGCACACATCATATTAAATAAAATATATAGTAGAACAGATTTCTATATTGTAGGATAGTGGTACTTAAATGTGATATTGTATTATATTATTGAAAGAGAGAAAGAAAAGAAAAAAAGGAAAACAAATTTGTGCACTCTTAAACAAAGGCACTAATTACAAATTTCAATAACTTTATTTTTATCCTTTAAAGCTCACATTGAGTAATCGGTACTATATTTTTTAAAAGGAAAGTCACATATGAGTTGATATAGGGCACTTATATATAGTGAAAAAGTCCCTGTTATTCAACTATAAGTATTCTCACCACTAGTGAGGTTTAAGAAAAAAAAATTCTGTCATTTCCTTGCAATTAATAGTAATTTTTCAGTATTTCTGGTGTGAAACATAACATATATTGTTTTTTGGACTGGTTTTAGTTCTTGGTGTCAGGCGTAATACTTACCGTACATTAACTAAATTTTTAGTCCCCAAAAAATTACCAAAAATGTCTTATTTATTAAAACAAACAGTTACGTTATAAGCATACTGGTAACCAGATGTAAAAGAGACGCGTACATGTACTGTGTAGAATGTGTCTCTTAGGGATGCTGACACCATGCTTATAAGGTACTGAATATTAGGATAACTACCTAAAAAGGAGATCCTGTGTCATTGAAGTCTAGACACAATTGTAGTAGATTATATATTTTTTGAACCAGTGAAAATGTATGATGAGGTTAATAAGAACGGTTTTTAATTTTTTATAAGGTTTGATAAATCTCTGGCAATCTAAACTCTATGGGCCTCATTCTATTAGCGGCCGTAAATCGGCCGTAAGGCTGCGATTCCTTGCGGGGGTTCAGTTAACTCGCGATTCTATTATACGGCCCCGCAAGGATCTCATCTTACGGCCGGCCGCATATCTTAGAACCGGCCGTAAGCTCTGAAATATAAAAACGCAAAAATAAATTCAAGCCTGCACTGTACAGCTCTGTAAATGCTAGGGATCATATTGGGGGACATGAGGATTAAAAGAAACCCACTCTCAAGCTTGCACATCTGCCCAAACCCGAGTTCAAATTAACTGTTTATTTTCCGGCTGCGGCGTGGGTGTGTCTGAGGTGCTCCAAGCACTCTGGACTTTTTACATGGATATTTTACGGATATTAAAAATAAAATATTTTACGGATTTGAGTACAGGATAATTATGTGCTATTTTTTCTAACACCTAAAATCCCTTTATAGTCTTCTCAAAGTGCAGGATGGCTTTATTTGAGCTATTTTATGTGCTTAATTGGTGCTAGCGAGACCTCTTTCCTGCAAGTAAGCTGCGGCTCGCTTTTAGCCTTGCAGAGAGGTTTCCCGGAGCAATTGAATTGCAAAACTCTTGCGGCCGTTTTAGATCAAAGGCTTTCCTCCGGCGCGAGCGGCCGCAAGAGATAGCAAGGCACCGGCCGCAAGCCTGCCGGAGCCTCCGGCCGTAAGGGAATAGAATAGCAGAATAGCTTGCGGCCGGTCCTTGCGGCCCCGCAACGGCTGCGGCCGCTAATAGAATGAGGCCCTATAACTGTAGCACTGGTGATTGCGGAACAGAAGAACAGCCCAGGGATAGAGGTAGAGAGTAGAGGCTGTCCTAACATAGGGATACTAGTTCCATTAGCAGGAGAGTTGCTTGTGTCCAACCTAAGGCTGGTAGCATGGTCAGGGTCACTGGCTAATAGTCACACTGGTGTAAAGCAAGACAATTGGTGACAAGCAGGAGGTCCGTGTTTTTTAGGGCTATTTAAGAGAATAGTTGGGCTCAAGAACCAGAGTAAAAATCTAGAATGTCCAGAAGAGCAGCATAAGCTAAATTGCACCACTGGCACTTGCTCAAGCAAAGCTAGTCAAAATATATGCCTTTTTACTGATGGATGCAACAATTCACACCAACTGCATCAATCTACCATTCTTGCTTCTATGCCACTGGCATGATGCACGCAGTACTGACAAATCAGCACGTCACTCTAAGGTTAATGCATAGCTTGTTGAAGCCGCCTTGGGATGATGCAACTCAAGCAAGGAATCTGTCTGTGGCCCTAAAGGATGACTTGAGTATGTGATGGACCCTCACAGTCATCAACTATGAAGAATTTCCTCTTGATCCACTACAAGGTATCATCTACAAGAACTGAGAGTCATTTACTAATAGGCAAGATCCTTTGGCAAAAGGAACAAGTAAAATGACAGCATAAAGAAGCAAGCAGTGGCTTTTTTATTAAATTAACCATTTTTCTCCGAGCTATATGAAACTGAAATGTTTTAGATATCCTGATGCTCATTTGGAATCAGGGACTTCACAGCCCATATTTGACCATACACGTGAGGCATGGATGGTGGTCTTATTTAAAAAAAACTACAAGGTGACTTAGGAAAAAAGTGTGCTTATTATGTGTAACCTAGTTACATCACGGGAACAGTTTCCCATTTAAATATGGAAATGTACAAAAAAAATAACTTAATGAAGAAAACAAAACTTCTAATCAAAGATAAATATGGTGTTTTTTAAGCTTGAGGGGTTTTCATTTAAAAAACAGAAATGTGCATATTTTATACAATTCATTACTGTAAGAGTGTAGCCAGGTTTTACAGCTTCTCTCTGTGCCACAATAACATTTCTCCAAGCGATGTCGGGAAATATTTATTATTAATAAATAGCCAAATCGACCAATGCTTTGGAAGCCAGAACAAAATCCACAAAACACATAAATATTTAGTACTATTTTCAAAAGGTGAAGGTCCATCAGTGTCCTAGCACAAGCGGAATGTCTGAAGGCATTATTCCCCAGACTATTTCACGGATAAGACTTATAATGCTGCAGTTTCTATTTCAACAAACAAATAACTTTTCTATGTGATTTCTGGAAGAACACACTATTACAACACATCATTTAAGCAAAAGCCAAAGCTTTGAGATTATTATAGTGTACCAAAAGTACTTACTACAAATAGACAGAGGAAGTTCCAGCTTAAGAATTAACCCTGGTATGCAGCAGAGCCTAGACTAGGAGCAATATCCTAGGATACTGAAATACACAAAAAAAGCCCATTTTTGCACATCAGTAACTTCTGTAAACAGAGAATGCCAATTGCTTTTGTTAACGTTTGTAGTACCTTTTTTCCCACTGAGGGAAACTGACTAACTATAAAAAATCACCAGGTGCCATACAAAAATGCAATTTATTTAGAGAAATCTTATAAACAATTTCGTCTAGGGTTGCTTCTTGTTGCTGAAAATCCTGTACTCAATTTGTTTTGTCTCTTAATTATTTTCTCTCCATCTTATCAACATAACCAGAGACTTTACATGTGGACACAAATGTTATATTTTCCTTGCAGCATTATCATATACAACCCATCAGGCAGTGGGGATTGGAGATGGAGCCTGACACTATGCAGTTCTGTAGTGCTGGAGTAAAGTTTTGGCACCTTTTGAATTATAAAAACACAGGCAATGGTTACACATAAATAAAAATGTGCAATTGCCAGGGACCAAAATATAGATAGGGCCATACCCGATACTGGGGTGTCAGATTCCCCACCCCTGATTAAACATAGGTATGCTAATATTTTCAAATTGCCTGTCCATCCAACGATAGGGAAACATGCCTTTGTATAATGGTATAGTATCTGGCCCACTGCTGAGGATGGGGGTTGCATGGAAAATATCTGAGGGCCACATAGGGCCCCAAGTCTTTCTGTTATTTAACTGATGCAACTGTACAATACATATTGTATTATAATACAATCTAAATATAGTCATACTGTTGTCACTGAAATGTTTCTGCCCCTCTCGTATTTGCAATTACTGTCGTTCACCGCTCTTTTGCAAGGAAGTGGATGGAAAATTAGAGATTGCTGCACAGTTTTAAGTGGGCTTCATTATAACCAAATAATACTGGTAAATACTCTGAAGGTTCCTGCCCTGAATGTCTAAGTGAATTTGTTTGGTTCATCTGACTACCGCACCCGCAGCTATGGCCTCCATCTATAAAATCACTGTACCTAACAACCCCTAGAGATAATGCTTGTTCTTCAGCCAGTGTAATTTAATAATTGTACAGAAAATTATTTTGTGGATGCCCCTTTATCTGATCACAAAGATCAACATGGCAAGAGGATAACTTTTTTGACAGACCGCTAGTTTTGCATAGTTTAGATAATTCCTGCAATAATGTTGATTAAATGAGCAGCAGTACATATTATGAATTCTCTCAGTGGAAGAAATCCAACTTCTTGTGTATACTGTGCTCTACTTCGTGTTTGCATACAATAACATCCGTGTTGTATCTTGTTGTAGATGTAAATAAAAGATTAGGTGAATGTCAAAAGTAATCAATCTCCTTTTGTAAAGGTTCTACAATGGTTTCAATAGTATTATCAGCAAAACAACATAAATACACAATACTATGAAAACTCACCATGCTGGCGCCTTGAGCTTGAAAAGCTTTTCTGCTGCCTGGATCACTTTCATATGGTCATTGGCTAACACACTAGCCCCCAGGTAAAAGCCAACATCCCAATAGCTCTGCAACTTCTCCAGATTTCCTTTTTTGCCAAGTAGACTGCTGAGCTTCACTCCTATATTGATGGAGAAAAAAATCGTGAGCGTTTACAGATTTGATGCAATAACAATCATAATGTAAAAAGTGATTATCGGTTAAAGGGTTGTTGAAGTCAACATGGGTAGAGCAGGTGGCCTGAAGTCCATGACTGGAGCGGTACTGCAGACTAGAACGATCAATCATGTAATTACACTTTTACTCTTAAAGGGACACATCAGGGCTTTCAAATATAGTATATGTTAAAACTATAAGTAATAACGATGTTATTAAAACATCAGTAATTTTACCTTTATGATCCACCCACCAAACAAAGACTGGTATCTCTTTATAAAGGGGTGATCATTCCCAATAATTGCTATTCACTCCTTGCACCTTTGTTAGTACTATTTCACTGTAACCCAGACCACTAAGAATAACTACATTGATACGGCAATTTACTGCTCCAGGTTGATGCGTGCTCAGTCTTTTCAGCTGCATATGGCTTTATACTGATTACAATACCTGGGATGTGTCCTCCCTAACGGAGGGCTCCTGATGTGGACTACTTGATCGCCGTGCCTTAGGGAGTGCAGCTACACCTCAATGACAAATCCTAAGAAAGCCCAAAAACGTATGTCTGGTGTTTACTGTTTCTCCTATTCAGGATAGAATTGCCTGGTATTTCAGTGCTGGATCACTCCACCAAAAGAGGCTGCTCTATGTGTGGGTTATCATGTCTATAGGGAAAAACTATTAAAGCTTGTTGGTTCTCAGACTGATCACCTCAGACCTTGTTTCAGAATACAATACAACCAAGGTAATTCAAAATTATTGTCAATAATTTCCATATGAGAGAGAGATATTAGCCTTTGTTTGGTGGGTTGATCATAAAGAGAGATTGACAGGTAAAAGTAAATGCATTTTTCAATATGAATTAACTTCATAAGATACTTGTTTATAGTTTTAAATTATACAAAATTTGGAACCTTCTTGGGTCCCTTTAACTAAAAATATAGAAACTGTTTTAAAAGTGCCCACTACAAAAACATTCCATAAAGTATAGGTGCTAGGTAAATATATTCTGGTGAGCTAAACAGAAAGTCAAATGCTCTAAAATGCATTTAATGGATATGTGACAAATTGCTTGTGATTTCCAGGGTGACACTTGATGGTCTCCATAAAGTTTGTGTGATGTCATTACTTAATAAGCCAATTGTAATTGTCTTTCATTTCATGTGTACGTCCTTTAAAAAGGTTAAACGGGCAGACAGAGGTCTACTGGCACTTTCCAAATGACTCTAATTACACACGCCATATGTATAGTAGTAAAATGTTTTTATAATTCCTGTTTGGCAGACTTTGTCCTTATGCCTGCCAATAACACATTCTCTTTTCATAGTAAGTTAGAAGCCAAATCATCAACGCCACTGTGACACTGTTTATAGTATGTAAACAGAGTAGTCATTTCAACGGTTGGATTATGTGAGAAAGATGTCAGATTTGCTCAAACACAGCACAGTGAATCTTCAGAAATAATTAGACTTTTATGATGGGTGCTTCTGTTTACAATTTTAAAACTGCTTTTAAATTGCTTCCAATCTGGCATGATCACCTTGAATTCAGAAGGACACATTTTAGCTTTAATTTTCAAATATCTGCACTAGTTCTCATCTAGACAATATGCATTAAAAGGACCACTGTACAATATATATATATATATATATATATATATATATATATATATATATATATATATATATATATATATATACGGTATATATATATATATATATATATATATATATATAGTAATTTAGTAATTATTAATCCATATATATACATAGATTAATAATGAGTATTGCAATATAATTTGATTATATTGCAATACTCATTATTAATCTATGTATATATATGGATTAATAATTACTAAATTACTAAAATAACTGGACATTCACAGCTGCTTCACTCTTCAATTATATATATATATGTGTTTCAAAACCTCTAAGAATTTTGCAAAAAAAAGAAAAAAGTTAATGCCTCTGTGGACCCTGGAGCCCACCATAATACTTTGTATTATGGAATTTGTATGTGTGAAAGGGTTGTATACATTTCCTGAGAGCAGTTATTTGACCAATTGATGCAAACATCCTACTTTTGGGCTTGTGAGGGGGAATGGGTGTGGTGATAATTTGTGTTTATCCAGTTATCTAACAAAGACTACTGACCCCTCTCTGTTCTCTCCTCTCCCACCCAACCTTAACTAATAAACAACCACACCCTCATGATCCAGCTCTCAGGAAGTGATGTAGCAAACAGATAATGGATTCCTGCAACAAACAGAACCTTCAAAAAATCTGATTTTCTCCCCAAAAAAAATGTGCGTGGCTTATACAACTGCTAATGTTAGCAATTTATTACATACTTCACAGAGAATTACCTTTTTCTGGAAATAAAGTTATCCTTTAAAGGTCTGTGTTTTTAAGAATTTTATATTCTAATAATTTCCAAATGAATGCACTAAGATTGAATAAACCTACTTTTACTTTTGAGGTATAGTTGAACCAGTACAAGAGATTTATTAACTTGGGCTCTGTCTCCTTCTCAAGCGGTGAGCACTAATACAGCACTTAGTTGCTGAACACTGGGATAGATGTAAGAGTGATGATTTTACTTAAAGCACCACTGTGCATATCACACATAGCAATCACTCTTTAGGATTTACATGTACGGTTGGTTACAGGCAGCATGTGATAGGTACATTAGGGCTTTTACTCTTAAAATCTTCTAATGGAACCGTAATCAAGCCCTAAATTTGAGGCATTATTCACATAGTGCACTAAAATCATGAAGAATTTAACAGGCTATTGTAATTTTATCAACTATTTTATGACTGTCCTATTACTATAGCTACATGGTAAAGACTATACTGCATTAGTCTGTGTAATTTGCAAATTGTCACCCTCCCAGGCACATCATTGCACAATAGCACCAGATATACACTATAACACATGCTGGTATATTCTGGTGGGGCTGAAATACATTGAATCAGAGGTACAAAAATGCAATTTTACAAGGAAATATCATTTTTAAAACAATGTTGCTTATCTTAATGTACATCCAGTAGAGTGCTGGAGCATCACTGTGGTTCCGTATTTTTCAGTGTATAAGACAATATTTTTTGCCAAAATTTTGAAGTTTAAAATAGGGGAATACAGCACAGCAGCAATACTGCTGTGGTAGTTGCAAGGCAGGGGAAAAGATCACACGTATTGGAAACGTATTTATTATTATTACTGTGCTTGTGTCCATAGAAATGTGTATTCTATAACTTCTTATTGTGCTACACATATATTTATTTACATTCTGTCATGATTTTCACAGATTTTCATTCCAGCTCAATATCCCTGTGACCACATCACTTATTACTGTGTTAAACCGGAAAAATGCAATGCACAGCACTACTGAGTAATAAGTGATGTGATCACAAGGATATTGAGCTGGAATGGAAATCAGTGAACATTATGACAGAAAGTGCACTTAAATATATGTGTAGCACAATAAAATGTTATAGAATATACATTTGCATATTTATTTATTTATTAATTTTAGGCTCCAAAAATAGGGGTCGTTTTATACATGGGGGTGCCTTATACACGGACAAATACGGTAATTATGCATGAAAAATTATTTAAATAAAATATTACCTTCTGCTCATAAATATGCACACAGAGTGATGCAGCTGATTATGTAAATAGTCAATTCAGTGGCTGATTCAAGTAGTCTAAAAGTCATATCAATAAATGCTCATAACTCAATTTAACAATTTAGCAGCTATTTCCAGGAAGCACAGCTTTCATATGATTTTAAGTCCCTTGTGTGATGTTGGAAGGCACATCCGGTTACTTCAGTGATCATTTAAGATTACCTGTCCTTATACAAGATAGGTACTGGCAATCCAAAAATCTAAACTGTTAATTTACTTATGCACAAAATTAATTCAATTTGGATATACACACAAAAATATTAATACTGCCATTCATATGCGATATAACACATCTCCTCTGCAATTACCACTTACTTTTTAAAGAGCATACAAGTACTAGGTGTCAATATATTTATTAAATGATGTAATTACCAACTTTACGCAGTTCAAACGAAGTTTCAAACTGATGACCAGCTGCCAGGAGAAGAACCGCGTAATTAATTCCAGACTGAAGCGTTGGCTCAGATTCAAACGCTTTCCTGAACCTAAAAAGAAATACACAGAGTGTGAATAATAAACTTACAACTGATGTAACATACAGGATCTTGTGCTCACTCGACATGGAAACTTATATCTCTCTGAATATGTTATCTCACTCTAAAAAAGCAAACTCATTTTCCACTTCTTTAACCACACTTGAATATTTCAGAAAACTGTCTTCAAAAGTAAGGATGTAGCAAATTCATATTCACACAAGAAATAATAATACAGTGTGGAATGAATGAGGATGAAACACTTTAGCATAAAAAAATAAGATGAAATGCTTTGAAAATCCAAATGTAAAGGGAAGAAAAAGTATATGTAGAGTAGGAAATAAACTAGGTCAAATTTACATATTTGGTAGAATTCTCCAAAAGTTGGAGGAAAATATGGCATAATATAGAGGATGCAATTAATAATATGTAGGAACATTCCTTAGAGAAATACGAATTGTGAGTAAAAAACTCTTGGCAACCATATTTAGTGTTGTAAAATTACATATTGCATCTAGATGGAAGAAAATAAACCTCTCCTGGCGCATTATCATAGAGAAAATAGATGAAGCTGCCTACATGTAAAGACTAACATACTCATGAGAAAACAGGTTATTACATTATGCGCAGGTCCTGCATCTCCCTGAGGGTGCTATGGTGGACTACTAACCTTTATTATTTGTGTGCGAAATGAAAGCTATTTTGTGGTCATCGTGTTATATCCTGCGGTTGAGTGAGCTACAGAAATATCAGTAAAAGTAAAAAAACTGTACTTACTGTAGACAACCCAATGCCTTTCTTATATTAATTATAGAGTAAGGGAAAGTATCTAGATGCAGTCCAATGCTTATCTGTATGAAAAACTATAGGTGCTATAATAACTATATACAGAGCATTATCTACAGATACAGATCTGCTGTGCAATATCTATTGAAAGCAGAATCTGTCTAGATACAAGGCTACATATACTTAGCAATGTCTTATTTGCAGTGCAATTGATCTTCCATAGTAATGTATGTTATATGTATACTAGCGAATTGCGCGTCAAAAAATGACGGCAATCAAATCGTAAGGTAGCTAATGCTGTTTGGTGTGTAATACTAAAATATATAATAGATGAATAAATGAATGCTTTACCTATTTTGAAGCATTGTGTTGAAGAGCTGACAATCTGTTTTCATGTTGCTGCAGCATTAGTGGTGTGGAGCTGCTGTGTAAGCGTGGTGAATGTGTGCAGTGTAAAAGTGTGCGTGCGCGAGACGAAACCGTTAGCGTAGTGGTGTACTTCCGCATTGGCGTAAAATGGTGGGTTATCTGCGTCTTTGCGGATTTTCCGTCGGTTCTTCGTTTTGTTTTTCGAGTTTCGTGTGGTGTTTTGCGAGTGTGTTGTGGTGTTTTACGTGTTGAGAGTGCTGTAGCCTCGTTTTCGTTTTTTTCGTCGGCCATTTTTTCTCTCGCTTAGCGATTTCATTAGTGTCTAAAGTGTTTTATTTTTATTTAAATGAAGGTGTAACTTGTTTTTTTGAGGTGCTGGATGGTTCCTCTTGCTGTAGGTAATTTTTTTATGTGTGTGTTGTGTGTATTTATTGTGTTTGAAATGTTTGTATGTCGGCGTGTTGCGTCCGATGTTTGAAAGGTCCTAATGTCTGGTAACGTGTCTCGTATGGTGTTTGCGTGTGTAGCCTCGTTTTCGTTTTGTTCGGCGGCCGTTTTTTCTCTCGCATATCAAATTTTTTATTGTCCAAACTCTTTTATTTTGATTGAAACGAAGGTGTAAGTTGCATTTTTGAGGTCCTGGATGCTACCTCTTGCTGTAGGTAAGTTTTTTATGTATGTGCTGTGTGTATGTATTGTGTAATTTTGTAATGTTCGCGAGTTGCGTCCGAGTGTTGCGAGGCCGTAATGTGTGTGAACGTGTGTGGTATGTTGTTTGCGAGTGTCGTAATGTGTGTGTCGTGTTATTTGCGTTGCGACGTGAAGTTTGCGAGGGTCGCAGTTGCTGGCATGGAGCGCCTTTGGCGCTTTATGCCAGCAACTGTATATATATATATATATATATATATATATATATATATATATATATAAATATATATATATATATATATATATATATATAAATATATATACAGAGAGTGCAGAATTATTAGGCAAGTTGTATTTTTGAGGATTAATTTTATTATTGAACAACAACCATGTTCTCAATGAACCCAAAAAACTCATTAATATCAAAGCTGAATATTTTTGGAAGTAGTTTTTAGTTTGTTTTTAGTTTTAGCTATTTTAGGGGGATATCTGTGTGTGCAGGTGACTATTACTGTGCATAATTATTAGGCAACTTAACAAAAAACAAATATATACCCATTTCAATTATTTATTTTTACCAGTGAAACCAATATAACATCTCAACATTCACAAATATACATTTCTGACATTCAAAAACAAAACAAAAACAAATCAGTGACCAATATAGCCACCTTTCTTTGCAAGGACACTCAAAAGCCTGCCATCCATGGATTCTGTCAGTGTTTTGATCTGTTCACCATCAACATTGCGTGCAGCAGCAACCACAGCCTCCCAGACACTGTTCAGAGAGGTGTACTGTTTTCCCTCCCATTGAGAACCTGTGATGGACCACAGGTTCTCAATGGGGTTCAGATAAGGTGAACAAGGAGGCCATGTCATTAGATTTTCTTCTTTTATACCCTTTCTTGCCAGCCACGCTGTGGAGTACTTGGACGCCTGTGATGGAGCATTGTCCTGCATGAAAATCATGTTTTTCTTGAAGGATGCAGACTTCTTCCTGTACCACTGCTTGAAGAAGGTGTCTTCCAGGAACTGGCAGTAGGACTGGGAGTTGAGCTTGACTCCATCCTCAACCCGAAAAGGCCCCACAAGCTCATCTTTGATGATACCAGCCCAAACCAGTACTCCACCTCCACCTTGCTGGCGTCTGAGTCGGACTGGAGCTCTCTGCCCTTTACCAATCCAGCCACGGGCCCATCCATCTGGCCCATCAAAACTCACTCTCATTTCATCAGTCCATAAAACCTTAGAAAAATCAGTCTTGAGATATTTCTTGGCCCAGTCTTGACGTTTCAGCTTGTGTGTCTTGTTCAGTGGTGGTCGTCTTTCAGCCTTTCTTACCTTGGCCATGTCTCTGAGTATTGCACACCTTGTGCTTTTGGGCACTCCAGTGATGTTGCAGCTCTGAAATATGGCCAAACTGGTGGCAAGTGGCATCGTGGCAGCTGCACGCTTGACTTTTCTCAGTTCATGGGCAGTTATTTTGCGCCTTGGTTTTTCCACACGCTTCTTGCGACCCTGTTGACTATTTTGAATGAAACGCTTGATTGTTCGATGATCACGCTTCAAAAGCTTTGCAATTTTAAGAGTGCTGCATCCCTCTGCAAGATATCTCACTATTTTTGACTTTTCTGAGCCTGTCAAGTCCTTCTTTTGACCCATTTTGCCAAAGGAAAGGAAGTTGCCTAATAATTAGGCACACATGATATAGGGTGTTGATGTCATTAGACCACACCCCTTCTCATTACAGAGATGCACATCACCTAATATGCTTCATTGGTAGTAGGCTTTCGAGCCTATACAGCTTGGAGTAAGACAACATGCATAAAGAGGATGATGTGGTCAAAATACTCATTTGCCTAATAATTCTGCACTCCCTGTATATATATATATATATGTCCCAGTGCACATTTTGTTGTATATATGTATTTTTTTTATTAGTTTATGGCCTCCAGCCCATGATGCCATGTCCCCCCAGGCTAAGCCTTCATGTCCCCCAAGGCCAGGCCTCCATGGGCCCGATCAGTCAGATTTATCACTATCAGTCAGACCCATGAGACTACTTACATTCATCGAAGCTGTTCAATTATCCACCACTATGCATCTCCTGCCTGTGCGTTTTTCTGCAGAGGCAGGGACTTCCTGAATGACTTTGCATGCATGTGACGTAATTCTGAAACTCCCTGCCTCTGCAGAAAATGTGCAGGCAGGGGAGACATGGCGGAGGTGAATTGAAATGCTCCAATGAATGTAAGTAGTGTGATGGGTCTAATGGGGCATGGAGTTCTGCTCCCTTTCTCCAGCGGCGGGGTATTGTGGGGAGGAGGTGGCTGCTCCATCCCAACAACTGAGGCCCTTGCACGCAGCCCTCGCTACGCGAGGGCCACGGGCTCGCTATGCGAGCCCGCAAGCGTGAGCAACGGGCCGTACGCTGCGGGCAAGGGCCTCAGTTGCTGGGATGGAGTGCCGAAGGCGCTCCATCCCAGCAACTGAGGCCCTTGCCCGCAGCCCTCGCTACACGAGGGCCGCGGCTCGCTGCGCGAGCAGCGGCCCTCGCTTTGCAAGGGCCGTGGTCTTGCTACGCAAGCCCGCAAGCGTGAGCAACAGCCCGTACGCTCACAACTATGTATGTGATATTGCACTATGCAAGCACATTAAAGGACCACTGTACTTCTATATTAACAATATGATCTTTTGATAAACTGCAGTTGATAATGGACAAACAATTTTTAGAGTTTAAAAAAATAATGCAGTCTTTAATTTACTATCTAACATATGCAATAATGATACAGTGCAATCTACCATTTGTATTTCTACTGATCCATATCTAAAGGTAGGAGGAGTCCTTGAATGTAGACGGAACTCCAGTGGAAATATGTCAATTTAAAGGGATATGGAAGGTATCTGGATTTTCTAGGTTTATAATATACCTATTTATCAATTTACTTGTATGCTCTTTATTTTAATAAGAAGTGCTCAAATGCTCTGTTTGCTCTGCCTAAAATCATCCAAATAGTAGCTTCTTGAGTCAAGCCTCTGCAGGCCATGAACACATAGACTTGACTGTACTACTTGTGCAGTGTGTCATACTAACCATGCTGCTGAGAGATGGTCACTGATTGGCTAATTTTAAACACTGCACTTCTCAATAAAATAAAAACTAATAGATAAACAAATAACAATAGATACTAGATACATAGTTATATTATATCCCTAGTGAAATCCAGATACCTTCCAAGTGTCAGTGCTTTTAATAGGACTTCCTTTCAATATGAAGATCTCATTACTATACAAGCAGATATCCTTCTTCATTCCTTCATTAAAACACATTTAGTCATTCTATTTATTGCTTAAACAAACATATGTATTACTATAAATACTTATTATTACGTTTAAAACGATATACTTTAAGTGAGTCTTTAAAATTAAACACGTGAAAAACTAAAGTTAAAAGCACAGAGACTAAAATGTATGTATTAAAAGCATGTACAGTGGGACCTTGGTACTCGTCATTAATTGGTTCCAGAAGGCATGAAAATGACAAGTACCAAACCATAAGGAGTGCTCATAAGGAGTAATGTAAATTGACTCAGGGTTAGCAGCGAGTGCCAAGCAAGCGTTGAGTGCTGAAACAATTGTTGCTCATCAAAATGCGCTGAGTACTGAATTCAACGAGCAGACGAGTACCAAGGTAGCACTGTATTTGTAATTTATGACCCACAATTCCTTACAGTAAGTACACTTGTGATTATGTGCTAAGACAGCCATTGTACCTCATTGGCTGTTCACATGTTTAGCCTGAAAGAATGAAACACATATATGTTATTGAGATTAAAGTTTGATTCCTTTTTTGTCTGCAGCAGACAAAAGAGAAACCAGTAAAACCAACAGCTTCTTCCTTTGCCAGAGTAAATAGCAGTGTGAGAGTAAGAAAGTGCGCCAACCCTGACAGCTGCGGCCGAACAGAGAGACAGAATAAGAGACTGGATCATACAGACATTGGAACGCACCCGGGATCAGAATTAATGCAGAAACAATGGCTGGAAACTGAATCGTGAGTGCAGTGCGGCACAGAGCAAGACAGAAATACATGTTAGTAACAGAGCTGTGTACTAAAATAATACAGGTAATGTCTGGATGGCAGCACATAACACCTCATAGTGAAGACAAAGTAACTGACTGACATTAACTTACTTGGCTCTTCATCCATAAAGGGGCATGAAAGGTTTCTGGATTTTACTAGGTATATAATATACGTGCATCTATTTACTTGTTTACTTTATCGTATTATTAGTGCTTTTAAACTCTGTTTTTACTGCCTAAAATAAAACAAATATGACCTGCTTCGGTCAAAGATGCAGACTCTGTTGTACTTGCTGTGCTGTGTCTCATACTAACCAATCAGTGATTATCTATCAGCAACATTCAGCTGAGACATGCTCCCTGATAGGCTAGGGCATAACACTGTATATGCAGGCCCACAGATATTGTGTCTGCAGTGGGCAGACCCATACAGGGACTATTTGTATGATTTTAACCAGTAAAAACAACAGAGGTTATAAGTACATAAAAGTAAATAGATACATAAGCATATTATCAGTGGTTGGAAAAAAAATAATATTAATAAAGCCCCAGGTCCTGATGTAATACATCCACGGGTACTGAGGGAACTGGGTTCTGTAATAGCCAAACTATTATATCTAATTTTTCAAGATTCACTCGACACAGGGTCTCTACCAAATGACTGGAGAAAAGCAGATGTGATACCTATATTTAAAAAGGGAGCAAGAGCAAATATGGGCAATTATAGACCAGTGAGCCTCACATCTGTAGTGGTGAAGCTTTTAGAAGTGTTAATAAGGGATAATATACAAGAATATGTCTATTCAAACAGAATTATAAGTAGGAGCCAACATGGATTTCTGAAGGATAGGTCATGTCAAACAAATCTAATTAGTTTCTATGAAGAGGTTAGTAGGAACCTGGATCAAGGCAACTCAGTGGATGTAATCTTTTGGGATTTTGCAAAAGCTTTGATACAGTGCCACATGGGAGACTATTGTGCAAACTAAGGGATACAGGAATTGCAGTAAATATCTGCTCATGGATTGAGAGCTGGCTAAAAGACAGGAAGCAAAGGGTTGTTGTAAATGGAAAATACTCCGATTTGACTAAGGTGGTAAGCGGGGTTCCTCAGTGTTCAGTATTAGGTCCTCTCATTTTTAACATATTTAATAACGACTAAGAAGTAGGATTGGAAAGTATTGTCTCTATTTTTGCTGATAACACTAAGATTTTTGCTGATTACACTAACAACCACCTAGGTAACAGTGCTCAATGCCAAGCAGCATCTGCAAATGCAAGTAAAATATTAGCATGTATTAAGAAGGGTATAGAAACAAGGGAAGCAAATAAAATTCTGCCACTACACAAATCCCTAGTACGCCCTCATTAGGAATATGGAGTACAGTTGTGGGCACCACTTCATAAAAAGGACGTTTTACAGCTGGAAAAAGTACAGAGGAGGGCAACAAAACTAATAAGGGGAATGGAGGGGCTAAGTTTTGAAGAAGGACGAAACCAAATTAAACTTATTTTCTCTAGAAAAAAGGCGTCAAGAGGGGATATATAAATACATCCAGGGTCAATACAAGGCTTTGTCAAAGGAACATTTTGTGCCAAGAGGTTTTCAACTGACAAGAGGACACCCCTTGAGGTTAGAAGTAAAAAGATTCCATCTTAAAGAAAGAAAAGGGTTCTTCACAGTAAGGGTGGCTAATCCGTGGAATTCTCTACCAGAGGAGGTGGTGACCGCAGATTTGATAGATAACTTTAAAAAGGGATTGGATATATTCTTAAATAAAAATAATAAATAATTAGAGAGGGAGTATTGATCCAGAGAGGAGTCCGACCCAGTATCTGGAATCAGGAAGGAATTTTAGATAATTCCCCCCCCCCCCCCCTTGTGAGACAATTGTCAAAGCTGCACTGGGTTTTTTTCTGTTTGTCTTCCTCTGGATCAGTAATCAATTAATCTGCATATTGCAGATCAGAGGAGATCTAAAAAGGTTGAACTTGATGGAGCAAAAGTAGTTTTTAACATCAATTACTATGTAACTATGTACATTGTATATCTAGTAATATATATATCTTGCTTTTTTGATTGGGCTCAAACTACCCTGCACCTCAGTGCTTTACATCAATAAGGTCTGAAAACATCCTAGTGAAGGTGTGAATTTTTGAAAACTCTGTTTATGAACAAAGGAATGCATTTTGTACTTGTGATATCACTTCCTGAAAGCTGGAAATGGTAAGGAAATAAAATACAAGAGTCTAGTATTTGGATAAGACTGAAATTAACACCTCATTCGTTCCCTCTCACAGGTCCAGAAGCAGGCAGATTGCATCTATAGATGCAACCACAGTTCTCCAGTAATCTTAACCATTCGGACACACAGCTTCATCTTACATATTATGGATTTCTCCAGGGTCTAACAGAGGCAACTTTCTAATCGAAAACTATCTTTGCTGCTTAATTATGATGAGTCAGACTCAAATATATCACACAGATACATTTTTTATTGTACAGAGGTCCTTTAAATGCTTTCAAAATGTATATGAACAGAAAGCATGTTGTGATCTCACTGTGCCACTCAAAAATTGTACCACATGGCCACTTAGTCCCTCTCTCAGTCACAACATCATTACTCTTTAATTGAATCCTCCTAAGTGACTGATAAACCCTCAATAGAACTGTCATAAACCTTATCTGGAACAATGACAGAATTTCCACTTAACCATATTAATGCCAGTCTGTCTCCTGGGAGTGCATTTGTTTTGAAGAAAAAAATATCCCTTGAATAAAGCAAAAGGTAGTATGCACTATCACTGAGCTGTCATGATTAGCCTACCAAGCAAGCTATACATTACACATTTATTTCACATACAATTGTAGCCTGTATCAAATACATTTTGTGAAGCATAAATTAAAGCACCAGTGTAAGCGTTTTCTATGTCAAATGTATTTTTTAGTTCACCATTAATTAACATTAAAATACATGCACAAACAGTTCATTACTGCTGCTGTACCCCTCCCAACCCTCTCACTGTCGGAAGCACTACTCAAAAGGAAGCAAACATGGAGATGCAGGCTGTTTTAGTGTTATAATTATAGCACCTTCTACATAACTTGCTTCGGGTTACCCACCCAGCTTAATGAATATTATCAAAGTTGAAATATTTTTCGTTTTAGCAGTGCTCAGGACAGTGAGAGAGCATACGCAGTTTCTGAATGTTTGAAGACTCTGTTTATAAGCAAAGGAATCCATTTTGAATTGTTACATCAGTTCCTCAGGGCTGAATCATGAGGGTGTATGTTTTGGCTATCAGCCAACAGAAGGTGAGGAAGGAGGGCCAAAGGGCCATTGTAAAGGTGACTAAAATAGGCACAATGCCCATTCCCTCTCATTGGCCACGAAGCAGACCCCTGGAATCATTCACTGAAGCCATAGCTCTATAGAAATGTAAAGGAAGTCTCTCACACACTCATTTTCCACAATGTATCATGGATCTCTCCAGGGTACTATATGTGAACTAAAAAATAGATGTAACATGAAAAGCACTTTTACACTAGTCCATTAAGGGTCCCTGTAATGCCCCAAAAATAGGAGCTTAATGTTTTAGATCATTAGTAAAATTCATATTCAATAATTCAGAAAAGCATTATTCAAAACATTCCCTTGTAAACCTCCAGTTTAGGTGTTTTTCTCCTCCCCTGATGTCATCAAGGGGGGCAGCAAATCTGACTAGAAAGGTGTCCTAAATGCTCAGACACAAGGTGGTGTTTAGACAGGAGGACATGTTCTTCATTGGCAGGAGACTTGGAGCCCGATTCAATTGCACAATCGTTAGCTACTGGAGCCCATAAGTGAGTCAGTAAATTAATTTGCTATACATTTGGCATCTTTTTGCGGGCTCCAAAACGGTTTACGGGTTACGGCTTTAACAGGGAAAGAGATGCAAATCATTAGAATTAATTGCACAACAGTCTCAAGCTCGAAAATCGGCAATACATTTTTTTTTTTTTTTTATGTGTCATTTTGGTGTTATATCGATCTCAGGAATCAATGAGTTAATACATATTAGGCCACCCACATGGACTAGAACAGTATTGGCATTCCTTTTTATTAGTTTGTATTTTGTGGTATTGCAAATCCAATCGCATATCGAACCCCCAAACCCTAATTGATTTGCATGTAACCTCCATGTTTTACTGCCGTAATGATGGCGTTCTCATTTTCTATTGGCTGTTTCTAAATGGGTGGTTCCGGCCTTGCTTAATTGATCATGTTCCACCATGAAATGCTACGTACAAGTGCATGGTTTACGGTTTCGGCCCCTAACTTGCGGGCTTGTTCAATTGAATAGCACTGGAATTGTAGCAGACTGCGTGCCTGCAGCAAGCCCACAGACATACGGCCTTTATACAGCGAGATGCAGGCTTCTAATTAAATCGAGATGCTTTTAGTAATGACAATAGAACATAAAGCTACTGTTAGGGCATTACAATAGTCCTTTAACGGATAAGTTCAATGCTTACCATAAAATGCCGTTGTCTCTGCTGTCTGTGTCCACAAAGTTTGAATCCAAGAATATGTCTTTGTATATTCTTCCCACGAGGCAGTACATGTCTGAAGCCACCTGGTCCTCTTGTTGTACCATAGGCAGCATTATCTCTAAAGCCTTCTGCCGGTCGCCTAGAAGATTCCTCCTACAGAAAATAGAGATTTACATAAAAACTTAAACTGACAAATAGCCAATCAATGCCATGGTCCATTTTTCACAAACATGTGATGTTTTCCCCAAACTACAATGGTCCTTCAAGTGTGACTGTGGATTAATGAAATATATAGGAATACCAGACTAATCAATTGACCACATGTATTCTTAGGCCCTCATTCAATTGCAATTTGGCCAATTAAATAGGGCTCTAAATAAGCACATAACATATATTTTTAAATAAGTTTTTAGTTAGTGAAAACCTTGCTTTTGGATAGATGTTTACTAAGTAAAAACTTCTTTAAAAAATTATGTTACGTGCTTATTTAGAGCCCTATTCAAATGGCCAAATTGCAATTGAATGAGGGCCTTAGAAAGGTGATTTAGCCAGCTCCTGAACTGCTATAAGGCAGCCACATACTATCAAACTGTATAACCTTTTTTTCTACATCTGTCTAGTAGCCAGGAAGCAAATAAATGATGCCAATAAAAATCCAGATACTATAGTAAATTAAAAATGCTGTTATATAAAACGGCAGTAAACCTTTCCTTCCACAGTTTGCCTCATTAAATCCATATTAAGTCAATAAATCCAGAGAAAGAAGGTTCACTGGAGCAGAAATATAATTCTCTCCCAACTAAGAGTAATTTTGTGATAAATCTTCTTACTGTTATCATTTCCCGGCAAGGACATAAATACAAAAACCACAGGGGCCAGCCATAATTAATATCAGCCAGGTATAAGATGCATCATTCACTAGCTGGCAATGCTGATAAAAATACAATTACAAATAATGTGAAATACTCTGCCACCTGTTGAATGGGTACTATGATCATACCATACTTCCAGGACCCTGTCTCTTTTTATCCTAGAACCTGAGGGGCGGAGTTGTACTACTGTGGGTTGCACTTCAAATTAAGTCCTATTGTTAAATGCCACAACATGTTATCAGCATTACAGGAAAATGAGCAGAGATTGTATGTGTATCTAAGGTATCACATTATAAATATGACCCTATAGGGGCAACAGCCATTAGACCCATTCTCATTGTCCCATTACCGCCTGCCACTTTTCCGTGATGCCCTCTTCTACTCTCCTATTCCCCTGTACATTTTTAGTT
Source organism: Discoglossus pictus (assembly GCA_027410445.1). NCBI lineage: Eukaryota > Metazoa > Chordata > Amphibia > Anura > Alytidae > Discoglossus > Discoglossus pictus. The sequence continues at coordinate 197,366,499 of CM050165.1, read as the reverse complement.
AAATTGGCTGTATCAGTCACATCCTTATGTAAACTTACGAGCATCAACTTTAATCAGGCTACGTTATTTAGGTTTTTCATTTAAACCTTCTATAAATGAGCACTTAGCAGACTCATAACATTAACACCTGTGTAGCCTTGGACATAACCATTTTTTTGGGGGAAAATCTGAATTTTTGACTATAGGAACCAATTTTGAGTTTATTACATCACTTTCTCAGAGCTGAATCATGAAGGTGTGTGTTTCGGCTATCAGTGATGAGAGCAGTAAAGAAGTAGGGAACAGAGGGCCTATGCTAAGGTAATTGGATAAGACTTAAATTGACACTAAACCCATTCCCCCACGAGACTACTTGCTTCAGGAAATGCAAATGGAGCTCTTCGAAAATGTAAAAGTCCCTCTCTCACACACATGTTCCACATATGTATCGTGGATTCAACCAGCAGCATTATTTCTAATTAAAAAACTTACAGCCTTATTAAATTGTGATTCAGCCAATTGAATAGGGCTCTATATAAGCACACAGCATATTTTTTTTACAGAAGTTTTTAGTTAGTGAAGACCTTGCTTTTGGATAGAAGTTCACTAACTAAAAACTTCTGTGAAAAAATATGCTCTGTGCTGATATATAGCCCTATTCAATTGGCTGAATCACAATTTAATAAGTAATTGATTTAATTACAATCTCAGTTGTTGTTAAGTGGTCCTTTAATGTTTAACATTTGCTGCTTAACATACATGCTATAACAATTTAAAACTACCAGTTACCTGTTCCCCTTTATATAATGTGTCATATTTTATTGGAATTATAAGATTATAAAGAATAACTAAACTTTAGAATGTTTTTAGAAGGGAACAAAATAAATTTAACAGTTCATTTTTTTTACTTTTATACGCAATTATTCTTTACTGTGGGATTCAAATTTTTTTTTCTGCTACTTCCTCAAGAGCCGTGTTTTTATAAATTAAATCAATTTTTAATTAGACAAGTTGAAAGCAATGACAGTTTCAGATGCTGCATTTTATTTTCATTTTCCAGTGCATTCAAAGTCTCATCCCGCCTCAGGAAGTTAATTAGCAGAAACCAAGATGGTAGATTCCACATTTCTTTTCATGTTTATCATTGTGCGGTGGTCCTTAAAGTTAAACAACAGTAATTCTGTCTGATTGGCACAATAAACAGTTCTCACCTGTTCAAAGCAAATGCATAGTGGAACTTGACATGCTGATGAAGAGACAGATCAAAGGTTGGCAGCTTCTCTAATGTCTCCACCAGCTTCACCATGGAATCATAATCCTTTTCAGACAGAGCATTAAAAAGAAGAGAATAATGTTAGGGAACATCTTTTATTGTGTGAAAATAGAAAATGATTTACAGGAGCAATTTAATAAGTCATAGGAGGTTCCAAAAGTACGTTTTAACTATGCCTTGTACCACTTTAAAGCTTTTCCTTATTTTCATGATACAGACACTTCTACTATGCCAAGAACGTTCCACAAAATCATCAATTTACATTGGTTTTCAATTAACTGATTGTTTAATTCTTATTACTTTTATACAAAAGAGGCTTTCACAGCAAATTCAGTATAGAAAAGGGTTGGGTTTATTTTGAACTAGACACTTGCCCATCAAAATGACGGTATAATATTGTCTTATAAATTGTGCCTTCTGTCTGTTTGTGCGCTCTCTCTTTGTTTACCCTCTCTCTCTCTGTGTGCCCTCTCCCTCTCTCTGTGCTCACTCTCTCTCTCTCTGTGCACCCTCTCTCTCATTCTCTCTCTCCCCTTCCCTCCTTCTATCTCTCTTTCCCTCACTCCTTCTGTCTCTCCCTCCCTCCTTCTATCTCCCCCTTCCCCTCCTTCCTTCTCTCTCCCTCCCTCTCCTCTCCCTTCACCGTGCAATGCGAGGCTCGAAATGTGCTGCTTCGACGTGCAATGCGAGCTTCTCAACGCATGCTCAACTCGCAATTCTCTTTCTATCTCTACCATCGTCCTTCTCTCTCCCCCTCCTTCTCTCTCTCTCTCCCTTTCCTTCTCTCTCCCTCCCTCTACTTCTCACTCTCTCTCCCCCTCCTTTTCTCTCCCTCCCCCCTCCTTCCTTCTCTCTCCTTCACTCCTTCTCTCTCCTGCCCTGTCCCTCTCTCTCTTTTCGTCCTCTCTTCCTCCCCCTTCGGTGCCCATTGCGAGCTGGAATCAATAGAATACATCTAAACATTTATACAAAAAAAAACACCCAAGCCATTTGGCATTTGTGAGCAGGTAATAGAATAGGACCACCTACCTCCATTCAATTGCAAGCTGTTCAGCCCGCAGTTTACTTCATACCAGCCATAGGTCTGCGGGCTTGAAATTTGCAACAGTTACAGAGCAATTCAATTGAACAAGCCCGCAACTACCTGGCCGAAAGACTAAACCGTAAACCATGCACCCGTAAGTAGCATTTCAGGGCATGATCATGATCAATTAAGCAAGGCCATAACTACCAATTTAGAAACGGCCAATAGTAAATGAGACCGTCATCATGACGTCAGTAAAACATGGAGTTTAAACCACAAATCATTATTGTTTAGAGGTCCGATTTGTGATCAGACTCGCAATCCAGAAATGTTGCAATATAAAAAAAAATCAATTAATCTACAATTCTTGTCTATACGAGTTCATTGATATGTATTAACCCATTGATTGCTGGGATCGATATAACACAGAAATGACACATAAATATTTTATTTTATTGCCGATTTGCGAGCTTGAGACTGTTGTGCAATTCATTCTAATGTCTTTCATCACTTTCCCCAAGTCCAACAATGTGTTTTTATTGGCTTTTATAGTGTTAAGAACAGGTGGTTAACCCCCTTGCTAGTCCTCGTAGAAATTTTTGCTACATTTGCCATTTACAGGTGTGAAAACAATTGTGTGCTTGAAGAATTGTAGCGAATAGTGATTTGTGATTGTAACATTTACGGGCTTGAAAGATAAAATGCTTAGCTGGGTCGGAGTTACGATTTTGACAGCCAGTAGGGATTTTCAATCTGTAGACCGCAAATTGATTGCGGGTAGCTAAAAGAAGCCAATTTAATAGCACTAACTTTTGCGGGCTACATTACGGCTACAGTAACTACAATCTGGACAATTTAATAGGGCCCCAAGGCCCCTATTCAATTGAGCAATTGTTAGTTACTGGAGCCGGTAATGTAGCCTGTAAACAAATTTGCTATTCAATTGGCATCTTTAAGTTACCCGCAAACGATTTGCGGGTTACAGGCTGTAAAAAGTCCTGCGGTTGTCAAAATCTAAGCCTTTGATCTGTCAAGCCCGTAAATGTTACAATTGCAAATCGCTATTCAATTGCTACAATTCCGCAAGCCCACAATTGTTTTCACACCCATAAATGGCAAATATAGCAGAAAATCCTATGAGTACCAGGACTTGCAATGGGATTAAACACCTGATCGTAGCACTGTAAATGCACATAAAAAATCAATACTGCACTTTAAAAGACGGGGAAATCGATCAAAGACAGAATTAATTACACAACCTTCTGAAGCTCGCAAATCTGCAATAAATATTTTTTTTTTATGTTTTATTTTGTTGTCATATCAATCCCGGTGATCAAAGAGTTAATACATATCAGGCCACCCACATGGACAAACAGTATCGCCATTCATTTTTATTGTCGGATTGCGAGTCCAATCATATATCGAACTTCTAAACACCAATTGATTGACGTGTAACCTCCATGTTTTACTGACGTCATGATGAAGGTCTCATTTACTATTGGCTGTTTCTAAATTGGTAGTAACGGCCTTGCTTAATTGATCATGATCTTGCTCTGAAATACTACTTACGGGTGCATGGTTTACGGTTTAGGCTTTCGGACAGGTAGCTTGCTTGTTCAATTGAATTGCTCTGTAACTGTTGCAAATTTCATGCCGGCAGACTTACGGTCGGTATGAATAAACTGCGGGCTTGCAATTGTATGGAGACCCATTCTATTAGCTGCTCATAAATGCCAAATGGTTGGGGTGTTTTTTTTCTATAAATGTTTAGATGTATTCTATTGGCTCCAGCTCGCAAATTCAGCCTGAGCACGTCAACCCTGCCTTTTTAAGTCTGATTTCAGGGGGCGTGATAAAATGATCTGACAATATTTAAGCAAGCCCGTAATTTACTTCTTAGACACAGCCAATAGTAAATGAGACATCATGATGTCAGTAAAACATGGAAGATACACTGCAAACGGAGGGTACAAATTAATTAGTGCCAATAAGTAATACTTGCAGATGTGTTTCCATGCCTTTAAAGTACAGTATTGTGTGTTTAATACCATTTTTGTCCTTAGACCCAAGTAACTTGGGTATCCATTTAGGACTATGTGCCCTACTCTCAGACACACTTAAGAACATAGCCATGGATTAGAGGAGAGAGCCAAAACCCCCTCACAGACTGCAGTGTCACCCTTATCTGGGGCTCATTAGTGTGAGGTTGGTTCCGGCAACTGTGAGATGAGGCTGGAGAGAGACCAGATACAAATTTATGTTATGGTGGGTAGAGGTGATTGAAAAACCCTCCTCTGTACATATAGTAGGAAGAAAACAAATTCCAGTCAGCTACATCTTGTGACACTAGCATGAATTGGATAACCTATACACATGGCAGATGTTTAATTCCAGAAAGAATACATAGACATACGATTTATGACTTCTTGGAGGCAATGACATGATATACCTGGATATCTCTGTAAGACAAGATCAGGTTTATAATGATGTCTGCTGATAATACTTCAATGTTATCCACTCGCTGTCGGATCCTCGTCAGCTCTGCTGCCAGCTCCTTCCCAGTGTACTGGTTCCGGGCCCGTCTGATATCATTGAGAATGGCCTCTCGGAAATACTGGCTGTCATTAACACAAGCAAAGGGGTACAGAAAACAGTCAAAACACCTCACACTTTCTGTTAGAATACACTGTGGTGTTATACTTGTCTTGTTTGATAAGCCTACAGCTCACCCGATGCACAGTTAGTAAAAGTCCAACTCTACCTCTCTAATCAAAGCATTCAAAGCAAGATAAACTATATTAAATTATTTTAATAAACAAGGAACAAAACACATATTACATACAGTACTAGCAACACACGTCACTGACACAATGAAGATTAACATGGAAAAAACGTATGCAACAAACCAAATCTGTGATCGGCAGCACATGCCACAAACTTATGCAAGTTCTGTATGTGGTTGTAAAACAATGGTCCAAGAATTCTCAAAAGTTGGCTTTGCTCAGGGATTAAAACATCTTAATGTTTAATGGATACACATTAGTACTGGAAGTAGCTAATTAATATAAAAAAATGGTAGAAGTAAGATAATTACATAGAGGAATGCTTGTAATACAGTGATCATATTATTGCCTGATTTTACATTTGGAACAAGGGACAAACTCGGGTCAGATATTTGAACATGTTCATAAGCACTCTGCACTGTAGATATTGGGACCAAAAGAAGAATTTAAAAAAATATTATTGTATGCCATTAATATTCTTATTAATATATAAAGCACTACAAAAAAAGAGATACATATTAAATGAATACCAATATTGCAAAATAAACAAATAGTGGGGAAATATTAATGAAAAGCTGATAAAAGTGTGCTCCTAATTCATCTTGTAGAAATTGAGAAGGGAGAGGGGTAAAGGGCTTGTGGTGCCTGAGTATGGATTAAGATGCCTTTCCTTGAAGCCTTCTTAGAATTCAGTGAGCTGTTTGCCCTTACCATTGTAAGATTTAAAATGGAGCTGTTTTGCATGTAAAGCATTAGCTGAAATGTCCTTCACAGTATTGGTTAAGGATTTCTCTTGTTAGAACCCCAGTGTGAAGCAACTCAACAACTTAGGTTCAAATCTATAGGCTCCTAAAAGGGAATCTTTAGACATGACACTACCAGCGTTATGCTACTACATGTTGACACACAGTATGTGTGAAGCGCGTCCGCCATGTGTGTGGTGTTAGGTCACAGCTGTGAAAAATGCAAGCAAGCATAAGAGAGAACAAGAAGAAAGTCGGTGCACCCAGAAAACGAGCATCTGTTAATATGGGGCCTTCATAGAAGTTAGTGAAGTGTTAATTGTATATGGCAAATACACTGAAGAGGATGAAATTAATTAGTAATTTAGTAAAAACCTTTAATAGTAACAAAAAATCCCTAAAGAGTCCCTTGGCTTAATTTACAATATATTTGTACATGAAAATATTTCGTTTTGTTCAATATTTTGAGCGAAAATTTTCATACCGTTGTTTGTAGTTTGTTGGTCTCAACTACATGGAGAACTGTGTGCGCATTGCTCGTACAATCCTTTGAGCATAGACCGACAACCGGCAGATCGCATTATTGCACAAGACAATATGTATATACATTCCTTGACTATGCGCACGTTTTAGTTTTCGGTACTCATCTGATCCTTTTTACTCTAATAGTTTTTATCATGCCACGTTGAACTATTTGCTAATAAGCTGACTCGCTGCATGTGTTATTTCACTTACAACTGGTTAAATGCCATCATGGCAACTCCCCAGCTAAAAAACATGCCAGGCTAACATACCGTTAGTAGTAAATCTACAGTTGATTTAAACTGATGCATCTGTTTTATTCACAGAATTTGGAGTCCTACGTGAGTGCCAAAAAAGAGGATATGATGAATCAATATTAAATATGAATTCACATCCATTATCATCAAAGGAAAAGAAAGGACTCAATATGATTTTTGTAACAAAGCTTTGTCAATGGATTCTATAAAAATTGAAGCAACATTTGCAAAATGTTCATCCTCAACAAAAGGACAAGGATAGAAGCTTTTTGAACGCCATGGTAATGCTCTCAATAGGATGAAGCTGGATTCAACAAGGGCATTCCAAGAAATGAACTACAAGGTTACTGAAGCTTCTTATGTCACAGCCCTGGAGATAGCAAAGCAGAAAAAACATATAATTGGGGAAATTTTGGTACACCCTTACACTCTCAAAATGAAGGAATTTGTATTGGGAAATGTACAGAGAAAAATGGCCATTGACATCAAAGTTCAAGTTGTGGAGGAGATCAAGTCTGCAGCATTTGGCTTATTTTCCATTCAACTTGATGAATGAACTGATGTGGCATTGTGTTCCCAGTTGCTGGTGTTTGCAAGATATGTTCACTCAGGCTCATTTAAAGAGGATTTTTTCTTTTGAAACAACTACCAAGGCCTCAGATATTTTTTTTAAAGTTTAATCTTTCTTTGAATTAGAAAATCTTTTGTGGGGTAATGTCTGTGGGTGCTGTACAGATGGAGCACCGGCTATGTTTGGGACACAATGTGCATTTCAAATTTATGTGAAAAAGTGAGCTCCAAAAGTGAAATGCATTCACTGTATGATCCATCCACAGGCATTGGCCTCAAAAACACTTCCAGCTCCACTAGGGAAGATTTTGGATCAAATAGTTGAAATTGTGAAATTTGTCAAAGGAGGACCTCTTAACTGATACTCTTTAGAAACTGAATCTTCAGTTGCAAGGAAGGAACACAAACATCATAAAAAATTATTATTCCTTGAGAGCTTTTATGAGCAAGATGAAAAATTGGAAGAGAAAGGTTGAAATAAAAAAAGGTTTCAATGTTTGACAAAATGGTCATCAGTTCTTGTTGCTGGTCAAGCAAGCCATGCACTCGTAAGTAGGATTTCAGTGGCCATGATCTGACAATATTTAAGCAAGCTTGTAATTTACTTCTTAAAACACTTGCAATACTTCTTCGACATAGCCAGTAGTAAATGAGACCGTCATCATGATATCAGTAAAACATGGCATTTATACTACAATTAGTTAGTGTGGAGAAATACAAGTTGTGATCGGACTCGGAATACAGCAATTTAGAAATCAATAAAAATCACTAAAGCAACAGTTTTAGGCTGTGTGGGTTCAATATAACACAGAAATAATAGTGTAAAAATATACATTTTTATTGCAGATTTGCAAGATACTGTTGTGCAATGATACTGTTGTGCAATGCTAATGTCTTTCATTGCTTTCCCAGTATTTTAAAGTAAACATTTTTGATACATTTGCCATTTACTGGTTTGAAGGCAATTGCGGGCTTGTCAAATTTTTGTAATTGAATATGGATTTTGCTTCTTTAGCACTGGTAACTTTTACAGGCTTGAAAAATTCTCTGGAGGAGATAGGACGGAGTTACGTTTTTGACAAGCCCGTAGTGCTTTGCAGTCTGCTGAATCGCAAATCGAATGTGAGTAGCTAAATGTAGCCAATGGAATATCAGTAACATTTACGGTCTTCATTACGGGATCATGTAATTGCGATTTGTCCAGCTTCCATGTGTGTCGACATATATTTGTAAGTAAGGATTTGCAATTCTGTTGCAAGTTAAAACAAAATAGAATGGAGGTTGATAATGACCTGCGTTGTGCTCTTTCAAGCACTCCTCAGGGTATCCAAGAATTGGCGAAGAAAAATAATCACAGATTTCTCACTGACTGTAACCCTTATCTGAATGAACTGAATAACAATACACTGGCATTCAATTGAACTTTTTCATTATTGAAATATTCTTCAGATTAGTTTGTTAAATAATTAGTTAGGAAAAAAAAAAAAAGCAATCTGCATTTTCTACTGCTATTAAATTTGTGAACTCCACTATAAAATAATCTAAGTAAATGTATATGTACTAATATATATATATTTTTATATTTTAAGTATTAAATACATATTAAATAGAATTGTCCTTTTGAGAAAGACAATCCTGGAAAGAGGGGAATGACATTCTTACATATGGTGAAAAGGGGCAAAAAAGGTTGAGAAGCACTGATCTATATAGTATCAATTAAGCAGGTAAAAGATATCCTTACCATGAACTTGCCTGGGCCATTTTCAATATCTGAACAAAGCGATCCACTAAAGGCAAGCAGATGGGCCCAAGAAGTAGCTCAAAGTTGGGCTGCATTAATTCAGTCAGTCCTTTCATGCAACTGCTCTCACAGCAAAACACCTTGTTATGTGGTGTAATCATGTAAGGGACAAACGTGTAGTTAGCAGTGCACATCTGTAAAAACACAAGAAATATTAAGAGAATACTTCAGTGAAATGAACTGGTGCATATGATTGAAGAGATATACCGTACATTTAACATGTCAATACGGTCAAACCACAGGTGCCATTTATAGGACACAGTGTAAATGTTGTTGCCTGCATTTCAAACAGCATGCTTTAATAGTTACAAAAGTTACATGTCTCTAACTTAATAAATAGGTCTATAACCTGAAGAAATCTATTTTACATGATGATGCATAGAGATCTGCTACTTATTTAAAAGGACCAAGCTTTTTATGTTGGGTCCCTTGAATAACAAAACATGATAAAGGGTGAAATATTTTTTAGAAAGTAAAACAAATCCACACAGAGTTTGAATTTTTGTCTTTTATACCCAATGATTCATCTCTGCAAACTTTTGTTTTCATTTATCAGCTGATCCTGTCTGTTAGGTGTGTCCTTGCAGACAAATAAGCACTGTGTTAGACTTAACAAATACAATAGTAGATGTAGATACCAAATTCTCATTGTACAAAGTCATTTGTCACATTAGGATGTTAATCCGCAGAATGCAGAAAGGAACACAGCAGCATATATGAGTATAACATTTAATAGATTAGAGGCTGCATTATGTTATTTTTTGCTCTAAAAAAAGATTGCATTGTTCAAATATATTTATTTATATGACCACAGTGGCAGTGTAAACACATCATATTACAAGGCATACGGGCACTGGCTGACCACTAACACTGATCTTTCTTATGGCTTCAGAGGAAGAGCAATCATATTCCTGTTATCTTCCTAGAGATACAGGTAATTCAGAAACAATGAGCAATTGCAGGGATATTGTGACTACATATATAGGATTCATACAAATAACAAACAATAGCAAATTGTAAGTTCTTCAGTTTCTTATTGTTGTATTGACTCATGTACACTTTCTTATGTCATAACCTTATAGACAATTGTACAGAAAAATAGTTATTTATAATGAGCAATGATAATAATATGAAAATATTTCACACTCCCCCCCCCCCCCCCCCCCTTTAACTTGGAAGAAACATAAAGGTATACGATTACACCGAGAGATGATAATGCAAATTGTACATGCAGCATGTCAGCTAGCGCTGCAAAAGGAAAGAACACAGATAAACAGAATATGTATGGCTAACCACAGGAAGTGAAAAAAGGAGCATAATTAGTAGAAAATATGTAACTAAAAATACAAAGGAATGTCCCGCACAGTCACAATGCTTAGTTTTCTGAATAAATGAAAACAGAAAAAGACAGCTTGCTTAAATATTCTGTCATGGTAAATTTCATTGTATAGCAATGTGGTAAAAGGACTAGTGTGATGTATTTATAAGTAAACCCCTACCCCTATGTTTGTTTCTTGGTCATACACTATTAAAAACAGAATGCAGTTTAAAATATATTAAGGTTAATATATTTCTCCTGGTTTTGAAATTGACAGTTTTTTCCTCAAGCAGTGTTACTTATCAAGAGGCATGGGCAGTTCTACCTGGGGCCTGGACTAAAAAGAAAAAGTCTGATCAGTCTATGTTCTGGATCTCCTTAAGCATGCTCAGTAAAGGGGGCAGGGGTATGATAACATGTGTGATTATTCAACCCACCCCTGTGATGTCACTGAATACAGTGTGGCAGAACCAGTTACATTATAGGGTGGGGCTAATTATATCATAACCCTGCCTGTTTCCAAGCCCCATGATGGTCCAGACAATTCAAAAAGTAAGAAAAATGTTTAACTTTTATTTATTAAATCTACATACTGTTTTTAATAGTCTCTGCCCAACAAACAAACACATGTGCTTTACTTTTAAATGTATGACAGCGGTCCTTTAAAAGCACAATGCAGCAAAATGTTGATATACTTCATATCAGGGTCCTGGGTGTCAGTGTGGCTCATGCTGCTCAGACACAGAGTATGTCACTGTTTGTTGTTGGCAACAGGAGACAATGGCTGTGTGAAGCCTCTCCTCTATGAGTGGGGCCATAACAGTGCAACATAGCATGGTAAGAATCTGTTATTTTATAACTTATACAAAGCTTACTCTTCCCTTATCTTTAAGGACAGTAACATTTGAGGAGGATAACATAATTAAAGGATCACTGTAGTTGGGCATAGGCTGTTAAAAACAGTAGAACGCTATATCTCCTCCAACCTGTGTCTATTAGAGATGTGGCCAGATCTTCTGATGGCTGGACTATTATGATGCTTGGAAGCAGGCTGTGCCGATGTCTGTCCCTGTCCCGTGACATCATTAACTACGATCCCAGTGCCTACACAGCAGTAACAACTCCATTATAACATGCTTGCAGCTGCCCCATACACTCCTGCCCCATCTACAGAGGATCCTCAGTCTGAAGCAGAACCTACACTGGTCAGACTTTATTTTTAGTCCAGCACAAAGCGAGAGCTGCCCACACCCTGATAACATGGGCAGGAGGCGATCCACAGCTCTGCTTGAGGAGAAAACAGACAGTTTAAAAGCTAAGATAAATATTAACTTTTATTGATTTTAAACAGTATTCTTGTAAATGCATTACAATGGTTATTTAAATAATCTAGTTAAAACTTTCATAGCAAAAAACAACAAAAACTTAATAAAGAGTTGTTTAGGTGAACAACAATAATAGGAATCTCCTTATGTTGGTTAGGATTCGCTATATTATAGCTTCAATACCCTATCACAAACAAGCATAAGGAACAACTTATGTGATTAGCAGTGTATAAATTATCAGAAATAATATAAAAAGAGGAAAGTACAGACACCTTTAAATACTAATCACTAGTCTTAGACCCACAAAGCCATATATATTAGCATACTATATATAACAATTGTCATACAAAAAGAACCCACTCCATATATGATTAAAATAAAGCTTTTATTATAATACATTATAAAAATATGTACACAAAATATAGATTTAAAAAGATATACTCAGATATTATAGTATACAGGACTCGCAATAAATATTGATCAATAGAGAATAACAAGTGGAAAAATCATATAATGCTGTAAATAGACAAAAAATGAGTATCAAGATAAATAAGCTTGTATCCACTTGTCTATTGATCGATATTTATTGTGAGTCCTATATACTATGATATCTGAGTATATCTTTTTAAATCTATATTTTGTGTACATATTTTTATATTGTATTATAATAAAAGCTACATTTTAATCATATATGGAACAACAAAAACTTGCCTATAAGAGTAACTTTAATAGCCAACTGTATGGTAATTGGAGAGGTAAAAAAGAAGTGTTTCAGTGTCCAAATATGTTGGTATGGTGAAAGTAAGAGATGAGCCGGGGTAAGAAGAAGAGAAAGAGGGACCAGGAAGTAATATTGCAAGCAAAACCCCAAAACCTCTATTTTAATGCTTAAAACACATTATTTTAAAAGTGTGGTAGAAAAGTCTCAAATAGTATAGTATAAATGGGAACTGGGAATTCACTGAACCTAGCTAAATTAAAACCATAGAGGTGATATTAGATAATTACATAGGGGACCTCTTTTAAAATGGTAATCATATTATTGCCTAATTTTCAGTTTGTAGCAAGAAACTAAATTAAATGGGTCAACTAAGAATGTTACAAAGACCAACAGCCTTATTAAATTGCAATTCGGCCAATTGAATTGGGCTCTATATAAGCACATAGCATATTTTTTTACAGAAGTTTTTAGTTAGTGAACTTCTATCCAAAAGCAAGGTCTTCACTAACTAAAAACTTCGGTAAAAAAATATGCTCTGTGCTTATATAGAGCCCTATTCAATTGGCCGAATTGCAATTTAATAAGGCTGCAAATGTCTTAGTGAAATCTCTGCAGTGTAGAGTTTAGGCTCTTTCTGTCTCTTTCAAAGCTAAAAAAATGCTGGGATGCTTATTACAATACAATGTAAAGAAGCCTATGTTATAGTGTCCCTTAAAAAAAAACACTATAGGGCCCTAACACAGTTTTAATTAGCAACTGATCATTAACAAAATTAATAAAATTCACATTGAATTATTAAAAAATCAATTTTCTATATTAAATTCACTGTCAGAGTCCAAAATCAGCTGCTGATGGTATCTACCCACTATTAGGTACATATGTGGTTTTGTCCAGCAGGTAGATATTACATTTTCAGACACAAAGTGTAAAACCAGTACAATGATCTTCATTTGCAGGAGACTTGTGCTATAGAAATCGATGATTGTTTATTCTCTTGTCAAGTATGATTGATCTTAAAACCCTTTCCAAACTGGCTGTCAAGGTCCTTATGTGTAACTTGCACAAACGTTATTGTGAAGTCATAACCCAGAAACACAGTAATTCCCATTGCAGACCATTAAAATGAAAGAACATCAGTAAATATTGCAACATTATGTCTATAAAGCTACCTGTTAGGTATGTTTGTAGGTGGTAACCTCCTACTACATCACATCACAGAGCTCATTTTAACAAATTGTATTTATTAAATCATGCAAAAGCCTCAAGGTGCAAGTTCGAAAGTTTTTAATATTGTACTTTGGGGAAAAAGCTTGATTTTAAGCTCAAAGACAGGGCCCTCCATTCTTTTGCAATGTGTTAATATTGTGTTTTGCCTTGACCTTAACCCTGGCATAGCAATACAGAATATGTTGTCTGGCTACAAATAAAGGATAATAGTAAGGGTCTGCAGATAGCAGCACATTATACTCAGTATTAGTAAGTACCCACACTGATTGAAACAGTAGAAAAAGATGCAAGGTATTTAGTACTAATAATATTAATATCCAAGTTTTTGGCATGATCTTCAAGGGTTGCTTTTTGTTGCAGGAAGCCAGTTGTGTTAATTTAAAATGTTACTGCAGAGACTACTACACTTTCCAGGGAGAAATAATAATGAGACTGTGCTTTACTCTAATGTATTGGGACAGAAGCTGCATTTCCCATGAGGTTTGTCTCATAGCACCATTGTTTTCAAAGCATAATGTTTTCAATTAAACTGGATGCAGACCGATACTACAATGTTACACAACACAAGGTGTAAAGGACATGAGGACACAACTCCTGATATTTACATTTCTTGTCTGAAACGGTTGTTTGGACATAAAACATAGATTCGGGTAAGTAAAAAAAAAAAACTATAAGCAACTGTTAATCATTGTATTTAAGCCCTACAGAAATTGTGATAATTGTGATCAATTATCCTCAACAAAAGTTTTCTTTTAAAGGGACACTGTATCCCAAGAACAAAGTTGGTTACATCATCAAGAGCATTAAATACTATCAATACATTGTATACTAGCATTTTTCTTTACAGGGAATAGCTTGCCATATTCAGCATTCCATGTTCAGCTCCCTAGTGCTAATGTGAGTCTCGATATGTTAATTTGTGTCTCAGTTTGCTTAATAAAGATAAACTTAGGAGGGGAATTGTTTCTACCACAACACAGACAGACAAGCAGACTGTAATGCTAATTAACACATATAAGCAGCTAATTAGGATTTGGGAGATGCTCATTTGCATTTGAATAGATCAGAAACAATGCTAAATAGTTCAAATTGCTCATATATGTCTAGAACAATGTAAACCTAGTTTTAATGTGCTTTGATAACTTAAAAAACAACAACTTGATTTTGGGGTCATGGAGTCCCTTTTCAATCTACCCTGAATCTCAGAGAATCTGAGAAACTAAACCAGCAGCTCTCAACCTTTCTGATTTGGGTACTGGCTGGTTAATTTGCAGGGCATGTAGAGACTGCCTTTGAGATCCAGAGCACATGACACTTTTATTTGGTTATGGAATAAACTTAATAGAGCACATTTTACCTGCAGTTAAAGAAAATTGATATTTGTTTGCACCAAGTAAACAATATTAGCAGATGTCTAAGCCATAAACATAACATATATATTTTTTTTTTATCAGAATTTTTGTGTATAGGAATCTATTTTGGGTTTGTTACATCATCTCCTGAGAGCTTAATAATGGAGTTGTGTGTTTGTAGTTATCAGTGGAGGGTAGGGTGTGGGAGGAGGGAACAGGCAGAAGTCCGGAGCCATTGTTTGATTATTGGATAAGACTGCAATTGACACCCCACCTCTTTCTCTCCCACTGGCCCAGAAACAGACACTTTGCATCAAAAGATGAAATCACAGCTCTCCAGATATATAAATGCCACTTTCCCACACACAACTTCCACCAATCTATCACGGTCCTGCAGAGGCATCAAAATATATATTTTTTCTAACTACAAACTAGTTGTATGGGTTTTTCCTGATTAATTATTGTGCAGTGGTCCTCAATCTATCTATAACTGTGACTAATGATTACAGTGTGGGGCCCTCTGTTCCTGAGGACCAACATATATGGTCCTAGGGACCAACAACTGAGAACAACAGATCTAAACTACAGATGTGAACTGTCTGAATGTCTTCCATTGCTGCGATAAACATAATAATAAACAGTTTGGTAGTAACTGTAAGTAAAAGGCGGTAGCTATGGTAGCAGCAGCCAACATCTGTGTTTACAGAACAGCTTATATCTATACACATGTGTAATATGCGTGGATTGCTGAGCTCTTCTGGCTGGTTCATAGTTGTAATGCTCTCTGGAATCTGCTGAAAGTCAATGGTAACAATAACACTTGGGTACAAAAGGGCACCATCAAGTACAATTTCCCAGTGCCGAGGAGAACTACAAAGACAAACACAGAGTCCCTGGGCACACAGAAATATTCTGTAGACTATAGCTAGGTGTACTTTGCCCTCAGTAACAATAGCTAAAGCTTTTCACAGCTACTACATGCCTCTGTACAAAAGCTTTATGTATTAGTGGCAAATTCTACCTTTAGTATAGATATGTGAAATATTAAAACTCTTGCAGCCTGGATTCTTTACACAAATACCCACCCTATTACCAAATCAATATATGCTTAAGGCTGTGATATATTTTTTTCAATTTGTCATTGAATCCTCAAAAAATCTCTTTAGTGAATCTACCCCATAGACGTCAATAAGAAAATATGCTGCATGGTGACTTTATTATTTGTACAAAATTGCACAAGCTGAATCAAGAAGGGAAGAAAACAAGCATACTATTTAGAAGTCATATTTAGAAAATGTTAAAAAAAATGTAACTTTTATTTTTTGACAAAATAATATTAAATGGTTTGTGGTTTCAACCTCTATTTACGATACTCTCTTTATGTCACGTAATAGTGAAATTACATAAATCAGTTGTTAACTTCTATGCCTTTGCTGAAATGATATGGATATATCTCAGCACTTGTGAGTTCTTGTCTGTTTGTTATAAGTGCAGGCAAATGCTAAAGGGGGCCAACGTTTTGAATTTTACTTTCATTGTGTGCTCATTTGCATGTTGGCCCAGTTTCCCAGATCAAACACCGTATTTCTTGATATTCTGGAAATATGTGTGTTTATTTACTTGTTTTTTAGACATGCACATGTACCAACAAATGTTAAACAGTAGAAAGTGGTAGTTATAAAATTCCAAGGTCTGGCCATGGAAATCACAGGCTGGTGCTGGAGATAAGAGTTTTTATCATCCTCTAAATTCAAGCCATAAGGTGTCAAAGGATTTTAAGCCTGTAAAGCCAAAAGTTCTCTTTTATTTTTTAGCTTTGTGGCATCAAATCGTTATTCAATAGGAAATACTTCCATGTTAGAAAGTATAATGTTGTTTGGAAACACTGCATTGTGCAAGTGTATAGTAAACAGTCAAATTGTAACATTAAAGCATTACTTTAGTGGTCTTATAAAGGGTTATCTAAGGAATAGTTAGATAAATGTTGATTAAAAAAACTTTAATAAGCTTCGGATTTCTTTATCCCAAGAATGTGCGGCTGTAATGAACCTGCCTTGTTTTATTAGACTAAAATTATATATAATAATTTAAATGAAAAAGTTATTCCTATATTCAGCAATATTTGCATATTGGAATCAATAAATATTAGAATCAATAAATGTTTGGTAATTTACTTAAAGAGTATAACTTAAAGTACCGTTTTTATAAAGAACAGTAAGGTAGGGTTAGATAATGTAACTTAAAACAACTCAACCCATGGTTTATTATTATTCTTATTATTATCGTTTATGAACATATGGATTCAATTTGGCACTTCCCATATTGCTAAATATAACAATAACTTTTCATTTAAAGTATCATATACAATTTTAGTCTAATAAAACAAGACATCCCACATTTTTATTTATTTTACATCAGCATGACAGTACCAATGGAATAAGGCCTATATTCACACTTTACTACTTCCAAGAAGACTTTGCTCACTGCAGGAAATATGGAGCCATCCTCATCCTCTGGGTTTCTTGCTCTACACAGTTGTGAGCGTGCCCAATAGTGTAAGATTCATGAATAGGGCAATACAATGGAGAGTTCCTTTTTCATTCCTGGGTTAAAATACCCCACAAAATAAAAAAAAGAAGTAGGCTTTTTTCAACTCTATTGAATCTTGGTAAATATGTCCCATAGGATAACTTAAATATAGGTAGGTTTTCCAAGGTATCTCTTTTTTTTGCATGTATGCCATGTCCAGGTGTTTAACCAATTGTTAAATATATCTCAGCATTTTTGAGATCTTATCTCTGTGTGGGGTATTTATTATGCCTTCAAAGGGGCTGTGAAGAGGAAGAAGATTTACTAACTCGCTGTATGTGTGTTTTTTTATTTTCTGTCATAGAAATGTATTTCACTTTCAGTATTGAACGTTAGACTTTTGAAAAATCCTTAGTATTGAAATAAATAGCAAAAGTATGTAATATAATTATTAAAATACTAAATACAGTCAGGTCCATAAATATTGGGACATCGACACAATTCTAATCTGTTTGGCTCTATACACCACCACAATGGATTTGAAATGAAACTAACAAGATGTGCTTTAACTGCACACTTTCAGCTTTAATTTGAGGGTATTTACATCCAAATCAGGTGAACGGTGTAGGAATTACAACAGTTTGTATATCTGCCTCCCACTTTTTAAGGGACCAAAAGTAATGGGACAATTGGCTGCTCAGCTGTTCCATGGCCAGGTGTGTGTTATTCCCTAATTATCCCATTTACAAAGAGCAGATACAAGCTCCAGTGTTCATTTCAAGTGTGCTATTTGCATTTGTTGCTGTTAACTCTCAATATGAGATCCAAAGAGCTGTCACTATCAGTGAAGCAAGCCATCATTAGGCTAAAAAAACAAAACAAACCCATCAGAGAGATAGCAAAAACATTAGGTGTGGCCAAATCAACTGTTTGGAACATACTTAAAAAGAAAGAACACACCGGTGAGCTCAGCAACACCAAAAGACCCGGAAGATCACGGAAAACAACTGTGGTGGATGACCGAAGAATTATTTCCCTGGTGAAGAAAACACCCTTCACAACAGTTGGCCAGATCAAGAACCCTCTCCAGGAGGTAGGTGTATGTGTGTCAAAGTCAACAATCAAGAGAAGACTTCACCAGAGTAAATACAGAGGGTTCACCACAAGATGAAAACCATTGGTGAGCCTCAAAAACCGGAAGGCCAGATTAGAGTTTTTCAAACAACACCTAAAAAAGCCTTCACAGTTCTGGAACAACATCCCATGGACAGATAAGACTAAGATCAACTTGTACCAGAGTGATGGGAAGAGAAGAGTATGGAGACGGAAAGGAACTGCTCATGATCCAAAGCATATCACCTCATTAGTGAAGCATTGTGATGGTAGTGTCATGGCGTGGGCATGTATGGCTGCCAATGGAACTGGTTCTCTTGTATTTATTGATGATGTGACTGCTGACAAAAGCAGCAGGATGAATTCTGAAGTGTTTCGGGCAATATTATCTGCTCATATTCAGCCAAATGCTTCAGAACTCATTGGACGGCGCTTCACAGTGCAGATGGACAATGACCCGAAGCATACTGCAAAAGCAACCAAAGAGTTTTTTAAGGGAAAGAAGTGGAATGTTATGCAATGGCCAAGTCAATCACCTGATCTGAATCCGATTGAGCATGCATTTCACTTGCTGAAGACAAAACTGAAGGGAAAATGCCCCAAGAACAAGCAGGAACTGAAGACAGTTGCAATAGAGGTCTGGCAGAGCATCACCAGGGATGAAACCCAGCATCCGGTGATGTCTATGCGTTCCAGACTTCAGGCTGTAATTGACTGCAAAGGATTTGCAACCAAGTATTAAAAAGTGAAAGTTTGTTTTATGACTGTTAATCTGTCCCATTACTTTTGGTCCCTTAAAAAGTGGGAGGCACATATACAAACTGTTGTAATTCCTACACCGTTCACCTGATTTGGATGCAAATACCCTCAAATTAAAGCTGAAAGTCTGCAGTTAAAGTACATCTTGTTCGTTTCATTTCAAATCCATTGGAGTGGTGTATAGAGCCAAAAAGATTAGAATTATGTCGATGTCCCAATATTTATGGACCTGACTGTATATACAGTTAGTCATAGATAATCCAATTTAACTGTTTGCATTAATACTTAAATAATTCTTAAAACAACATATATAAATACAGAATGTCAGCTTACATCTTATGTGATAGAATTATTCTATTTATTGAACTGCTACACCTCTAAAACATTCCATATCGGAGTTAAATTATGTTGTAGCTTTTAATAAAGTTAATTTTTAGTAAGCTTTGTTCATTCCAGCAATTAGCAGATCTCCTTGTTACTAAAGTAATGTGACATAAAAAGCTCCTTATATTTTTTGGCAACTTAATCTCCGTGTAACCAAGCAATTTTTCTTTGTTTTTCAGAACAATTATATTTTCTATTACATAAGATATAATATACCAAAAGTAATCACCTTCCATACTGCAACCCTTCCAGACAAAACTGGATGATTTAACATATGAGTGGAATAATTAACATAGAAGTCTAAACTCTATATATGAATAATTATCAGTCATACACACATATAAAAGTAACACATAAGTATTCAATGGAAAGAAAAGAATGTAGATTGCACTTACATTATTCTTTTGGCAAATAATTTCCTAGAGAAAAAAAAGAGACAGATTAAAATTTTAAAGGATACTGACAATTAAACACATTTCCTATTGAATAAATGTTTCCCATATTTTTATTTTAAATATATGTGGTTTTCTATGTATATATATATATATATATATATATATATATATATATATATATATATAAAAATATATATATACCGTATTTATCGGCATATAAAACGCACCGGCGTATAACACGCACCTCATTTTAAGAAGGGAATTTCAGGGGGAAATTTCAAATAAAGAACTTTGAAGCAAAATCCTCAACCTCAACCTCCCTCCTCATGCTAAACCCCACCTCCACATTCTAACCCCCGCCCCTCCTCATGCTACACCCCCCCTCCTCATTCTAAACCCCCCCTTCTCAACCTAAACCCCCCTCCTCCTCAACCTAAACCCCCCTTACTTACCTGCTTCTGCTCCGGCCTCCGTTCCGCTCCTTGACCCGGTGACATCACATCTGCGCCAGCGTGCCACGTCATTAGCATATACCGGGTGCCACTTGGTATATGCTAATGACGTGGCGCGCTGGCGCACATGTGACGTCACCGGGTCAAGGAGCGGAGGCCGGAGCTGAAGCAGGTAAGTGAGGGGGAGGTATTTAGGGGGGTTTAGGTTGAGGAGGGGGGTTTAGGTTGAGGAGGGGGGGGTTAGAATGCGGAGGGGGTTTAGAGTGAAATATCGGCGTATAACACGTACCTATCATTTGCCCCCTATTTTCAGGGAGAAAAAGTGCGTGTTATACGCCGATAAATACAGTATATATATTTTAACAAGGAAGTATTTTGAAATCTGCACAGCTTTTGTTATTTGAAGTTGTCTATGGTACTTTAAAGAGACTCTTTGGGCAAAATGTATTTTGTTCTATATAAATGGTTTCCCTAGATTAATACATTCAGTGTATCCTCCTCAATGTAATTATGATATAACATTTAAACCTCACTTGATGTCTAAGAAACCCCCAAAGTAACAGATTCTAACCTTCTTTCTGCCTGTTCTCCATCATGAGAGCTGACATCATGCACAGCTGTGTCCTATGGCTACAGCCACAGGGAGCGGATTCACCACTACCACTATATCATGATGCTAACATGCAGAGAGTCACATGCTCTGTGTCTGAGCAGCATAAGACATAGAAGTGTGAAGTTCCTCCCCTGTGGGAATGGCTATTAGTCACATTTGTGCAACATGGCAGCTCTCATGAGGGAGAACAGGAAGAAAGGGGGAGGCTTCTGTTACTCTAGATGCTTCTTAGAAGTAAGTTAAGTGTAAATTTGTATCACAGTTACATTGAGAAAGTTAAAATGTAATAAGTAACCTAGTTAAAATACTGAGCTACCGTTCAATACGTCTTCATGCCTATGGGTGGAAATTTACTGTGAGCCTGGGCTTCCAAAATTTATACTTCAAGCAGCAAAATATTTTTCAAAAATATAATGTATCTCCATGAAGGGCTTCCTTTGGACCCCTAGAAATAATCTCTCTGGCTCCTATAAAATCTTCCTGGCTCCTAAGTGTTAGATATTTTGTCCACCAATGTTAATGCCTATTCCAAGAATGAGAGTGTTAAACTACAGTACTGCTTACTAATGTAGCCTGACATATCAGCTGGATGTGAATGTGTTGAGCAGTTGATGCTCTATAATCCATTGTGTATGTCCTGCCATCATACAGAAAAAGCCTGACCTTCATATAAAATCCTTATTACAGGTTCCCAGAGAGTGATTCATCACCATCTAACCATGCTCAACTTTTCAGTAATGACTGGTAAGAAACATAAACTGGTTAATAACCTATAACAGAACTGAAGAAACACAGATATATATCACATTATATGCATATTTTTTCTTAAAGGGGCATGGATCATCAAATTGTCTGTAACACATTTAAAAACAATGTGTGTAATATTAAACATATTTTTTTTGTAAATATAGCTTTTACAAAATGTTAAATTTTATTTCTTTACAGTACACTTGATGTCTGCTATTTTTACCTTTCATTAGTTTTTCTGAACCACCTAGCAAGCATATTCTATTATCTCTTTCTGGTAATTGATTCTGGCAAGTGATTGCTAATGTCTCTTATTTACTTAGTACAATCTGCACACCTTGACTCTTGTAATGTTAAAGGCCCCTGTAGTCCAAAACATTCTATCATGCAATTAAAACATAACAAACGTTTTTTTTACCATAAAAAATAAAGTATATTAACTGAAAAAATGAACGCTAATAATAGGTAGGCAGATAGAAAACAATGGGCCTAATCTGCATTTATCTTACCTGTGAGTTAAGAGGAAGTGTAAACAAGAATTCTTATATGATTTGTAATGGGATTAAGTACAATTTGGACATCCATAAGGCTCACAGCCCTCTGTTTCCTTTAACTTATAAGGATAGAGGAGGAGAAAGCAATCACACACTGTCTATATTTAAAATATTTTTTCAGTATAGCTCAATTATTTATCATATTAAAAAAATCTTTTAATGTGTTAAAAAATTATCTAAAAAAATGCTAGAATTTTTTGGACTAGAGGGACATTTTAATTTGGACATAGACTGAAAACAATACCACCAGGGGTAATTAGCAATTCTAATGATACCAGACTGTGCTTAGTGGGTGGGTCAAAACGGCTAATTGATTGATAATTATTGCACATTTCTGTGTAAATATATTGTAAAAATATAAGTTTAATAATAGCTAAGGTATTTTTTATTACCTGTAGTTTTAAAGATATACCAACATTTAACAGGTTTTAGCATTTTAAGCACTTTGTTTAAAAAATATAATGCACCCCTCTTTGCCCTTCTGTCCTACCTTCAGTGACTGCAGTGACTCCGAGTTTGTATCACAGTATAGGATTATGTTGTTGGCCATGCTAAAACTTTCTCTGACACCAAGATGGTAGAACAAGGAGGGCTGACGAAAAGCATCGCTCATCTCCACCACTGCGATATCTGCATGAGACATAAAAGCACAGTAAGCATTTTATATAGTGAGGATTAACTGTATGTACATCATAATAAAACTACATACATACACATATGTAAATGAAAGGGGAAATTCCCAACTTATACGTCAACTCCTATATAGATCCGGAAGTGGGTTTTCATGTGACGTTATGATTAATTTTATAAAAGCAGGCAAAACAGCACGTTCATAAATTGTAACAGTAGGAGAACTAATTCCGATACAGAAATGTACTGAGGTATTCTATATTCATATAAATAAGATTTTGCAAGTTTTTCTACCGTACTGCACAAAGTAAAACAGACTGAAGGTACTTGGAGCAATTAATAAAACCAAGTTCAAAGCCCTTTATCTCAACTATTTTAGGGTATTCTTTGCTTTTTCTAGCTGTCTTGCTAGCACAGAGGAGTAAGCTACTGAACAGAAACTGGAAAGCTCACTAGCTACTAAAGACTAATACTAGACACTGGTGTAATGAAATAAAATATAAATACAGACTGTCCCCGGGTTTAAGGATCAGAGAGGTTCCTGAGAACGTCTTTAAACTAGATTTGTATGTTATTCTGATTTTTGAATAATAATAATAACAATACTATAATGGCTCATATGTCTTAATAATAATAAACTATAATACTATAGTAGTAGTAATAATAATAATAATAATACCCCTGTACTGTAATAATAATTTGTAGAAACTATTGTGCTCTTTTTTTTAATTCAATCAAACGCAGACAAAAAGCCTGGGGAACCTGTTCTTAAGTATGGGTCGTCTGTAAGTCGGGGACCTCCTGTACAGTTTTCTTCATTATTAACCAAAGCCTTCTAAAGTCTACCCAGCCTCACAATACATAAACCTTTTCCTCTTTAATACCACAAAATTTATTATAGGAACAGTGGCCGATGGCCGCAGTATGCAGATGGCAAGAAGAAAATAATTCCAGGGTGCTCTAATATCCTCAGTGGGGTTTTATTATAAGCTAATTATCCAACATAGATATATAAGAGAAAAAAAGGTGCAACTTGCCAGACATTGGATAATGGTAGGAATTTACTAAGCATCTCACATCATCACTTCATTTACTATGTACAATTTCCTACTATTTTCCTTGGGAAAAAATAGCCCTTCTCACCTCATATCAAGTAAGAAATGCTTAGTAAATCTCGCCCAATGTAATGTACAATGTTAAAAAGACAATTGTAAGCTCAGTGAGGGGGATTTACTAAGCATCACAAGTGGCTGAGATGTACATCCCTGCATTCTCTATGCACTATTTCCTATGGGTAATAGGAGAAGCTTAGTACATTCGCTGTCTGCTATGGGCTCACTCAGACAGAGCTCAGCATCACAGGAGAGGAACAGCATCCTATGAGAATATTGTACACAGGAAACATATATTTAAAGCTCACTATATCTATCATTAAAAGCTCAATTTTGCCTAATCCATTAGCTATTTAACATACAGTGGGTGAGATTGCATTAGTATTTTTCAACCTATTTAGGGAAATTAAACATTTTAAAAGTAATAATCTTTTTAACACACAAAAATAAGTTAGGAATAACAGTACAGCTGAATTACACTGATGCAATAAATTACAAAGTATGACAAGTATGATAAGTATTCAGAAAAGAAGCAACTTAGTATGATAGAGATGGCACTATTAGCAATCAGATCCTTGCATGATGTTCTGTAAAGTATATCTGCTTCTAGATCTAATCAGTGGGGGGAATTTACTAAACCTCTCACGTTACGAAAATGAGGTGTGAAGGGCTGTTCTCTAAAATGTTCCCCATTGGAAATGGTGCCAAGCATATCTCAGCCACTTGAGATGCTTAGCTAATTCTCTGCAGTGTGTACAGATTACAGCCAGATGTAGGATATCTTAAACTCATCAAATGGGCATAGAACAAAATATTTTTTGCATGCATTTAATAGAGCATGCTTTAAACGTTAACAAAGTTGTGTTTTGATGAAAAAAAATTAAAACCTGTTTCAACTTCATTGAAATTAGCAGGAAGTGCAAAGAGCATACATACATGTGTAGATTTAATTGGGAGGCACGTATGACTTATACATCTATATTACTGCTCACTGGCTGACAGGGCCCCCATATCAGTTATTTTTTTATATCTTTTTTTTCCTGCCTTGATAGATTTATTTGAACAAAGAAAATACAAAGTGGTACATTATCAGATACCCTCTTTCATATGCAATAAAGAAAAAATGTTTTAGCACCCATTTAAGCACTAGAACCAAGTTGAAGGGTGCGATATTCGGCGTGTTTGCTGATTACAGTCAGGTCTCATCATTTGAGTACAGAGATACTCTTAAGAGCATGGCAAAACTATTTTTTTATGGGATGCTTATTTTGTTTAGCTAAATTTATGAAACTAATGTCACTTTAAAACTTTAAAAATGTATTATTGATAACATCTCATTAAATGATAATATTTAAAGTTAAAATGCTAGTTTATTCATACAATAATTCTGCTCCATATAGGAATTGCAATTATCTTATACTATTTATGACTAGGACTCAATATGTCCCAAGCTTGACCTAAGCATATGTGACTTGGTCCGCTATAAGCCTATATAACTAACCCAACCATGCCAAATAAAGACAGACACAAATATATATTTTGGATATTACCAAGCCACAACTTTATTTAACCTAATGTGTGAACATAATAACAAGAGGTAGCTTTACACTCCCCCACACAGAAGGAGCTCAACCAAACCCAGAGGCCCAGTGGAACCTTGTGCCCAAGAGACCTCTGGACCAACCAACACAGAATACCGGATCTATCCCTCTTTGCCTGCGCATTTCTTCTGCAGCACTGACAGCTGCAGTTACAGGTGCTATCCGCCCTAGGGTGCTGTGAGTTTTCGGGCACCATCAAGTTTCAGGGAAGGGAAAAAAGTATTCTCCCCTCTGACGTGGCGCAACTCGACGGCTCTGAATCGACAGCGAGGCCATCGCTATGTTCGGCGCGGACCTCTTCTGTCGGCACGCCTTACGTGCTAAAATCGGCCTTATGTGCTAAAAACTGCAGCTGTCAGATTTTGCGATGGTGATGAGGGAAAGGACCAGGATACCTTATAAAATAATGAGCTACAAGGTGATGCAGCAACCCCGCCCATAGCTGTGACAAACCATACAAATCAACCAATAGGGAGGGAGGGATGCTTTGACTGCTCTAACTGTTGAGTGACAAAAGGGCGGGAAACCACCCCCTTTTATCACCTTCTAACTCCCATAAATCTAAACAACCCAATCACTTCCCAGCACTATGCTCGGTCAAATACCCCTTCACAATGCTGTCTCCAGGGGCTGCATGACGGGGAGGTTCACTAAAAGCTATTGTGATCTATATCTAGCTAAAATGTCCCTTTCACCTTGCCTCGCACCTAATTGCTTTTTCATGACATGATCCCAAGGATGGTGGTCTCTCAGTGTACATACTGAGCTACACAACCATGTTGTCAGTTCTATGTGATAAGGTGACTATTTGCACATTAACGTTTTACACTAAACAAACACATGTAAACACATTTTGAAATTTGGCGATCATTAGGTTGAAAACGCCCCTTCTGGACCACTACCTTTTGCGATGAACGAAATTGTGTGCTCCAATGAAGCTGTGCGCTATAGCATGTAGGATCACCCAAGATGGGCAGGTCATAGCAGAGAGGTCAGACAAATCAAGGTCTTCTGGCATCCAACTCTAGTATCTCTGCCATGAAAATCTTATGGATAAATATGACCAGAGACATAAAGACAGATGTGCCTGTGGTGCTGTGCTCCATATGGTCACAGAGAGTCAGACACAACTGAACAACAACATGTTGAAAAGTTTGTGAATAATGTTATAACACTATTATGTGTGTTGTTATATTTAATATACTCAAGCAAATATATAATATTTTATTTTTATTCCATGTGACTATTTGAAGTTCTGACCAAGCAGCAATGCCCTCCTTTGCAACTAAGTCACTCTAGGAGGATCTATGTAAATTGTAAGAGTATGTGTTGATGTACACTGTTCCTCCAGGCTCTGTGAGAGATCACAGAAGCATTTCTGTTCATAACCATGCACACGCACCCATACTTTACATAGAATCCTTCTAGAGTGACTCTGTATCAAAGGAGGAATGCAGTGCTTGATCAGAGCTACAAATAGTGTCACAAATAATAAGAATAATGTTTTACTCTTGGTCCCCCTGCTCTGCTCTTCAACCAGCAGTTGCATCACGACTAAATATACCAGAGTTCTTCTATTGGCACCATTTGGTGCTAGGACTTGCAGTCATAGAGCATTAATACTGTGGAACTCTCTACAAATTTCAACAGTTCAAGAGACTGTATCATTGGACAACTTCAGAAAGGAGCTCAAGAAATGCCAATTGTCCCAAGGCTTTGGGTAACACAATAGCTAGGAAAGAATATAAAGCACTTTGATTCTAACTAGGAGAAAAGCACTGTATAAGTCATTGTTGTTACCTTCATAATGTTATGAATGAAGAACACATTTCCAGTGCTCAGATAAAAACATAAATTGGACTATAATATGTTTTCATCCATTTTCTCATTTCCTTTCCCACAGCTTGCTACTTTCTTCAAATTAGAACAGCACAAAACAAAGCTGTATTCAAGAGAAGCTGAACTTTGACATTCAGAATCTGCTAAAAGTCCCAAGCAAGTTTGTTGGATCCCAATTTCCTACCAAGTCACATAAATGACATAAAAGAAAAATGGTATATAAGCCTTTCATCAATAATCATATATAGACGGCAACTACACACAAAATAACACCAAATTAGGCCTTTCTATTTTAAAGGTTTTACTAAATTACATGGATTATGAATGCATCATGATAGAGGAGAATCAGTAGCGCAGGAAAACATGTTTTTGCATGAAAAAATACCAAAATAAAGATTATTAAACTTACTACAAAGTTTGCTAAATCTCGTGAGTTTGCAAGCAGTTTGTTTTCAGAGTTAATACCCCTGCAAATCCCTAATAAAATTGGCATGAAATCGATAATTTGTTTTGGTCAATCACAGGCAGCTAATACATTGTAGCAATCTGTGATAGCAGTTTGTGCAGGATCAGAATCATGGGATATATAGTGCTCTGCACATAGAACCAGGAGAAGCCTAGACATTGCTGTGTAGATCTCTGCATTGTGCTGCTGCCGGCTTGAAGGTTAGTAAATGGTTACAATGTCTACTCAAATGCAGTGGTTGCATTGGTAGGCTCAATGTGCCTATGTGCTCTGGGGGTATGGAAAACATATTAAATAAAAAAAAATCTGTATGTCTATAGAATGACTCAATGTAATGTATGTGTCTGATACAAGCAGCATGTAAAAAAGGACACAGTAAAGGATGTTTTTTTATTTTCTTCCAGTCATTTCAAAAGCATTTAAAATAGAAGTATCATTGCATTTAACAGAAAAAAACCTTTTTCTCAAAAGCTTGATCATTTATTTTTTAGTTTTCTTACACTTTGAAATGAATGCCTTGCTTTTTCCTCCCAAAGCAATGTCAAATTGTTACCCTAGTTATGTGGTCAGATTCTCAGGCAATCACAGAAGGCATCCCAGGATGTTATTTTTCCAATGACACAATGGTCCATTGTGGGAAACCATTTTACGTGCGACTTGCATGGTATATTATATGATTAAAGAGGTACAGAGGAGTTGCTAGGGGAGGGGAAGGCAGGCGGGCCATGACACAGTGTAAAACAACTAAAAAGTAAGTTATCAGGCTTTTGCAAGCATTTTATTCTGGTATATGCAATGCTATTTCTGTTTTTAAATATTATCTTAACATGACTGTAAAGAAAAAAATATTTCAGGTGTCCCTTTCTGGGGACAAAGAAAATTATTCATTTGTTGCCACACTGCAAACTATAAGTCTAAACAAAAACATTTACAATTTCTTGTAATTATACTAAGCATCTCAAGTGGCTGAGATGTGCATCCCCATATTTACTATGCACTGAGATAGGGAAAATATAGATCTCAGCCACTTGAGATGCTTAGTGCATAATCCTCACTGTCTATTAGGATCTCCTCCTTATGTTTAATTTTTCTTGTCAAGTAAAAGTAAGGTTTGGAAATTAAAAACAAGCTAATTTACAGCATTGTAACAGTTCATATATATATTTTGACTTTGTTATTATGTTACTATGGTTGAAAAGCTTGCATTAAAAGACAGAGAATAATTTAATGGAGCATCCCAGCACTGCACATAGTAATATGTAATAGTTATTCCGAGTAAAGATTTAAACTTTTTAAAACGTTTGGCTCGGTATGAATTCTAGCTCCTAAAAAGAGCATATTCAAATTTGGGACTCCATTATCCCTAAAATTACATTATTAAGGAAATGTGAAAGCATCTGTTCAAAAAAGGTCTTAAAACAAATGAAATGTAATGGGATGCGTTGCTGGTGTATCTGGAGCACATTACTGTTTGAATACTGTTCATCACACAAGCTAATGGATTTATAGATTAATGCTTCCATTACATTTTTGTGGCATGTCAATTTTAAGATTGTTATTTGCTATAACCAAAAATAGAGAGTCTAGATAAAGGTCAAAATAGCTGCATGTGGGTATGATTAGTAACAATAGGTTCAATTACTATAATTATTCTGTCCAAGAATTGTATCATTATATCCACTAATACCCATGTGATGGCTCTTGCTATTGGTGTGTGCTGCCATATCTACTCTGACATCAGGAGCTACATACACCACTACAACCCACTGAAAGCAAATAAGTATATTTAACTGATCTAAAAGATTTTTAATCTGTAAGATCCACAATTAACAGATCCTGAAATGAGTAATATAGGATCACTAAGAGCCTCATTCAATTGAGGCTTCGGAAGTTAGGTAATGTACTCAGTATGTCTGCCGGCCTGCTGCGGTCCCACAGCTTCCCCAAGTTATGGTGCTATTCAATTGGCCGAGGCCACAAGTTAGGGCCAATAGCGAAATTCGGAAACCAGGATATAGTATGTAGCATTATCGAGCTTGAACATGATCAATCAAGCAAGGCCGTAAATCCTGAGTAAGAAACAGCCAATGGAAACAGAGATCGTTATCATGATATCAATGAAATCTAACCGCCAAGCCCGTAACTCGTAATTGAAGCCCATAGGACTTTGCAAAATGGAGGTTGGATTTCAAAGTCCTAGGGGCCTGGAGGTAATTGAAGCTCGTAGGACTTTGAAATCCAACCTCCATTTTTGAAAGTCCTAGGGGCTTGGAGGTTGGATTTCAAAGTATTCTATCTGCAAGCTTATGAATGTTGTGCTATTAATTCTAAGACCTAACATCACTTTCCTTTTTAATAAAAGTACAGGGAATTCACCATGGACATTGGATTCCTAGCTCAAAAACAGGGCCCTCCGTCCTTTGCTAAATGTTAATCTGTACTTATCTTTGTCTGAACTTAATTTATGTACACCGCTATGTCGACGCGTTATAAATAAACAATAATAATAATAATTTGAAGTGCTCCGGATATGTCATTAAGCCCTTTGTAAGGAATTTCAGCCTTGAATGTTGTGAAAGGTGGTGGTGTTGTTTCCTACACCAAGGTAACCAATAATGAGGACACAATATTGACCACCATATTATTAACCCTTGTCACCGTCTCTGCCCTGCTTTATAGGCAACTGATTATACCTTTAAAATATTATGTTGGTGATTAGATATTATATTGGACAGAATTTGACTTTTATTTCCCCAAAAGTTATTGTAGCCAATTTTTAAGGTTCTGTTATTGTTAGGGTGCTTTGCTGAAATTGTATTTTCCTTTGTATTTATTACATGAAATATTAAAGTAACAAGGAAAGTTTCTGGATTTCACTAAGAATGTAATATAGCTATTTATTTACATTTATGTAGTATATTTTACTTAAACGTGTTTATAAGCTCTGTTTGTTTCTATATAAAATCATACAATGTTTACCTGTTTGGGTCTGCCCTCTGTAGCTCATGCAGTTCATGAATACACAGACTGTCAAGTGTAGTGTTACAAATTAGCCTTTCCGTGACCTCTCTCAAGTAGCATGTTGCAGAATGTTGCTACTGATTGTTTGTGAGACAATGCAACCCCTGTACTTAGAATTACACTGTCTTCATGAGCTGCATAGGGGGAAAACCAGTTAGGAACTATTTAAGCAGACACAGAGCTTTTACGCACGTCTTAATGAAACAAAATACAAATAAGTAAACAGATACAAATGTTATATTTTGCTAGTGAAATCCAAAAACCTTTCATGTCCCTTTAAAGGGCCACTTTATTCAGCACAGTTTGGACCGCATCAAAGAAATGATATCTTAAAACCATGTTTAAATAATTTTTGAAATTTTTAAATATGTTCTTTTTTCACAGAGAAATTCATAAATGAATGTCTGTTTACATGAGTCAGTGGCAGTGCCCCCAGACAGACCCACAACAGCAGCTCTTAGTGTAATTAAAAAAATAGATAATTTTAACATACAATCTTGTATCCTTTCACACCATGAAGAGCATTTATAGCGAGGTAAATGGCCCTTTAACCAACGGTATGCACATGTAATTAATAAGCATTTTCTGTCTGGCTTTGCTTTTTGGAATCTGTTACTACTAATTTGTAATAGAAAATAATGAAAGTTATTTTTCAAATGTGACAAACATAGATTCAGGGTATCATGAATGTGTACATATAAGCTGCCATCTTTGCTTTCCAATGTGGTAGTAACATTAGCAGTCAGTGAAATAGGATCCATGTGTCACTGACAGCACTGTATCCAAAGAGTTAGTACTAGACATGGAAATTAAATATTTCTTACAGTCACTTGTTTTTCCTTGATAATCATCTATGTCAGCAAACACAGTATATTCAGATCCCCTCCCTTTATACATTTAGGTGCAGCACACTGATAGGGCGACATCACAATTTAAGGACAATATCAATTTTGTAATGATAAGGGAACATAGTATATGGTTAGGGGGAAAGATTTTGGACATAAAGCCTTTCATACTGATAAGGTATTCATTATTTCATGTGAAAGTCCTTTCTCCATTGTGCAATCCATGTCAGTATCATATATCTTCTACCCACTTCCAAGGCAGGCAAACATTGTAATTTCTGCACAGCATCACTGAATAAACAGTTAATATATTAAAAGGTATAAATACTTTTTTTTAACTTAAACTAGAAACTTTATAAAATGTAGATCTTCTAAAGCATTTATTATACATAGATTACCTCATATGTCCTTTATGAAGGAATTCAGAGAGAGAGAAATAGAGAGAGAGAGAGAGAGAGAGAGAGAAAGAGAGAGAGAGAAATGCACATTTTTAAATACAGGCCCCCTGCACTTCCCTTGGCTTCTCTCGTCTCCAACCTCACCACCCTCAACGTACCCTTGGCATGTGGTTGTGGCATTAAGGGATTTTACTCTATCATGCTCCATTCTTAAACTTATTTTCTGCCCAGATATCTGCTGGTGGGTAGAGTTGGAGATTTCTTGAAGTTGCACTGAGCACAAGAGAGCGTCTGTTTAATTTCAAAGATGCCACTAGCCTGTTCTTTGGTAGGGGGAGTCTATATTTCATATTTATTTACATGCAGATGACAGCAGTCCTCTTTTCTCAGTTTTGTGGGCCAACTTTTAGTCTTGTTTGTATTTCTTCCCTCATTTTATTATTTTTGGGTGCATTGGATCTCAGGGTAGTAAGGCCCTGGACCTTCTTCTCTTGGCATAGATCAAGCTAGCTCTGATTGAAAGGAGTGGTCCCATTTACTATTGAGAACAGATTTAAGGTATCACACTTATTTTGACCACTGGGAAAGCATAATTTTTGTTACATTCCTAGTTTAATTTGGTTACCACTAGACTTGAACCATGGGAGTTTAAAATCCGATCTGCTGTTTGTATGGAAATACACAGAGGTGCAGTGATTTATTGTTACATATCTTGCACTGTACACAAAGACATAACAGACTATTTGGTGATTAACACATTAGTGGGATACAATGCCAAAAAGCATGGCACAATGCAAATGACTGTGTGGCACAATAGAAAGCAGATCAGTGGATAACAAAAAGCATGAGGAAGCTTGTTTGACAAGTGAAACGGACCGTTGGCATTGATATCTTTTGGAGTAATGGAATGACCCACTGATGAGCGCGATTATGTAACCCAAGCATGATTGATTCACAGAAATGAGGGCAGCTTGAAACTGCAAGTATTATAGTGAAGGCTGATAACAGACTATTGCTGTGTGATATACTAAAAAGCGCTAGATTGCAATCATATGGTTAATATTCCATATACTATTCTTTTATCATTATTGTTTTAGTTTATATTGGTGTTTTCATTGTATGGTAATCCTGGGATTAAGTTTATCCAGATATAAGGCATATGAGGATTACTTATAACCAATGGAGGGTAATACTATGACAATAATTATTAATTGAATACTATGGATTAAGATCTATTGATATATATACCCTGGAAATTAGGTAAACTGTCAACCCAGTCACTAGCACCAATTTTATGTTTATTTAGCTGCGTTTTTTTAGTTTTTTTATAGTCCAGTTTATTCAAATTTATAGACAACTAAAAACATATTTATGCTTTTGTGCCAACAACTCTAAAATTAAAATAATTGAAACAGTGTTACCGTGATATTTTAATTCTCCTCTAGAAAACTTAATTTCTCCTTTAAAAACAAGCAATCTCATGAAAAAAAAATAGGAAAACCATGAACTAAATATTTATGACTTATTTAAAAACTAATAAGGAAAAAATTAGAAACTGAAACTTTTGTTTTGATGACCACAAATGCAATTTAAAAATTAGCAAAATGCTAATTGTTGTAAATTATTAATTTCTTTATGAAATGTGGTTGCATCTATTTGTCAGTAATTTGCAATAACATTGCATTTGGTTTATTCTGATTTATATGATTTCCATTAATTAGTGCAATTTGGAGTTGTCTGAGAAACAGTCACTTGCAGATCTCATAACAGCTTTAAAATCTCCTAATTTTTCACTTACTTAACTTTTAGGAAACATTAGAGCATTAGTGAAGAATTCTCAATAACGATGAAAAAGCCTGATCACATTGTACTAGATTTCAAACACTTTATTTTGGGACCACTTTATTTGAAAATATTTTGCACAGAACCTAGGGTTTGATGGCAGATAAGAACCTTTTGGAGAATCTAGTCTGCCCGTTTTCCTGTTAAATATAAATCCATATTTTGTCCTTAATCTGGTCTTGTCATGGGTTTAGGATTACTGTCTATCCTAAAAAAATGTTTTAGTTCCATGAAATAAATCACTTGAACTAGAAGGTTAATCTTTGTAGTCCCAACCCTTTCAGTATAACATACATTTTCTCACATTACAGTTAAATTTTCCCCCTATAACAATGGAACGTTTCATTTTCTTTAATGAATCTCAAAGAAAGTATTTAGAATGGTTTTATTTGTTCTTTTGTAACAGAAGGCTCCCATTTCTGGATAATCAGCACTGAAAGAATATAAACCCTAGGGACCTTGTCTTGTTAGCCCAATAGAGGCTGTAGAGCTGTAGTCCAATAGACCTGCATACACCTGTATGCAGCCTGAAGCTTTGACGTTTCTCAGCAGTGCCTTTCACATACAGTATAAACTTTCTGGTCATCTACAAGATGTTTACTATGTAAATACTCTTTCTTATTTTGTTTGTTTGTTTAAATAGTTTTCACATTGGTGTGGGTCAAAGATATTAGTATATAGGACCAGCTATTTGGGGGGAAGGTCTATTTTCTCCTTGTTTCCTCAGGCATATGATTGCCTAGATACATTACTTAGCTACACCAAGCTGCACAACATTTACAAGAAAGAATTTCAAGAATTAAAACAATCTCTTTTTTTCTATTTAGTCTCTTGCTGCCACGTGTCTTCCATGCAGCTTGTATGCTTATATTAAAGGACCACTGCACTTCAAGAAAAAAAGCCACTTGTTTGCCAAGTATGTACCAAACTAACAATAATAGCTGTTTAAGACAAGGATATAGAATATTTTTTGGGGGAAAAATCTTATTTTTGAAGACTATGACTACAGGAATACAATTTGTATTCTGAGAGCTGGATAATGTGTGGGGGGTGTTTGCAGTTATCAGTGGAGGGTGGGGTGGGGGAGGGGGAAACAGACAAGTCAAGAGCTTTTGTTTGATAACTGGATAAAATTAAAACAGACATTACATCCCTTCCTCCTGACTAGACAAGAAGCAGACCCCTTGCATCATTCAATGCAACCATAGCTCTCCAGAAATCGGAACAACCCTTTCAAACAAAACTTACCCTAATGTATCATGGATTCCTCCAGGGTTAAGCAGAGGCTATTTTTCTGCTAAATAAAGACTGGCTTTTTGAACTTGTTCCTGCTTTTTTATGGTCTTAAACAAAGTTTTTAAGCACATATTCTTTTCACTATGCAGTGGACACAAATAGTATTAGACTGAAACAAGCTAACAATATTTATATAAGCTTGGGGCTGCCAAAATAACATGAACATCATCTATCATATAGATGGGACAGATACATAGACATTTATTGAGAACTGTTGTCTGTATGGACTTATTCCTTCTCCTAGCTATCCAATTATGAGTGAGAAATGTATTAATATAATTACACACCTTGCGTAATTTGACCAGTCTTTGGAAGTAATCATTTTCATGTAAAATGTGTTTGAGAATTTAACCACGTGCATTAAGTACTTCCTTACTTTTCTCAAAGCTTGTGCATCATTTAAATGGAGGCAGAACAATTTATATTTTCTTCACCTCATTCATAGGATTAATCACACTATAATGATGGAAAAGTTGATATACCGTATTGGTCCAAATATAAGCCGCACCTTTTTTCCCGATTTTTGAGTTTGCGAGTTACGTGTGCGGCTTATATTCACGGGCCTAAAAAAAAATCACTGCCGATTTGCAAGCGTGCGAGTTATGTGTGCGGCTTCTATTCGCGACGTAAAATTACTGCCGATTTGCGCGATTGTGTGTTAAGGGTGCAGAATTACGTGCTTGAGACTGTGGTATTGTAGCAATTGAATAACGATTTACGGTTTTAGTGATTCTAGCATCCTGTAAGGCCTGTAACCTGCAAAAAAAGTTACAGTACTAATTAGAAAGCCTGTTTCTTGCAATGGCTGATCACTTGGAGAGAGACTTTTTCTCTCCAATTTTAAGGGTGCGGCTTATATTCGAGTACTATCTTTTTTCTATTTTTTCCCCTTGAACTTTACGGGTGCGGCTTATATGCGGGTGCGGCTTATATTCGGACCAATACGGTATTTACGGAAATATGGGCTTCCTGGCTTGGATCAATGCATGCTTGGTACTTGATCTCTTATTGAGACTGTGATGGTGATATGTTGTATGTGTATTAGTGCAGAGATGGGGTCAGGTTTCTGGAACTCAGCACAGGATCCAGGGGCGGCTGGAAATGCAGATTGCAATGCTTTTGAACTAAATAATGCAAAGGCATGTCAAAATAAGGCTGAGATCTAGTCTCTTGCATGGGGTTGGTTTTACATCTCTTTTTTTGTATTATATTAGGATCTATGATCACAATTATATAAAGGTTAAAACAGCAGCAGTCTTTTTCTGCAAGAATGAAGACTGGAGAGAAGAAGAATCAGAAGGGGGAGGGAACATATTGTAAAATGGTTGTATCTGAATTGATGTAAGTTGCATTTTTTCTTTATTTACTTTCTGATTTGTATAATCAGAAAAGTATTTTTTAGAGACTGTCGAGAAAGATTTCTATTTTGTAATTCAATCAAAAATATTTATTGGGTAAAAAAATAAATGTGTTTCATAGCTCAGAGTTTTGTATGGCAGAAGAGCAGGGTTTCCTACTTTCCAATTACATTGCCCCCAACAAACTGATAACAATCTCACCTAGAAAAAAAGCATTGATGTAATGCATAACAAAAGGTTGCAGTAGCTTCAAAGAAAATAAAAAAGCTCAAGCCAATTAAGGAACAAAATAAAACTAAAATGTTCTACATTACTTTCTATATATGAAGAAGTTTAAGATTAGCCTTATTACGAAAGCACAGTAAAAAAAAAATACTTTTATTAATAAAAACTACTCTATTTCAGTTTCTTTAAAGATAAAACAGTTTTCAGCATTTACTACCACTTCTACCCAAATCCTTAAAAATACAGATTGTGCCAGGTGGAAACTGGTTCTGATTACCATAGTTCAAAAGTTTCTCTAGATAAATATGCAGCCAATCACAAGACCTGCACATGGGAGTCTCAGAAGAATTGGCAACTGGTAACAACTAGCAGAGAAAATAGGAATACAACTTCGAGGAGCCTGTAGGTATTCATAATTTCAAAAATATCTTCTCAGCAGTAATCATTAGTGGATTTCTTCAGCAACAAACAATAATAAGGACTTGGGGCCTCATTCAATTGCGATTTGGCCAATTGAATAGGGCTCTAAATAAGCACATAGCATATTTTTTTGAAATACGTTTTTAGTTAGTGAAGACCTTGCTTTTGGATAGATGTTTACTAACCAAAAACATCTTTAAAAAAATATGTTATGTGCTTATTTAGACCCCTATTCAATTGTCCAAAATAGCAATTGAATGAGGGCCTTGGTTTCCAACAGTATTTAACCATTTGGATTATAGAGGGGGTTCGCCACATGATGCTTACACAGCCTGCAGCATATCATAATTAGCTTATTACTAATAAACTATCACATGTTTACAACACTAGCTTTGCAGCAGGGATCTTCTTCTCTGTGCATTTGTGGTTAATCTTTCCCATGATGTGTTTACAATGGCTTTCCTTAAGAGACATTGGCCAAATTTCATTAAAATTCACAGGGCTAGCAAAGTAGTTTGCTGTGGTTGTGATTATATTATTTCCACAGAATATAGCAACATACATCCATCATACACTCTGTATAAAGCCTGGGAAATGTTTGC
Source organism: Discoglossus pictus (assembly GCA_027410445.1). Lineage (NCBI taxonomy): Eukaryota > Metazoa > Chordata > Amphibia > Anura > Alytidae > Discoglossus > Discoglossus pictus. The sequence continues at coordinate 197,328,403 of CM050165.1, read as the reverse complement.
CATTAGAGAATGTAATTCACTACAATTACAGCACATTTTTTTCCCCTGAATCTCCAATAAACATTTTTTTTTTTGTGGTTCCATCTTCAAGTTTCCATTCAAGCAAGATTTGGAAGCAGAACACAGTGCTCCCTGGGGTGCAACAAAGATCACTAACGAGGGGCTAGCGATGAGCGTTGTGTGGCAAACAGCATTGCCAGGCTTACAATTTGACTCCCGTCGGGCAATTTCCTGGTAGAATAATATGAAACAGTCAGTGCTTCTTGCTCTCTAGAACTAGACAATCTCCATAGCATATTTTGCCTGTTGGTTCTGATGCCTAAGCTTTGCTCTGTATGCGCAAATGTAACCCTGAGCCCAGTACACAAGCAGCGCAGGGGAAGGGCTTTCTCACTATAGTGATTTATATTAACTTTACCTCCTTCACCCTTTTCCCCTGGCTCTCCTCTCCCCCTGGCTCTCCTTCACTCCCTCCCCCTAGCTCCCCTTCAGTACCCCCCACCCCGACTCCCCTTCACGCCATTCCCCTGGCTCTCCTTCACTACCCCCCACCCCTGAGCACAAACTAACTGCTTTGATGTACTAATTAGAAACTCAACAGTAAATTGTAATTGTATTTTAAATCAGGAAAAAATATAAGGGTCTATTTATTTATGCTTTTGCTTTCTAAAAACATGTTTAGTTATTCAAAAACAATGCTATAGAAGAGATTGTTTAGGAATTAAGTTGTGTCCTACTTTCCATGACCCTATGGACCGCAGCACACCAGGCACATCTTGTGTCTGGTTGTGCTCATTCATAAGGTTATCTTGGCAAATATACTGGTGTGGGTTGCCAGCTCCTTCTCCAGTGGACCGCGATTTGTCTGAGCTCTCTGCCCATCTCGGGTGACCCTACATAGTATAGCTCACAGCTTCATTGAAGTACAAAAGCACCTTCACCAAGACAAGGTAGTGATCCAGAAGGAGATAGAAGAGATTTAATGAGCACAGAACACAACTAATGAAATTGTTTACTAAATGGCCACTGTAATTGATAATAAAAATAATAATAATAATAATAATAATAATTGAAAATAATACAAGCTTGATCTTTCTCTAAAAGTACAAAATCAGATTTTTCCTTTTACAAAAAATTGTTAAGGATTTTGTAAAATATCGGTGACAGTTTCTGTAGTTATTAAAATACATTAATTCAAGGAGACAGACAACTCTCCTTTAATACATTTGTTCCTTTTATTACAAACCAGCTTTCCACCAGGGAACATAAATACACTATTTCATTTATTACATAGCAAAGGTTTTTGTTTTTCAGTTTAGCAACAGAATGGCCTCCTGCCTAGAACCAGTTATTTGTAACCCCACCAATAAAGCACAGAAATACACCCCCTGCAGCTATATCAAAAGCAAATTCAAAAAGCACAGCATCTCTTCCATTTGTAAGGGTTTTATTTTATTTTATTTTATTTGACATGGTGCTATTACAATTTATTTTCCAAGACTGGAGTTTATTTCTGGCTGTGACGGACACAACTAAGACCATGAACACTTTGATTGCTTAGATCAGTGGTTCTCAAGCATTTTTGGTCTGGGGGCCAGCTGTGAGATGCAGAACATTTTTAAACGATCACTGCAGTTCAAGAATAAAAACAAACACTTGCTTGTTAAGTATTTACCCAAGTTAACAATTTTAGCTGTGAAAGCCATGGACATATTTTTTTTCTCAATATCTGAGTTTTTGAAGTCTCTATGAGTAGAGGAATCCATTTTGTGTTTGTTACATCACTAACTCAGGGCAAAAGGATGAGGGTGGGGGAGGGGGTCACAGGAAATTGTAGAGCCCCACCCATTTTCTATCACTGGCCCAGAAGCTGACACCTGCATCATTCAATGCAAAACTATCAATCTATGATCAATCTACAACTATGACTAATGGAGAAGGTATGTATTAAGTGTTAGGCTCTCCTTATCCCTGCGGACCAGCAGATAAGGTATCAAGGTCCTAAGACCAGTTGTTGAGAGACACTGGTTTATATCTGTTTTGGTGATTGGTAGGGTTCCCTGATGGCCCAGCGGTTAAGATGCAAGTGCTTTCACCACAGCATCCTGAGTTTGAATCCAGCCAGGGAACCAAGAGTTACACTGGTCAGTACTTGGGTGGGAGAACACCTGGGAATACCAGGAGCTGTATGCTGTGGCCCACTGGAGAAGGAGCTGGCAACCCACTCCAGTATCTCTGCCATGAAATCCAAGTGGATCAGTGTTGTCCATAAGGTCATAGAGAGTTGGAAATGACTGAGTGACACATGACTGAGTGACAGCATTTACATTTTTTACTGTACACAGCAAATTCCTCTCTCTCTCTCTGCTACCTAGCCAGTTCCATCCACCTAGTTATGTAACAATGCTGCATTATTATGCTATATATTTTTTTCCATCAACCTTTATTTTCTAACAGTTTTGTGATGCGGGAAAATGTGCATTTTGTATAAAAATAAAAGTTGCTTGTGACTCACACAACATTGGTGTCAGTGTGATGTTTGTGGGTGGTTGGGTAGCGCAACTTTAGCACGCCTGACATCTGAGCACCGACAAATGCGCGCAGACACATGCGCGCACCGACAAAAGTGCACCCGTCTATAGCGCTCTATGATATCTGCGAGCAGGTCCCCTCACAGAGCCAGCAGGGTGAGTGGCTTAGCTAAAGTTGCGCTACCCTTATTACCTGTTCCACCCTGGGCACCCAAATGTCTCAGTGTCCTCCCCCTGCTCTGTGAATCCATATACCCTATATCCTTGTGCCTCTGGATCAATGCACCCAGCATCCCTACCACTGTAATCCCCAAGTCCACCTATCTCAATACTCCCATACACAATGTATATTATGCTCCCTTTATATTTACTTGGGGATTACAGCTATAAGGCTGCTGGGTGCAGTGATGCAAAGGCACAAGGATATAGGGTATATGGATTCATAGAGCAGGGGGAGGACACTGAGACACTTGGGTGCCCAAGGTGGAACAGGTAATAAGGGTAGCGCCACTTTAGCTGGCCCACTCACCCTGCTGGCTCTGTGAGGGGACCTGCACTCAGATGTTGGGGCGGGTTATAGACAGGCATGCTTTTGGCGGTGTGCGCTAAAGTCGGGGTGCCAGGTGGTTAAATAGGTTAAACACAAACCAGCCTTCTTGCACTCCCTCCCAATCCAAATAAAACTTAAAGACTGGCTACTTAAAGCAACACAGCAAAGGCCCCAGTCATGCCAGAAATTATACGTGCACGTTTAAATTAGTACAACTGCAATTGGTTGCTATTAAAAAAATTAGTTTAGATGTTAGATAAGTGATCTTGAAAGTTTGATATCTTAAAGGCACTCTGTCACCTCAAAAGGGAAGTTGATTTCATTTTAAAGAACATTAAAAATGATCTATACATTGTTGACTATAACATTTTGCTCACAGGGATTCCTGCAGCACAGTTCTATACAAAACCCCTCAGGCTACAAGCATTGTACCAGAGCCAGAATTGTGTAGAACACCCTCTGGAAAATCCCAATTTGTTTTGTGGGTGCTGACATGCTTAAAAAATAGAAAAGCATTCTAGGGCTGCAGGCTGTTTTCATTTAAATTGCGCTTGCCAAGGCTCTGTAACGCTGTAATGCCTTTACTGCTGGATTCAACTTCAGATCTGCATCGTCTAAAAATATTTTTCTTTCACACGCTTTGCAGTCTCCGATTGCAAAGACAATTTTGCAATATGTTTGCATCTTAGTCAATACGGCTCTGGAATCCCCTGTAAATTTCCTTAAAAGGAAACAGGATAACACGAAGCTATTATACACAATTGTTAATCACATTTTTAATTACATGTCTGTGGCAAAACTTACATAAAATATGGGGTAAAGCAATGAACAGGGAGCTAGTTATCTGTCCCTATATTTAAACTGATGGCATTTTATATTCCATTGTGTCTTTTGTCCGTGAAAAAAGTTTAAATATGCAATGTGTATTACCTCTGAATCCTGTGAAAAATAGTGAATACTTTTTTTTTGTTTAAAAAGTATTACTCATAATAGCTATTTTAGAGGGATTCCATTTATATGAGTAAGCTTAGTAATCTTGTCCCCTTCTGGATGGCTACCTTGTCATGGGGCTTGTGTACTTCAGTGAAGCTGTGAGCTATAACATGTAGGATCACCCAAGATGGGCAGGACATAGCAGAGAGGTCAGAAAAATCACGGTCCACTGGAGAAAAAACTGGCAACCCACTCCAATATCTTTGCCATGAAAACCTTATGTATAGGCACAGCCAGAGACATAGATAAAGGTATGTGGCGTGCTGCGTCCACATAGTCACCGAGAGTAGGACAAGATTGAAGGACTAAACAACAAAATAATCTTGTATCAGAAATAACAATATAATACATCTCTGTTAGCAATGTGCACAGATAGCACTTTCAGAATATCTTCATTTTAGCAAACACTGACAGTGAAATCTCATCTAAATCCACCAGTTAACAAACTTCCTTCATTCCTCCTTCCCTCTCCTTCCAATCTTGAATAGATAATAAAAATTAGACACAGTGGTCTATTAAAACGACATAGCAAAAGTGTCAGTAATTGCAGAAATGGGAAGTATTCTTATAGATGAATATAATTGCAAATAGTTCTTATTAAAGTTTTTAAATAGAAATGTTTGATAATTGAGCGTGAATTTAAGGATGTTAAGTGTAAAGTATCTATGCAGGAAGTCTCTCTCTATGGTATTAATTAACTCTCCAAATGAGGTTGATATAAAGAAAAAGAGCATGTGAAGTTGGTAGACTCTGGAATAATGAAAAGACATTTTAAATAAAGTGGGGATTATCACCCCAGCTGTAAGAGTTAAGTTTACAGTGCCACTTAAAAATGGTCAATTTATTTATAATTGTATTTAATCTTCTATAAAGTAATGGTGCTTTAATTTGCTCCACTGCCACAAAAAGACAGTCATTAAATCTCGCATCCTGCTGTTATTTGAGGTGACACAGGAGTTGTCAGGAAATGAATTAGTAAGGTGTACAAACGGAATAGAAAATTGATACTGGTTGGAAAGCACTTGATAGCGTAATGACCTTATTGCTATGATCTAATATGCACTATTTAAAGATGCATCCTTTATTGCAGAAGGAAATCTTCTGGCCAGCTAAAAATAAATGGCTAGCAGAAATATGACCCATGCTCCAGTGTTGTAATGTGCCAACAGCGGCTATTCCTACTAGGCCCTATGTGTATTCATCACTCATTCAATCATAAAATGCCAATTACTTAAATTGCCACTGTAGTTTCACATTTTCTTCAACACGTGTAATGCAAGTTCTTTTTGCACAAAAAAAAATCAAATTGAAGAAAAGTAACACTAAAGCAACACCGAAATACATAAAAAGCAGTGTGTTTGATCAGTTTTAGCCTAACTAGTAAATTGAAACCAACTTGTGAGAAAGTGTAAGTTAGGACTCACAGAGCCTCATTCAAATGTGATTTGGCCAATTGAATAGGGCTCTATATAAGCACACAGCATATTTTTTTACAGAAGTTTTTAGTTAGTGAACTTCTATCCAAAAGCAAGGTCTTCACTAACTAAAAACTTTTGTAAAAAAATATGCTCTGTGCTTATATAGAGCCCTATTAAATTGGCCAAATCGGATTTGAATGAGGCTTACATTGAGCTTCTTATCTATGTATCTCTTATCTGGTTTTGCAAACAAATGTAATAGATGACAAGCTTTTGGAGGTAGAATAGATTCCAACGACGGCCTGACACTTTGTATTATGTAAGAGGTCAGGCCAGAGGAGTAGAAAGCAATCCTGCCGCTGTCTCACTTTAATGTATGTTTTATTTAATACAGAATATTATTTGTCTTTTACAAAGCTTGTCTAACCCATAATCTTGTAATGCAAGAACAAGAATGTGGGACTGAAGTGTCCCCTTAGGACAAGCAGAGGAGTGATTAAAACCTCATCAATGTTACAACAGATGTAAAAGTATAAAACATATTTTTTAGGACAACAAACAGTTGAAAACGCCCTTTTTTCTTCTGAATTCTCATCTACCCAGAATCCTATGCCTCAGTGGCAGCATTTTACATTGTATATTTTTGTGAGAAACATTTTTTTGATAAGAGACAAGCAGATTCATATATTGCTAAAACATGATACATTTCACAAAGTGGATCAATATGATCCCATATAATATATCCTTATATAGGAGGCAGATAGGTGCCCCACCTTCACTTTTGTTCTGACCTAAAGATCCTGCAGGGCCTGTGGTTATTTCTGCTCTGAGACCCTATTCAGTATTGTTTGTGTGTATACTTCTCAATGCTGGAGAAAAGATAACCAAAGAAAATGTAAAAAATATCAACAAATAACATGAGATACAGTCTATTAAATTCTGCACTCTGATATTGATTATAGCCATTATTCATGTACACCCCACAGGCACTGCCTACTAAATATTCTCACCAGGTCATGTTTGCACACCTAGGAGACAGATTAAAGGCTCAAGCAAAAACTAGAAGAAATATCGCATGACCAAAAGGCAAGATAAACAGTTTTCGTAATTCATATAAACAAATATCTAAGTGAACACGTGGCTGGTGTTGCAACCATGACTCAGCACATCTGAAGGCTTAGTCACACTGGCCACTAGACTCTAGCCTGCTCATCGCTGATCACATTTCTAGAGTCAACCTTGCACAAACTAAAAACAACGATAACACCCGTCACTTCCTGTGCAATTATATCATCACAAGGCTTGTAACATTAGCATTGTTAATGATGGCTAGCAAACTAACATAGCCATAAAATAAGCCTGGTATTGCTGCATGTTGTGAAAAAATACCTGAAAAGCAGTCACATTATTCAATAACAATATCCACCTAGAATAATACCCTAAACCCTGTAAGTAAGAACATTTGTGTCTACACAATCTATTAAAGGCATATTTTAGTTTTATGGATTATGAATGCATGTGATAGAGCAGAATCAGTAGTGTATGCAAATATTTTTTGAATGAAAAATTACCAAAATAATCATTATTAAACATACCACCAAGTTAAATCGCTTGAGTTTGCTAGCAGTTGATTTTGAGAGTTAACACCACTGGAAATCCCTGTTAAAATTTGCATCAAGTTCATAACTCGTTTTGGCCCATCACAGGGAGCTAATACATTGTTTCAAACCTGTGATGGTAGTTTGTGTAGCAAGGCATCATGGGATGTGTAGTCCACTGTACAAGGAAGCAAGGTGGAGCTAGACATTGCTCTGTAGATCTCTACATTGTGTGGCTGTTGGCTTGAAGATTCGTATAGGATTAAAATCTGTACCCAAATGCACTGTTTCTATTGGTAGGTTCACTGTGCCTATGTAAGCAGATCTGGGGTGTGGGAAACCACATTTTTATTTAAATAAAATAAATCTGTATGTTTATACAATGACAATGTTATGTGTGTTTATTGATATAAGCAGCATGTGCTAGATTAGAGAAAGGTTAAAAACAGGGAAACTTAGATATACCTTTAAAAAAATGATAGTTATTGATTATCTAAACCCAGCGCATAGATCTATACCACTTCCATATGAGTTAAAGGGACAGGGAACACAACTGATTTTTTTTCAGGCAGTTATAAGATCATGTTTTCAACATTACAAAAGTTGTTTTTTTTTCATGAAAAATATGAATCAAAACCTGCTTAAACTTCATTAAAATTAACAGCAAGTGTAGAGAGCATACTTTAATCTTTACTTTAAAACGTTTTGTTTTCTGAGACTTTTATTTGAAAAAAAGAAAAACATACATTATCAAATACCCTCGTTTTGATGCAACAAAGAAAACAATTTCCATATCTCTTTAAGGATATTTTTGTTGATAAGCAGAGCTGCTGGTGTATAAGAGGAATACTGTTTCTCAGTTTTCTTAAGGATTTAAATGAAAGCTGATATCCCACTGCAATGTTTGTTTTAAACCTGAATTGAGCTTGTGTTGGTGAGGTAATGCGCATTTCATTATTTATGAAGGCTATGGTAACCGTTAATATATCTGTACAACTTGCAACATGCTTTGGGATTGACTAACAGACCAATGAGGGACACTGTCCCCACTTCTGCCCACTGAAAATGTATTTCTGCATGCCAGCAGCTTGTGCAGCTAGCATTTATATTGTGTATCAAAAGATATTGTGTCAGCTTGTGTTACTGTAGCTTAACAAGAGGTTGTGTAAATGTATTCTCATTATTCAAGTTTGGTTTATCCTGGGTCAAAATATGCCTACAAAATGTGGTTTCAATTGAAGTAGTACCTAACATTATGCTTGCAGTGAAAACAAAATTAGCATTTTCTTCTGTTACTGTCCTTTTAAAAATCTAAGATAGCCATTTTGTGGGCAGTCTTTTTAACAAGTTTCATATTTAAAATCTTCTTTACTGCAAACCTTTAACTACAATTGAACTGGAATATTGTCCTTTCCATTTGTTCAGTTTGGCTTTTGTGACATTTAGCCCCAAGGGGTAATAGTAACTAAAAAAAAAAAAAAAAAGACTCCTATAGCAATATATATATATTTTTTAAACTAAATATTGCCAGAAGTTGCTAGGATTATGTTGAACATATGTAAGCTAAATACAGGTTATGTAATGTTTTATCACACTCCACTATCTTACAGTGTCACCTTGTCCGTGTCCCTGTTATCTTAGTTATTGTCCTTGGATAAGTCCTAAATACAATTGGCACACTCATGTATTACTAACTTACCACAGGAATGCACTCATTCAACTAATTCTATAATATGGCACCATCTTTTGCAAAATAAATTATTCACCAACCTTGCCAACTTGATTCAGATAGATTTAATCTAATTTTGCTTTAGTTTTTTTGTTTCTAAATATGTAAAAGCTATATAGCTTTCAATAATTATGACAACTACAATATGATTGATCGCCCTTTCATGAGATATGAGTCATTGTGAAGTTCATCGCATACATTCTTCAGTAGTCGTCTACTGGCAGCAACAGAATATACACAGTCCCTGAATACAAGAAAATTATATATATTTGTTAGGGATCAGTAAGAACAAGTACGAACAAATAAAGCTCAATAGTAAGCATAGTTTTCTTTTACCATAAATCCAACACAGTGTGACCTTCTCAAGGTGAATGTGGAAAGCCACTATCCACCGTGGTGGCCAACATGTGGCATTCAGAGGCTTCAACATTGCAATGATCATTATCACTCTCCACAACTAGCAGATGATTCACTCTTGGGACAACAAGCATTTAGAGCGACCCTATGGGGCACCTTTACATGCTTTATGTGTTTGTTTTTTGTTTTTTAGCCCATTGCTTCCTTTATTTGTTTTATATTTTTACCAATTCCATGGAAAAAACAGTACTATCCATGGATCCATGGCTCATAAAATGTTAATACTATTTTTTTAGTTATTATACATGTGTCTATAAATATTCCCTTCCCTGGCTTCTTAAACAATTTGCATGGGTTCTCACCAACCTGTCTGGCTCCTAAATTACAAATATATTTGTTAATGCCTCTTTAAACAGTCCCTTCAGGGGCATTTTGTGGTTCCTTCCAGTGAAATAGGGAATTCTTCACTGACTGATTGTATTTGTAATTACTCTAAAATGTAAACAATTAGCTGGAAAACTAGAATTAAAGTAAAGGGAAATAAAATAAATCATTGTTTTGGCCACGTCATCATCATACATAATATGCTCATTAGGTTACTAATGTTCCAGATCAACTCCCTACTAAATACCAGGAAAACAAGTAGCCAAGTTATACAGTAACCACGTTTTTAGATAGGTATCCAAGTTCCACAATGAGTATCCCTTTTAAAGTATAACACATTGTATCACAGCAAATATCCTTGAGTGGAAGGCAATGAGTTTTAAAAGGTACACACGGTAAGAAATATTTGTTTAACAGTCTGAGAGCAACTGTAACTATCAATCTAAATCAATACATATAAAGTTTTGTAGAAGATCATATAACAATTTACAGGATCGATGGAACAAGATAAATAGATTGAACCCAGCAATTGTATACTTTTTATTTATCATGAAAGGGTCTGTTTTGTTCTGTAACTCATTTTCTGTGACATCGAAAAACGTGAAATTTGAATGGAGGAATCTAATAATCTATAATCCTTCCATTGCCATAAGGAACACCTGGATATGCTACATATCTAAGACAATGAGCTACATTCATTAACATAGGAAGGTTTGAAGAACTCTTGGGAAATATCGCAGAGACCTCCCTATGGCTCCATGTGGCTAGATTTACTAACAAGAGACCTTTCAAAGCTGTCTCCAAGATGTCTCACCTCAGTCAATCCAGCCCATTGTGAATCTGTTGAATGAACTCTTTGGTCAACTATTTAAAACAGTCTCTTTTGCAGAACTGCATTTCAAAATAGGCAGCATCTTTATTTTAATATAAAAAAAAACATATGGGCCACAAATGAATTACTTCTATATTAATAAATATGCTTCAGTGGAATCTACCATTTTAGTTTCCAGTGAACTATTTCCTGAGGTAAAATGGAGGCGTTGTATATGAAATGGAATTATACAGTAAAGATTGATTTTTTTGGACATCAAGTTTTATTATTTAAAATTATATTACATTTTTTTGACTACAATGGTACCTAAAAAAGCAGAAAAAAACAATATCAGGAGAAAACATGTATCACTTTCTCTGCTGCCTGTGCATACCACTGTGCAACCGATGTCTCTGTTAGGTTTAAATGACAAGTAAGTCTATGAAGCTGCTTTGTACAACATGTGTATTCTAGTAAGTGGTACCTTCTGTATCCTGCACTGTGTGTAAGCCTATGTTACTGAGCGCCTGTGTTGGCCCCATCTCTCTCCACTATTCCATTAACCGCTAATGTGTTTCAACAATTGAGGGAATTTGCAAATCATCTTAGGTGGCTGAGATGTGCATCCCAATATTTACTATACACTATTTCGTATGGGGAGAATGATATCACAGCCCTTCTCACCTCCTATCAGCAACTTAAGATCCTAAGTAAATCCCCAAAATGTTCTGTGGAAGCCTGGATTCCACTTTGTGTGACCAAGGAATTCCCAACAAATTTCACAATTTTGTGGAAAGTTTTTGGTGTTCTTGAGAAACGTTATGAAGTCCAGGTGGAGGTTTCTGAGGTCAAGGGATCCCTGTTTGGGAGTACTTTGTTTGTGGAGTATCACATAGGCCTTTTTTTGGTTGTGGGGTTTTGTCAGTACATTGTACCCAAAAATAGTCCCATGAGTGAATTTGTTTAGGTAATAAGGATCTATATAAGTATAACCAATCTTTCAACCCGTTTCCTGTAGCTTTATAAGTGAAAGGGAGACAAAAAATGTAAACATTTGAATAAAAAAAAAAAAATTGAAATAACTACTGTTAATGTAAATATAGTTATCAATGAAAAATTATAATTACACAAACTGGAAATGTAGAAAAATAGCATTAACAGAAAATATATCTGTAATTTCCTTTAGTACACAGAGATCCTAATTCTATATGATTTATTACCTGGGAAAATAATTACCACTGGAGTCATGATTGGTTTGTGGCAAGACTACAGCACAACATTAAAAAAACAACAAGTAATATATGATAGAAACTACGGCTAGCGTAAATGTGTTTACTAGAGCACAGAGCTATAAATTACTTCCCACATATTTTGCCCAGCAGAAATGCTCCATATTGCACACCTCTAATCACTGCCAAAGTAAGAGAAATCGAAAATGACAGCCCTTTGCAGGGGAAAGACAGAGCTAAGAAATAAATGAGAAAAGTGCTAAAAGGAAAATTGGAAATCTGTCAGTGTAATCTATTAATGTGACTAATGCTGCAAGCAGTTCAACAAGGGCACAATACATTTGTCTCAATACGTGGTCTATGGGGCTGTGTGTGGTGTCTTTCTATATAATGTAATGTGGCTCACACACTTTCTGGCTTTTGGTTTAAACTAATACATTAAATCTGTATACTGCGTATATGTGTATGTTATTTATAAGAAACTGCTCTCTTGTATTGCTAATGTTGTAATGATGCACTGACAAACATAATTTAATTATGTAACAGATATAAGGGACTGTCGCCTGAAAACCAAGATTATTTTATTTTTAAAGAGCATAAAAACTGGATAGACTTTGTTTTAGACATTTTTTCCAACGCAAATCATTTCTGAGAAATGTAGTATTATATGTTCTGCATCTGTATGCAAATGACAGCTACAGAATAGTAATTGGATGTTTTTTTATTATTATTATTATTATCATTATTATTATCCTTTATTTGTAACATGCACACATATTCTATAATGCTATACTGGGATTAAGTATTAAAAAAAAAAAAACAATATTACCACATTGCAAAAAATGGAGGGTCTTGTTTTTTAGCTTAAATTCAAAAGTACATAATACTTTTCCCAAAGCACCTTCCTTATAAGACTGAAAAGTGGCAAAATTACAGTCTAAAGGATTTGATTCGTTAGTTAGATTCAATCTGTTTGTCTGTCTCTGAGGTGCCAAAAACAATAACCTCCAATGTTGTTATTCAGTTCGGTCACTTTCATCACCCTTATCAAGTTATTATTATTATTATTATTATCTTTAAACAAACTTAAGACATTATAAAGAATGGAGGGCCCTGTTTTTGAGCTTGTTTCCAAGGCACACATTAGCCACAAATATATGCTGTATTATTCAGTAATTATTTACTGTGGAGAAAAAAGCTAGTACAATGTAAAGCTCTTTAAGATTAAATAAACTTCTTGTTGGGGTGACAGTGTTCCTTTAAAAGGCAATTTACCTCATTATAAGTGATTTTCATTGTGTAAAAACCTCATTATAAGTGATTTTCATTGTGTAAAAGAGCAGAAGATAGTGATATATTGCTTTTTTGTAATTAAATTAAGAACATTTTAAAAAAATGCAGTCTTAGGTTTGTTTATAGACACAGTGCTGATTTACAGCCTCTGCCGAAAAAACGGATGTTCCAAGCTCCGGTGAACAGAAAGTATTATGGTTTTACTGCTTTCAGGAATGTAATCAGCCAACAGTTAACCCCTCAAGTAACAGAATCTTGTTAGCTTTCATACAATGATGAGCACTTATAGTGAGGTAAATGGCCCTTTAAGCATCATAGACTTGGTAAAGTAAGAGTTAGAATGATGCAGACAAATACTTATACTAATAAAAGTGAACCGAACAGCTCAAGATGTACTTAACTGTGAAAAGATGAGAAACGCTACATGGTATTGCTCACAGCTTAATTGAGCTACATAAGCCCCTTCACCACGACAAGCGATCCAGAATGGGACATATATTATATATATATATATATATACATACATAGTTTGAATCTCAGACAAAAATACATTTTTATGACTCTTCTGTACCCTGGAGACATCCATGATACTCTGTTGAGGGTTGTGTGTGTTAAATGGACTGCAGGAGCAGGCTTGTAGTTAGATCTGCTTCTGGGCAGGTGTGGGGGAAAAGGGATAGGTATCAAAATCCGAAATAATCTAATTATTTAACAATTCTCCCGCTCCCTAAGCCCTCCACTAATAGTTAAGATATATACACCCATTCAGACTCCAAGCTAGCAGCAAGTGCTTAAGTCAAGATACAAAACTTTCTATGCGCAATGAGTGTCTTCAAAAAATATGATTTCCCCTAAAAAAGCTTTTATATTTACACAGCAGCTAATGTTGTTGGTTTGCCCCTTTCAAGTGGGTAGTAAGAATCATGGGCTGGCAGAGACAAAATGGAAATAAGTGTATTCTGCTTTCTACATCCTTAAATGTCTTGTTCTCTCTCACTGCACTTACATGGTAATATACTATATCTTTAGGATAAGCGCATATGGTGCATGGAATTTCCTCCAAACAGATCTCACCACCACACACAAACACTGGCTTTTCTCTGTAGATGGGTTCTGTCTCTGTTTAGGAAAATACCTCTTCATGCACAAAATATTTTCCACCGTTCACAGTGTCTGTGTAGATAATTTCCTTGCTGCTCATGACAAGCAATACATAATCCTATATGTTTTTATACTGTACTTAACGAGTTATTTTCCATCATGGAATAAAGGAATTTTCAGCATGCATAGTGATTACATAAAAAGGAAAGATATCACTGAAAAGTGTTATGTCGTATATTGTGTTGTATTGTGAGGACCCTGATTTCAGGCTTCAACTTCTACCTCAACCATAGATATTCTTCTCCAGGATTATGATGAACAATGCAACATTTATTTCCCCCTCATTGTCTTTAGAGGGGCAGAAGAAATTGCAAGAATACTGCTGTCATTCATTGGTGATAAGGCTTCAGCCCACACTACGATTTAAAGGGTCATGGGAAACAATATTTTCTTTGCAGTTAGATAAAGATAATATTTAAAGACAGAAGGGTTACTGCATTTATTAGAGAAAAAAGTTTGAAAAACCTTCATAACGTACTTTACAGTTGTCTTACGCTGTGTCAAGGCGGCTTCCTGCTTCTCTTCTCCATTAGGAATTTCTTATGTCTACCCCTAATCCTATAGGCCCCTATTCTATAGGAGTCAAGTAAACTATTGAAGTAACGTTACAAGTCTCAGGATTACGAGTAAGGCTATGCTCAGTAATATTACTGAGAACAAACGCACTGATACTAATGAGAATCCCTGGGGATTCCCTCTGTTGATACACACAGTGGAGGGAATCCCTGGGTCCCCCCAATAATTTCCCAAGCACCCGCTTCCCCCTTTCAGGGCATCTGCGGCAGAGGTTAACTATTTAGGTGCCACGGGGGTCCTTGATGGACCCCTGTGGCAAGTGTTGATTATTTAGGTGACGCAAGAGTTAACTGTGTAGATGCCGTGGGTGTTCTTGATGGACCCCCGCAATATCAGGGTTAATTTTAGGTGCAAGAAAGGGTCCAAAGGGACCCTTACAGCAAGGGTAAACTTATAGGTGCCCCGTTGCATGAGGTTAACATTTTAGTTGCCATGGTGGGGGTCTCAATGGATTGGGGTAGGCGGATGAGGTTTGAGCGAGCGGGGAAGGGGTCGATCGTGAGTGAGCAGGGACGGGATCTCCTGGGATTCCCTCCACTGAATGCATGAATGGAGGGAATCCCCAGGGATTCTCATTAGTTAGAGTGTGTTTGTGCTCAGTAATTTACTGAGCACAGCATTTCCATTAAAATCTGAGCATTGTAATTTTACTCCAAGGCTTGGGTTTACAATATGTGGCTGTGCACAGTAATATTACTGGGGTGGAGCAATGAATGAATGTCTTTGATCCTAAAACTCCTGCTTAAAGGCTGATCCACGCATCTATCAACCTTTCTGAAAAATAGTATGTTCCTAACTTACTTACTTACTTGCGATTTGAAACTGAGATATGGCAGTTTCTATTTTTTCAGTAAAATGCTTTTCTACTGAAGAAAAGCTTTGAATGCTGCTAGATCAAATATTAATATTCTAAGATAAAACAGAAGCACTCCAGGAAATATAAAGCAATCAACGCTGAACCTATAACATGAAGACGGCTGAAAGCAATTTGTTGTAATCACTGGCAGGCTGATGAAATTTCACCCTATAGTGAGAGAAGCCCATGTGAAATTTCCTCAAAAGTAAACACACTGTAGTAGTCTCTCCCATGTAAAGGGGACTGCATTTTGATCCTATAATAATGGCCTGTGGCGACTTAGACCTCCATTTTACCATTATAGTAATGTTTTCCTTAAGAGCTGGAAACAAATGAGCCTTTTACATGTTTGGAGCAGAGCAAATGAATCACATAAAACTATGCTAGCAGCAATTAGGCGGCTTTCACCTCTAACTTAGCTAAACGTCTTTCATCCATTTGATGAATGTGTCTGTACAAGTCTCTGTATCACAGTGTACATGTAGCTACAACAAAAGTCCATTTGTGAAGCCATTCTACATGGAAAAAAACACATCTGATGGACTATGAACATCTAGGGAAATAAGGAATCATTTCAACCCAGTGATGATGACTTGTACGGATGAAGTCATCTAAAATTCTGCAAACAAATTGTTTAAAACAATATTTATAATAAAAAGTGGGGGGAAATCACGATTTGCCACTATGCCTTCAATAAAATAATCTACTGCTATATTGACATCAGCTGGAATATGTTCCAAGTTATTAGTAATAGACTTTGAATAACTTTATTTAAAACTCTCTCTCTCTCTCTCTCTCTATATATATGTGTATATATATATATATATATATATATATATATATATATATATATATATATATATATAAATGATAGATAGATAGATAGATAGATAGATAGATAGCACTATCTGGGTACGTTATATAACCTGACTAGTATGCTCCTCTATTTTTTTATTTTTGTCACAGATATGGAGCTTAATGAGCTTACTGGGTCAAATGTTCAGCAGCCAATTGAAAAACCAAGCAAGGCAGACTTTCATTCTTAAACTGCGACATTCACACTCTTTGTTCTTCAGCGGCTCATATCACCCTACAGAAAACTTAAAGCAATAAAAGGCAAGTGCTAATATCATTACACAGGTTTTAATTTCTTGCAGTCTATCCTAAGGTTTAAATATTTCAAACTTTTAAGTAGATAGAATGGACAGATTAAATGGACTCTTTTGATCCTTATGTGTAGTCATATTTACAGAAAAAAAAACATGTTAACTATAACAATAAAAGAAGAGTTTAAATCTCTGATTCAGGGAGCTAACAATCTAGAGGAGATGTGCTTGCAAGACAGAGATGTTGGTCACTATAAAATGCTTGAGTTTTAGACATTAAAGGGCCACTTAATTCAGCACAAATTGGAGCACACCACTGTAAAGATCTCCTAAAATCATGTTGAAATACTTTTTGAATTTTGAAATATGTGCATTTTTCACAGAGAAGTTGATAAATAAAATCTGTTTACATGAGTCACTGGCATGTCTCCAGACAGCTGTGAGCATAAGGGAAAAAACAGTTAACCATTCAATAATACATCTGTGCAGAGAGGAGAATGATGGAAACATAAAAAAAATGTCAGTTTTGGCTTATCTGCTCCGTGTTCCTTATTTTAGGGAAATCTACTATAAATCTTTGTCTTCATAGAACCTTCACTGCATGCTTCGGCATATGTTATTAATCATGGAGTAGTCAAGCTACAGTGTGTTTGTAAACAGACCTACATTTTTGATTTTTTTTTTTTTTGGGTGTTATTAGTGTCATTAAAAAATAAACAAATATATCATTGTAACATACAATCTTGTGCTCTTTCACACCATAAAGAGCACTTACAGTAAATATCTTTAATGGCATGTGTAATGCTTTCTCACAACTTCAGAATCTGCAAATGCTTCCTGCAAATAGGGGCTCTATTGTGCCAGAGGAAATGTTCAGACATAGGTTTCTGGTGGGGCAGCTTTATTCTGAATGGAAAGCAGGATTTCTTCTGTAAACTAGTCTCTCAAATTGTTAGATGCCTTTGCTGATTCCTTGGGTGGGGCATTACCGTGTCTCTTAAACCATGTAGAAGATGGTCTTCTTCAAAAAGAGTTTCTTTAGGGAGTGTCTGAAGCTCCAAAAGATAAAAAAAACTGACAGAGCGAGTCAGTGAATTCCAGAGCCTATATACAACACAAGAAAACTCCTCCAGGCAGGACAGATTATATGTTTTACAAAGGCACTGACTAAGAGGGTCAGTTATCAAAATATGTGATTAGTCATTATATAGTACATTCTGTAATGAGATACATGGAAGCCAAGTTTTCTGTTTCTATAATAAAATTGTGTACTTACATTATATATATATATATATATATATATATATATATATATATATATTCACATTCATAACAAAGCAGTTTTCAGAACAAGCTAAGAAATAAGATGAAGATGTCAATGCAGTCTAATACCTATCTATTTAAAAGTATTGAAATACAAATTTGTGATGTCTGCTAAACAGTTTCTCTATTTTTCCTACTGGGCCAAAATAAACTAATGTGTGAAGCCAAGATAATTATTAGATATTTATTATATACATATTATATCAGTCCAGTTCCATGCAGAAATGTTAATGTATCACATTTTAATGCATTCTTCAAGCTTCACAACTTAGTATGTCTTGTATGGGTTAGATTCACTTAGCATTGCATTGGTTGAAATATGCTTTGCAGATCTTGCATTTTTCCTGTTATCTGCCTTCCACTTTCCAAAGCACTTGGATGCCACGGTTGCTCCACAGAAACCTCTGTGATCTTCAGCCCCAGAACAGGGGAGGTGGTCCCCTTGTCCTTGAAGGTCAGTTTGCAGGCGGCTTTGTTTTTCTTGGCTGCTGGGGGTTTGGAAGAGGGCGTCTGATGCTGACTGGAGGGTATGGGGGCACAGGAGGGCAGTGAGCCCAAGGATGACACAGAGCTTTGTAAACTGGAGCTGGCAGTTTGAGGGTATGATCTAGAATCCTGAGGGTTTAGATCTGGTACCCTCGGGTTGGAGCTGACAACCTGTGGGTTGCTGTTCTTGTCCTCCTGCTCTAAAGGCCTTTTCATGGGATTCCTGTTGATGGCAGCAGAGTAGGATGTAGAGGGTAGCAGTGGCAGTCCCTGGTGAAGTGAAGTCCTAATATTACTGGCGAAGCTTAAAAAGCTTCCACCTAATATGTCTGATTTTAAATAAAACATACAAATGTGGTCTCAAGATGTTACCATTACTATGAGACTCCCAGGAACCACATAACTCCTGTATTACTATTATTAGTGTTATTTTGTCACAAAGGTGCCAAAGATATTCTGGGTTAACTAAACAAAAATGGCATAATGTGATTACTGACAAAAGCAAGACATTCATATAGCTCTGGTTCTTTAGACTTACAATCTAGACGTCTTGGGGTCTCAAGTGAAATAGATGAATATCTGTGGATTGGGATGGCTTTCTTTGTATGCCCATCATACAGATGTGAATTTAGAAGAATCTGAAAGACTATTGTGTAGATCAGGGGCGTCCAATTTTGGTCCTGGTGGGCCGCACACAGTCCTGGATTTGAGGATATCTCTGCTGCACCCAGGTGAAGATATTGCTTCTTTAGTCACCCTGATTGACTCACCTGTGCACAGAAAGGAAATCCTCAAATTTAGGCCTGTGTGCGTCCAAGCAGGACCGAACATGGAAGAAGGTTTGACATTGTTTATAAGAGGGGGGGGGGGGGGGGACATACAATTTGTACCAGTTTGTTTCTTCCCTCTGCGTGAATCCACAAACTGTGAAGTGCAATGTTTCAAATTAACCTGTCAGTGATTTCTCTCAAGCAGCATTTAGCACTTCTTAAAAAAATAACAACTGTGTTAGAATTGGTAAATACATTAAAATGATTTAGCTACTGACTGACCACCTGTACTTACACAAGATATCTTGAAACATTTTACCGAATACGAGCCCATAATAACTGGAATTTGACAACCCTGGTGTAAGATATATTTCGAAATGAATGAAAAGATTCATTACATTTTCACAGTCTAATGCCTTTTTTCTCTGTATACTATGTGGTTCATGTATGTGTTCTAGGGTATACCACAGGAATAGAGGACTTGATCTGGAACGTTTTAACATTTTTTTATAAAAAATTAAATCCCAGCATTTCATTGCTTTAATTATGTTAATATTTGCATTGAATTTTGATAGCTGTGTGCCTAAAAAATATTAGATTATGCAACATGTAATGTGGCATATTTTACTTCAATAACATACTGATAGCTGGGATAATTCATGCACTTTTTGGCGTCATGTTGAAAGGAGTTTGACATGTCACACCTTGAACATAAGCACTAGTTTATGTATTATTGACGCACTCTTACATATACTATAGTCCCTATAGCAGCCCACCACACCCATGTATGTGTCACCATGCAGCAGTGCACTGTCAAACTGTTCAATCACATTAAAGAACAAGTTCCACCGGAAAATATGTTTCTTTTATATTAAAGATCTCTTATACAGAACATTAACTATGTAAAAATTATGAAATTTGCCTACTTTGCCATTTACTCCTCTACGTTTGTGTATAGCGGAAGCTGCCATTTTAAAAATGGATTATTGTCACCGAGCTGATTGGATCAAAAGTACAAGAGCTACATCCACAGCAGCCATGTTCTGTATTCCTAGGCGTTCAAATCACACAACATACAGAGGGGCTCATTCAATTGTGATTTTGTCAATTGAATAGGGCTCTATATAAGCACAGAGCATATTTTTTATAGAAGTTTTTAGTTATTGAAGACCTTGCTTTTGGATAGAAGTTCAGTATTATTATTTTTTTTTCAAAAATGATGTTCTGTACTTATATAGAGCCCTATTCAATTGGCCAAATCGCAATAGAATGAGGCCCAGAGGGTTTAAACCAATCAAAGGCAAGTGCTAAAACGTTTACACATATTCCAACTTCTAAATTCTTTCATATAAGATTAACTTGTGGTTAGGTGAAATCTCCCCTTTAAGGTGAAACCTGTCATAAGTAATAAGATATTAAAGCTTAGAGAAAAAAAACGATTTAATTCTACAAAATCTCAAACTGGTCAAACAGGTTTGTAGCTGAGAGTCATCACTACCCAGCCCCGATAACAGTAAAATATCAGTTTTGGTGATAAAGAAAGAGGGAGCTCTATGAATGTCCTTGGAAACTGATAAACAAGAGGGAAAAGAGCTACTAAAATCATATGCCTTCTATAGCAACATACGTGGGGCTAGAACATAATACTATTTGAAGAATCAAAGTTACATATTGAGAGCTAAAAAGCATTATTCAGGAAAAGAATAGTCATTAGTAGGAGGAAGTCATGACAAGACAAAAATATCCCTACTTTTTTTCACTTGTCCCAGTCCAATCTATTAGTGGAATATTCCAGCCATCTACATACATACATACATATACCAATGTGGATCTCCTGTTATTATTTATCAGCAATCCATAAACAAAATAGTTCAAATACTAGTTAGTAGCAGCGCTATGGAACATGTTGGCACGTTAGAAATAAAGATAATAATAATTAGATTATTTTTTGCATTAAAGAGACATGGAAGATGTCTTGATTTCACTAGGACTGTGATATGCCTATGTATCTCTACTTATATGCACTTTATTTTATTACGAATGAAAAACTATTTTAAGATTACAGGGAGAAAAACACTAAACTTTGAAGCACTTCTTATTAAAATAAAGTATATAAAAGTAGAGACAAATCTGTATATTATACTGCTAGTGAAATCCAGAAGCCTTCCATGTCCCTCTAAATGTGTAGTATTCTAAGGTGGCAGAAACCAGCAACCTCTATCATTTTTGAAAGGTTCATATGGTGAGTTCCACATAACATACACTAAACTACAATAAGAGAAGTACTATAGAGAAACTATATACATAAATGTTATATTTTTGTCATTTATGGACATTGAGGATCAAGTGAGATGGAAGTTAGTATTTTTGTGTGTGTACTGAGCATCTTACAGCTTGGCCTTATGGCCTATCCAGATAATCTAAGCTTCCCAGCTGTGGATAGCAGTCATTTCCATATTTTTTACATAGGAAAAAGGAAGTGGGAAGTTATAAAAATACATTACTTAATTCATCTGATTTCAGTATTCAACATCTCCTTTCAGTTTTTTATTTAAAATATCTAAGACTAATTATTTAAAATCAAACATCAATTAATTCTTATTATATATGTAATCCAAAAAGCCAACTTGTGTGCACTCCCAAGCATGTCCCTTGGTTGTATGACGACACTGGTGACAATGCGGCCATTGTGACATACACAGTACAAAAGATGTGTGTTAGTGTTGCATATTAATTTGCAACTACGGGAATGGCAAGATGGAGCCTTGCTGCACCTAGAGAACATAGGGGGAAAGAGACACAGGGGAAGGAGACACGGGGAGGGAGAGGGGGGAAAGAGATACGGGAGAGGGGGAGAGAAACACAGGGAAGGGAGATTGGGAGGCAAGAGACACATGGGAGGGAGATGGGGGGGGGATACAGGGGAAGGGGGGACAAAATAAATAATATCCTGTCATTTATGGCGGGCAAACGGCTAGTATAAAAATAATTATTGAACAAAAATACTGATCCATCAAGTTATTTACAGTCTATAAATTCAAATAAATCTATTTTTTGTAGGAGTATACAAGTAAAAAGCATAATTCTAGGAGCTAAATCTCTCCTGTTTGTGATAGCAGAACAAGAAGTTACTGAAATGGCCAGATATCTTTGCTGCTTTCCTTGAAGTCTTCTGTTCCATGACACACGCCCTATAGGGAGGAATTCCTAGAATTCAGCGGCACATTACCAAAGATCTCATTCAGTGCCGTTACCTTGTAAAGACACACAGTGTTGCTTCATCAGTGCAAGACACTGCAGCATACACAGACACATCACAGAATACAGAATGGACACTTATTACAGCAAGGACAGAAACATGTAGCTTAAGACATTAAATCCTATTTCACATGTATCAGTAGTTATGCAACACAGCCGTAGTCTGGGACATATTGATCTCAGTCTAGCTCAAGCTGAACAATGCTGATTAAATCATCCCTCACTTGTAAATGAATATCTAATTTACTGTTCATTGGTTTGCAGCAGTCATTTGTAATTAAAGGGACAGGGAACACAATGCTTTTTTTTAAGCACTTACAATAGCACATTTTAATCTTTACAAAAGTTGTTTTTTGCATGAAAAATATGAAAGGGATTTCGTCACCCTAATAGATAGATGCATTCATTTTAAAGAGCATTAAAATCTAGTAGTTTTTCTCTACAGTAAATCATTTTGATTGTGAGGTTCTTGTACGCTAATGTGCAGCTCAGTGTCTGTCTGATAACATTGGAGGTTTTTATTTTGGCCACATCAAAGCCAGACAAGAAGTCTGTAATCCTAATTACTCTTTTTAAAACATATTTGTAATTGGATTTGAGACTGATCCATGCTACTTCTAGAGTTGGTGATCCCATTAAGATCGTGCTGGCATTTTTTTCAAAAGATGACCAAAGTGGTCAGGCAACAAGAAGTAATAATGCTATTATTATTTTGATGATACTGCTGCTTCCAATTAGTTTGTGGCAACAATTTTTGGATGGTGGCCATTTTAGTTTAATTATAAATAAATATCTAACATTGTCAGTAAGCAAGGGGTTTGATTCATAAAACCAAATAGATGCCATAAGCCATGTAAAATAAATCATTACATTTTAGTTGTTGCTTTTATTATCAATAACGTGGGTGTGTTTCAGCCTTGGCCCACGGGTCAATGTCCTCAACTTTGCTTCTTCTTTTTAAGTTCTATATCTTCTGTATGTCTATGTTCTATTGTGCAGCTAGAAGCTTCCTTCCCATCCAAACCCACTTCCCATTTGTGGAAGGTTATCAGCAAAAACAAAAATGGTAAATTCTAATTCAGCGTACGGTAATTGCACATACAAGTTAATAATGTATAGGTTTAATTTTTTTACATTGTAAAAAGCAGTTTGTCTAGTTCTTCAAAAGAATATATATAAAATACAGATCTACAGTGGGATTTTAAAATTAGTATAAGACCTTGATGATTCTTTACCTATTTGGGACAAAATGTGTAATTCACCCTACACAGAAGCTTGGTGGTGTGGTAGATTGGCCAGCCCCAGATTTATTTATGGCAGGGAAGTGTACAAGTCCCAACCAATGATTACAGTACTTTGATTTAAGTCAAGCTGTTTTATTATCATATATATCCTCCATTTATAAACATTCTGTAGCGTTGAGCACAGGACATACAGTGAATACATAAAACAAATATATGACAAAAGTTACATACTGGTACAGAAGGTGTACAGTGACCGGCTCTCGTAAGAGCTCACAATCTAAATTTGGTTTCTGTAAACAAAGAACAATAATGTCATATAAGGAATGTGCAATGGAATAAATGTAGTATTGAGTGTCAGCTACCAATTGGACTTTAGTGGGATGGGATACAATTTATCTAATAGACACAGAGGTTGTGTTTATAGGAAAAGGTAAAAGCCCCAATAGAGCTTTCTTTGTAGCTTTTGTACCAAACAAAAAACTGGGGCAGAGGTTATGAGCTATAAGACAAGGATTTATATTCACTTCTCTCTGAAATTAAATTGCAAAAAAACTGTTTGGTGTCTTCATTGGGCTGACGAGTCACAGGTCTCATAGGTCTCCTTACACTTTACCACAAAATATAGAACATACACACTTTATTTTTGTTGCGCTCACACATGCAATCCAATAAAAAAAATGGCAAATAGAATTTATTTTAACATTATCCCAGATTGGGCCATGGTGTATAATGTAAATCTGTAAAATGTCGGTTTTGGTAACACCTCTTATAGCCCAATCAAACTCCTTTGCTGACTGATAGGTCTCCACTATATAATTCCCTGGGAATGGGGACTTCCGGGCCAGCAAAAATGCTAACACCATAATTGGCTTTCCAAAGTGAAAGATAATTAAATTCAGTCACACAAAAAAAGAAAGTAATTGGCACAATTACCAAGATCTACCTATTTAATGATACACAAAGACTTGAATTAATGAGCAGTGTTAGTTTAGTTATCTCTTAGAACAATTACACACCAAATCTATCACAAGAGAGCAACCAAGTGTACAGTACTACTCAAACCATACTGAGGCTGCGCAATGTGTAAATAAAAAGAAACTACTTATTAGCTTTGAACAAATAATAGCCAACAAAAAAAAGAGGACTTAATGCAGCAGCCCTGATAGAAAAAAATATGCTAATAAATAAGTTTGTGTTTATATTACAAGTGTAAAACCAACCATAAATGCATAACACTGAAAATGTAAGACTTTAAATTAGGGGGAAAAATACATTCACATTTGTAAAGTATGGAACAGTGTAACAGTGTATCAGCTATGTAATCTATGAACATAAAAGCATATAAAAAAATCTTTATTTTTTCAGACTCTGCTACATCATGGTAGCTGCCATGACAGTAATACATCCTTTTCACAGGATGAGGGGGTGGGTACAAAACAGCTTTTGTAAGTTTACTTACAACTAAATGGTCAAGGTAGGAAGATATCAAATGGTAAAAGCATATCTAAATTGACAAATGAGACAACAACTTCTCTAACACCTCCCTCCTATAAATGCACACAATATACCAATGGTTTTATTTTTATGGCTAACAACAACATGAAGGAACACAGACAGACTATAATATAAGGCTAACACACTGGGCCTTAGTGAAGAAAACATTCCTCCTTTATAAAGGGACATTGAAAGCATGTTTTCCTCCACATAAGGAAAAAATAATATTCAAATTGTTTTACTGATGTGGGGTCTGATGTGTCAGTCAATAAGCAATAATATAGATGTATGACTCATACTTATCTGCCAAATAAATGGACAAACATATGCTCTCTGCACTTCCCATTATTTTCAATAAAAACTGATTTTACTTAATATTTTTCATGCAAAACACAACTTTAGTAATGTTTAAAGCATACTCTAATAAATGAATGAAAAAAGGAATTGCTTTCCATGGCCCTTTAAGTAACGGAAAATATAACAGCCCTTACACACCCAAACAAAAGTGGCTTAATTTAGTACCAAAGTGAACACTAACATATGATCTATCACATATATAGTTGTGAGCGTACGAGTTGTTGCTAACGCTGCGGGCTCGCGTAGCGAGCCCGCGGCCCTCGCGAAGCGAGGGCCGCGACTCGCGTAGCGAGCTGCGGCCCTCGCGTAGCGAGGGCACTGCCCGAGGGTCTCAGTTGCTGGCATGGAGCGCCATAGGCGCTCCATGCCAGCACCTGAGGACCTCGCAAAGCGAGGGCCGCAGTTGCTGGCATGGAGCGCCGAAGGCGCTCCTTGCCAGCAACTGCGACCCTCGCAAACTTCACGTCGCAACCCAAACAGTACGACACACACATTACGACACTCGCAAACAACATACGACACACGTTCACACACATTACGGACTCGCAACACTCGGACGCAACTCGCGAACATTACAAAATGTAAAACACAATACATACACACACCACATACATAAAAAACTTACCTACACCAAGAGGGAGCACCCAGCACCTCAAAAATACAACTTACACCTCGATTTTACTTCAAATAAAACAGTTTAGAGACTAAAAAAAAAACGAAGCGAGAGAAAAAATGGCCGCCGAACAAAACGAAAACGAGGCTACAGCACTCTAAACTCGCAAAACACCACAAGAAACTCGCAAAACACCACAAAACACCTACGGATATTCCGATACAAACGTATAACACACATTACTCGCCATTTGACGCCAATGCGGAAGTACACGACAACGGTTTGGGCTCGCGCACGCACAGTGTTACACTGCACACATTCAGCACGCTTACACAGCAGATCCACACCACTAATGCTGCAGCAACATCAAAACACATTCACAGCTCTTCCACACAATGCTTTAAAATAGGTAAAGTATATTCATTTATTAATGTATTATATATTTCATTATTACACACTAAACAGCATTAGCTACCTTACAATTTCATTGCCGTCATTTTTTGACGGGCAATTCGCTAGTACAATATATATATATCAACACATATGGCAGTAATGTATGTTCCAGAATTCTTATACTACATCACTCCTGAAATTCCTGATATTACTAACAGGCTCTTGCAAAGGAACATACTCCATACAAATCTATTAAAGTGGTGCTCTTTACTCTCCTAATTTGTAAATAAATATAGTGTGAAGTACACCACCCCTACTACTTTTTCAAATTTTATCTGACTCCTGTTAGCTTGCGGTAATGTTACACAAAAAGATGCCATTTATACACACTACCATATTAGATCCAGTAGCCAGATTCACTAAGGTTCCCAGTGACAATTTGTTTTGTATTCACTTCCCCATTGTAAACTACCATCATAGCCTCAGAGAACTCTTTCATGACCTTACAGAACCTTAGGTAATCTGGACAAATAAGCTTATTACACATATGCTCCTATTTATAGGATTCTTGAAGGAAAACACAGAATAACAGGTTATTTTAATATTCTAAACTCATTTGTGTTAAAAGCACAGCTCTTTAAAAAACATACTACTTTGCAAAGCTAAAGGTCCAGTGTTGTCCGTTTTTTTCTATATGATCTTTTGGTAATGGACAAAAATGTTAGAAAGTTAAAAAATTAACTAGGAGTGTGTTTCTGCCTAGGCCCACGAAGCCCAGGGCAGCAGGCTATCTGAAGATGCCGTGCAGTATATTGAAATGTGTTTCTATGTGCACAGACATGTCCATATGCGGTGATATTTCTGTAGGTGCACTTCACACTTTCTGACATACCACACACAGGTAATGAGAAATACTGGACAAACAACTCAAACTGATGCCCAACATAACAGCCCAAGAAAGGAACACTATAACATCACTAATGAAAAACAAGGATATAACATAAAACCAGTAGTCAAAGGAGCAACTGTAGTTATTATGGACACCAATAACTACATAAAAGAAGAATTGTCTTTGATGAGACACTACAGCAAGCTTCAGGCTGACCCCACCAATATCTACACCATACAGCATTAAACAAATCATGCAAGGGCTCCCTCCAAGTACTGGAGACCAGACAAAAGGCCTAATCCAAATTAGGAAGAGATACTCTGGCAGAAAGGGTCTCTGGCTGGACAGAAAGCATTCTGGGAAAGAAAAACATCCACCTACCCAAAGGACACCACAGGCGTGCTAATCAAACTACCCTTTACATCAGCCCTGCTCTAGAAGGTACCATCCTGGCCACTGTGTAACCTCTTTACAGCAACATTGCACAGAAGGATGGTTTAGCAGCCGGTCAAAAATACTTGCAATAGGAGAAAATACCTGCAGCACCAGTCACACATCAGATACAATTCATTCTCACCCACAACTACTTTGTTTGGAAAGGACCTCTACCTATAGCTGATGGGGACAATTATGAGTACACAAATGGCACCACAATATGACAATTTATTCATGGCAGAGTATATGTCAAATTGCCACATTAAACCCCTTCCTACCTTTGCTACATCTATGACATCATCTGGACCGCCAGCACAGAGGCATTTTTGAGGTTTGGCATTCCAAGCTATAATGCATCCCAACTACAAACTTACGCACAGAAATGAACTTACTGTACTTGCTACTACAATCAGCATCAAAACCAACTCCATTCACATATCCCTGTACTATAAACCAACAGACAGACCCACATGTCTTAAAAATAATAGCTTCCATCTAAGACATACCAAGCACTCAATAATACAGCCAGTTAATCAAATACAAGCTCATCTGCCCTAGCACTAAAAACCAAGATACGCACCTCCAAATCTTCAGGAGAGGATTCATCAGTCAGTGTGCAATGCCAGGGTAACAGACACCCAAATACTACCAACATCCCCAGAGGAAACTTACTGGAATATAAACAGCCTCATAACAGGAACCAGGTTCCTCTTGTGGTGACATATATTATTTATAACAGTTTTTTTCATAGCCTCCTCTGCTATCCTATAGAGAACCCACTAACCTGAAACAGCTGATAGTTAGGATTGCCTTTACTACCGCAACAGGGGGTATCTCTCCATGCCTACAAAAAAGATGTCCTACCTACCACGGATATGGTACCATTACTGTAAAATGTGTTGTACCTTTTTCCTGCAGACCATCTAATGTGGTAGTAAGGGTACTTTACATATCATCATGTGTGTGAAGTGTCCAAAGACAGGACTTAATGCGAGTGAAACAGGATTAACACTATGCAATAGGATGAACACAGATTATATATTAACAAGAAAAGACCCGAAACTCCAGTGGGATCCGATTTCTGTCAAAGTGAACACATCATCAAAGATCTGGAAGTCACAATATTGATACTTTCCAACAAAGAAAGATTTGGGAAGTTAAACATGATGAAATTTGGCTCCTTGGCTCATGAATGAAATTGTGACAAGGAATTCCAGTCATATTAT
The DNA here is from genome assembly GCA_027410445.1 of Discoglossus pictus. Lineage (NCBI taxonomy): Eukaryota > Metazoa > Chordata > Amphibia > Anura > Alytidae > Discoglossus > Discoglossus pictus. The sequence continues at coordinate 197,299,323 of CM050165.1, read as the reverse complement.
TCCACATAATAATATGGGTATTAGTAAATTACAGACTGTCAATAAGCCCAACAAATAAGTCATAAAACATTTCTTTCAACCCAGAAAGATAAAAGCGGCTGTGCCACTTATTTGATGTCACAGTGTGGATCTCATCTCTCCACACCATCACTGCACTGTTTGTCTGACTCTATGTAATGTATATCCTGCCTTTGTAATATAATATCATGTCAGATCCAAATGTATATATTATTGGACATTTTTACTGTCTTTATTTCATATTTTGTCTGATGAAGTGATTATTAGATGACAAACGCTTGCCCTGTAATCCCTGTTATTTGGCCTAAATAGGTATCACTCCTCTTTGATACGATGTATACATAAACACACATAAATCTATGACTTGGTATTTGGAACGGGGAATGGATGAGCTGTATGTGGGGTGTACACAAATCTTAATTGCCTTGGGCAGCATCATATCTAAATACGCCTATGAAATAATCCCAACCTTTATATTTTGAACTTTTATTTGTATTAGTCCTGTTAAAAGTGCTGCTCATTCTATCTGCCACATTCCCACTGAGCAGATAGTAGATTTCTTGACCATTTAAAGTCTCCTCACACCTCAGAAGTTAGATCAGCAGAAACCAAGAAGGTAGATTCCAGATTATAATTTCATATAAAATGTAACAAAGTTTGTATTAGTTTGTTTTAATTGTCATGTATATTTTAGATACATGACTATAGTGGTCCTTTAAGATATTTTTTATAGAAAATTCAGAAATAGGCAAAAGCAGCAAATAGCACTGACAGTTTTAAATATATAGCCGACAGGTAAACTATTACTGCACCAAATTACCTACTAGGGAGCCAAATAAAACTTTTAGGAACACTATTTACATACAAATACATTATAAATTTACAAAAAAATCTACCTACGAAATATTTAGGTGCCAGGATTTATCCAGCCTTGTATGAACATATATGTTGTTATGGATCAGAAATATGGTTAGATAGAAGTGTTGCAACATAATCCACAATATAAAGGTGTAATGTATTTAGCAGATATATGCTGAACAATGATAAACACAGCATACATGATAATGTTATACAATGAAGTACAGCAGAAGAGCCTGCTTTAACAGTCTTTTGTTTTCTGACAATAGAGCTTGAGTATTTGTGAAGCTCGAGGTGAATTGTTTTATCTCTTAGCTGCTCTGTAATTATCCGACAAACAGTATTCTGATACATTAGCATTTGTCTGCCATAGGGAAGTAGCACACTCATTTCAAACAGGATGCAAATAAGCAAGACAGTTATTTAAAGACTGGTTGAATCTACCAAAGGATGCAGATAACAAACTGCCTCGAGCAAGGCCCCGGCAGTGGACACCCAATACATCATTTATATCAAAGACATCAGCAGTACTGCTGTTTAGTGTCTGAGCATTACCTCTGATAGGAGCTTAAAAATACATCAGACATAGTTTTTACAGAGAAAACTATCCCCCAATCATTCTGAGATCCCCACCTACATTTTTTTGTTTCGGTGTTGCTACAAAACAAAATGCAGGACATCAACTAGCCTATTTCACCCTCCCAATTGTGTGGATGCAATAAGAGACTAGATTGAGTCCATGCTGACAGAAAGACTACAAGAAACAATGTTCAGTATATTGCATACATTACTGAATGAATTTCATACATCAACCAATTTTATTTTACTTCTTGAACACTTTTTGACTTGTTTCACTAATTTTGCCTTATTATCATGAGGTTGACAATGGTTCTCAGCAGCTTGCCCTGGGGACTGCCAATACTTGAGATATTGCCAGTCCTCGATGATAAAGGAATGAGGAGTATATAACTCTTAAAACATATCACTATAGAAACATTATTTAGGAACTTATTTACAGACAAAGATGCACAAGGGACAAGGGGGGGGGGGGGGTTGATAAAAAGCGCACAATCCTTGCTGTTGGTAATGCTTTTGGACAATAGCATTGTGTTTATTTCGAACTTCTCCGGTTGACCTATGGTAGGTGTGATGTTGGTAATCAATCTCCCAGATCAAGACAAGAGCACTCAGTATTGGTAAAAAAAGATGTGTTTATTTTCAAATGTAGATCAAATCCAAAATAGGCAAAAATAATATATAATTGTATGAAAATATAGTCTCGCACGCGTTTCTCTGCCAATAATCCACAGCTTCCTCAGTGATATCTACCTTTGATTGGTCAAAATTCAGCCCAACCAGTGCTTGGAGGTGGGCATAAAGTCTGTAAGCCATAGATCGAAAAAGGTGAGAGCAACTGGCTTACAGCTTACTCTAACTCCCTGCCTACACCGAGAATTTAGTAAGCATCTCAAGTGGCTGAAATGAGGTGAGAAATGGTGTAATCTTAATTGTCTCCCATAGTAAATACAGAGATGCACATTTCAGCCACATGAGAAGCTCAGTAAACCGAACCAGTGCCTCTGTAAATCCAGTGATAGTATAAGAAACTACAAATCTGCAGAGATCACTACTTTTCAGTGATTACGGTTTACACATATTATACAATGTAAGGACCTATGTACATTACTTATTTATTTATACTACAATTATGGAAATAAACAATTCCTAATCATCATGATTAGGAAGTTGTAGAGACAGTTTGTGGGCATTTCTGAAAAGGAAATCTGTGAAAGGGAAGTGGCCCAGTATCTTTAAACACAGCAAAACTTAAACACAACACAATGCCAGTGGCTTGTAAATATATTTTCAAACTAAATATTGGTTAGGCTGCAATGGTGAAAAAAAAACATTAATTGCAGATCATTATCATCTGCTATATTTTTCTAGCAAACACCCCAGTTGTGTGAAAATGTTAGATAATTGACCTTATTTTAGAGGGGCACCAAAAGCACTGGATGCTAATGATGCTGACAAAGGAAAAAAAATATTCAAATCTTTAACTGATTTGGGGGCTTGCCATCAGCGAATATGACTGTAGACTCATAATTGTCTACTAATGAAATCTTTAGATGAGGTATGCTCTGAGTATTTCCTGTTAGATTAAAGACAATTTACTTATTTTTTCACACAAAAGCACAGTGTTGGTAATGTTGAAAGCATGCTCTATTAAGCCCATTAGAAAAGAATAGTGCTTCATGTCCCTTTAAGCATGTTATCTGAAAAGACCGTATCTATCGCATAGGATTACTTTTTAATGATATGCAGTTGCACTTATATTATTAGATGTACATGTTTAATCTCCTCAATAACGAGAACCTTGCTGTTTCCCTTTAAATCTACTGAATGTATACAATAATTTTGTGTAGCCTTAATATTATGAGTGTAATCTCTGTAGCGTGATACAGCAGCATCATAGTTTGTTAAAAACTAAAAATATATATGCACACAAATACAGCCTTGTATCTCAAAAATCTGTATAACATTCAAAAATGTATTATTTCTGCTAAAAATGAAAATATTTTTTTACATATTACACAATAAAAGCAAAAAGTTATGAATGCACATAGAAAGTGGGCCACCATATCATGTAGTAGAAGTATAGTATAATAATAGCAAAACTAATAGCACTAGAGCCTTTACATTATGTTTATATTATTCTTTAAAAGCAGCTAAAGGAGAAATCAGGTCTCATAGATCTTGACCCAGTTATGCTTATTGACTATCCTTTGAGATTCCCACAGAGGGAATAATCTTCTTATTCGTCCTTTTCCAGGACTTGCTGCTTATTTGGTATAAAGAATAAAAACCTCAAAACATCTATCATTTCTCAAACAGAAATGTGATAAATCTCAATACAGTCTAATATTCAAGAAAGACCAAACTTTAGAATACACCACATTAATATTAGGGATTATCTGGCAACAATGACACCGAGATTCTCTTATAGGTGGCTGCCATGTCACTTTCTTTTCAGCTGAGTTGTAATACAAAGGGTATAAGGGACATGCTTCAAATTCTCAGTCTGTATCTGGTATTAATCTAGGATTTATTTGATTGGTTTCTTAACAGAAGATGCACTTTTTTGGCAGAATCCAGCTACTTCCATAGACAGTTTCATAACTATTTTTTCTTTTTCTTTTTTATTATATTTAATTTTTTTGAACTAGACGTAAACCAGGGCTTGAAAAAATGTATGCCATACTTAGGAGAGTGCCATAATTATTTATAAAACAATGACTGTTGATGGACGATAAACATCTAAAAAAATATGGCAGCATTTTAATCCAGTGATGAGTACTCATAAAGTAATTTATTATTCGCCAATTTAAAAAAAATAATATTTACAATAAAAAGTGAGAAATGAGTCATGATGTGTTTTACTCTTACATTAAATAATCTAGTGCTATATCAACATCAGGTGGAATATGTTGGAAGTTATTATAGGCTCTAATAATATATTTAATAATTGTATATTATATACGGTATATTTATATATATAATTACCAGAAAGTCAAGCCCTGACTAAAAGGACCAATAAGGTGTAATATTTACAGTATGCTATTTATAAGAACTTGACTTGATTATATACAAAAATATTTTTACACAGTTTAAGAGAAATAATTACAGCCCTAATCTGAATTAGCACAATCAATGTTGCTTTAATGGTGACATAGACTTTGTCTTTGTTCTTTGATTGGAAACCTGGGAGGAACCATGAAATAACATCTCCATTAACTTCTATTGAAAATGACCTCTCTAAATAGCACGCTTGGCTCTAGGGAAGTGTAAAGTCCCCCATAAAATAAGCCTCCCCCTCAAGCTACAAACAGCAAGCATTCTAAAATGAGATCCTCCTTGAAATAATCCGTCATCTAAAACTCAAAAAAAAATCTCTAAATCTGTTTTTCTGTTTTTTCCTTGCATACCTGCTAATGATGTTACTGTTGTCTTTTTAATACAATCCAGTGCCCTTTAAAGAGTTACAAATCTGGCATTTGGATATTGATAGAACCCCATGCTTGTACACTAATACTCCTCAAGTGTGTGTGAGTCATTCTAACTTGCAGCCTTATTAAATTGCGATTCAGTAAATTTAAAAGGGCTCTATATAAGCACACCGCATATTTTTTTTACAGAAGTTTTTAGTTGGTGAACTTCTATCCAAAAGCAAGGTCTTCACTAACTAAAAACTTCTGTAAAAAAAAATATGTGGTGTGCTTATATAGAGCCCTTTTAAATTTACCGAATCGCAATTTAATAAGGCTGTTGGTTTACATCACAAAAGAGAGCAAAAGGAATGCTCCTGTCTCGGTTTCTTCATTTTTGTATGTGGAAATATCCCTTTTTGTTTAAAGGAACAAAGGTAAATGATATTTTAAGGACATTGAACAAATAAAGGGTGATTACTAAAACTCACACCCAAGCAATTATTACAATCACGTGTTTCAGTGCTTTACAAATTAGTTTATGAGTTTGGCACACCCAGTTTCATAGACTGAGGTCTCCCTACATATCACTCAAAGTGTAAGGAGCATAATATGGCACTGCTAACAGATTAGAGCTAATCATCAGCCTTATTAAATTGTGATTCGGCCAATTGAATAGGGCTCTATATAAGCACACAGCATATTTTTTACAGAAGTTTTTAGTTAGTGAAGACCTTGCTTTTGGATAGAAGTTCACTAACTAAAAACTTCTGTAAATAAAATATGCTGTTTGCTTAAATAGAGCCCTTTTAAATTTACCGAATCGCAATTTAATAAGGCTGAAAGTGTTTAAGCAGTTCTTAATAAAATAATGTACATAAAAGTAATCACTAATATAATTGTCGTAAGTCTGTAACGCTCAATGGGAGCGTACACACTTACTTCCTAAGTCCGTACAGAGCTGTACACATGTGCAGCTCTGTATGGGTGCTGCAAGAGCGCGCAGAGGAGAGGAGAGGGGAAAGTCGCAGGGGAGAGGGGGGAAGAGACACGGGGGAAGAGACACAGGAGAGGGGGGAGAGACAGGGGAGGGATAGTGGGGAAGAGACACAGGACAGAGTGGGGGGAGAGATAGTGGGGGAGAGAGACACAGGGGAGAGATAGTGGGGAAGAGACACAGGGGACGGAGTGGGGGGAGAGATAGTGGGGGAGAGAGACACAGGGGAGAGAGTGGGGGGGGGGAGACATAGGGGAGAGAGAGAGGGAGGAAAAGATACAGGGGAAGGGAGGTGGAGAAAAAAAAATATCCCGTCATGTATGGCGGGCAAACGACTAGTTAGATACATAAGTACATTATACACCTAGAAATTCAGAAACCTTCCATGTCTCTTTAATGGTATCAGAGCATCTACCACAAATTGGAAAAAAAACTGTGCATTTTACAATTGTCAAAATACTCAGAGCATGAAAAGAGATGTAAAGAGCTTATTATTGAGAAGGAGCAGCTGATAAGTGGTTGAAAGAAGGAGAAATTATCCTTGTGTCTGATTACAGCTAAGAGACTTTGATTTTCAAAACAAGATTTCTGGCAAATGCCTGACAAGCAAATCACAAATAATGGTTATAATATGTGTGAATAACTAGAGCAGTGATATACAACTACACAGCTATAAAAGCTTTATACAGTGAATTGCCCCCTGTATATAATGCTGCATAAAATGCTGTTTTTTTTTTTTTTAAAGTAGAGATTAATAACAATACTATTAACACATCTAATTTCTTCTGGGCCTTCCTTACAACAGGTTCCCTGATGGCCCAGTGGTTAGGATTTGGGGCTTTCACTGCTGCAACCTGGGGTCAATTCCAGTCAAGGAACCAAGAGGTCACACCACCCTAAAGCCATGCAGGGTTGGGCCTGGCCAGTACTTGGATGAGAGACCACCTAGGAATACCAGGGGCTGTATGTTGTGGCCCACCAGAGAAGGAACTGGCAACCCACTCCAGTATCTCTGCCATGAATACCAAGTGGATCAGCATGGTACAGTCCATGAGGTCACAGACACATACATATCCTTACAACCCTGTTAGTTACAGAGGTTTTCAAGACTGTAGATGGAAACCACTGTTTCTGAATTGGATATTGCCATCCCAACAGAAAGTTGATTACATTTTAAAGAACAATACAAAACTGGCAATACATTGTTCTAGCAGCTTTTCTTTACAGTAAATAATTTCTGAAATATTTGGAATTGATTTTGTGGCTCCTGTATGCAGCCCATAGTGCTTGATAAGGGTGGGAAAGGGGTATAACTGCCAAATAATACTGAAGGCCTTTATCTTGGCCACTACATAGACACACACTGTAATCCTAATTAGCACATCAAAGCAACTAATTAATATGTGTGAGCCACTCATTTGCCTATAAATGAAGCAACAGTATGACATTTCCCAGGACTGATTCACTGGATAACACAATATATATGTTTTTCTCTGAATTCTGAGCTGGTAGCAGTTTTTTTTTACTTGCTTTAGACAATCAAATGTGAACACAGATGTAGTATTTATTAACTCTACTACCGTACGGTGGAGGGATTCTATCGCTCTTTTGCCCACCTTATATTAAATGACTGTTGTGATGAACTACCTACTCATAAGGTCCACAACACAAGCTGGGATCCCGCTCCATGCTGATGATAGCCAGCAGCTTGAAACAGCTGTACATGGATAGGATTCTCAGCTTGTGTAAAATCCAGCCTTGGCTTTGCATTGTAATACAGTAGGCATAAGCTTAAAGGAAGCCATGTTTGATAATGGTTATGGATTAAAGAGTGAGGCATTTGTGGGCACATTTGCATGTCCCAGCTCAGCTTCCCAGTATGCAGTGTAATAACTGTTTTTCTCGAATTCTGAGCTGGAAGTAGATTTTTTTACTTGTTTTAGACATTCAAATGTGAACACAGATGTACTATTTATTTACTATATATATATATATATATATATATATATATATATATATATATATATATATATATATATATATATATATATATGTTCTTTAAGAATAACCTAAAAGAGGCAGAGAAAGCACACTGTAATACTAATTAGCAAGTCAAAGCAGCTAATTAGTCATCAATAGCTGCTAATTTGCATATTAATGCTGCCCAAACAATGCTAAACCACTCAGGAAAAATGGCTAAATCAATAGATAACCAGCATTCCATGCTCTTTAATAAAAACGTAACAAATGACTTCAGTTTGGGGTGACAAAGTTCCTTTAATTTTAGCCCCTTTAACATAAATATCTGGCACAACTCCCAAGTTTTACATGAAAATACATATCAGTAGTAATATAGGTTTAAAGCAAAATGGCTTAGTAGACTTCTCCCAAAGGCGGCACAATAGTGTAGTGTTAGGACTGGGGCTGGTGAGTAAGAGGATGTGTGAGGGGTGGGGGATTTATAAGGATGATGTAAGAGGGGATGAGAAAATGACATACTGTCCATATGAGATTCTTAAGGGCAAAATACAAAAAAATATACAAAAATTACTGATAAAGTACATTTTCATAAATAAAATATCAGTAGAATTGAAAGATTTAAAAAAAATTAACACAACCACCGAAATCTATATATATTTACATAAAAATTGACACATATGTAAAGTCCTCAAGTTCACAAAATTATGCAAAAAAAAAAAGTAAAAGAAAAAATGTTCAAAACACACACATTTTTGTGTTTAGTTTGACCTAGAGCTGTGAAGATCATGTTACAGACTGGTGATTATAATCCAAGTAATATACCTGCGGTTCTGTAATTCATTTCATCACAACCATGACAAAATCAATAGGTGCTATATAGTGCGCTGTAACTGGGTTAACCTAGTCATTGTAATTGCTACAACCCATAAGAATGGCAGAGCAGCTGATATGGGTTGAAATATAACTATTTGTGCATTTTGGCTGATGTGTCCTCAACAATAACAAGTAAGGTATGACATAAAACACTAATCAATGAAAAGTCATCTAATTAGTCTTAAAAAGACAGCCATCAAAACATAACAGAACAGTACCAAATTACCATTCACCAATTAAAGCAATAAAAGACTAACATCTATATTATCCCACTGGTGGTCTTATTAAAGGGACATGGAAAGAACTGTTTTCTTTGTTGCATTATAATGATGTGTTTTCTTTTTCAAACAAAGATCTCAGAACACCAAAACATATTCAGATGTGAATCGGGGGCTTGTTCCTGGCCAATCATTGAAATCGACAATCTAAAGTATGATATCTGCAATTCCTGTAACTTTTAAGGAAGTTTAAACAGGTTTTACTTAACATTTTGTCATGCAAACAATGTTTATTTTAAAGGTATACCTAAGTTTCCCTGTATTTCCCTTTTTCTAATCTATTGTTTTATATCAGACACACACATTACATGGAGTCATTCTTTACACATACAGATGTATTTTATTTAAAAATAAAATGTATTTTCCACTCCCCCAGAGCTGCTTACATAGGCATCTGATACCTACCACTGCATGTGGGTATGTATTTAAACCTTTTACTAGTCTTCAAGCCAGCAGCAGCACAATGCAGAGATCTACAGAGCAGTGTCTGACTCCTCCTGCTTCCTTCTGCGGGGGGACTACACACTGCATGATTCCTTTCTACACAAACTGCCATCATTGATTGCTACATTGTATTAAAATGTATAGCTGCTTGTGATTGGCCAAAAAAACTTATAACGTTTATGCTAAAGTAAGCAGGGATTTTCAGGGATGTTAACTCACAAAAGCTACTGCTTGCAAACTCAAAAGAGATTTAGCAAACATCAGGTTGGGTTTGTTAATGTTTATTTTGGTATTTTTGCATGCAACAAAATTTTTTGCATACACTATTGATTCTCCTCTATCAGATGCACTCATAATCCAGGATACTTACATATGCCTTTATGATAACTTCATTATATTTACATCTATTACTACCATATACTTTAGACCCTTGTATCTATGTGGTGTGACATTATTCTATAATGCTGCCACTCACCTGCATTATAGAAGCGGTCCAGCACGGTGGTCTCCCCAAAGTCCAGCTTCCCAAAGTGTAGGGTGTCCAGCACTGCCCCCTGGCTCTCGCACGCCTCCTGCAGGCTGTGCAGGGCAGCGCTCTCTGTGGCCTGCAGCCCTGAGCTCACCTCATTGATCACATAGACCACTGTGGTGCTGCGGGTACTATTGGTGACAGCAGTGGTGATCCCCTTGGCACAGCGGCCAGCAGCACCTCCCCCACTCACACCATGCAGACAGTCCTCATGCCAGAAGCTGCCAGCTGCAGGGAGCCTGGTGCCACTCACATTGGGTGCTGCTGTGTGCTGCTTGTGCCCAGCTTTGTCTTCATATATGCAGCACCCAGGCAATGGGGAAGAAGGCACTGAGAAAATGATTCCCTCACTGCTGTCACTCATGTTTGTAGCAGCAGGAAGGGGAAATGCCAGCACAGGGGTATGGGCTCTCAGTGTGGCCCCTGGTGCCCTGTGCAGTGCTTCCTCTATATGTCCTGTGGATTCCCAGTCTCTTCTATAGCATGCTCCACACTTCTATCCAGGGCAATGCCAGCTGAGTGATATCTCTACCCTTCCAGTCTCCAGAGCTCTTCATACATAGCCAGCCTCCTGTGTGCATGCAGCTTGTTGCTAGTTGTGGGACTTGTCTGTGCTGTAGAGTTACTTTCAGTCTCCCCTGATAACACAGCCTGCCCACTGGGCGGGATAACACAGCTCCTCACCACAGACAAGCATTGCAAGAAATTGTTACACAATAATAAGGAAGAAATGTGAGAAGGGCCCTCCTCTCTCTCCTCCCTCCTCTTACAGTTATGGCACTGTCACCTCTCCAGCACCTCTACAGATTCCTGAGCTTGTATACACAGCACCACAAATCCCTTCTAGACAGTTAGTAGTAGTGCTGTGTCTACTTAAAACTACTTCCTTACATGCTACCCAGTTACTAATGACTTTATATTGATTATTTCAGTCTCTTTCAAAAATAATAATAATAGTTAAGATCTCTGGTGATTAATAATGCTTATATTTGATTGATACAACTATAACCAACTCATTTGCCTTCAAGAATATTATTGTTTTAAGCAGATTTGTATTTTAATATTTTGATTGCAGAGTAGAAAAAATACATTTACTTGGATTTGATAAAACCTGAGTATGATTTTGTTCCTGCTGAATTATGCTCAAAGTTAAAGTTTTAAAACAAATATTTTAATTTAATTGTGCGATGACTGGCTGATACGTACTAAATTTAGATTTTTAGACAGGAAATCTCAGATGAGGCCATATGAGTACACTTCTAAACTTTACATATTGCATACTCTGTCCTATAACAAGATGTATAATATTAAATATATATATATATATATATATATATATATTTGTGTGTGTGTGTGTATGTATGTTTGTGTATTCAGTTGTGTCTGACTCTCCGTGACCTTTGAGACTTTCTTGGCAAACATACTGGAGTGGGTTACCAGTTCCTACTCTAGTTAAACAATACTTGTCTGACATCTCTGCTATGAACTGCCCATTTGGGTGACCCTGCATGATATAGCTGACGGTTTCATTGAGGTGCACAAGCTCCTTCATCATGACAAGTTAGCAATCTAGAAGGGGGGACATATATATAATGAGAAAGGCTATGGATAAATAGCCAAAGCATCAACCTTTTATGGTTAAATGTAAGAAATTTTAATTTGGAGTAAATCCCATGAGTGTCTCTGTTCCTGAAATGTTCTACATTCGTGATTTGCGAGTTTGCACCAGAGTGAGTTATTGAAATCAAGCGGGAGTGACCTTATCCAGAACCCTATCTATCTGTCTGTCTATCTATCTACCCATAACCATTTTTTTACATTTTAAGCAGTTACAGTTTCCTTCAGATTTGCGGACTAACCCCACTCACCCCCCCCCCCCACCGATCCCCCCCCCCCGCGCCCCCCCCCCCTTCCTGAATTACAGGGGCCACCTTTCCAATGTTATGTACCCTTCTTAAAATAACAACACTAAAAACAAATACAAATTTAGTTTTATGCTGTTTACATATATACAAAATGTCAATATTACTTTCCAGGTATACTAACAGAAATGTCACAACATATAGACATCTCGGCATATCGAGATTTCTGTATAGCACTGGACTGCTACCATAAAGAAGCCTGCTACAGGAAATGTGGTGTCTTAGGTCAGGGTTGAGTGTGTCAAAGCAGAAACACAGCCCTGGTACTAACTGTACATAACAAGTTTTTTACAAGGTACCAAAGTATTATGTGATATATAGAAACAGATGACCACAGACCAATTCAGAGAACACTGAGGTGATTTGTAATATAACGTAGGGCCATTTAATTCAGCTGGGAAGATCTCATAAAAGTATGTTGAAATACTTTCTTACATTTTTAAAATACATGCATTTTTCACTGTGAAATCAAATAAAATAAGATCTGTGTTAACATGTATAACGGACTGCACACATAGTAATTCATCACTGCAACCGATCATGTTGTAGGGTTGTACCTCCCAGTCAAGTCAATGGTAGGCTTTAACAGACTGTTTATATTTCAAGTTCCATTTTTCCATACTGGCAGAAAATTCAGGTTTCTGCTCTCTTGCCTCTCTGGAATTTGAACAATGTCGCATTTATCTGTGGACTCATTTAAATAGGAAAGCTGTGGGATAACTGGTCAGTGCAGTGTCCAGGGGAAAGCTGTCCTATCAATTATAGCCTTGTAGAGATCACACCGCTGCTCCAGGCACTCAGCAATCTATTATTACTCATGCAACAGCTAGCTAGCAGGACGTACTTGTATGTAAACAGAGATTTCAAACGTTAGTTGTTTGTATCTGTTATTATTGTAATTAGAACAATAGATCATTTTAACATACAATCTTGTGCTCTTTCACACCATGAAGTGCACTTAAAGTGGGGTAAATGGCCCTTTAATTTACTACAGCTGGGAGTATTTTATTCTTTATAATACACTAGGATTCAAAACCAACATTAGGGCAATGATATAAAACGTCTAAATTGACAGTAATTGTGTAATAGTTTATGCAATGTCTATGAATGTGAAATTGAATAATTGTCGGAGACAGGATACATCCAACTCTTCCTATACTTCAATTGATCAAGTCGAAAAAATTGCACAATATAGCAACCGACTGCAATGCTACACAATTCACTTCCCAATTTTACATAACATAGGATCTATGGCTTTAATATGCAAATCCTTCAACACTACCCCTTGCTAAGTTAATTAACCTGAGGAAGCTGGTTGGATAGGGTGAAACTAGTTGATAAGACCCTGTTGAATGGAAATTTACCTTCCTTCCTTGATTCCGTATTGAAAGTTTAGGACCGTATCTACCTTTTTGGAGCCCCTAGGCAATGAAGTGGAGGAGGCCGTGTGCATGACTATGCAAGGTATGCACAGACCCGTTTTTGCCCTTTCTGTACAAGTAAGTTCCCTTTATTATATTTTTGTTTATTATATTTACAACACATTGCACCAAACATTTTTGTTCTTATGCTTTGAGATATCAAGTTCTCAAAAGAAAGAATATTTAAATGAGTTTTTATGTTCACTATCGCTTTGTAATAACATTTTACAAATATTAGACACATTGCTACTTGGTTATTGAATTTACAAGTTATTGTGCTTTTTATTTATTTCTAAGTATATTGTTGCATGTTTATTACCGCATCATTAATTAGACACTGATTAGTGTGGCACAGGCGTTTTTTCTGTCAACTTGTTGTACGTGATTATGTACTACATGTTCACCAGGTTGTCTGTGCGATTGCTCGATCATTGCTAATTTATTTTGTTTTGCTGCCCTCTGTGGCTGCTGCTGTTAAAACTCAGGAGTTGTAGAAAAGCCTGACCATTATTTTACTTAAACAATTTTTATTTTATTTTTGTACATTATGGCATTAAAGACATAGAATTCACTATTACTGTTGTCATGGTTACAATGTTGATATGATGTAGGGCCAGGATTACTGAGGGTCTGTACAGGGATTCTCAGAGGCTGCAATTGCTGTTTTGTGTTTGTTTTCCTATACAAATCAGCAAGTATAGTCATAGTAACCTGACAAGCACTTTTGTAACACATTTGAATGTCAGTGAATTTGGCTGATGATTCACGTCCAAGATTCCTTGGTGCAACCCTAGTGATATGTTGTCCTTTATATCCGTGTAATCAAAGTTACTTAATGCATGGGATCCTTTTTTGGCTCCCAAACATGCAGAGGGATCTCCAGGACTCCAAAATTTGTCTCATAGAAACTCCATACATCTGCCTAAGGAACACTGCACAATGAAAATAAAATGTACTAAGTCAGAGAATAATTAAGCAAGAAAAAGGTAATTTATCTAGTTTTTAATTGCCCACGTATTTTTCATGCATTTAAAAAAGCATTACTAAAGCTGTTTTTGCATGAAAAAGTAAAATAAAAACCTGTTTCAGTTTTATTGAAATTAACAGGAAACGCACAGAGCATATGATTTCATGTATCTATATTACTACTCAGTTGCTGACAGAGGCAAACCCCCAATCATTTAAACATTTGAATAAATTACGTTTGTGCTTTGAGAGTTTAATTTGAAAAATTAGCACACACAGTGGTACATTATCAAATGATTGTTGTTCAGTCTTTTAGTTATATCTGACTCTCGGTGACCATATGGAAGCGGCACACCAGGCACATCTATTGTTATATCTCTGGTCGTACATATCCATAAGATTTTCATGGCAGAGATACTGGAGTGGGATGCTAGTTCCTTCTTCAATGAACCGCAATTTACATAGTTACATAGTAATTGAGGTTGAAAAAAGACTTTTAGTCCATCAAGTTCAACCTTTTAAGATCTCCTCTGATCTGCAATATGCAGATTAGTTGCTAATTTGTCTGACTTCTCTGCTATGGCCTGCCTATCTTGGGTCACCCTACATGGTATAGCTCACAGCTTCACTGAGATACACAAGACCATTCACGACGACAAGATAGCGATTCAGAAGGGGACATTATCAAATATACTCTCATATGCAATAAAAAAAAGATGCTTTCAGTGTCCCTTAAAATGACTTGCTGTGTTATCTAGGATGATTAATTAACTTTCACAGTGGTGGAAGATTAGCAGAAAGAGCATGTCCAGCTTGTAAAAATAAGAATAATTATAAGATTATCAGTCGGTGGTATAATTTTAAACTATAGGTGAAAATAATTATTTTATCAGCTGAATGTTATTTAAAACTAGCGAATTGCCCGTCAAAAAATGACGGCAATGAAATTGTAAGGTAGCTAATGCTGTTTAGTGTGTAATAATGAAATATATAATACATTAATAAATGAATATACTTTACCTATTTTAAAGCATTGTGTGGAAGAGCTGTGAATGTGTTTTGATGTTGCTGCAGCATTAGTGGTGTGGATCTGCTGTGTAAGCGTGCTGAATGTGTGCAGTGTAACACTGTGCGTGCGCGAGACCAAACCGTTAGCGTAGTCGTGTACTTCCGCATTGGCGAGAAATGGCGAGTAATGTGTGTTATACGTTTGTATCGGAATATCCGTAGTTGTTTTGTGGTGTTTTGCGAGTTTCTTGTGGTGTTTTGCGAGTTTAGAGTGCTGTAGCCTCGTTTTCGTTTTGTTCGGCGGCCATTTTTTCTCTCGCTTCGTTTTTTTTTTAGTGTCTAAACTGTTTTATTTGAAGTAAAATCGAGGTGTAAGTTGTATTTTTGAGGTGCTGGGTGCTCCCTCTTGGTGTAGGTAAGTTTTTTATGTATGTGGTGTGTGTATGTATTGTGTTTGACATTTTCTAATGTTCGCGAGTTGCGTCCGAGTGTTGCGAGTCCGTAATGTGTGTGAACGTGTGTCGTATGTTGTTTGCGAGTGTCGTAATGTGTGTGTCGTACTGTTTGGGTTGCGACGTGAAGTTTGCGAGGGTCGCAGTTGCTGGCAAGGAGCGCCTTCGGCGCTCCATGCCAGCAACTGCGGCCCTCGCTTTGCGAGGTCCTCAGGTGCTGGCATGGAGCGCCTACGGCGCTCCATGCCAGCAACTGAGGCCCTCGCTTCGCGAGGGTCCTCAGTTGCTGGCATGGAGCGCCTTCGGCGCTCCATGCCAGCAACTGAGACCCTCGGGCAGTGCCCTCGCTTCGCGAGGGCACTGCCCGAGGGTCTCAGTTGCTGGCAAGGAGCGCCTTCGGCGCTCCTTGCAGCAACTGAGACCCTCGGGCAGTGCCCTCGCTTCGCGAGGGCCTCGGCTCGCTGCGCGAGCCGCGGCCCTCGCTACGCGAGGGCCGCGACTCGCGTAGCGAGCCCGCGGCCCTCGCTTCGCGAGGGCCGCGGGCTCGCTACGCGAGCCCGCAGCGTTAGCAACAACTCGTACGCTCACAACTATATATGTGATAAATGCAATTTTCCTTCAATAAATTAACATTGAAGTTTGCAATTTTGAGCTGTTAATCAGCATTTATGACCCACCAACAAACTAATATTCTTTTGTAAGAAGAGATCAGTGACATTAATTACTGATAAGCCATTGAGGTATTGGGTCCATTGTTTTCAGTACAGATGTCTGCATATTGAGCATGCCTAGTTTCTTTTTGTGCATGCTTATGAAGTTAAGATAGTGAACGCAATGCCTCGTGGGCTTATCAGTAATTAATGGCATTGATATCTCATTAACAAAATACATGAACCCTGGTTTGTGGGTTAAAATAAAAAGTCTGACTGACAGTTCAAAATGGCAAACCTCAATGTTAGCCTACTGTAGAGAAATGCAATGCAAGCATAATTTAATTGATGAAGTTTTTGTGATTACCCATAGGGTCAGATTTATGAAATGGCAAATGTTCTTTGGCGTATTGATTCGCCTCAATTCACCTCAATACACCACTAGCGCTCAGTAGTGAAATCTTCAAATATATATAACTAGGAAATTGCACGTCAAAAATGACAGGAATACAATTGTAAGGCTGGCAATGCTGGCTGACATACAAAGTGAGGCTTTTGGTCCTCGGTTTTATTTTCAAAGTCCCACGTGCCTGGCGTTGTTAGTGTAACTGTTACTGTTTTTGACATTGTGTATTTTCTAAGTTCTGCGTGCTTGGCGTTGGTGAGCCTCGTGTTCATCCGGTTTCAGAATTTTTACGTTTTTCGGCCGTCATTTTTTCAGAGCAGAAAACGGCAATTATGGCTGCAATTCGTTTCCAACTTCACTCCTAGGCTTCCTGCCTCTTCCCCTGTGCTGTGTGTGAGTTTTATTTTTTTATAATTATTTGGATGTTTTTTGACTGAGCCAGTGCAGTGTTGGCGTTACATTCCCTAGGTTGAGCACCGCACCCTCCAGCTGAATGCACCTGTGTGTAAGTAAGTGAGGAGTGAAAGCTGCTGCTGCTAGAACAGCCCTCACTAACAAATATACTTAGAAGAGTATCCTATGTGCAGCTAATCTAGGCCACTTTTAATAGTGACTCTCATGCAACCAGAAACTACATTTATTCAGCATCTATCAATCCGCATGGGTGCCGGCTAATTGAGAGCCTTCGGCGCTCATTGCGCGGCTGTTTTTTTTAAAAACTTTTTTATTAGAGGTGTTTTTTTTGTGTATATGTATTGTTGTATGGCAATGAAATAATGAATAAATTAATATACTTTACCTATTCCTAAGTAATATATGCAGGAAGCATTGTGCTGAAGAGCTGACAATTTGTTTATATGTTCCTGCAGCATCCACTGTAGTTGTGCACGGTTCTGGAGCTGAGGTGTAAGTGTCAGCAATGTGTGCAGTGTGTGGTGTAAATGTGGTGCGTGCTCGAGGTAAAGCCGTTAGTGTAGCTGTGTATTTCTGCATTGAGAAATGGTGCGAATGTGTATGTGTTACGCTGGTGTGTATGATTTTCTGTCCTTAGTAAAAGTGTATCTTTACCTCGTACAGCTTTTTAGAAAAGCCGTATGTGTTGGTGCTGTTTTGCGTGTTTAGGGTCCTGTAGCCTCGTTTTCGTTTTTTTCGGCGCCCATTTTTCTCTTGCTTAGTGGATTTTCGTGTGTTTGAACTTGTGACTTTGGACTTAAATCGAGGTGTAACTTCACTTGCAGAGTGCCCCTTCCCTCGCTGTGGGTATGCTTTTTATATCTTTTTTGTGTGTATTTATTGTGTTTTGACTGTTTTCCTGTGAGAGCGGTTTGGCCGTTAAGGTCGTATTTTTGCGAGGTCGTAAATGGTTTTTTTTGTGCTAAGTCCTTAAATTTGACCAGGCCTAACCCTACATGGCTTCATGGTCGTGTGACCCTTTGGTTCCCTGACTGGAATAGAAGGTTGCAGCAGTGAAAGCAGCAAACCCGGGACAACCAGGGAACCCTCTTACAGTCCTAATTCTGACTGTACCCTCCATTCTTCCATTGCAGCTAGTACTATATGTAAACACATCTTCAACTTTATAACAGTGACCCTAACTTATACCTTCCACATTGCTACTCTGCTACTGCTGGTTGCCACACCCTAGGACTGTGAGCCTCCCTACACATTCCTCTACCTGCACTTTGACCTGGGGACTTTGATCTTTCAAATCAAGTCTGCTGCAGTTCTATGGACAAACAGTGAAAAAATCATCAACTTTTTAACATTTTAAAGCACAACTTTTACACAGGAAAAAAATAAAAAATAAATAATATATATATTTTGATTGTGAATGTCCAGTAATCCAGCTGAATAATCAGAGTATTGCAGTGAACAGTGATACCTTTTTTATTGGACAAACATATTCATAATATAGCGATGAGCTTTCGAGAGATAATGCTTCTTTATCAAGTCAAAAAACTTTTTGACCTGATAACGAGAGGCATTATATCTCGAAAGCTCGTCACTATAGTATGAATAAATGTCCAATAAAAAAGGTATCCCTATTCGCTGCAATACTCTGATTATTCCACTGTATATATATATATATATATATATATATATATATATATATATATATATATAATTGAGTATAAGCCAAGGTTTTCAGCCCTTTTAAGGCTGAAAAGGGCTCCCTCGGCTTATACTCAAGTCCCCCCTGGAGGAGTGGAGGAGCAGCTGCTGATGGAAGGTAAGTGAGGGAAAGGGAGAGTGGGAGGTAATTAGAGACGGGTAAAGTGAGGTGGGGGGTTGAAGAGGGAGGATGAGGAGGGGGGCTGAGGTTGAGGAGGGGGGTTGAGGATGAAGAGCGGTGTTGAGGTTGAGGAGGGGGGTTAGGGGGGTTGAGGAGGGAGGTTGAGGAGGGGGGTTGAGTATGTAGGATGAGGAGGGAGGATGAGGAGAGAGGTTGAGGAGGGGGGTTGAGGAGGGGATTGAGGAGGGTGGATGAGGTGGGGGGTTGAGAAGGGGGTTGAGGAGAGTGGTTGAGTAGGGAGGATAAGGAGGGAGGTTGAGGATAAGGAGGGGGGTTGAGGAGGGACCCAGCATATGCTAATGATGTGACGTCACATGCGCGTCACATCTTTAGCATTGGCCGGGTCCCGACGCAGCCGGAAGACGCGCAGAGGAGCAGCTACTGATGGAAGGTAAGTAAGGGGAAAGGGAGAGGGGGAGGTAATTAGAGACGGGTAAAGTGAGGTGGGGGGTTAAGGAGGGAGGATGAGGAGGGGGGTTGAGGTTGAGGAGGGGGGTTGAGGATGAGGAGGGGGGTTGAGATTGTGGAGGGGGGTTGAGGATGAGGAGGGGGGTTGAGGAGGGAGGATGAGGATGGGGGTTGAGGCGGGAGGATGAGGAGGAAGAATGAGGAGGGGGGTTCAAGATGAGGAGGGGGGTTGGTGAGGGAGGATGAGGAGGGGGTTGAGGTGGGAGGATGAGGAGGGGGGTTGAGGAGGGTGGTTGAGGAGGGAGGATGAGGAGGGGGATGAGGAGGGGGGTTGAGGAGGGTGGTTGAGGAGGGGGTTGAGGATGAGGAGGGGGGATGAGGAGAGAGGATAAGGAGCAGGGTTGAGGAGGGGGGTGGAAGAGGGGGGTTGAGGAGGGGGGTTGAGGAGGGAGGATGAGGAGGGAGGATGAGGAGGGGGGTTGAGGAGGGGGGTTGAGGAGGGAGGTTGAGGAGGGAGGATGAGGACGGGGTTGAGGAGGGAGATTGAGGATGAGAAGGGAGGATGAGGAGGGCTGTTGAGGAGGGTGATAAGGGGGGTAAGAAACACGAGGGAGAGGGGGGAAAAAGACACAAGAAAGGGAGAGAGGGGGAAGAGACCCAGGGGAGGGAGGGAG
Organism: Discoglossus pictus; assembly: GCA_027410445.1. Lineage (NCBI taxonomy): Eukaryota > Metazoa > Chordata > Amphibia > Anura > Alytidae > Discoglossus > Discoglossus pictus. The sequence continues at coordinate 197,279,160 of CM050165.1, read as the reverse complement.
AGGGAAGAGACACAGGGGAAGGAGAGGGGGGAACAGACAAAGGGGAGGAGACACAGAGGAGGGAGAGGAGGGGAAGAGACACAGGGGAGGGACGGGGGGGGGAGAAACACAGGGGAGAGAGAGGGGGGACACAAGAAAGGGGCACAGAGGGCACACAAGAGGGGGACACAGAGGGCACAAGAGGGACACAGGGGACAGCACATTTCCCACCCTCGGCTTATACTCGAGTCACTAAGTTTTCCCAGTATTTTGTGTTAAAATAGGTGCCTCGGCTTATACTCGGGTCAGCTTATACTCGAGTATATATATATATATATATATATATATATATATATATATATATATATATATATATATACACAGTACCTTGCAAAAGTATTCACCCCCCTTGACTTTTTACCTATTTTGTTACATTACAGCCTTAAGTTCAATGTTTTGTTAATCTGAATGTTATGTGATGGATCAGAGCACAAAAGTCTACGTTGGTGAAGTGAAATGAGAAGAATATATACATAAAACTATTTTTTAGAAATAGAAAACTGGCATGTGCGTATGTATTCACCCCCTTTGTTATGAAGCCAATAAAAATCTCTGGTGCAACCAATTACCTTCAGAAGTCACATAATTAGTGAAATGATGTCCACCTGTGTGCAATCTAAGTGTTACATGATCTGTCATTACATATACACACCCTTTTTGAAAGGCCCCGGAGGCTGCAACACCTAAGCAAGAGGCACCACTAACCAAACACTGCCATGAAGACCAAGGAACTCTCCAAACAAGTAAGGGACAATGTTGTTGAGAAGTACAAGTCAGGGTTAGGTTATAAAAAAATATCCAAATATTTGATGATCCCCAGGATCACCATCAAATCTATCATAACTAAATGGAAAGAACATGGCACAACAGCAAACCTGCCAATAGACAGCCGCCCACCAAAACTCACGGACCGGGCAAGGAGGGCATTAATCAGAGAGGCAGCACAGGGACCTAAGGTAACCCTAACAGGAGCTGCAGAGTTCCACAGCAGAGACTGGAGTATCTGTACATAGGACGACAATAGGCCGAACGCTCCATAGAGTTGGGCTTTATGGCAGAGTGGCCAGAAGAAAGCCATTACTTTCAGCAAAAAAAAACAAAATGCCCAGTTTTGAGTTTGCAAAAAGGCATGTGGGAGACTCCCAAAATGTATGTAGGAAGGTGCTGTGGTCTGATGAGACTAAAATTTTACTTTTCGTCCATCAACGAAAACGCTAAGTTCGGTGCAAACCCAACACATCACATCAGCCAAAGAACACCATCCCCACAGTGAAACATAGTTGTGGCAGCATTATGCTATGGGGATGGGAAACTGGCCAGAGTTAAGGGAAAGATGGATGGTGCTAAATACAGAGATATTCTTGAGCAAAACTTATACCACTCTGTGCGTGATTTGAGGCTAGGAGGGAGGTTCACCTTCCAGCAGGACAATGACCCCAAACACACTGCTAAAGCAACACTTGAGTGGTTTAAGGGGAAACATGTAAATGTTGGAATGGTCTAGTCAAAGCCCACACCTAAATCCAATAGAAATTCTGTGGTTAGAGACTTAAAGATTGCTGTTCACAAGCGCAAACCAGTCTCCCTTCAGAGACTGGGCCACAGGGCAGTATTCCAATATGATAACAACCCCAAACATAGCTCCAAGACGACCACTGCCTTGCTAAAGAAGCTGAAGGTTAAGGTGATGGACTAGCCAAGTATGTCACCGAACCTAAACCCTATTAAGCATCTGTGGGGCATCCTCAAAAGGGAGGTGGGGGAGTGCAAGGTCTCTAACATCCGCCAGATCCGTGATGTCATCATTGCGGAGTGGAAGTGGACTCCAGATGCAACCTGTGAAGCTCTTGTGAACTCAATGCCCACGAGGGTTAAGGCAGTGCTGGAAAATATTGGTGGCCACACAAAATATTGAAATTTTGGGCCCAATTTGGACATTTCCACTTAGAGGTGTACTTACTTTTGTTGCCAACGGTTTAGACATTAGTGTCTGTGTGTTGAGTTATTTTGAGGGGACAAATTTACACTGTTATACAGGCTGTACACTGCTACAATGTAAAGTAGTAAGAGTCATCTCTTCAGTGTTGCCACATTAAAATATATAATAAAATATTTACAGAAATGTGAGGGGTGTACTCACTTTTATGAGATACTCTATGTATATATATATATATATATATAAATATTTGATAGCGTGCCTTTAGAGCATGCGTCAAATGCGTGCCGATGCTTGCGCACACACACAAAAGCGCGCCCAAAAATAGCGTGCCCGACATCTGCGCACAGGAGCTTAGGTAAGGTGGGCTTAGGGGTGTTAGGTTTTAGGGTTAGGGGTCTTTGCATGGGCTAAGGGGTGTTAGGTTTTAGGGTTAGGGGGCTTTGGGTTAAGGGTTAGGGTTATGCTTAGAGGTTAAAGGCTTGAGGGTCTAAGGGTTAGGCTTAGAGGTTAAAGGCTTAGGCTTGCGGGTCTAAGGGTTAGGGTTAGGCGTGCACGTTGAAGGGTTAGGGTTAGAGGGGATCAGATCGTTGGTGGATAATATTAGAACACCGCTCGCTTCTAAAGTGGCACATTTGACAGACACTTCTTCATAGCGCGCTCATGGACCAAATGTGCTCTAGTCGGGGTGCCATATATATATATATATATATATATATACATATCTATCTATCTATCTATCTATCTATCTATCTATCTATCTATATCTATCTATATAAATATATATATATATATATATATATATATATATATATATATATAGGGCCTCATTCAATTGCGATTTGGCCAAGTGAATAGGGCTCTAAATAAGCACATAGCATATTTTTTTTACAGAAGTTTTTAGTTAGTGAACTTCTATTCAAAAGCAAGGTCTTTACTAACTAAAAATATCTTTAAAGAAAATATGCTATGTGCTTTTTAAGAGCCGTATTCAATTGGCCAAATTGCAATTGAATGAGGCCGTAATTGTATATAAATATCAATATATAAAATGATTTTGAGAAAACTCTCTATAAAAACTATTCAAAATAACAAAAATAATGAATAAATAAAATAATTAAAGATTTTAAAAAAATGCTTGTATAAACAAGACCAACATCGGGAAGGCCAAAAGATGTATTTGAATCAGCTACTAATATTTGGAGAAAGGAGCACTAGCAATACAAAAGCTAGCAAAGATTTAACAAGTAATTGAAAATGAAACAAAATTTGTCAACCACACAAAAATCTCTTTAGTGAAACATTCAAGAAAAACGCTTTTGCTATTGTCCTGTGAATGAAAAATGAAAAATACTTTCTCGGTCCCACACAGTTCATTGTCCTGGCTTGTTTTAAAAGATTATCCTGGAGAGGTTTGGTATAACTTGCTGTTATTTTTGGTTTCTGATGGTAATATGTAATTGTGCTGCTTTCTCAAATATGATGGTTTCTATTCAAAGCTGTGAAGTGGAACAAAACATAACACCTGAGCAAATATTCCATTGATAAAGCAATGAGACTAAAATAACAGTTTAAACCATTATAGACACCAAACAATTCAGTAGCCTAATTATATCTGACTGGCTCTGTAGATACCAGAAAATGAATTCTCTTTAAAATATTCACTATTTTTTAATTTTATGTAAAACACTTTTTTAAATTTTAGACAAATTAGATTGTGAACAAAAATATGAGTGAATTGTGAAATAAAAAATAGTAGAAATTGCAGCATTAAGCATTTTTAAATTAATAATTTTACCCAAAATTTTGGAATTTGAGATTATATTGTTGTGTTTTGGTCAGAGTAAATTCTGTTTTTTGCTCAAATAATCTTACGTTTGTAATATCACTTGTGATGTCTTGTTATCACTGTTATTATTAGAAAAATAAACTAGTAACACAAAAGGATATCCAAATATTTTATTTTTTTATTTAACATTTTGGAAAAAATTATTTCCCACAAGTGGGAGCCAAAATTGCATTTTATTATACTGGGCAAAATTCATAATTTAAAAAGTTACAGTTAAAATTAAAGTTTGCGGCCCTCTGGGACAGGAGCGTTCACTGTATTAAAGAAAGTTCTGCGCTCTTCTCTAACTTTGTTGAAAATGAATGGTAGAAAATACATTGGGCCTCAATAAAATCTCCCTCGTAGATCTCTCGGTGCTCGCAAAAGGCAGTTTTTTGCTGTTCGCGAGGACTGAATCTCTCGCAGCCTGCTTTGCGATATGACTACGAAAAATGTCCGAGAATAGGCTCCGAGAGAGCTACGTAGTCACAAGCAGTCATAAATCTACGAGCGATTCTCGCATCTGGGAAGAATCCCTACGGGCACAAAAAGTGCCCGCAAGGGATCCTAAAACCTCTACGTGCTGCCTCGGATACACATCCCCATGCTGCAGGGGTCTCTATCTGGACCCCTGCAGCACCCCCACATTAACCCCTTGCAGCGGGGGTCCCCGATCTGCACCGATCAGGCCCCCGCTGCATTTAAAAGTTTTAAATTCCCCTTAAAGGGCCCACGGCACATTATTAGCCAATCCTGGCCGCAGCAAAAAAATTTTTTTTATCCTCCTCTATGCTGGGGGACCCCATTGGGACCCCCGAAGTGTCCGCACATAAACCCCTTGCAGCGGGGGTCCCCGATCTGCATAGATCAGGCCCCCGCTGCATTTAAACATTTTAAATTCGCAGCCGCGGCTCCTTAAAGGGCCCGCGCTACACTATTACTAATCCCAGCCGCGGCACCTAAAATTAACCCCCCTCTATGCTGGGGGTCCCCATCGGAACCCCCGAAGTGTCCCCACATAAAGCCCTTGCTGCAGGGGTCCATAGGGACCCTGGCAGCCCCTTCACATTAACCCCTTGCAACCGGGGTCCCCGATCGGCACCGTATAGGTCCTGAAAGGACTCGCACTAAAAAATATTAACCCCAGGCAACTATAATTAATCCTCTACCTCATGCGGGTCAATACAGACCCACATAAGCACTTCATTAACCCTGTCACTCATGGGGGTCAATACAGACCCCCATAAGCCTCTAACCCCATCAGTCCCATAAGGGTATATTATGACACCTATGGGGCTGTTAAAACCCTAACATTAACCACATAAGTCGCATGACGGTCCACAAGGACTATCATGACACTAACTACAAACACTACACTATAACCCCCAAAAAAACATTTAATCTAAACTAACCCCCCTCTACACTAATCTATTAACACTTACACTACCTACCTACACTACCTACCCCCTAATAAACCTCCCCACCACTCTAATTACAAAAAATAAAAAAACCTTTCTTTCTTCCTTTCAGAAAATAAAAAAACCTAAGACACCAAAAATAAAAAAAACTACAGTACAGAAAACAAAAAAAAAACAAATCACCAAAAATAACAAAAACCTACAGTACAGAAAATAAAAAAAACCTAAGTCACCAAAATTAAAAAACCTACAGTACAGAAAATAAAAATATACATTACAACCCCCCCCCCCCCCCACTACAGAAAAAAAAACCTACACACCTGAAAAGGAAAGACAGACATACACAATACATTAGATTATATACAATACATTACATACAATACATTACATATAATACAAATCAAATACCCCCTATCTATCTAACATACAATCTATTTAATATAAAATAAATACTTACTATATCAAATACATCCCCCTATCTATCTAATATACAATAAATCCTAACTACATACACAGACCCTATTTCTAAGCTAAAATAAAATAATTAAGACCACTTACCTCTAAGATGACCCTTCAGATTACTAACCTAGGGGTAAAACAAAACAAAAAAATTAGTACAAAACATTAACACAAAATAAATAAACATTTTATACATTCTAAATATTCTACTCACCTTTCCAGCATGTCCCGTCATTGTTCAGTTCTTCCGGCCATGCTAAAAAAACACAATACGTTAATACAATATACAAACACCAAATAAAATAAACATATAAACATATAAACATATAAATATACATTCAACTTACCTCCCCACGATGTCCCCGTCCTCCTCCCCTTCAGCCCCGGCTGGGCCCTGCAACCATCCACGGTCTAAAAAAATCAAAAAAACTAACAGAGGTCTGCACTCGCAGACCTCCCCGACGCTAATGAGCCTCCCGGAGCCTTTTCCGGGAGGAAATTGGCAATGGTGGCTTGTGATTGGCTGAAAAAGCTGTCTATCAATTTCAGCCTATCTGAAGTTGTCAATGTGTGAGCCAATGAGGTTGGGATACACCCCAATATCCCACCCTTATTGTCTAAAGCACCTGTCAATCTTTATTGGAACCAATTACAAGGCGCAAATGCCTTCAGCCAATCACTATGGGATACACCCCCTCACGGAGTGATTGGGTGAAGACATCTGCGCATCCTGATTGGCTCACACATTGACGACTTCTGATTGGCTGAAATTGATAGACAGCTTTTTCAGCCATTCACAAGCCGCCATTGCCAATTTCCTCCCGGAAAAGGCTCCGGGAGCTCATTAGCGTCGGGGAGGTCTGCGAGTGCAGACCTCTGTTATTTTTTTTATTTTTATTTTTTTAGACGGTGGATGGTTGCAGGGCCCAGCCGGGGCTGAAGGGGAGGAGGCCGGGGACATCGCAGGGAGGTAAGTTGAATGTATATTTATATGTTTATATGTTTATTTTATTTGGTGTTTGTATATTGTATTAATGTATTGTGTTTTTTTAACAGGGCCAGAAGAACTGAACAATGATGGGACATGCTGGAAAGGTGAGTAGAATATTTAGAATGTATAAAATGTTTATTTATTTTATGTTAATGTTTTGTACTATTTTTTTTGTTTTGTTTTACCCTAGGTTAGTGATCTGAAGGGACATCTTAAAGGTAAGTGGTCTCAATTATTTTATTTTAGCTTAGAATTAGGGTCTGTGTATGTAGTTAAGATTTATTGTATATTAGATAGATAAGGGGGTGTTTTTGATATAGTTAGGATTTATTTTATATTAAATAGATTGTATGTTAGATAGATAGGGGTATTTGATTTGTATTATATGTAATGTATTGTATTGTGTATGTCTGTCTTTCCTTTTCAGGTGTGTAATTTTTTTTTCTGTAGTGGGGGGGGGGGGGGAGGGATTGTAATGCATTTTTTTATTTTCTGTACTGTAGTTTTTTTTTATTTTCTGTACTGTAGTTTTTTTTTATTTTCGTAATTAGAGTGGTGGGGAGGTTTATTAGGAAGGTAGTGTAGGTAGGTAGTGTAAGTGTTAATAGATTAGTGTGGAGGGGGGTTAGTTTAGATTAAATGGTTTATTGGGGGTTATAGTGCAGTGTTTGTAGTTAGTGTCATGATGGCCCTTGTGGACCGTCATGGCACTTATGTGGTTAATGTTAGGGTTTTAACAGCCCCATAGGTGTCATAATATACCCTTATGGGACTGATGGGGTTAAATAGAGGCTTATGGGGGTCTGTATTGACCCCCATGACTTATAGGGTTAATTAAGGCCTTATGGGGGTCTGTATTGACCCCCATGAGTGACAGGGTTAATTAAGGCCTTATGGGGGTCTGTATTGACCCCCATGAGTTATAGGGTTAATTAAGGCCTTATGGGGGGTCTGTATTGACCCCCATGAGTTATAGGTTTAATTAAGTGCTTATGGGGTCTGTATTGACCCCCATGAGTTATGTGGTTAATTAAGGCCTTATGGGGGTCTGTATTGACCCCCATGAATTATAGGGTTAATTATAGTTGCCTGGGGTTAATATTTAAAAATTGAAATGCAGCGGGGTCACGATCGGTGCCGATCGGGGCCCCCCGCAGCCCCCCCACATTAACCCCCTGCAGCGGGGGTCCCCGATCGGCACCGATCGTGACCCCGCTGCATTTCAATTTTTAAATATTAACCCCAGGCAACTATAATCCCTATGGACCCCTGCAGCAAGGGCTTAATGTGGGGACACTTTGGGGGTCCCGATGGGGACCCCCAGCATAAAGGCGGGTTAATTGAAGGTGCCGCGGCCGGGATTAGTAATAGTGTGCCGCGGGCCCTTTAAGGAGCCGCGGCGGGGAATTTACAAGTATTAAGTGCAGCGTGGGCCTGATCGGTGCCGATCGGGGACCCCTGCTGCAAGGGGTTAATGTGTGGGGGCTGCGGGGGTCCCTATGGACCCCTGCAGCACGATGTTTATGTGAGAACACTTCGGGGGTCCCGATGGGGACCCTTGCATAGAGGGGGGTTAATTTCAGGTGCCAGGGGGTAGTTGGAGTACCCCCCATGGCAGGGATTATGTGGGGGACTGCCGCGGAGGTCCCGTTTAGGACCCCTGCACTACTAATTGAGGTGCGGGAGCCTGCAAGATCATCTCGCAGGCTGTCATTTCTCATGTACATTTTCGCAGTGTTGATACGTACGGCCATGCTGCGTAGCTCATACGTTTCTCGCAGCAGGGCGATTGTAATAGCATTGTAACTTTGAGAAATTTTGCAGTACGTAGGGCTTAAGTAGAAGCCTCTTATTTAAGAGGCTGGAATTTAATAGGGCCCATTATGTTTTTCCTATTATCTTCTTATATATCTATTTCATCTAAGGTAATAGCATTATTTACACATAGGCAGTTTATTATAGTTGAACAAAATGGGCCTAGAGTTACGTCTAGGCCAATGCACAAGCCATTATATTTATAATGAACCACATCTTATTAAGTATAATAGGTTAAATAAATAATACTTGCGTATGCACAGTTTTTTTTTAAATTTTGAATGAATGTATATGGGTGTAATATTTAAGTCAGATACACAGTTCATAATATCATGGTAAATATAACATTTCTGTGTATTAGAGCTGAAAAAATAGTCCCTGGATTTTGATATAATGAACCACATATACACAAATATTATTCTAAGGTAACCTGAGGTTTTGTATCATGTTAATGTAAGGTCTAATTACATGAATGAGTATAGCAAAAGCAAAAGTTGGAATTGATATATATATATATATATATATATATATATATATATAGTGATTCGTTGCCCTCTATCCTTCGTGAATTCAATAATAGAGATCTCTGGGGATGATTTAAAAGAACACACTCCTGACGGGGGTGTGGCTAGCAGCTAAAGAAGCCAGACGTGTTGAGCTAGAGCTTCGCGCAAAAAAGGCTAAAAACGGGCATAATATTGCCAAAATTGGCTACATTTAAAGAATTAACACCCAGCAGAGGTTCCCCTGCCTCAGTGAGTCGAACGGGGTGTTTATGTGCGCCGACGGGGGAAGTTACCCCACGTATTAGGCGCCTTTCAAATCGGGGCCTGCACCAGAGGGACGTTCCCAGCCAGCCTCAACCGGATTTTCATTCCCCCGGGTCCCTACCTCGATTTACCCCGCCAACGGAAGACTGGAGAACTCGGGGGCCAGACGCAGTAGGTGAGACTGTGCAGGCGTGCAGGAGGAGGGTGGAGAGGTGAGAGAGGCCACGCAGTACCGGCGGAGCGGAGAATAGGCTGCCAGGGGATAGGCCCAGACGGGAGCACAACGGAAGAGGCCTCCCGCGGGCTACAAGAGGGGGAGAGTAACCCTGCTAACCCTAAAGTGACCCACTCGGGGCAGCAAGCAACGGGGGGCACCCCACAGGGGAAAAGTGGAGAGAGGTCCCTCCCAAGAACCCCTGGCCAGTCCGGCAGATCCCCCTGGAAGTCTAGAAGAAGAGACTGGGGTGCAGAGCGGTCAAAAGCACAGCACTGCAGGTACAGGGGAGGGGTGAAAGATTCCCTAAGGGGAGAAGACGGACCATAGATAGGGAAGGGGGTAACCCGGGGGGCCACAACAACACTATTGCCCCAGAGCAAGCAGTCCGGGGCCCCACTCCCACATAATCCCACATAAGAACTCCCAGTACCTCAGGTTTATATAAACCAAAATAAAGGGACTCAGAAATCTAGAGTACACCTCAAGCTACACTGGACCTGAGTGACAAAGAGAGCAGATCTTTCGGCTTCATACTTGGATCTTAAAATGCAACAAACTTGACTTTGTTATTACTGATATATCTTGGATGCCTAAAGTTGAGCCCAGAGACTCACTACAAATTATAATTTAATTTTCAACAGCCGCACCATGAGGATATACATTTTCACTCAAAACATTGCATAAGCAGTCTTAACGGACAGTACTCTACTCCCACCCGATGGCAGCCTTAGATTATTACAGACATAATTAAATCCAATAATAAGTCAAACCTGCCACTATCAAGATCATCAAGGGCGAAGGCTCTACACACTTTGCCTAGTATCCTTTCAACCTGATTATCCCTATCTTGGAGATAGACCTTTGCACTAATGGCAGATATAACCGCATACTCCGAAATTACATTGGAGATGACGTATTAGACATATCTGTGAAGATCTAATTCAATAATTGGCCCGATAAGTGTTGGGTCTGGACTCTAGAGGGTGTTAGAACAAAATTTTTGGCGGATACTCTGCCCGCTAAAGTAAGGATGTGGGGAATGTAAGCCAACACTCCTATAGATGGACCATTACCCCTCTTAAGCCTCAAAGCGCACTCAGGAGATCCTCGTTGCAGCATAGCTACTCAGTGGGCCGGGACTCACCCTGGGCCGGGACCCACCCCTCCTCAGCACAGTTCTGATCAAACGGGGAGCTCAAGTCTAGAGTTGGCTCAGACATACCCCAACTTACGGCAGGTGGAGTAAAGATCATAATGGTTAGAACCAAAAAGGGCGAGGGGTCCCGACGGATAACTGAGCACTTTACCTCCACCACGGCTAGACGGACCCCCCACCCGGAGTCAATCTCGGGGGCTTTGCATGTATCGGATGCTGAGAGCTCCCAGAAAGGGAGCATGATGGATGCAAATATATCCAAGGACTCTAAAGCTTGGTTTGAAAATATGCTAAAATCACAACTTTCATTAGCAGTTAAGGATTTGAAACACGAAATCCAAGAGCTGGGCCAACGGACAAGCGTACTAGAATCCTCATTGGATCATGTCATAGATACCCAAGGACAAGACCGAGTGGACATTGACACAAACACAATGAAAATATCTTCTCTTGAACTCAAGCTGGAGGACCTTGAAAATAGATCGCGGAGGTACAATGTCAGATTTAGAGGCGTCCCTAACTCAATCACGGACCTGGCGCCTTACCTCTCAGATCTAGTGAAGTCCATCCTCCCAGACTCCCAGGAGGGAGAAATTGTTATTGAAAGAGCACATAGAGCGCTAGGGGCATCCCCGAACCCCAACACACCTAAGGACATCATAGCCCGTTTCCTAAGGCAACACACAAGGGACCAGATTCTCTATCACGTAAGAGGTCTAGATCAAATTAAAGGTCCGGACAGCGCCACCATCCAGGTTTATGCAGATCTCTCGCCAACTACCCTAGCGAGACGCAGGGAAATGAGACTGGCATTGGATGTACTTATCCAGCATAAAATACCTTACCGATGGGTTATCTCTTTCAACATCCAGTTTACCATAAATGGAAACAGATTTGTGGCTCAAGATGTAGAGGAATGCCAGACAATTCTCTCTTCCCTGAACTTAATGAAAGATGGTGAAAATCTCCCCCCGCATGGCCAAGAACCAGGGGACAAACGAGATAGACCCGTTAGACAATGGACCGTAGTCCCAGCACCAAAGAGACAAAAAGCTGCTAGAAACTCGCAGCCACAGGCGGCGGGTGAAGGGGGCCCAAGGCAAACTTTGTAAACGACAGACCAACAGCCCCTGACTCAGGCCCGGGGTGCTCAGAGTTATCATGACCAGGAAGACGCCCCCCAGAGAGGAGTTGAAGAGATCTCCAAATGAGGCTTTGCTTCACAGAGAAATTCAGTGGACACTATAAGCTGTTTGGGGTGTGATATAGGAGTGGGGTCTACCAAAGTTTTCTATATATACTGAGGGGAACCTTTTGTTTCGTACTAAGCAAGGGGTGATAGGCCCACGGGCTAAGGCAGAGATTTAACCTATTTATGGATTAAGGTTTAAGTTTAGTAGTTAAATACTAGTACACCTCCACACCAGGGCATTATGCAGGAGGACTGGATCCTCGTGCCCTCCAGGAGCGCTAGAGCGCAAGGAAATATTGGCAGGGTAGGCGAGAAAGTTCAAATTGTTATGTTATTGTTGACACACATCTTTCTGTACTTCTCTCTGAAATTTATTTTATATGTGACTTGTCTATCTTTAATCCCCTTAGCCCGTTCAGGTCCTTCGGCCTTTGGGTAAGAACTCCATCCAAGGCAGGAAAACTGTAAGTGACAAGCTACACACAACACCCACAAACAGACAGGGATAAATGGCTAGGCCCGAATTTAAGATATTGTCCCACAATGTGAAGGGATTTAACTCCCCCTATAAGCGGCGCAAAGCCTTTCTTACATACAGGGAGCACCGCCCGTCACTGATCTTCCTACAGGAGACACACTTCATACGTAGCAAACCCCCCAAATACCTCCACAAACAATACCCAAACTTCTACACAGCGGGTATGATGGCAAAGAGGGAGGGGGTAGCAATTCTCTTGCATCAAGACTTTCCGTTTGTACTCCAAGGTAAAAAATCAGATCCGGAGGGTCACTACTTGATTCTGACAGGGAAAATATATGACATGAAGGTGTCTCTGGTCGCGGCATATGCCCCATCTACGAATCCCCACAACACGGTTCGGAAATTACTTACGTTACTAGAGAAAGGAGACTATGGCAAAATAATTATGGGGGGGGGACCTTAATTTAGTGTTGGATCCCAAACTGGATAGGTCCAAGGGGAGAGCGGGGCCCCAATTTCCCAACAAACTAAAACAAGTTAGGACCCAACTCGCCAACCTGAATTTGGTAGATTCTTGGAGGGACCTCCACCCTAAAGACAGGGAGTACTCTTTCTACTCAGTCCCTCATGACTCATATTCGAGAATTGACTATATCATCATAGACTCTACACTTCTGGATCAGGCAAAGGAAGCGGAGATTATTCTGTGTACCTGGTCAAATCACTCAATTATTAAAATTACCCTAGATCTAGGCACAGTAAACACCCCCCTCCCCGACCTGGCGCATCAACGAGATGCTTCAAACTTTTCCTCAATCCAAGGACAGGATTCAGCAAGAGCTAGACCTATATTTTAGGGAGAACACTAGGGAGGATGTAGGAATAGGTTGGGTGTGGGTGGCCCATAAAGCATATATCAGAGGGGTTTGCATAAAATTAACCGCTGAGCACAAAAAATACAGTAGGGCCCGAGAGAATGCATTAAATAAAGAGCTGATAAGATTGGAAAGGGCCAAACAACAAGATAACTCGGCGGGGGATTGGTCCCAGATTGAGAAAACCAGGGCTGAACTTGACATGATCCTGTCTGAAAGAACGGAGAAAGCTCTTAGAATCACGCATCATAAATTCAACAGCAAAACAAACAAACCAGACACATTTCTTGCCAAAAAATTAAAATCGAAGCAAAATCAATCTAGAATATGCCAAATAAAATAACCCCAAGGGTTTGTGACCTCTAACCCCTCCAAGATTCAGGACATTTTTCAGGCTTACTATAGCAAATTATATAAATCCTCGAACTCCCTAGACCCGCGGGAAACACAATCATTCTTAACCTCTCTGGACCTGCCTAGACTTACAGAGGAGAATGTTACCTCTTTAAATAAAACAATTTCCCAGGAAGAAGTGAGTAAGGTCATATTAGAATCTAAATTAGGCAAAGCTCCAGGCCCAGATGGCTTTACGAATGCGTATTACAAAAAAATTGTAGGCACACTGACACCGTACCTGACCACATTGTTTAATGCAATCCTGGAAGGCCTGCAAATCCCCCCAGAACTCAATAGGGCTGATCTGGTCTTGTTCCCCAAGGAGGGGAGGGACCCATTAGATACCAAGAACTACCGACCGATATCACTTCTTACTAACAATAAAAAATTTCTGGCCAAGATCATGGCAGATAGGATAGCAGGGTTTCTCCCCTCCTTGATTCATAAAGACTAAGTGGGATTTGTACCAGGGCGACAAGCAGGGGACAATATTAGGAAAATTCTAAATTTGGTCCATCATGCTAAATTAAACAATACCCCGGCCTGCCTGTTCTCTCTGGATGTGGAGAAGGCCTTTGACTCCCTGGAATGGCCCTTTCTCATGGCTACACTGACCAAATTCGGGTTTACAGGGAAGTTCCTCAATTTAATCCGGACTTATTATAAAGACCCCAAGGCAAACTTAAAACTTCCGGGTGGGGGGAGGCCAGTTGTCCACATCCAGAGAGGGACAAGACAGGGATGCCCACTGTCGCCGCTCCTTTTTGCTTTGGCAATTGAGCCCTTGGCCCAATCGATCAGAACTTCCCCGGAGATAAAGGGTATCCAGGTTGGGTTACAACACTTTAAGGTATCGCTCTTTGCGGACGACTTATTATGTTCCATTTCGGAACCATTGACGTCGGTACCAGCTCTGATGCAAAAACTCGAACGATTTGGGATGCTCTCGGGACTGAAAATGAATGTGGAAAAAACTGAAGCATTGGCGTTAGATATTTCACTCCCAGAGAAAGAATCCCTTACAAGGAGTTTTAAGTTTCATTGGGGTGGAAAGGGGATTAAATATCTGGGAATAAGGCTGACGGCTAAAATACAAGATCTATATAAGGCTAATTACCGGCCACTGTTCCGCACACTTCAGGAAGAGATGATCAAATGGGCAAAGTATAACATTTCCTGGCTCGGTAGGATTAGCTCGGTCAAAATGAACATTTTACCTAGACTGCTATATATATTCAGATCCTTACCGATCCAGATACATATGAAAGACCTCTCAAACTTTCAAAGAAAGGTTTTTCATTTTATCTGGGGCAGAGGTCCTTCCAGGATAGCAAAAACTAACATGTACAAACATAAATCCAGGGGGGTGGCTTGCGTGTCCTAATTTAAAACTTTACTATAGAGCTTTTATTCCCCATGCAAACTTGTCCAAAGCCCATCCGGCATGGATGTTTATTGAAAATCGGGACATGAAACCCCATACATGGGACACGGCGGTCTGGCTTCACCCAATCCCCACAGAGATTAAAAACTCTACCAACCCAATGATAAAGAACTCAGCGGCGAATCTAGTATGGGCCTACAGTTATACAGACCTACTACCCCGTCTCTCCTCTGCCTAACACCTATACTCACACACCCACTAGCTCCGGCAGTTATCTCACGGGCTTCCCGGCAGTGGTGGAAGAACAACAAACTGGACAGATTGGGTAACTGGATGAGAGACGGTAGGGTGTTAACATTCGAGAATATTAGGGATGAATATGACATCCCCCTATATGAGCATTATAACTTTTGCAGACTGAGGCATTTTGTGGGTAGACTATTCAGGAACTCAGGGGCCCCCTCTCATAACAGATTCTCTAGAATGTGTGAAAAGGCCCCCCTCACAAGAGGTGTGATAGGGGAACTCTAGGAGGTCTTTAACCCCCCAAAAACGATAGCCAAAGATAAGTATATGAGGGAATGGGAAAAGGATATGGCCATAAACTGGGAGATGGAGACGTGGGAGACTTCCTGGGCTAATATCATGAGGGGGTCACTAAACTATAGCATGTTAGAGACATCAATTAAAGTCCTTCACCGCGCGTACATTACCACGGATCGACTAGCCAAATGGAGTAAAACGGAAAGTTCAAGGTGCTTTAGAGGCTGCTCAGAGTTGGGCTCTTTTTATCATACTTGGTGGAGGTGCCCAAAGGCTCAGCAGTTGGGGACAGCAGTGGGTGATCTGGTGGATAATATCTTCAGACATCACATTAGGTAACTCCCGAAACTTGTCTACTGGGGTTGCCAGTAGCCTCACTCTCTATTCCCCATAACAGACTTTTACAATTTATCTTTTTAGCGACAAAATCACATATAGCCAGGAGCTGGAAGAAAAGCACACTAGAGGTAGGGGCAGTTAATGCTAAGATTCATTACATAACGGTTAATGAAAGGATTTCCCATTCTCTGGCAGATTCAATTCCCAATTTTTTGGAAATTTGAGGTCCTTGGATAGAATACACTGATATCAAAATTCCTCTTCTTCAATAAGTGAGGATAGGGAGGGGATGGCACCCACATACCACAGACAGAGAACAGAGAGGGCTGGAGACTGGAGGGGAAAAACCGGGAGAGGAGCTGCACCGAAGTGTTGAAGACAGGTATGATAAGATGGAATTAAAGCAGGATTGGGATGGAGAGGTGCAACCCAAAACTGAAGGCTTGGATATTAGTGTGTCAGGTAGAATGTTTAAGTTTGTTTGGTTAAGTTAACTTATGTACAAGTTATTAGGTGACTCTTCCTTAATGCTAAAGAAAAGATAATAAAAATAATTTAATAAAAAAAAAGAAAACAAATAAAGAAAATAGCTATATATTACTCCAGACGTAAAAGAGCTAGTAAACAGAAGAAATTAAGGCTTCTATGCTCTCTATATAAATCCCAAAGTCACAACATTGAGATTCAGGAACTGTACGAAAGATTTTCCGGATGAGATAGCAACGGAAGGAAAGGGGAGAAAATAAATAAAAAATCAAGAATAGTATATGTTACTGATAGATCTAGGGATATTTGCTAATATGGCCAAGAAAGGCCCGGATTAAATTTATTCATTTGTCTACCAATAATAGCACGGAGGAAAATATAGAAAAAAGGAGGAGGCAGGATGCAATGTTATGGATTCAAGATTGATGTTGGTGATATGTATTATTTTGCACATTATTGTACAATTGTTTGCATTTTGTATTCCTGCAATAAAAACTAATAAAAAAATAAAAAAAAGAACACACTCCTACAATATAGTCATAAATTCACCCCAATTAAAAGCGCAGTTGAAATAGGACCAATTTCTTGGTCAGACAATGCTCCAATAATTCTAATTTTCAACAAAAAAAAAGGCAAGAAGGGGAAATGGATCAGAAGAAAATAAGAAGAAATTAACCTCTGAAATCGAAAGAGAATGAGGATTCGGTTGACTAAGAAGTTTTATTATGGAATACACATAAAGCGTTAATAAAAGATATTTTGTTCGCTTGGTCATTGAATAAAGCAAAAAAAAAAGGTTTATACAAAAAGTCAGTTGTGTATAAAACTTACAGAGTTACAAAACTGTAATAAATTATCTCCAACGGCTATAGGGTCATCTGAAATTGCACACATTCAAGCCGAAATTAGAAAATGCCCAAGTGGACAATTTAATTTAGTTACAACAATAAAGATACTATAATTTGGGGCATAAACCATGTAAAGTACTAGCAAGCTAAATAAATGGGTTTAATAAATCTACAAGAATAGAAAAAATTGTAAATGAAAAAGGAAACCTTTTTAGGAATCGAGTTGATATGGGAAAAGATCAAACAGGGTGTATAAAGGACAGACAGACTACGGACAATATTTGCAAACTAATATATATTTTAGACCATGCAAAAACCCAGAAACTATCCTTAGTAGCCCTATCAATGGATGCAGTGAAAACATTTGATAGGGTGGACTGGGGTTTTATAGATATAGATTTTGATAGATATGGTCTATATGGTTCACATGCAGAAAAGCCTTGTCAAGTAATCAAGTAATTTCAAAATAACTAATGGAACCCAACAAGGTTGCCCGCTCTCTCCTCTGATTTTTGTATTGATTATTGAGCCTTTGATTGAAACCATTAGGAAAAGTAAATCTGTAGAAGGTATTAAAACAAGTTCTTTAAATAATACGGTTACTGCTTTTGCGGATGACTTAGTTATCACTGTTACAGATCCTAAAAAAACTTTAATGGAACTACATAAAATTATAGATACATACAGTGAGATCTCCTATTACAAATGTAATGTACCAAAATCAGAAGTGATTTCAATAAATCTTGAACTTAATGATAGATCAACCCTAAGAGAAAGATTTTGTTGCAATTGGGACTCAAATTCAATAACCCATTTGGGAATAATGTTTACATCAAACTTAAAAAATGTGGTTAAAAACTATTTTAATGCATTAAATTTGGAGGATAAATCATATAATAAAATAATTAAAAAACTACCATTGGTCCCGAGATCTCTATCGAAGCTTTGGTATATGCTTAATAAAAAACTAAATCTTATTGGTTTTCCATCACCTGCTACACCAATATAGAAAATTAATTTAGAACTTTTACCTTTTTTTAAAAGTAGATTGGTCTAAATGGGGATTAAAATCTTTATATGACGTACACTTAAAAAAAGGTTTCAAATAATTTGAATATCTGTAAAGAATATATTATCCCAAAAGAGAAATAGCTGTTTTTTTTAACATGCTGTATACTGAGATTCTGAACTCTTATTACAATTTAGAAAAGAGAAGACTAACTTTGTTTGAGACCTCTCTTTATAATAACAAATGTTTGCATACAATAACAAATAGTCTCAGAAGTATTAAATCAATAAATGAGAATATAAAAACTATAAACATGTTAAAATGGGAACAAGAGTTCCAAAGGGATTGGGATGAAAAGATATGTTTAAGATCATTCCAAACCACTGAAAAGTTTATTAAATGTAGTTCCCTTAGAGAAGTTTAATTTAAGCTAGTACAGAGGTGGTATATAACTCCAGAAAACCTGGCATTAATAAACCCAAATGATAATTCAGGAAAATGTTGGAGATGTCTTAAAGAGGCAGATACACAGTTAAATATGTGGTGGTCGTGTCTGCTTATTTAAACATTTTGGGAAACTTGTATCACCAAATTTTTAAGGTTGTACAACATGAGTTAAAGGTATCACCAGGTATGATATTAATTCATTTCTTTCATAAAAAAATCTCTAGAGTAAAAGTTAATGTGATAACTAACATTTTGATAGTGGCAAAGTGATTGATTGTTCTTCATTGGAAAAAATGAATTTACCCACATGGCAATAAATAAAAATGTCGGTTGATAGAAATGTTGAACTGGTCTTTGTTAGACTTAATCAAGGACAACAAAGTAAAAATAAGTTAAAATGGTCATTATGGGTCATTTAAATTATGTATAAGTACACTTTCTATATTTTTTATTGTGGGATTCCTGTAGTATGTTTAAAGATATCTCTTTACCTCCTTTTACTTCACTAGTTTACATTAAAGTGGCTTTGGAGCTATCCCAAGGCATGACAGCACCTGTCCCTCTTGTGGTAACCCCTTGTTTTCTTACTTTCTTTCTTTTTTTTTCTCTCTCCTCCTGAACGGAACACCAATAAAGAAAATGTTATATCCGGCGAGTGTTTGCTTTCTGTAACCTATGTAATTTAAACAGCGTGTAAGTGCAGACACTCCGTAGGTTATTGGTTATTTTTGTGTCAGGATATTATGTTTTTTGTTTATGTGTACAACCTAGGTGGTGCTTTTTGGAATGGTCAATGGAAAATTATATGTATGATGATGTTTTTTGTCCTCTGTATTTATTTTGCTGTTGGAATTTAGCACTGTGAGCTAAAATTAGAAATGTATATTAGATCTATCTGGACAACATGCTCACCTGAGATGTTTTGTATATATGTTGTAATGTCTTTTAAAATGAATAAAGAAAAATATGTATAGCTAACACCTTGTCAGGCTGTGAACACATTCACACCTTTTTCTGTACGAGTTTCTCCAAGGTGTTCAATGACATTCTGAGAGTTCCTTTGCAAGGCATTCTGAGACTTCATCTGCAAGGCATTCTGAGAGTTCCCAGAGGGATTCTGGGAGTTCCTTTCTACAGTGCATTCTGGGAGTTCCTCTTAGCTGGACATTCTGAATGTTCCTCTCCTTTAGGCATTCTTAGTGTTGCTCTTGGTAATGCATTCTGAGAGTTTCTCTCTACTAGGCATTGAGTGTTTCTCTAGATTAGGCAATCTGAGTTATCCTCTCAGCAGGACAATCTGAAAGTTCCTCTTGGTAAGACATTCCACTCCACTAGGAATTGTTAGTGCTGCTTTCAACTTGTCACTGAGAGTCCCTCTCAGATAGTCTTTCTGAGAGTTCCTCTTCGGTAGACATTCTGAGGATTCCTCGCAGCTAGACATTCTGAGAGTTTCTCTCGATTAAACAAGCAGATTATGCCACTAATCTGGTGCAGAGAGATAGATTTGGGTGTCATCTGCATAGAGATGGTACTGGAACCCAAAAGAGTTTATTAGGGTGCCGAGTGAGGATGTGTAGATGGAGAAGAGGAGGGGGCCAAGGACTGATCCTTGGGGTACGCCAATAGACAGGGGGTGAGGAGAAGAAGATGTGCCGGAGAAGGAGACGCTAAATGATCGTTCTTGGAGGTATGATGAGAACCACAAGAGAGCAGTGTCTCGAATGCTGAGGGAGGAGAGAATGTGGAGTAGAATTGAATGGTCAACTGTGTCAAAGGCGGCAGAGAGATCCAGAAGAAGCAAAATAGAAAAGTGGCATTTAGACTTGGCGGTGAGCAGGTCATTGGTGACTTTTATGAGGGCTGTCTGAGTGGAGTGTTGGGGCCGAAAGCCGGATTGGAAAGTGTCCAGAAGAGAGTTAGAGGAGATGAAATCAGTTAGAAAGTTTTCATATATGTGCATAACTGACTTAGTTGAGGGTTAAGGGTTTGCAGTAACCAAACAATTTCACAGAGACCGACCCCTCAATGTCATCTTTATTTTATAAAAAAATAGCGACTTGCCCGTCAAAAATGCCACCAATAAAATTTTAAAGCTGGCAATGCTCCTTGCCACACAATGCAAGGCTCTCCCCCTCTAACTTGTGGATCTCGCGATGAGCACCTTTGGCGCTCATTGCGAGCCTCTACCACCGTCTACTTTACTGGCCTCGCGATTAGCGCCTTTGATGCTCTTCGCAAGCCCCACAATGAGCGGCTTCACGCTCATCGCGAGCCCTGCAATGATCGCTCATTGCAGACGTCGTCCAACCCGCCACTTTCCTGCCTCGCACTGAGCGCCTTAGGCGTTCATCACGAGGTCCGCAATGAGCACCTTTGACGCTCATTGCCAACCTCTCCCCACTCCTCTTTGACCCCTGTGTCTGTTTCCCCCTCTCCCTTCCATGTGTCAGTGGTACCCCTCTCCCTGCACTGTGTTTTTCCCCCTTACTTCCATTCCCTGTTTCTCTTTTCACCCCTCTCTCACCCATGTCTCTTTCCACCCTCTTCCTCTGCTCTGTCTCTTTCTCCTCTCTCTCTCTGCTCAAGTCTTGCGTGTCTCGCAATGAGCGACATTGCTTTTATTTTCAAAGTCTTGCAGGCCTCGGGTTGATCTGCTAAGTGTTATGGGCTGCGGACTCATTTTGAGCCTTTTTGAAAACATTTATGTCTTTACGGCCGCCATTTTTTTCCTCGCTTAGACGATTTTCGATCTCTTAAAAACGCCAATTAAGCCTCAAATTAGCTTGCAACCTCACTCACAGGATTCCTGGCTCTCCCCCTGTGCTGTGTTTGAGGTTGCAAGTTATTTGTTAAATTAATTGGCTTTTTTTGGCGGTTTTCTGACAGCTTCCGAGTTACCTGCTTGAAAAAAATATTGGCTGATAAAATAGTAATTTTGATCTGATCGCAGGCACGATATGATCGCCTTCGGCGTTCATGTCGAGCCTGTTTCTAAGTCTTGCACTCATAAAGGTCCAGACCCTGACACTCCCACCACCAAAAGTATACATCTATACTGAGGAAAGGTAGTTGAAATAATCCCTAAATGACAGATAAACAGATAATGCACAAAGCACACAAAAAGACTGATATGAGATAAAACCCTCAGTTTGAACATAAACAGGGATGCAGAGAGAGTGGAGGCAGCATCTGACATCATCAGATAAATGCATATAGGGGGAATCACCACAACATATAATAGAGAACATATATACACATATAGACATATGTGTATATATGTTTGCAGGTGTCACAGTTTGTTCTTTAAGGAATTTAAGGATGCCATGGATAAGAGTAAGGTTATCCAGAAGTTAATCCAGGCTTTTCAGAAAAGCCATAAAAGAAGTATTAGACAGATGTTTTGATTCTTAATTGCTTTAAAATATATGTTTCTATGTAAGAGAGACAGATGATTGACACTGTATAACAGCAGTGATCACAGAGAGAGACTGTAGTGAGAAAAGATCATACTCAATCACCCACTAGTATACATAGAATACAAGTGGTAGTTTACATCTGCTATAGAAGAGTAAATAATAACTGCCATTTGACAGAGTTATTAAAGTAAGCCACAAGCCAACACTGACATAAACCAGAATGAAGAAGTATCACCATATAGTGAGATCAGTTGACACGTATATCGGAAAACAGATAGTCAGCTCTTCTCAACTCGTCTTAGGAGTTTACACAGAGGTCACAAAAAATACAGCAAGCAATTAACAAACTACCGTATATACTCGAGTATAAGCCGACCCAAGTATAAGCCGAGGCACCCATTTTACCACAAAATACTGGGTAAAATGAGTGACTCGAGTATAAGCCGGGGGTGGGAAATGTGCTGCCCCCTGTGTCCCTCTTGTGCCCTCTGTGTCCCCCTCTCTCTCCGTGTCTCTTCTCCCCTCTCCCTTCCCTGTGTCTCTTCCAACCTCTCCCTTCCCTGTGTCTCTTCCCCCCCCTCTTATCACCCTCCTTAACCCCAATCCTCAACCTCCCTCCTCATCCTCAACCCCCCTCCTCATTTTTAACCTCCCTCCTCATCCTCAACCTCCATCCTCAACCTCCCTCCTCATCCTCAACCTCCCTCCTCATCCTCAACTCCCTCCTCAATCTCCCTCCTCATCCCCCCATCTTCAACCCCTTCCACAACCTCCCTCCTCAATCCCCTAATCCTCAACCCCCTCCTCAAGCCCCCCATCCTCATCCTCCCTCCTCAACCCCCCCATCCTCATCCTCAACCCCCTCATTAACCTCAACCCTCCTCAACCTCAACCCCCCTCCTTAACCTCCCTCCTCAACCCCCCCATCCTCAACCCGCTCCTCAACCTTCCTCCTCAACCCCCCCATCCTCAACCTCTCCTCAACCTCCCATCCTCATCCTCAACCCCCCATCCTCAACCTCCCTCCTCAACCTCAACCCCCTCAACCCCCCTCCTCAACCTCAACCCCCCTCAACCCCAACCCACCTCCTCAACCTCAACCCACCTCAACCTCTCCCTCAATCCTCCTCAACACCATCCCCCCCTCCTCCACCTAAATCCCCTCAACCTCCCCCCCAATCTCCCTCAACCCCAACCCACCTCCTCAACCTCATCCCCCCTCAACCTCCCCCTCAATCCCCCTCAACCCCAACCCCCCTCCTTAACCTAAACCCCCCCTCAACCTAAACCCCCCTCCTCCAACTAAACCCCCCTAAATACCTCCCCCCTCTTCCCTCACTTACCTGCTTGTGCTCCGGCCTCCGCTCCTTGACCCGCGCATGTGACGTCACACATGCGTGCCATGTCATTAGCATATACCGGGTGCCGGCACCCTGTATATGCTAATGACGCAGCACACATGTGTGACGTCACATGCGCGCCGACGCCGGGTCAAGGAGCGGAGACCGGAGAACAAGCAGGTAAGTGAGGGGAGAGGGGGAGTTATTTAAGGGGGATTAGGTGGAGGAGGGGGGTTGAGGGGGGTTTAGGTTGAGGAGGGGGGAGGGAAGGAGACACGGGGAGGGTAGAGAGACACACGTGGGGTTAGAGACACACGGGGGGGGGTTAGAGACACACGGGGAGGGTAGAGAGACACGGGGGGGGGCTTAGAGAGACATGGGGGGAGAGTGACTCGAGTATAAGCCGAGGGGGCCCTTTTTTGCCTTAAAAAAAGAGCTGAAAAACTCGGCTTATACTCGAGTATATACGGTATGTACTTATTTAGTATTCCTATACGCTGCCCTAGGTTATTCACAAATAGATCAGCAGGATGAGGCTTACTTTGCAGTTGTCAGACTAGAATATCGATCCTGTGTATCTTAAATCCTAGAAGGTGTCAGTGGTGTACAGTGCTACTGAGCTTTTCTTAGCCAGTAAAGATGATACCGGAGCCTCCCCTGCCCATTAACCTTATAGCGGGTGAAAATGGACAGCAGCTGAACCTGATCTTCGAAAGTAAATTCTTGAAGTATGCTTATCAGTGCTATATTAGCAACATATAATACTAATTAGTGGCATAATCTGCTTGTTAGTTTCCTTGATGTACAAAATGCTTTAAATTTCTATACTAGGGTAGCACAAAACCTAAATATACACCTGCCATCTTAAGCCAGATGACATGTGGAATTCATAGAGTTCAACAGTAACGTCAAAACTAGTCAGATCAAAAATGGAAATTTTAAATATATAATGCACTTCAAAATATTTATTGCTTAAACAGAAATGGCATATTGATTTATTTATTTATTTTTTTAAATAGTTTTTATTGTTTTTTTACACAAAAATCTAACAATACAAACATACATTGCATTGCCATACATAATAAAATATGTTGTACATTCAAATCTAATATCCAACTATACAACAAGTATTTATCACATAATAGAATATCCATATAATGTAAGACATTTTTCCTTTCACTTTTATCTTTCATTCTCTTTCCCCTTTTTTTGCCCTTTATCTTAATTAGTTGATCCTATCACTAAAGTTTAGAATCATTTGTTATTTAAATAGCCAACATAAGAATTTACATCACATATATAGTTGTCAGAATGAGGGTTGTTGCTAACACTTTAGGGCTTCCAACTGCAGCCCTTGCGCTAGTAAAGATGTGTGCCGTATGACCCCCTATGACTTTCGGACCGCAAATGCAAACCCTTGCGAAGTGAGGGGCCGCATTTGCGGAGGTGGAGGCTCTACGGCGCCCTACAACCGCTTACAAACACCCACACACACGGGAGTTTGAAAACAAAAACAAAACACGCAAGGACGAACTACGGACTTACACAAAAAAATACGACCCGGGGGACTTTACAACAAAAAAACAAAAACCCGTAAAACCATTACGGACTCGCAAAAATACGACCTTAACGGACAAACACAAAAAAGAAACACAAAACAAAAAACAAAAAAAACATTACCCACAGCAAGGAGGAACACCCAGGACGTCTGGAAGTCAGGTTACACCTCGATTTCACTAACATTTCCAAAGTTCACACACTCAAAAATCCCCTAAGCAACAGAAAAAATGGCAGAGAAAAAAAAACAAAAAACGTCTGGAACGCAAATAGCGCATGAGCATTGTGTTCTAACGGTTTCTACTTCACCTCCAACTCTATAAATACTGCACACTTTCCAGAAATTTCTACATTTCTCCTCAGGTGATGAACAGCGTGACTGGACATGTCACTGGTGGCGTTACTTCTGAAGCAACTTCATTATCACTTTAGAAGCTTACAATCTGCAAATTACAACAAAGAGGTAAGCTATAATACATTTAATTAATTAATATATCCATAAAAAAAAAAAAAGGTTTCATTTCAAATATTGCCAACAACAACTGTATTCATGTATCATAACATTTCAAACACACATATATGGCTATGTGCCCTAAAGTAATCTCAATTTCAAACAAAACAAAAAAAAGAACATATATTTTTTTCATATCTATTTAAAAAAAAAATTGCCTTTTACAAAAAAATAGACACACATATATATTTATAATGCATTTTAATATTTCCCTTTTCTTCACATTTACAACAGACTCTGCCTCAACAGCGTCACTGAATAATTTTCAGCGCTGCATGGTTTCACACGCACTGCGAAATCTGCACAATTTCACTCACGACAAAGAAAGAACAACAGGTAGTTTACAAAAGCACATTTCTTTCACAAAAATAAGGAAAAAATTACACAAAAAAAACATTCCTCTTTCTCTTTTTCAACAGACACTGCCTGAAGACTGTCGCAGGAACATTGACAGCAGGGGACCCTCTGTCATTTATACACAACTAATAATTCAACCAAGGTATAGTATAACAAGTAAAAAAAAAGAAACACCTATCCTGTTTGCTGTGCGCCATTGTAAAAAAGAAAAAAAAAAAAAAACATAAGCCCCTACTAACAACAATGCTGAACACAAAACAGGATACTCCAACAAATGTTGTTAACACATATAAAATTGAACAATAAATCCTGTTTTCTGTGCCTTAACCTATAAGCCTAAACCCACAAACTAAACCTCTAGTGACAACTGTGGTGTACACAAAACAGCATAGTACAAGAAATATTGGTAACTCATACAAAATAAAAAAAAAAATATGGTGTTTTGTGTGTCCTAACCTATAAAACCAAACCCACAACCTAAATCTCTAATGCCAACAGTGCTGCACACAAAACAAGATACTACAATACTTTTTTTAACAACATAACACATCCAACCAGCTATCCTCTTAAATATGCACCACTCTCTAAGCCTAACACCATAGTCTAAACCTCAATCAATAGATATTAATAAAAAATATAGATCCTGTTTTACATGCTCTTATTTAAAAAAAATATTATTACTTACATTTTAATGCAACATTTGCATCTCTCTCTTTCAGTCTCAACAGACACTGCCTGAAGACTCTCTGCATCGATACAGCAATTTCCACAGAACAGATTTCAAGCAAAGAGGTACAGTATTACTCGTTAAACAACAAATAAAATACTAAAATTTACACATATCAAATAGAAGGACCTATACTGTTTTTTGGTTGACTTTCTGCAAACGTACAGCAACCTAAATAACAATAACAAGTCGAACCCCATAACCGGAAAACACTAATAACAACATCGCCACATGCAAAACCGGAGAGCAACACAAAAACAAAACACCTAATGCCAACTATGTTGTACACAAAATTACACAAAAAAAAGGTTAACATACACACAGTTTAATGATATATACGCTTTTTACTGCACAAACGTTTAAGCCCAACTCCATACCCAAAAACACGTAATAACAACAGTAGCGCACAAAAATTAATATAAAACACATTGGGCCTCATTCTATTGTGATTTGCCCAATTAAATAGGCCTCTATATAAGTACAGAACATAATTTTTCGAAACAACATTTTAATTACTGAACTTCTATCCAAAAGCAAGGTCTTCAATAACTAAAAACTTCTATAAAAAAATATGCTCTCTGCTTATACAGTATATAGCCCTATTCAATTGACAAAATCACAATTGAATGAGACCCATAGAAAATAGAAGGAACTATCATCTTTCATGTGCCACTTTCACAAAATACACTGCAACCTAACTAAGGGCCTCATTCAATTAACGGCCGTAGGAGATGCGTGGCCGCAATGACCAGCCCAAGCTACTTCCGTATTCTCTTCTCGAGGGCTCCAGCAGGCTTGCGGCCGGTGCCCTGTTATCCCTTGCGGCTGCCCGTGCAGCAGGAAAGCCTTTGATTTTACACAGGCGCAAGATTTTCGGCAAGAAAGCCAAGGTCGATATTCAAATGCTACCTGGACCCTTTCGTCAAGGTCGTAATTAGCTAAAACCGAGCCGCAGCTTACTTACACCAAAAAGGTCCTGCAAGGCTCTTACTTACAAATCCAAGCACTAATTAAGCACATAAAAAAGCCATCCTGTACTTTGATGAGACGTGAAAGTGATTGGAGGTGTTAGAATTCATAGAACAACATTCCCCTACACTCAAATCTGAAAATCATTTTTATTGTAATTCATGTTCAATTTCCGTGTCCAGAGTCCAGAGAGGGTGTTGCTATTAATCCTCATGTCCCCCATTATGATGCCTAGCATTTACAGAGCTTTACAGTGCTATCTTGCATTTATATTTACATTTACAGTTTTCGACTTTGCGGCCTTAAAACACGATTCACGGGCGCACAGGAAACATTTTCGGCCAATTGCATGATTTGCGGCCGGCCGTAATGGGGACCTCCTTGTGGTGCCGTCCATTTGAATAGCAGGGTAGCAGTAGCACTACACAGGGCCGTAAGATGGCCGCAAGGAATCGCAACATTGCAGCCATTTTACAGACGTTAATTGAATGAGTCCCTAACACTCTCATAAAATTGCAAATTGACCAATTGAATAGAGATTTAGATAAGCACATAGCATAATTATTTAACTTTGTGCTAAATTAACTTCTATCCAAAAATAAGCTCTTCACTAGCTAAACGCTAAAAGACAAAAAATATACGGTACTCACTGCTTGTATACATCCTTATGCAATTGCAAACACTGACATTGAATGAGGCCCTATGTTCCTCACGCCAACCTTATCAAGCTAACCTCATAATGGAAACAGTGATCCACACAAAACAGAATAGTAGAAAAAAAATATGCTGTTTAAAAAAAAATATTACAATAACTAGAAAAAATAATAATATTATATTTTTATTTACAGATTAATATGGCAGATAGTGACAAGAAACAGGGAAAGAAAAGACGTCAAACTAGAGAACGTCAAAAAACATGGGCAGAGCATCAGACTCCGGAGCAGAAGGAAATTTGACGACAACAAAAACGCAAAAGACTTGCAAGGAAATGACTATCAGCTGAGAAAATAAAATCCATCCCTAAGAAGGCAACTAAAAAATTAAAGCATTTAGAAAGTGTTGCTGAACAATCGGATAAGATTTCTAATGAGGATTTAGAGACTCATATTGATTTATGTTCTCACAATTATCCTTTACTTAAATCTTTAGCAGTAGAGGTTCATAATTGTGGTGATATGAATATTATCTGTCAGTTTTGTGGGGCTTATCATTTCAAACAGGAAAGACCCAGAGATGGCGAGTTTGTTAGTTGCTGTCAAAAAGGCAAGGTAAGACTTCCAGAAAGACAACAATTACCAACATATTTACAAAGCATTATGACTGAGCCTACTTTCCCCAACTACCAAAATTTCAAAACAAACATAAGATCCTATAATAGTGCCATATCCTTTGCATCTATGGGTGCAACATTAGCTGCTAATGTGCCAGGACATGGCCCTTACTGCTTTAAAGTACAAGGACAAATTTACCATCGTACTTCTCCTTTACAACCAGAGGAAGGAGAGCAAAGAAAATTTGCTCAACTATATTTCCTAGATACAATGGAAGCTTTTGACCAACGTATGCATCTTCAAGAAAATAAAAAATGCTTACCCATTGTTTTATAGAGCTTGATAAAATTATAGCTCAAAACCCATACTCTCAAGCCTATAAAATATTGGCAGAAGTAGAAAAGGAACAAGAAATTCATGAAATACATCAATTGCTAATCCCAAAGGTCAATATGGTGCTTAAAAGAGATTGCCATACTGATAAACACCGTTATAACTTGCCAACATATTAGAGTATATCCCAGAAATGAGGAGCAACCTTTCATTAATATAAGTATCTTTTTTTTTTTTTTTTTTCATATTCCTTTTTATTGGTCCCTTAAAGAGAGGGGAAAAAAATATATATTCCACGGTATATCAGTAAGCCATGATACACAGATCAGGCAGCATCGTGCTATTTCACATCTTGTATAGGTGGAAATTTTAATTTAACCAGTCCTGAGACCTCCTTAACACCTTTTTCCGTTTTCTAAACATTAAACATTAATAACTGTTGCTTTTAAAGACTGTTCAGTATCTATCACAGTAATCCTTAGCTCGCAGGCTAGGAATATGAGGCCTATGTTTCAATTGATAAATCATTGCCCGAACCCACCAGGCCTTCTCAGCTATGACCTCTCCTCCCCCTTTCCTCCTATACATATACTAATTCTATCCCCCTGGTGCTAGGGCACCTTGTTGAGATTAACTAAACATATAACTGGGTGTAATATTGTCTAAAGATAGGGGAATGTTATCCTTTTTATTTCTTTAGAGTAGGATACTCTATGTGGGGTCTAGGGTCTTCTTTAATGGGCTTCTCAGGAAGCTCCTGTACTAAAGGCCTAAACTTATAGGAGCTTTAAACTTAACCCTTGTCTTTCCTTGCCTTTTTCCATCCCCTTTACAATTAACCAAATCCCCTTAAAAAACACAAAAAACTTAACTCAGTTTGGTCATTTGAATCGATCTGAATGGAGGAAAAGACAGAATAACCCTTTTAACTTAGGCTTGTTATCTTACCTCCTTGCTGCGCCCAGGCTCCTCGCCGACTCCCCCCGCCTCCTCATCACCGCCCCCTCCTCCTCCATCTCTTCTTGCTTTCTCTTTATCCTTGATTTTTTTTTTTTGTCTAGGTTTACCCAACCCTTTGTTACCTTAATTGATTCCCACGGGTTCCTCTCTATTTATGTTTCTATTGTTAGGGCCCTTGTTAACAAGCCACGGATCCCAAATGTCCCTATACTTCTGAATAGCATCTGCTAGTATATGGGTCATGTGTTCGTTCACCGCTATATAATTTATTTTGTTCCTGATTGCCTGTAGTTCAAGTGTGGCTGACTTCCATTGCTTTGCAATGTGTGATTTAGTGGCTAAGTATATATATTGTAGAAGCTTGTTTTGAGAGGAGGATAACCCAGAATCTGGGATTCCTAATAAACAGGTTTCCATTGTGCCCCCTACTCGTGTTCCCAGTGTTTCCGAGGCAAGGTCTGACACTTCTTTCCACATCTGTGAAACTATGGGGCAGTCCCACCACATATGCTTAAAAGTTCCTAGAGTGTGGCACCCTCTGGTACACATTCTCTCCCCTGTCTTGCTCCATTTTGTCAATCTCTCCGGGGTCAAGTATGTTCTATGCAAAACTTTAATAGCAGTTTCTAGGAGTGTTTGATTTAGGGAGCCTTTGTATATGCTTTTCCATGCTTCCCCCCATCTCTCCCCATCCCATTGTTCGCCTAGATCCCTCTCCCACTCCTCCATATATCTGTCCCTTGTTTCCTCCGGTGGTTCATTGTATATATCATAGATTCCCCCAGTAATTCCCTTAGTTAAAGGGGCCCTCTGGCATATTACCGACAGCCAGGTTTTTTGGGGAGACCCCCATGTTCTAGATATCTTGTTAACCAGGTGTTTGATTCTACAAAAGTTGAAATGTTGGCTAATGGGAATGTTATGGTGGTCTCTTAAGAATTAAGAAGTTAAAGGGGTCTCAGAGCCCAACCAAGCTCCCAATCTATCCAGTTTCCTAGATTTCCACCACCAGTTAGCTTCTGAACCTAGTCCCTGCGGCATCCATGGGTGGCAAAGGACCGACAACATTGGGGAGGGATGTTTGAAAAGGGATGTATGCTTTAGTGCCCATTTCAAGCTTTGCACTGTGGTGGAGATAACCGGATGTCTAATCCCTCCTATTGTATCTGGAACTTTGTCTAGCCATACCAATGTATCCCAGGAGTAAGGGTGTAGTATTTGATCCTCCATAGTCTTCCATAAAGGATGGTGTATCCCTGAGTGGCTTATAGGGATGAAAGCTAACTGCGCTGCTCTATAATATTTCTTTAAGTCTGGGCATGACAGTCCACCTTTATCCTTGTGTTTAAACATTATTTCCTTTTTAATTATGGGGGGTTTACCCTTCCAAATGAAATGTGACACCTTTCTTTGGAATCCTTTCAGTTCAAGCTGAATGATGGGGACCGGCAAGGTCCTGAACAGGTACAAGAGCTTCGGAAGAATCGACATTTTGAAGGCATTAATTCTGCCCAACCAGGAAATAGGATATCTAGTCCATTTCAGCATATCCTCGCTTAGTTTTTTATAGATCGGGGGGTAATTAGCCCTATATATGGAGTTTGTAGACGACGTTAGTTTTATCCCAAGGTATTGGATGTAGGCTTTAGCCCATTGCAATTTGTACCTTTCCGTTATTATTTCCTTTGTTTTGGCCTCTACGTTTAATGCTAATGCTTCTGTTTTCTCGACATTTATAAGTAAACCTGATCTCTGGCCAAATTCTGTTAGGGTGTCCAATAGTAGTGGAATTGATTTGCAAGGGTCTGTGATTGTGCATAACATGTCGTCCGCAAATAGGTTGATTTTAAAATGTTGCTGCCCTATTTTAAGCCCCTTAATTCCTGAGTTCGACCGGATCGCCTGAGCGAGAGGTTCAATCGCAATGGCGAACAGCAGTGGGGAAAGAGGGCACCCCTGTCTAGTTCCCCTCTCTATTTTAATGGTCCGATTGTATTTGCCAGGCAGTTTAAGTCGGGCTACTGGGTTTTTATAGTATGTATTTATTAAATTTAAGAAACTCCCCTTAAATCCAAATGTATTTAAGACCTCTTTCAGGTATGGCCATTCCAATGAATCAAAGGCCTTTTCGATGTCTAGTGCTAACAAGCAGGCCGGGGTTTTTGTACTATTAGCGTGGTGTATTAAGTTCACCACCCTCCTGATATTATCTCTGGCTTGCCTATGTGGGATAAATCCCACCTGGTCCCTATGTATAATCCTTGGGAGAAATTTTGAAATTCTGTCCGCTATTATTTTTGCCAGTAATTTAATATCCCCATTTAGAAGGGATATGGGTCTATAGTTTTTAATTTCTGAGCTGTCCTTCCCTTCTTTAGGAAATAGGGTGATTTCCGCTAAGTTTATTTCGGAAGGGATCTCCTGACCCTCCAGAATATGATTATATAATTTAGTCAGTCTAGGTGTCAATATATCCATAAAGGTTTTATAATACATGTTCGTGAACCCGTCTATACCCGGTGCCTTTCCCAGTTTCATTGCCTGGATTCCCTTTCCTACTTCCTCCTGTGTAATCCTCGCATTAAGAGATTTTACCTCCGATTCCTCCAAACAGGGCAAGTCAAATCTATCTAGCCAAGCTCTGATACTGTCTACGGTTTCTTTACTTGAAGCTGAGTAAAGTTTTTGGTAAAAATTATGCAACAGTTCTTGTATTTTGGAAGGATCTGCTGTTTTGATATTTTCGTTATTTTTTATGCAATAAATTCTCGAGAGAGCTTGTTTAGATCTTAATTTTTCCGCTAACATCCTATCCGGTTTGTACGCTTGGAGGTAAAATTTGTGTTGGGTTCTCCTAAGAATTTTCTCCGCCCCTTCCGAATAAATCTTATCTAGTTACACCCTCACGCTTTCTATTTCTCGCCTAATCTGAGTTGTAGGGTTTTGTTGATTTAATTTTTCTAATCTTCCTAGTTCCTCTGTGAGTTTTATTTCCTGGGCTCTCTGTTCTCGTCTGAACTTAGATGTCTCTTTCATACAAATGCCCCGGATGTACGCCTTATGGGCTGCCCATACCCAGCCGGTCCCCACCCCAGGTGTCTCATTTCTTTCAAAAAAAAAATCCAGTTCCTGGGCTATTCGTTTTTTAACTGTCGGGATCGTCAGTATTCTTTCATTCAGTCTCCATTGATAAGGGGGTTTAGTCAAGGATCCTAGGTTTATGGTCGCCTTCACCAAACTATGGTCTGACCAGGCACACGGTATTATGTCCACGTTTTGAGAGTCAGGTATAAAGGAAGGGTCAGTTAACAAGTAGTCTATTCTGGAGTATGTTTTATGGGGGTAGGAATAGAAAGTAAATTCCCTGTGTCCTAAATGTCTTTCCCTCCAGAGATCTGCTAACTCGAGCTCTCTTAGCAGTCTGTTGATTTGTTTCAATCTTTTAGTGAACTTGTCTCCCAAGTCTTTCCCAGTTCTATCCTTTTTGGCATCTAGTACCAAGTTAAGGTCCCCCCCCAGAATAATCCTACCCTGTTTTACCAAAGACAAATGTTTCAATGCCCTGATGAGATTTTTATGAGGAGAGATGGTAGGAGCATATATTACTGCTAGCGTGACCGGGATGTCTAGAACCCTTCCCATCAAAAAAAGATAGCTTCCCTGTCTATCTGTAACTTTTTTGTCCAGGGTGAAGGGAAAGTTTTTGTGGAGTAGGATTGCCACCCCTTCCCTTTTGGCACTGCTACTTGTTGTGTGGAACGTAGGGACATTTTTGTTTATAAATGTCGGAATTTGTTGATGCTTAAAGTGGGTTTCTTGAATAAAAATTACAGCAGGGTTAAGTGTTTTGTAAAATTGAAACGCCTTATTCCTTTTAGTGGGGGAATTAAATCCTTTAACGTTATGTGTAATAAAGAAGTATTCAGCTTCACCCATTGTCTAGAGTAACGCGTGTAGCTAATGTCTGCCGAGACTTACCCCTAGAAATAGAGGATTCGGAGTCAGCGCCCGAGGAGTAGGAAAGCCGGCGAGGAAGCCCCGCAGTCCCCGATCCGCTAATCTGGTTGTGGATAGTATGGAGAGAGAAAAGTTGATGACCAAACATATACAAATAAAACTTTTCGGGCCCTTGGTCCCCCCCCCCCCCCCCCCTTTCTTCTTCCTCATGATTCCTTTCATATTGCACCTATCGTGCCTAGGGAATAACCACTAAAAAACCCCGGATACTTCCCTAGAATGAGGAAATTCTCTTTCGTCATCTAACCCGTTCCTAAAACTGAGCGAGTCAAAAAGTACTGAACTGGAGTGCTAACCCCCACTACATTGGAAGGAGCAACAAGTACTGTAGACTGTAACTAGTATTCTCTTAAATGAATCAGATATCGTGGATATTTTGGGAAACCTTACCCCACCTCATACCTAAGTCTAATAATAGAAATTACTGTGTTTTACAGTAGAGTCCATTTGTAAAGAATAACCTTATAGTCTCTGCAACCTTGGAAATCATCTTTAGAGAAAGTCAACCCTCTCCTGGGGCATTCCCTTGATCAATTCTTACTGTTCCATAGCTCCGGTCCCTAAGCCCCTTGTTACTGTCATTCCTTTGCTTTTTCTTGGCAGAAACATCTATCCAGTCTCTAGTTGGTCTTTCCCTTGGCTTAGGGAGTTGGCCCATTAGATTGGAGCCTTCTGGGAGCAATTGTAGGTGAATAAGCTTTTTTTTGGGCGCGCCCAGTGAGTGTGCCACATGTGTTTGCTCATTCCAGCGAAATTGTAGGCTAAAGGAGAATCCCCAACGATACTGAATTCTGTTTTTTATTAGAATTTCCAAAGCCGGTCTCATTTGTCTCCTTTTCGCCAAGGTAGATGGAGCTAAGTCAATAAACAATTGTAATTGTGTTCCGTCCGGGCCAACTATTCTAGGCAATTTCCTGGCCGCTGCCATTAGCAGATCTCTGGAGCTCTGTCTCACAAAACGAACAACTATGTCCTTAGGTTTCTCTGAATTGATTGGACCTCCAAGGGCCCTGTGGGCTCTTTCAATGAGCAGCACCTCCTCTGCTTGATTCGGTAGAATGGTGGCAAATACCGCTTCTAGATAGGGTACAAGATCCTGCACATTTTTAGGGACACCTCTCAGCTGTACGTTGTGCCTTCTGGATCTATTTTCCAGGTCTTCCAATTTATTTTCAAGAGCCTCTATACGAGTTGAGTTGGAGCTGATATCAATTTTATCATCCTCTTGTGTAGAGATAATCATCTCGGTTCTTTTTTCTAACTCGTGTGTTCTCTGACCTATTGCACTGATCTCTTCTCTCATCTCCTTTAGTGCTATTGCAAGTTGAGTTTTCAACATTAGTTCAAATTTCGCCATTGCCGAGACTGAGAAATCCACGTCAGTGATGGTGTTGGGCCTTTCCCCTTCATTCTCCGACATCTCAGATCTTTCTGGGGAGCTTTCCCCTGCTTTGGTAGCCAAACTGGACGCTGCCTGGAAATGCTCAGGGATGCCTCTGGAGGATGTGCTTCTCTTAGCCTTCTTCATCTTTCGCTCTGTTTCCTCCCTGTCTCTTTTGTCTCTTAGGCGGCCACACTGGTAGAAGGGTATCTTTCCACTAATAGTTGTCTTGGCACCCCTAAAAGCACACTAAGTACTGCTCTGGGAAGTGCCTATGTAAAAATGTTATGGAAGGTGCTGCTCGAGTTGGGGTAATTTATAGTTTCATCTTTGTTTAGTCTTGCATTGTCTAAGACTCAAGACTTTCTGCCTGTTGCTCCCCCTGTTGCTCTATCTTCTAGATTCCATCCATGAGACCCTTACAGAATAAAAAAAAAAGAACAATAGAGAAAAAAGACAGTGGGGTGGGCGCTCACCCTCATGGTGGGATTCTCCCCTAGGTAGTGCCGGAACCATGTGCCTGTTAGGCCAAAATCCATCTGCTGCTTCTGTGCTCCAATAAGACCTCCTAAGTATGCATTTTATTCAGGTCTCTATTTGTTCTTAGCCCGTAACTTTGTTCTTCCCTTTTTTTTATAGAATATTTTTTGTTCTTTTCCTCTTTTCCTTTTTCTTTTCTTTTTTTTTTTTTTAATTAGTCCTTTATGGAGGGCTAGATGCCTTGAAACCAATTAGGAGCCTAGGATAATTCTCCTCCAATTTAGGGATCCAAAATGGCCTCCCTTCTTCTGGGGATATTTTTGGCGCCAAATAGGCAGGGAAAGGAAGAGATAATGGCTGCTCTGCGCTAGAAAAAGGGGGAAGCTTCTTGACAGCTCTACTGCAACCCTCCACGCCACCCTGATCTTCTGGCACCTATAAAATGGTTGCGTGTATGCCTATCAGGGTCC
The DNA here is from genome assembly GCA_027410445.1 of Discoglossus pictus. NCBI lineage: Eukaryota > Metazoa > Chordata > Amphibia > Anura > Alytidae > Discoglossus > Discoglossus pictus. Next base: position 197,242,742 of record CM050165.1, on the reverse strand, counting down.
CTTGGTCGTGGGGGGGGGGGGGGGGGGGGATTAATATAAGTATCTTAAGTACCAATTTGGATCCAATGACATATCCCATATTTTTTCCACAGGGGGAAGCAGGTTGGCAACCCAAATTAACTCTGCAGAGTTACCCAAATTCAAAAGTACGTGTGAGAAACAATATTTCCATGCTTGAATTTAAAGTCGCTTAAATTGCGACATGGATTCAATCCCATTTTTTGTGGTGGAAAACCGACACAACAATGGATCATTGATTCATATTTGCAAGTTGAGGCAAATAATTTAAACCTTATCAAATATCAACAAGATAAACTACGTGTAGAACAGTATTGTGGATTAATGGGTTATGTCGCTGAGATTTCTACAACCAGAGAGCTGCCAGCTGGCAAAGCCATCATTTTACCATCCTCTTTCCAGGGATCTCCTCGCAATATGCAAGAAAGATACAATGATACCATGGCTATTGTAACTAAATTTGGCAAACCAGATTTATTTATTACATTTTCATGTAATGCACAATGGCCAGACATTATACACAATCTGCTAATTGGACAAACTGCTTCTGATAGACCAGATTTAGTGGCTTTAAAATCAAATTAAATTAATTAATACGTGACATAACCATAACTCAGTTATTTGGCAAATGTCTGGCTTATGTTTATACCATCGAATTTCAAAAAAGAGGCCTTCCACGTGCACATATTCTTAATCCTTCAAGAGAAAGATAAATTGGATACTGGTAACAAAGTGGATTCAGTAATTATTGCTGAACAACCAGATCCAGAACTACATGATAGACTATATGAGATTGTAACTCATCGTATGATTCATGGACCGTGTGGAGAAATTAATCCACAGTCACCATGTATGGAAAATAAGAAATGTACAAAATAATTTCCAAAAGATTATAGAGACAAAACTTATGCTAATTGTGATGGCTATCCATTATATAGAAGAAGAGAAGGACAAACTACAATTATTCGTGGAAAAAGGTAGATAACAGATATGTGGTACCATACAATCCAAATTTACTTATGAAGTAAAATGCACACATTATTGTGGAAGCTTGCACTTCCAAAAAATCCATTACATATGTCTACAAATATATTTACAAAGGCTATGATGCAGCTACTGTAGTGGTCAAAAGTGCTGAAAATAACGAACACAGTGAGTTAGTACATGATGAACTTACATCTCATGTACAGTAAATGCTCACTATGTAAATGCGCCAGAAGCAATGTGGTGTCTTCTAAAATTTTAAATGCACTATTGCTCACATGCAGTATATCGATTAGCTGTACATTTGCCACAAAGACATTTAGTGTATTTCCATGTTGGAAATGAAACAAATGCTTTGGCACAAAGTGAGCATCACCAAACTACACTAACTGCATGGTTTCAATTAAATTCTACTGACTAACAGGCAAGGGAATTGTTATATATTGACATTCCATACCATTATGTTTTTGTTAATGGATTATGGCAAAAACGAGAACGTTGTGGAAATAAAATAGTCCCAAGAATTTACACTGTAAGTCCAAGAGACCTTGAACGTTTCTGCTTACGATTACTACTTCTAAATGTTCCTGGTGCGTGCACAAAGTTTTGAACAGTTAAGAATTGTTAATGACATCATTTATGAATCATTGTATTTAGCTGCGTGACACAGAAACTTCCTAGCTGATGATACAGAATGGGAAAGATGTCTAGAAGAATCAGCACTATATCAAATGCCACGGCAGATGAGAGAACAATTTGCATTCATTTGTATCTTCTCAAATGCTCCAAATGCATTAGCTTTGTGGGACAAATTTAAAACAAATATGGCTGAAGACTTTTTGCAACAATACAATGAGCCTATTGCACAATTGAAAGCATTAATTGAAATCCAAGAGGTCTTTTTAACTCACGGATTAAGTTGTGCAAGTTTTAATCTGGCAGATCCAGGTCTCATAGACGACATAAACTTTGAAGACTATGACTCTCAACTCCAAAGAGAAAGAACAGAAGAAAGACTTGAAACTTTAATTAAATTACAATTGCAAGCATTTAATGCAATCAAAAATGCCCTAGATTATGACATGCTCAAACATATATAAAAACTTATCTATATCATTTATTGATGAGTTTTGTTCGAGCACAAGGTAAAATAGCGCTGGCATTTGCAACCACTGGAATTGCAGCACTTTTGTTAGAAGGTGGAAGGACTATGCATAGTGGATTTAAACTGCCAGTGCCTATTTTGGAAATATCAGTGTCGGACATTCGAATGACATCATTACAAGCAAAAAAAAATAAAAAAAAAGTAAATTAATTATAATAGATGAGGCTACAATGATGTCATGCCATGCCCTACAACAGTGGCGGCTCGTCCATAGGGGCGTCGGGGCAAGCGCCCCCCAAATATTTTTATTGCAGGTCAGTGCTGTCAGTGCTGTGTGCAATGCTACACTATATATTCTATTGTTGTAGCTTCCCCTGCACGCACCACGCTGTGTGATCAGATTACACTACTGCACTTACACTAACCTTTAGACTCTATGAATGAGTCATGACCGTTAATGGATTCCGCCCACCAACCAGGGAAAAGCTATGCATGGGCAGTGATAATGTATCCATTTCAATGACTGACAGTCTTCCATTATTGACCAATCAATGATGGAAGGCTGTACAGTTGTCAGGAGAACCACCTAAGCCCACCCAGACCGTTAGCCCAGGGCGCCCACCAGCTAATAGAGCCTCGAGTTTAATTTTGATTGACAGCTCCCTGTTAATAAAACCACCATAAGCCAGGCCCAGCCCTCTTTTCGTTTCCTGCTCCCGCGGAGACTGAGACCTCCCTGGCTGTAACTACTCACAGACTGACCCAACCTACAACAGTAAGTCCTAACTGCCCTGGCCAAACCCCTAGTCCCCCTAATAAACGTAGGGCTACCCTAGTACCCCACTATGCCTGCCTGCCTGCCTGCCACACAATTACCCATGTGGCCTCGTGCCAAGCCCGGTGATGACCCGGTCACCCCGGTCACCCCCCCCCCCCCCCGTAGGCCCATCTGGCCACCTCAGTCACCGACGGACCATGTGGTCACCCACCCAGCATAAGCCCGACGGACCCGGTCACTCCTACCCCCCCAGACCCGGTCACCACCCCCCCTAAGGACAGGAGGCCCATGGGGCCCCGTGACAACCCTGGTGTGACCCCACTAACCACCCTGACCTAAGTCTGACCCAGCTACTACCAACTGAGGTCATTTGGTCTTGGGGGAAGGTAGGTGGCTTGGTAGTACCCAGCCACCTACCTACAACCCTGACCCAGTGACCCCACCCCAGCATGGCCCAACAATATCAACCCACCTATCAGCCTGACCTAATGACCCCCACCCTGACCTAACTACCAACTTGGTAGTTGGGCCAGGGTGGGGTGTGGTCACTGGGTCAGGGTAATAGGTAGGTAGGTGGAGTGGTAGTACTACCAAGCCAAGCCACCAACCTACAACCCTGACCCAGTGACCCACACCCCATCCTGGCCCAACTAGCAATCCACCTAACAGCCTGCCTGACCTAATGACCCCCACCCTGACCTAACTACCAACTTGGTAGTTGGGCCAGGGTGGGGTGTGGTCACTGGGTCAGGGTGATAGGTAGGTGGAGTGGTAGTACCAAGCCAAGCCACCTACCTACAACCCTGACCCAGTGACCCACACCCCACCCTGTCTCAACCAGCAATCCACCTACCTTACAGTAAAAAAAAAAAAAAACACAACCATTGTCCATCCATTCTGGCCCATTGCAAGAGGCCTCCACCTAAAAAACCTGACGCTCTAAAAAAAAAAACAACAACAATCTAATGGAGCTCCTCCTACAAGGAGCTCCCCCCGGCGACTAATTGATTTTTTCTTACGCTCCGCTTTTTTTTTTCTATTTTTGAAGGACTCTGATTGGCTGAAATTTTTGATTGACATCGATTTCAACCAATCAGAGCAGGTATGGAAGCCTGTAAGGGAAAAAAAGGTTAGTGTGAACTTGTATGGATTATACATATTACAGGGCTATTTATGTGATATACATGTTACAGGATAATATCCTGTAACATATATAGCAAATAAATAGCACTGTAATATGTATAATAAATAATGTCTAATACAAATACATGAGCAATAATCAAATAATTAATAAAGTACATCAATTAATCAATTAATAAATATCAATTAATATATTTTTTTTGTTTTATGTATATTGCTTTATGTGTGTGTGTGTATATATATACCGTATATATATATATATATATATATATATATATATTGATTGATTTATATATTGATTGATTTATATATTGATTGCTAGATATATATATATATATATATATATATATATATATATACATATATAAATTGATATATATATATATAAATATATATATATATTGATTGATTTATATATTGATTGATAGATATATTGATATATATATATATATATATATATATATATTGATATATATATATATATATATATCTATATATATATATATATATATATATATATATATATATCTATATATATATAATTATATATCTCAATATATATATATATATATATATATATATATATATAATCAATATATATATATATATATATATATATATATATCTCAATATATATATATATATATATATATATTTTGTATTTTTATTTCATTTTTTTAAATGTACAGTTTGGGCCTATATGGTTTTGATTGGTTATTTAAGGTTTTTAAGGTGCGGTTGGGGCCTATATGGTCACACTTGGTTATTTAAGGTTTTTAGGTGCGGTTGGGGCCTATATGGTCACACTTGGTCTTTTAAGGTTTTTAAGGTGCGCTTGGGGCCCCTTTATGGTCACACTTGGTCTTTTAAGGTTTTTAAGGTGCGGTTGGGGCCTATATGGTCACACTTGGTCTTTTAAGGTTTTTAAGGTGCGGTTAGGGCCTATATGGTCACACTTGGTCTTTTAAGGTTTTAAAAGTTACGGTTTGGGTCTTGAACGTTCAAATTGTTTTTTTTGTTGTTTTCTATAGCCCCCAGGTGCAAATTCTCTGTGGAAGCAGATTTGTTTGGACTCGTTGGTTGACTTATTGAACGTGAAAACCCCGAGAAGGAGAGTCAACTGTTGGTGAGTATCATTGCTTTGAATTTTCTGTCCATGCGTATAGGTGCAAATTTGATGTTGATGTAGTCTTGTCACATGAGGGTTTGCAATCTGTAATGTATACCAATGAATTTAACACACTGTTATTTTAAAGTAATTTTGTGACATAATATAAATTAATATACCGTGATCTATTTCTTCTATTGGTATCAGAAATGAATACTATTGACTCTCTACTTGTGAAGCTTTTCGGCACCCTAACCTATGAGGAGAAGGTGGAAGTAAAACGGTTAGGACCTGACCAACCAGAGATAAATCTGCAGCAAATCGCAAGAGATAGAGGGAAGTAATATATCCGTACTTTCAATATAGAATGGTACAAGAAGAACAACTGGCTTTGTGGAAGCGTTTCTAGGAAGTCCTTATATTGTTTTCCATGCATCCTATTTGGTGGTGACGCTGCTTGGACCAAAACTGGAGTGACTGACGTCAAACATCTAGCAGATAAAATGGCGAAACACAAAACTTCTAAATCTCACTTGGATAACAGGATCAAGTTTGAGATGCTTGGACAGGCGAACATTGCAGTTCAACTGGACCAAGGATACCAAGTCAGTATTCAAAAACACAATGAAGAAGTGGCTAAGAACTGGTACATCCTTTCGAAGATAATTGATTGTGTTCGCTTTTGTGGCGCTTTTGAATTGGCATTAAGAGGACACGACGAAAGTGAAACATCGCTAAATCCAGGAGTGTTTCGAGGCCTGGTGGATTTGGTTGGCAGTATCGATAGTGCAATGGAACAGCATTTGAAGACTGCAACTGTGTTTAAGGGCACGTCCAAAACCGTGCAGAATGAGCTACTGGACTGCATGCTGGAAGTTATTAAGGAAGTGATTCACCAGCAGCTTAAGGAAGCCCAGTTTGTGGCAATCCAAGCGGATGAAACAACCGATATTTCCGCTAGGACACAGTGCGTTGTAGTCTATCGCTACATTGACAAGAAGCATCAAGTGGTGGAAAGATTTGATGGCTTCACGGAACTGAAAGCAACGGATGCAGACTCGATTGCCGTTGTTGTGCTGGAAAGTCTGAATACTGTTCTCCCAGAGCCAGAAGACAAGATGAAACTCATAGCTCAAAGCTACGATGGTGCCAGTGTGATGCGTGGAGATCAAGGAGGAGTTCAAAGAAAAATAAAAGACGTGTACCCGAACGCACACTACGTCCATTGCTATGCTCACCAACTGAACCTAATAATGGAGCAAGGAGTTTCAAGGATTGAAAGAGTTCGAGTTTTTTTTTCCAACATAGGCGGCATACCATCTTTTTTTTCACGCTCTCCAAAAAGGACTGCAGTTCTGGATGAGGTAGTTGGTAGAAGACTTCCAAGAGGTGCACCAACACGATGGACCTTCAACGTTAGGATCGTGAACGTCATCTACGAGAACAGAGATGCGCTACTTGAGTGTTTCCAGACAATTGAAGCATGTCTAAACTTTGATCAAACATCTCTACGTGAAGCCGCAGGTTTCGTTGGATTGCTGGAAGACAGGAAGTTCCTTTACTTCCTTAAATTATTTCATTTAATAATGCCACATGTTGACATCCTCTATAGTCAGCTTCAGAAGCGAGACACTGATACTGTTAATATCCACAAAGTCACAGAAGACTTTGTCAGCAGCATCCAGAAAATCCGTATTTCTGTTGACGAGATAGAAGCAAGTTTGCCTAGCGATGTAACATTCCGCAGACTGGGTACGGAGATCTCAACCTTGAGACAACTTTCAAGAGAGGTATGTAACATAGTGGTGGTTCATGCAAAAGAACGTTTTTCATTTTTTAAAATCACCTAGTCCGTGCCAAACTTGTTCAAAGTGACTTGTATACAACCCATGACACTTGCTTTCCAACCCAAGCTCTGGAAGACACAGTGCAAGCATATCCAATACTGAAGAAGGAAAAATTACGCACTGAGCTGTCACTTCTGTATGGGAAGACAGATTTTCATGCTTGTACAAGTTCTGTTGCTCTGCACAAACTTTTACATTAATTGAATCTGCAGAATGATTTCACAGAGACAGTGAAATTATTAAGAATCCTGATTACAACACTGATGACCACTGCAGAATCAGAAAGATGCTTCTCCACATTGAAGAGGATAAAAACCTTTTTAAGAAGCACCATGTCCCTGGAGCGGTTGAATGCATTGGCGATGCTCTCAATGGAAGGCAACTGTTTTCCGAGATCCCAGACTTCAATGAAAAAAACATTGAGAAGTTTTGTTCTTTGAAAGATCGCCGTGCAAAATTTAAATACAAGTGATTGAAGCAAAGAAGAATGCATATCCCTAGGGTGTGCAAAGATAAACTGCTTTAAGCAGCACCACCTCACTACCAAACATAACTAGTGGTAAGTAAAGTATGAACGGTGTGTGGGTGTGCATATGGAAGGAGCTATGAAAGGTGTGTGCATGGTCAGTAACAATTGTTGAAGCCTTGGCGTGGTTTGAAGGAATTGGTGGCACTTTCAAGGATAGCAATCACTTCTGTACGGGAAGCTGGAATTTCATGTTTGTACGAGTGCTGTTGCTCTGCACCAACTTTACCATCAATTTAATCTGAATAATGATTTCACAGAGACAGTGAAGCTATAAGAAATCCTGCTTACAACACCGAAGACTACTGCAGAATCAGAAAGATGCTTCTCCACATTGAAGAGGATAAAAAGGTATTTAAGAAGCACCATGGCCCTGTAGCGGTTGAATGCATTGGTTTGAAGGAATTGGGGGCACTTCCAAGGGTAGCTGTCACTTCTGTACGGGAAGCCAGAATTTCATGTTTGTACGAGTGCTGTTGCTCTGCACCAACTTTACCATCAATTTAATCTGAATAATGATTTCACAGAGACAGTGAAGCTATAAGGAATCCTGCTTACAACACCGAAGACTACTGCAGAATCAGAAAGATGCTTCTCCACATTGAAGAGGTTAAAAAGGTATTTAAGAAGCACCATGGCCCTGGAGCGGTTGAATGCATTGGTTTGAAGGAATTGGAGGCACCTTCAAGGGTAAGTAAAGTTCTCAGAAATGGCACCACCGAACTACCAAAAATAACTAGTGGTAAGTAAAGTATGAATGGTGTGTGGGTGGGCATATGGAAGGAGCTATGAAAGGTGTGTGAATGGTCAGTAACAATTGTTGAAGCCTTGGCGTGGCGTTACTGCTCATATGGTTATCCATATGCTAATTCAACGTGTTTGTTTGACATTGATTATTGTGTTGTCTAAACAGAAGTGAAATGTTGTTGTTTTCTTGAATCCCAAGATCCACTGGTTTGGGCCTATACAGTCCTGATTGGTCTTTTAAGGTATGTTTGGGGCCTATAGGGTCACACTTGGTCTTCTAAGGTATGTTTGGGGTCTAAATGGTTCCACTTGGTCTTTTAATGTTTTTTAAGTATGGTTTTGTTCTTGAATGGTCTGATTGATTTGCTTGTTTTCTTTCAACCCCAGGTGCAAACCTTATGTGGTAGCAGATTTGTTTGTACTCGTTGGTCAACTTACTGAACGTGAATACCCTGAGAAGAGCCGACTAATGGTAAGTGTCACTGCTTTAATTTTTCTGTTAATGTGTATAGGTGCAATTATGATATTGCTGTAGTCTTGTCACATGAGTTTTTTCAATCTATATTGTATACCAATGAATTTAACACATTGTTACTTTACTTCTTGACATTGCTGCATTGCTGATCATGTATTTCAATGGGCGTTGCAAGTATAAGGTCATTGGGCGGGGCTTATAAAGGTCATTATGATGTCAGGGGAGGAGTTATAAAATGGGTGTTGTTTTGAAAATGGGGAGGGGCTACGTTTCACCCCGGCACCCCTCCAACTTGAAAGTTCACCAGCCGCCACTGCCCTACAATGTATTGACCGTTTGCTTCATGAAGTCATGGATAATACTTTGCCATTTGGTGGAAAGGTAATGTTGTTAGGTGGCGATTTTGGACAAACATTACCTGTCGTTGTACATGGAAATCGAACCGACATTATCGAAAAATTTATAAAGTCAAGTACACTATGGAAACAATTTACTCATCTTCAATTACAACAAAATATGAGATCAGATGGAGAAAATTAATTCAATGATTGGCTCACTAAGATTGGAGAAGGAAAAACAGAGCAAATACAAAATCTACCTGATTACACTGTACAGATCCCAGCTCATATGATTTGCAAACAGGATCTCATATCAGCTATATTCCAAACTACAATAAATAACAACGACTATGCAGAGCTTGCCAACAAAGTAATACTAACATCCAAAAATAAGGATGCATTGCTCCTCAATAATGAAATAGAAAATAAAAAAAAATGCACCACAAAAAAATTATCACAGTGCTGATTCTGTGCTTGGTGATGACAAAGAAAGTCAGACAAACTTTTCAACTAAATTCATTAACTCATTAACTCCCTCTTGAATGCCACCACAAATTTTGCAGCTAAAGAAAGGTGCAATTGTCATGTTACTGCAAAATATGAACTAAAAAAAAGCCCTATTTAATGGGACCAGATTAATTGTTCAAGAATTAAAGGACCATTTCATACATGCTGAAATTCTAACAGGTACCTACAAAGGAGAGAGAGTTTTAATACCAAGAATAGATTTAGCACCAAGTGAAAGTAGCCTCCCTTTTCTACTTCAAAGGAGACAATTTCCCAATATCATGGCATTTGCCATGACCATAAATAAATCACAAGGACAAACTTTCAAATCTGTCAGTATCTTTTTAGAAGAACCAGTATTTGCACATGGCCAGCTGTATGTTGCATTCTCAAGATGGAAGAATCCAGAGGCTATTAAAGTTTACATTGAAAACATCGAAATTCAAGGTGATTTATTAGATGATGCACATATTTTTTTAAAAAAACATTGTCTACTATGAAGTATTATAACTTTATTTCAACAACATATAACAATACAAGACATGGCACAGACCTAAAAAAACACAAAAATTAACATCTATGACAATTTCTGACTACAAAAAATAAATAAATAGAGTACAGTGGTTTAATTTCGAGGACTAACTTTTAAGTTACTCAAGCTCTTTTTAGAGGACCGCTATTTAAATAAGAAACTCTATAAAATGGCAAAAAAACATGGAGAACAGTGATTTTACTTCCAGGAAAAAATTACATATCTCTGGGACTCTTTTACAAGGACCGCTATTTCACATAGGAAACTCTATGTGTCATTTTCAAAAAATAAATGTACAACAAATGCACAACAAGAAACAAACAAAATATAGAGAACAGTGGTTTCATTTCCAGAATGACATTTTATGCCACTCACACTCTTTTTAGAGCACCACTATTTCCATAAGAAACTCTATACAATGGCAAAAAACAAAGAGAACAGTGGTTACACCCCGCGGACGAACTTTAATGTCTGGCGTTCTCTTTTTAGAGAACCACTATTTCACATAGGAAACTTTATGTGCCATTTTCGCAAATTACAAATGTCAACGAAATGTCAATTATCAAAAATAAATAACAAATTAAAATTTTCTGCAAGTAGCCTTTTACCATGATTAGCCCCACAAAACACTTTGCTTGCATTTTACTACAATTACATTTTCAATGTTACTTCAATATGTTACTGTTTATAATGTTACAATTTTTTCTAAAAAAGGCCAAAGTTGTTTAATTGCATATATTTCAAAGTTCATGTTAAGAGGAGGAGGAGCTTTTGTTAAACAATTTAAATGTATAATGCAATGCAAAATATTAATCCAGGGAGTAATCCAATCGCCAGTTAATAGGGTAAGAAAGGTATCCATTTTTTCCCCCTTTGTTACAATTTCAAGTTTTTTTTTTACTGTTTGCCTTCCTCTGGATTCAATACATATTTAGTTTACCAGTTGTTAATCTACAAGTTGCATGTTACAAACCATTATATCATGTTTACAATTCTCATTAATACAAAAAAAAGAAAAAGAGGGAGGGAGGGGTGGAGAACCTGCTTCCTTGTTCCAACAATCGCTCTTCGTCCCCTCTCACATTCCAGACCCTGATGTGATCCAACCATATCATGTTATATTGCTAACACACACAATATCACATATAATAGTTGTCAAACTACGAATCGTTGTCACGCTTTGCGAGCTCGCGAGAACTGCATCCCTCGCAAAGCGAGGGATTCAGTTTGGTCTGCAAATGCGGCCCCTCGCGAAGTGAGGGGCCGCATTTGCGGAGGTGAAGGCTCCAACGTCGGCTGCAATGAGCCAAAGGCTCATTACAGGCTGCAAATGCGGACCCTCGCGAAGCAAGGGGCCGCATTTGCGGAGGTGGAGGCTCAAAGGCGCCTCAAACGCGGTTACAAACGCCCACACAAGCGGCACCATTACGACCTTGCAAACCGCGCGCACCTAACAAAGTTAAAACACAATAAATACCCACTAAAAACACATAAAAAGCTTACCCACAGTAAGGGGGGGGGGGGGGGCACCCAGAACCTCTGAAAGTAAAGTTACACCTCCATTTAAGTCCAAATTCCCAAGTTCAGACACACTAAAATCCCCTAAGAGAGAGAAAAAATGGCTCCTGAAAAGACCATAACGGCCGTACCGCACACACCTAAAAACAGTAAAAACACAATAAATACCCACAAAAAATACATAAAAAGCTTACCCATAGCAAGGGGGGCCACCCAGGACCTTTGAAAGTGAAGTTACACCTCCATTTAAGTCCAAATTCCCGAGTTCACACACAAATCCCCTAAGCGAGAGAAAAAATGGCCGCCGAAAAAAACGAAAACGATACTCAAAGACCCAGGACCACCCAGCCACATACAACTTAGCCAAGAAGGGAAGCTCGGAAAGCCACATTAACCCCACGGGATCCGAGATAAGCTTGGAGACCCGCATTAACCCCACATTAACCATTGCAGTGGGGGTCCCGACCTCTGCTGCAATGAAAATTCTAAATTCCTGCGTTACTGGTCCTTAAAAGACCGTAAAGGTCCTTAAAGGACCAGTTATAAAAAATACAAAATATACACTATCACTCCTGGGGGTCAATACAGACCCCCCATAAACCCCTAATTAACCCTGTCATTCATGGGGGTCAATATAGACCCCCATAAGCCCGTCATTAACCCTGTCACTCATGGTGTCAATACAGACCGCCATAAGCACTTCATTAACCCCCTAACTCATGGGGGTCAATATAGCCCCCCATAAGCCCTTCATTAACCCTTTCACTCATGGGGGTCAATACAGACCCCCCATAAACCCCTAATTAACCCTGTCATTCATGGGGTTCAATATATACCCCCATAAGCACTTCATTAACCCCTTCACTCATGGGGGTCAATATAGACCCCCATAAGCCCTTCATTAACCCTGTCACTCATGGGGGTCAATACAGACCCCAATAAGCACTTAACCCCCTCACTCATGGGGGTCAATACAAACCCCCATAAACCCCTAATTAAACCTGTCACTCATGGGGGTAAATATAGACCCCCATAAGCCCTTCATTAACCCGGTCACTCATGGGGGTCAATACAGACCCCCATAAGCACTTAATTAAACCCCTCACTCATGGGGGTCAATACAGACCCCTAATAAAGCCCTAATTAACCCTGTCGCTCATGGGGGTCAATAAAGACCCACATAAGCCCATAAATAACCCTGGCACTCATAGGGGTCAATACAGACCCCCATAAACCCCTAATTAACCCTGTCACTCATGGGGGTCCATACAGACCCTCATAAGCCTCTATTTAACCCCATCAGTCCCATAAGGGTATATTAAGACCATTATGGGCCTTTTACAATCCAACATTAACCACATAAGTGCCATGATGGTCCTCAAGGACCATCATGACACTAAGTATAAACACTACACTGCACTATAACCCCCCAATAAAACATTAAATATGAACTAAACACCCTCTACACTAACCTATTAACACCTACACTACCTGCCTACATCCCCTAATAACCCCCCACCATTACAGAAAATAAAAAAAACTAGTCACAAAAAATAAAAAATCTACATTACATAAAATAAAAAACCTAAATCACAAAAAAAAAAAAGGAACACTACAGAAAATAAAAAATACATAACAATCCCCCCCACTACAGAAAAAAAATTACACACCTGAAAAGGAAATACTTATAATACATACAATACAAATACATACAATACAAATAAAATGAAATACAATACAATACCCCCCCCTTTCTAATATACAATAAATCCCCCAATCTATCTAAATAAATATCATAATCTAATATACATCCTATCTATATAATATACATCACACAATCTATGTAATATACAATAAATACTATCTATCTAATATACATCCTATCTATCTAATATACATCCCCCAATCTATCTAATATACATCACACAATCTATCTAATATACAATAAATACTATCTAATATACATCATATCTATCTAATATACATCCCCCAATCTATCTAAATAAATTCCACAATCTAATATATAATATACAATACATGCTATGCTATCTATATAAAACACATACCCCTAGCTAACATACAATAAATGCTATTTATATATAAAATAATCTAATTCTAAGCTAAAATAAAATAATTAAGACCACTTACCTTTGCAGATGTCCCTTCAGATCAGCCACCTAGAAAAAAAAAAAAATTTGTGCAACACATTTACAGTAAATAAATAAACATTCTAAACATTCTAAATATTCTACTCAACTTTCCAGCATGTCCCGTCCTTCTTCTTTTCTTCTTCTCCGGTGCGCCCCCTGTTAAAAAAAACATAACATTAGTACACATACATAAGCATAAAAACTAAATAAAATAAACATAATCTACATTGTACTTACCTCCCCGCGATGTCTCCCGTCTCCTCCTCTTCTGTTCTGGAAACGCGCTCTAAAAAAAAAAATATATATCAGACATCCGCACTCACTGACATCCCCGATGCTAATGAGCTTCCCAGAGACTTTTCTGGA